>CM022297.1:120296274-121496274 GCA_011799875.1 Thinopyrum elongatum
GTGCCCTGCTCGCCGCGACTGAAGAGAATCGAAGATGATCCTCAGGTGCAAGTCGATAAGCACTCCTCACGTGAAGTTCCCGTTGCGCTCTGGTTCCCATGCAAGCAAGTCCTCCCCCAACCAGGAAGGTTCTGATTGCTGCAATCACCTCCACATCCACCGGCAAAAATGCTCCGTACTAGGTCCATCTTCCACGCGCCATGGTTGGCCAGCAAGTCTAACACGACGCACCCGACATCTTCCTTGAGGAGTAACTGGCTTCCCGCTACCATTCCTGGGTATCCAACTGTCGCGCCAAATCCTGATCGCCCTACCATTCCCCACCCGCCAAATCAGGCCCTTCTTCAAAGCTCAAGTCCGTGTTGATCGCCTGCCAAGTAACCAGGCCGACTCGAAAGACGGTGTCCTCCAGATTGCCGTGAGGGTTAGCACTTTCAGCAATCGCCACACAAGCTGTCGGGGTCGTAAGGAGCCGCCAAGCTTGGCCGCCAGAAAGCGCCTGGTTGAAGAGTCGAAGGCTCGGAAGCCCAGCCCACCTTGTGCCTTAGGTTTATAATAATCCATGCACGCCAATGCATCTTCCTCTTCCCCTTCTCTACTCCCCAGAAAAAGTTGCGGATCATCCTCATGAGATCTTCACATGTGGCCGCCGGCAGCTTGAAAACACTCATGATGTATTCGGAATAGCCTGAGCAATGGACTTATAAGAACCTCTCTTCCGCTTTGCGCGAGTTGAGAACCATCCCATTCTACCATTCTCTTCATATATTCTGTTGGAGGTTCTGGAACTTGCCTTTGGACATGCGACCATTGGGCGTGGGCAGGCCCAAGTAACATTCCTCGAAACTTTGCTGCTGCACCTCCAAAGTATCGTACCACTCGTCACGGTCAGCCCGCCGTGCTCCCCGAAGAGGATGAGCACTTATGTGGATTGATAAGCTCCGTAGCTGAGCAAAGGTGGCCAGGGCTTCCTTGACGTGCATGCTTCCTGTTCGCTGGCTCGAAATAATAGCAGTGTGTCATCCGCGAACATGAGGTGTGAAATGCCCGGAGCTCGAGGGCAGACCCTTAGTGGAGTGATTCGCCGAGAATTAACACCCTGCTTCAATCGCAGCTAGCCCATCAGCCAAAAGGAATAAAACGGGGAAAGAGATCTCCCTCCAAGCCCGCGCGACGGTGCAAATGAATCTGAAAGAGCTCCATTACGTTGCAACAGTAGCGAACCGAGGTGACACAAGTCATTATCCATCTCACCCACCGATCCGCAAAGCCCAATCTCCTCATCATTTGCTCCAGGAAAGTCCAGTCTACCCGATCATACGCCTTGGATAGGTCCAACTTATAGCACAGAAGCCTCTATCAGGTCCTTCTCCTGTTTATATAGTGAGTGCACTCGAAGGCAATATAAGCATTATCCGTTATGAGCCTGAACGAAAGCGCTCTGCTCCTCAGAATGACGTCCCAAGTATTTGGTATGATCTTGTATATACACTTACACAGGCTGATGACGGAACTCTGATAAGCGTTGGGGGTTATCTACCTTTGATGAGCACAATGGTGGTGCTGTTGACTCCTCCGGCATCACTCCCGGGGTGAAAAACTGTCTAACGGCCCCAATAATGTCATCCTTCACGTGCCCCAATGTCGCTGAAAAACCTCGCCGGAAACCCGTCCAGGCCTGGAGCCTTTAGAGGGCCAATCTGGAAAAGAGCATCACTAATCTCCTTGTCCGAGAAAGCTTCACATAATTTGGCATTCATATCCTCCGTAATGACAGGTTCAAAGACTCCACTGTATGAGGGGCTAAACCAGGGTCACTTCAAACAGATTCTGAAATAGCTCATAGCCATAACCTACATGACAGCCTGCTCCGAGTGAAGGACCCCCTGATCATCCCGAAGTCCTTTAATCTGTTTTTCCGGGCCCTCCATCTTGCTTTCCTATGAAAAAACTTAGTGTTCCGGTCGCCGTGTTTTAGCCACTCCAATCTAGAACATTGCAGCCACTCATCTCCTCCTTGTACAAAAGTTCATCCATGTAGTCTGACTCCTTGCGCAACTCGCTGCGGTCTGCATTCATTTGTGCAGTTCTTCCAGCCTCGTTCTCGACTTCTCAATCTCCCTCGTAACATTGCCAATTTTCTTGTTGCACCACTCATGCAGCTTCGCCATGGTTGCTTTCAGAGCCTTGCTGACGCCCCCCAGGTCCCCCTTCACGCCCGACGCAGCCCAGGCCGCCTCGACCACCTCGGACAGGGAGGTCTCCCTCTCCCACATAACCTCGTAGCGCCTCGCCTTTGCCATCTTCACTCTCGTCTCCTGTACACAACGCAGAAGAGGGGTCGATGATCCGACCGTGGCGACGTAAGGTGGATCACCGCCGCCTCCGGGAAGATATTTCTCCAGCATTGTCCGCCGCCGCCCATCCAGCCGCACCTGCACATTAGCCCGGCCACTCCGTTTATTATCGTATGTGAATGGATATCCCGAGAAACCCAAATCCACCAACTGGCACATTTCAAAACAATCACGAAAAGCCATCATCTGAGGTTGCGGCCTCGCCGTCATGGACATATGCTCACAGTCCCACAGCACCTCGTTGAAGTCGCCCACAACTAACCATGGCAGCTCGGACGTGTTCCTCAACCTACACAAACTCTCCCACATGAGGTGTCTGTTTTCCACCCTCGGTTCACCATACACAAAGGTAACTCGCCAAAGTGGGTCTGTGGGGGCAGCTAACATACACATCGATCCACCTCTCATTAATATCTTGAACACTGACATACATAGAATCATCCCAAAATAAAGCTAGACCACCACTCTTCCCTTGACTACTGATGCATCAAACCCACGGAGCCCTAACCGGTTACGAATCCTCTCATCTTATTCAGTTGTTGCCTAGTCTCACACAGAAACACCATCCTCGGGGAATTGGCTCTACATAGAGCCTGTAAATCACGAACTGTGCGAGGGTTCCCCGCCCCTCGACAGTTCCAAACTAGGCAATTCATTGCTCCTGACGGGGCATCACACTTGGCCCCGTCAGTTTACTAGCGGCCCCAGGCTAGTTGCCTCCATAGATCCTCCCACACCCGCACTGCTCGCATCATCCTCCGTGTCCCGCCGCTCCTTCTTCCCCTTCTTTTGCTTGCCACCTTCTGTCTCCTCCTCATAGGGCACAACCGCATTCCCTCCATCGCAATAAGCTCAACTGGAAAGCCCCCCGAGAGGTGCCGCTTCCCCAAGATGGAATCGTTATAGTCCATGGAGTCCACTGCACTGCCGCCGAAAGATACTTGCAGCAAGTCCAGTCCCCGCAGCGCTGGAATCATGTCATCGACCGGGGGTTTGTCACGGACACCAGCGCCCCGGCCTTCTTTATGCAACCCTTTTTTAGGCTGTTGATGTGACCTTCTTCTTCCATGGCTTCCCTGGCCCCTTCCCCGCCTCTTGCTCTTGTGCCTCAAACTGCTTCTTCATACGCTGTACATTGCTGCACTCCGGCCGCTCCGTAGCCAGCCTTAGACGCACGTATCAACATGATTTGCCAGCTGGTCGTCCTCCTCCTGTGCGCCTTCACTTCATTTTCCTCAAAACCGTCCCGGGCGTCAACCCTGGTTGGTATTTCATGTGACCCTAGGTCTCCTTCACCGCATTCGCTTGTGCCGGTGTGCGCGTAGCAGACGTCGCACTCCCCAATGAAAAGTCCATGCTCCGTCTCGCCCTTGGCTGCCCTGGCGATGGCGTAAAGACGGCTCGATGCTCAAACTTTTTGAACGGGGAACACCTCAGCGTGGAATCGTAAGCCTTGGTGGGTAACCCAATCCTCTTCTTCTCACAAGCTTCCTTGTCATGTCCCATGAACCACAGTGGAAACAAAAGTGCGGCACCCTCTCATACTTTAGCATAAATTTCAGTCGTTTTTTGACTCCCTTAGCGTTATACTCCAGCGTCACCTCCTTCTGCAGTCTCCTATTATAGGCAGCTTCACCCTCACTCGAAGAAATTCGCTCGCACCATGGCCTACTTGGGGAACATCCTCCTCCAGAACCTCTCCCAGGGTTCCTCCCAAAGCTTCTCCATAAACCCTAGTCTGTTTCTTCCAAGGCACATCGAATACTCGAACCCAGACCGGTACAGCCTCAAGCGTAGTCTCAGAGGGCTGCTCATCACCATTGAACGGGGTAACTAGCAGGCATCTCCATCAAAAATCCATGCCCCCCCCCCCCCTCGCCACGACGAACCTAAAGTCCCCCTCCGCTAAAGTCCCCCTCCGAGAACAGGGAAACAATGTAGTAGTTGTTCTTGATTGGCTTGAACTCGACACCCGTGCGTAGTTGCCAGATTTTCTCAAAGTGATCAGACAGAGTCTTTGCACTTGGTCGTCGCTGCGATCTGTATAGAGCCATCAGCCGCCATCTAGGTCCATCTTCCTCCTCTACATCCTCATCATCATCGTCCAGGTCAACCGCAACGAAGGCGACGTCGTCCATGTACACCTCACCCGCGATCTGACCTTCCGTCCCCTCCGGCATAACTCCGTCCGATGTCGGCCCATCCCAATTGTTGTTCTCCTGTCTGTCCCCCTCCCGATCCACGTGCGAGACCGCTTGTCTAGACGTCACGATCGCTCCACCACCGAAGGGCTTCGGGTGAGTGAGATCCTCACCGGATCCGCCTTGATCGCCCCCACCCCTCGCCTTAGGATCGATCTGAGACATCTCTTGCTTACGGCGGCGCTGACTCGTGTTGTGATCTGGAGGTTTTGCAGTCTTCCCCGGGTTGCGTGAGAAGCGGCGATCAGGGTCTAGGGTTTTTGTAGCCCCAGCCCTAGGCGTGCGCCCCTCAACCGTGGCGTGTTCTGACTCCTGTGGGAGTTGGCTTAGACTCGTAGACACCGTGTACACCGGATTCGTGACCGGAGAGGACTTCTCCCGGCGATCCGATTCGCTTCCTTCGGACAGTTTAGGCGGCGGCGGCGGAGGAGCGCCCATCGCCCAAACCCTAGACGAAGCAGACCTGTAACATGGTGTAGTTTGTTGAAAACTCTAAATCAATACTATCGGAAACAAGTCAGGTTTGATCTGTTTCATCTCCCTCTCTAATGCTGCGTTTGAAAGTGCGGTGGATTCTCATAATCCCATTTGCTCCGTCCGTCTTTCCTATTTTAGTGTTTTTTTACCCGCTTTTGCATACTCTAGTGCTTAATTTTCGTAGTATATAGCACATCAACCTTTAGCGTGTTTGGTAGGCTGCATCATGCCCAACTAAGCTGTAACATGCTAAATCTAAGTTGTTTGGCTGCCTAGCTCGCATAAAGAAACAGATTCGCCTGAAACTTAAAGCACACCTCGATCAAGCTGCCAGCAACAATTAAATTGGCCGTTTTCCTAGATGTAGTCACGGGATAATGCAATTTACACTACGGGTAAATGCAGGTGGCCAAACGACTACAAAACATGGCCTAGAGCATGCATACCCTCGAACAGGCTTCACCTCCTTAGCAACTGTGAACAGATGGAGCAAGTTTTAGCTTCATCTCCTTATAGCATCTCTAGCAGAGCCCTTATATCGCGTCGAACTGCAAAATAACCACCAGTTTATAGTTTTGCGCGGAAAAAAGTGGCCCGAACAGACATCTTAAACGCTCCCGACTCTTAAATTTTTTTGAGGGGCGCGGTAAATCCCCCGACCCGCGAAAACACAGATTTTCCCCTCGCCCCGTCGATGCCCTGTATCGTGGAAAAGCGGTTGGCGGGAGGGACATTTCAGCCCGCGCGCGTTCCCCTCCCCCATTTCGCAGCCACCCGCCACCGTCGCCGCTCGCCCACCGCCTTCGATTCCGGCCATATCCGCCGGCGGAAACACACCGTCGGGCCGCTGCAGATCGGGGTCCACCACGCCGCTTCGCCCGCGCCCCGGATCCGCCGCGCCCAGTCGCCGCCCGCCCCGGATCCGCCGATGAGTCTTTTTCTGCCCCTTCAAGTTAGATTTAGCGAATGATTTCCGTTCATGCGAGCCCCGTTGCGATTTGTAGATGGATTTGAGTCCTTGCGGGGATTTTTTGCTTGAGGATTCGTCCTCGTCCGACGACTCGGACATAGAGACCTGCTAGAGAACAATCGGAAGCAGATGATGGTGGTCCTCGCCGTGAAGGAGCTCGAGGATAGGAATAGAAAGAGACGACGAGGATCGACGTCAGCCGTCTTTGGATGATTGTTGTACTGTAATATTCAGATTTTAATTTATATTGATTTCATATTTCTGTGTAATATGACACATGTGTTAAATTGAGAAAAAAATCACATTCGGCCTTGCGATGTCTGTTCAACCGCAGCCTATGCCAGCCCTCAAAATACGTTTTCTACGGCGTTTATACTCACTTTAAAGATCCTTTAAAGATCCATGCGATAAGGGGTCGGCTAGACCCTCTTAGCGACGACTGCTTATCTTGGGACAGTGATCGATCCATCGTTGGCTGGAAGATCGCACTCAGCCGTGCACCTCGAAGCTGTAAGGCGAGCAATTATCTCACGGCTCTCACGTGAGGACATCCTTTGGGGCCGTCTGATCACATGCCATGGCCATCACCACATGAGTTCACCACCTTGCAGATGATGCTAACACCGGACCCAACCATCTGGGTCAGGAGGGTGGTGCATCCATCACCCATGCAAGGCATGAAGAAATTAGAAGCAAGCTACCCGATGAGCTCGGACGTAATATCACTGATTCCGAACACCCAACTCCCGTTTGCTAGCAGAGGCGAAGCTGGCAGGACAACAACCTCCTAACGGCCGGCTGCTCAATCATGAGAAGAAACTCGACATGTCAACAGAAAAAAAAAATTGGACATCTTGCGAGTAGATAATTACTGGGGGGCTTTGGATAACTAATCGATAACTTGCTTAAAGATTCATACTTACATCGGGCACGATGTTTTGAGTTCACAAAACAATCCTAACTTTAGGACTTTAATTATTATTTACACAGCCAACTTGAGCAGCACAATGAGCAGATATAACTGAAATTCCTGAACTAGGATAAATGTGGAGGGGCGCACTACTTGGTCCCTCAGGTGGTTTCATTTGCGGCGTCGGCTTTACAAACCGGGCAGGCGTTCTTAACCTCCAGCCACTTCTTGATGCAGCCCGCGTGGAAGTCATGCCCACATTTCAGCTTCCCAAGGGAGTCCTTGTGCTTGTATTCCTCCTACAACAAGCGTATGCGGATGAGAACAAACTTACCAAACCAGGAATACAGTGCAACGAAATTGTTGGCAATTATGTTACCACATAGGAGTGTCATCTTACCAGGCAAATTATGCATCTTTCCTTGTCTTGATCATTCTGTGTACGGGCAGAATTACGACAGGCTAGCTCCATCACGCAGCCTGAGATTTTTTCGTCAGCCAGGCCAGTGTTTACATTGCCAATTCGTTCTTCCAATGCCAGGAGCTCCTGTACATGACAATATCAAAAGTTTACATTTGTTCAACATTTTGATGCAGCTGTAGGCGATAAGAGCCTAAACTATTTTTCTCCTTACCTCATAGCTCATGTCATCAATGTCCAGTCTCATGTCCCAGTGAGGATCTAATGCTTCTCTAGATTCGTGGATGACCAACTGGTCCAGCATCATAAAACGCTTCAAAGAGAGTGCAACTAAATTAGATGCAAGTTCAAAATGGATAGAATGTTGGAACAATTACAAGAAAAACTAAACATACAACTACCTCAGCTGCCGATCTTCCTAGGTTATTCTCCTCAATCATCAAAGGATGAAAACAATGATAGGAATCCCTCATCCTTCTACTCCTTGCACTGCCACCATGCCCTACAGAGACGTGCCTTGGCTGTCTAAAAGATGCAGCAGCTTCGGCATGTAATGGCTGGACACTTGATGATGCTGCAGCGGTAGCAGGAGGATAGCTGGGCATGGCAGATTGATAGCGAGGGTTAGCAGGCTCACACCGAACTGCTCCAGAGTTGGAAGAAGTTGTAAAAGCTGGCGGTGGATAATTGTGGCCAGCGTTATGATGAACTGGTCTAGGAGTGTATCCAATGTGAGCAAATGGTGCACCGTCAGAAGAACCAGGAAGTGTTGGCACAGGAGCACTTATGTTGGTGCTCTGTGGAGCAGGATAGAATGGCCTCTCTCTGAATGCTATGCCAGTGCTTCCATCTGTCCCTGGAGAATGATATAAAAAGTTCTTAGCTTCTTTGATGACAACCTTTACTAGTGTCAAATTCCAAGAGAATGGGATACCACCAACCCGTAATACAATTAAACTGGAATAGAGTAGATATTAACTGGTGAAAGTCCTATGCTTGAAACTAGTGGTATGGCACAAGTCTGAGAACTGAGCAATAAACTCAGTGGTGTGGGGCCACTGTGTGCGCTCTAAGCTTCCCTGGGTGTGATCCCTGTGGGATGAATAAACCAGTATTTCTCACCTCCAACTTAGGAATTAGAATACACAGAGAAGGCTTTTCCTCCCTCGCGTCTATTTTTGTAAATGTTACTCCCTCTGTAAAGTAATATAAAACGTTTAGATCACCAGTTTAGTGATCTAAACGTCTTATATTACATTACAGAGGGAGTATATCGGTATACAAAGAGCTATTCTGTCCAAACATGTAAGATATGATCATTTCACCTGACTACCCAAAAGTCTGTACCAAATTTTAGCAGAAGTAGAACAATATGAAAACACATCAGATTAGAAGCATGGCTATAGGGCTTGAACAGCAGAAGTTGAAACTAACTTGGAGGAACAATTCTGGGAGGTAGAGATAAAGGAGCTCTTTCCCGCTGTACTGGTGCACTTCCAAAAGGAGCATTTGCATTTGGATGGTATGGTGGCACATGAACACTGCTTGATGGGCAAGCTGTAGATGAATTATATTCCGAATGGATAGAACTATGATCATGGCGTCCCCTCACATTCCTCTGAGATCCTTCATGATTAAGAAACTGATGATCGTTCCAGTGGCTGGAACCCATGTTTGAACTTATTTGTGGAGGGCAGGTTTCACGAGTAGGAACAGGATTCAGGGGCATGTAACCAGAGAACTGATTATTGGAAGAACTGCCAGGATAATAGCCTCCAGCACTTACACCATCCACAGGATGAGTGATGGGATTTCTCCGCTTTGGTGCAACCCTTCTGTCATCCACATGGACTCCAGGAATAAAACTATCCTCGGATCTACGTGGATAGTTTAAAGAAGGCACATGTTGAGTATTGTATGGTGCATAGCTGCTACTAGAGCTTCCAACAGGAGGATAACCAGCATGGGAAGCATGCAAGGTTCCAGGGGCTCCAATCTGCTGACCATAAGACTGACCGGCGTAGCTTGAGGATGGAAGTTCATTAGATCTCACAGTTGTAACCCCATAACCTGATGGTCCCGCTCCATTAGGTGCATCACCTCTAGGATGCATAAATAACTTTTGACCTGAGATAAACAGGGTACAACTAAATGAGATCACAAAAACTGAGATACATGAATAAAAAAGCAGTGTGTTAGTTAAGTCCATGTACCAAAAGGCGGAGGTTCAGTACGTGGCTGGTTCGTACAATCCATTCTTGACATCTGGGAATTGTGATAATGATGCCCAGCCATGACTCATGTACAGTCTGATCAGATGTTTGCTTAATCTGGAAATTTTGAGGCACAGTATTAGTACTTCAGCTAAACAAGTTGCAGCTGCAAATGGGATAACATTTATAAGTGAGTGCATGAAGCATCACAAATGCATAAACTTAAGGGACAAAATACAAGCATTTCAGACCTTAGAACTGTGGGAAGTGAGATTAGAGTCACACGGATCTGAGATAATCAAAGCCAAATGATTCATCAAATGGCAATGCAGTTACTTAATTGGGCATTATAGCTCAGTACCATCACAAGGATCACTGAGTTGGAAAATACAATCCATATATCCAATATATAACTATTGACATGTCATCCTTGTACTAGACAATATTTTCACATTTATATGGCATTGAAACTGTACTGAGCTAATTTTCTCTATATTCAATATGGCTGAAAACATCAGAAGCCAAAGCAAAAGAACTCAAACTGTGCTGAGATGATAAAGCCAGAGCAAATTTTGACAACAAAATATGAATTGTGTTTTTAAACCAGAGAAAGCAATATCAATGGTTTTTGCATACCAATCAGCTAAGGTACAGTTACTGCTGGAGAAACTGCACTGTTGCTCAAGTTAAGTATCAGAGTATAATGACAGCCAAGGTCGTGGCAGCACCAGGCGCAAGAAAATAACAACAGACTACATGACTGGTTAAAACAATCTGAAGTTTCATCTTTTGGAACTTTATATTAATGGCATCTGAATGATTGGCATATTTTTAGAACTAATTTAGAGTATATCCATATGATGCTGATAATGCTGCTCCAGCTGCAGACTATCCATCTTACATACTCCCTCCGTCCCAAAATAAGTGTCTTGAGCTTAGTACAGATTTGTACTAGAGCTAGTATAAAGTTGAGACACTTATTTTGGGACGGAGGGAGTATATTATTACATCTACAATCCATGTCAAAGTTCCACAGATAAATTTTACTTGCAGCCATGATAGAATTTTGGTTGCATTCAAAGATAATGAAAGACGGTGGAGGATTGAAACAAAGTGCAGTCAGTTAAAAGTGATAATTTCAAGAAAATGTTGCTCGCATGCATGTATATTTTAGTGATTATTTGTGAGCAAATTATTAAAGCACATCTGTTTCTTTTTTGGAATGTAAACACATCTGGTTGAAGATATTTTGACTTCATACTAAAAAGTCAAAAACAACTATTTGCACTATGTTTACAATTTCATATGATTATATTTCCAACTTCATACAGGATAAGTAGCATATGAGGACCACATTTGTCTTTTAACGAAGTGATAGAGCACATGATATCAGTATATATACAATGGAAGTATTAGGATTGTGTCACAAACAAATTTCCTGTACTTTTGAGTAAGAAGCAAGGAAAACAGCCTTCTGACATACATTTTGCCATGACAGGTAAGAAAGATAACACCCGAACCTCTGGCGAGCACTAGGTAAATAATCTCAAACAGCGTAAACCTATAGCAAGCATTGCAAAAGTGATGATACAACAAGTAGCCAAAGAAGTTGAAACAGATTACTGATTTTTTTTTGTGACAGCACTCTTCAATAGTACAGTTATCATTTACATTCTAGCAAGCATAAGAATGATCTGACTGAAAATTCAATCTTTACATAGCATGAGATGAGCTCTTGTCATAATGAGCTACATCAAGGGGAGAGATGGATAGTGTACATAATATGATAAGAAGGTAAAATAATTGGATGTCTAAGACATAAGGGTAATGCTAGCTATCAGCTCCAGACGAGCCGGAAAATATCGTCAAGGCAGTGGACATAGCATGTCAGGTAGAAACATGGCCCATTTAAATAGATAACATATGTGTGATATTGGTTCCTCCATGAAGCTGGTGTGCCCTTTCGTTCTGCTTATATGTAGATGCATCTTGTTTCCAACATCAATTGATTTATGTTTGACTAGCCTCTCTCCTTTCATTTTCCCATCAAATGGCTATCTGCAAATACATTCTCTCAACGCAATAACTGAGCTTGTTTCAAGGGTTCACCTACCCTCATCACAGTCAGTTCTACGTCTTAAGCTGATTTCTTCTTCGAAAAGCACCTTCAGATCAACTACTTTGGTAGGAACCATTAGGTCTTACGCTCCTTTTCCAGATTTTACACCCATCTATTGGTAAATTAACCATCCAAACCATGACAAGTAAATTGATGGTTCTTGTATGAAGTGCATGCTTGCACTGCTCCAATTAATACTCCAATTGATCATGAAATCCTTCTATGCAGGTTAACAATGGGCACTGGTTCATATACCATCACCAACGTACTTAGTCCATGAAGTTCATGGAACACACCACAGTAGTCTAAACATACTATGTGCTAAGTGTGGCAGCAATTAGGTATAATTTTCCAGTTCCCAGAAGAGGCACCACGTCCAGAAACCGCATTGGAAGGCCTGACTTGTATGCTTAAGATCTTGCGATAGGTATCACCTTCCCTCACCCTAAGGACAAAATACATTGATTTTGAGCATATGCTCTTTCTGAGGCTAAATAGGTCCTCAAATCATATGTCAACTGAATAGCTCTTCCATTTGACTGCAGCAGTCAGCACATAGCACTCGTAAAACGAATCAAGGAGCCCAATGCGCCCAATTGTTTGACCTTAATGTGAGCTTGATTTTGGTAAATCAAGAAGTCAAGCAAGAAAATAAAAATTTCCTTTACTTCGCAGGATCAACTAGTACCTGCAATATTATTAGTAGCTCAGTCCAAATGAAAAGGTATTAACGCACAGGGAAACAAGACTTTTGACTATACTAATATTTCGAAGGATCCAAAGCTATCATCCTCCACAATAAATAAACTTCCCTTGTTCCACGACTTAGTAGGAACAGCAAATAAACTGGAGGAGCTAGAGAAAGAAAGGCCAACAACAACCCATCGAAGCTAAAGGCAAGGTAGTATGACTGGTGGTACCCATGGAAAGGGTTTGTGACCACGAAAAAGGCGGTGGCACCCATGGAATAAAGTTTAGCACGAGATTAGTTTCCAACTTAGTTGTCGGCTTAAATCTGTAACTATATTATTTCTCAAACTATTCACTAACCTGGGTACCAGTCCATCAGATAATTGGAGGAAACGGCAATTGCTTACCCAACCTAATTCCCACAATTGCCCAAGTTGAAGTCAAACAAACAACGAAACGGAATCATGGCCCCAAATATTGAACTCCAACTCTAACAAATCTTAATCGCTGCTTTGAAGAATGTGGCTATTTTGGAAGCCGAATCTCACTATAACCTGCATTTCCACCATAAGAAATAACGGTTTGTGTGCCATTTCTGACTATATAAAATACTTTATAGATAGTGTTTAAAACATCAAAAATAAATACCTGAAGATGCAGCAAGTGATGTAGAATTTCATGCATAATCATCAAAGGAAAGGACACCAGTTGTGTGCTCTTAACATATAAAGCATTTCTGCCTCTAAGAATAAGCCGAGGCTCTACAACTTATGCTCTGTTGGGTGGAACTTATAAACAACCAGTGTCCATGGCACAACGGAAGGGTACCTCCATGATCTAACGGTAGTAGCATCACACGATGAAGGTACACTTGAAGGCTGAGATCTAGCACGAGTTATACACATCACATGATCTTTTTCCTGTGATCACTTAAGAGATAGCATAAACTATATTTCCATTATATAAATTTAGATGCAGCATTCTTACTCTTCATCTCACATACACAAGAAATTGTGACCGCTGACCTGATTTTTGAGCAACAAAAATCAAACATAAATGATCAAAATTCAGATAGCTCGTACTCCCTCCATCCCAAAATAAGTGTCTCAACTTTGTACTAAAATTAGTACAAGGTTGAGACACTTATTTTGGGACGGAGGGAGTATTAAATAGTGTGTGGATGGTTTTAGATTGAAAATGGGAGTATATTTTTACCGGTTGCTGTTATCCAGGAAAAAAACTGGTAGCAAAAAAAAATAGAAACAAAAGAGTTGCCTGATGACGAACTGGGAGCACAAACAACTCATTTCATGAATGTATTTTTAGGTAGGAATCAAGAAAATTTCCAAGGGCTTTAGTGGGCAGGTCAAATACATACAGGTTTCATGAACTGAAAGTGTAGAACTAAGAAGAATGGTGAAAAAGATACTGAACCCGTCAAACATGATCAACTAGCCATCCTATCTGGCAGCATCAACTGAATAATGGACCTGGGTAATCTAAGAAGCACTGATACAGCAAAACTTGCCCATTGGCCGTCCTGACAGAGCAGGATACGCGTATCCCACAGTATACCACAATTTGCAGATTAAAAAAATATAAAAATACAGGGACACAGCTGGGATATGTGCATGATACATTGGGTACACGGTCGGACGAAAAACAGCTACAGCCCAATACCAAACCCTATTTTGCAGGTGTCGCATGCACGCTCTCCACAAAAGAACGAGCTGCCCCCAGCCTCCCAGGCAGCAGCGAATGGGCCGCCACCGCCGCCACCTGGACTCGCTGCTGCAACCGTCGACACCTGGACTCTACCAGTGACTGCTACCCAGCTCCAGCAGCCTCTCCTCCCAACGGCAGATAACCCAAGTTCCCAATTCCAGCAGCCTCTCCTCAACCTTTTCATCTTTTTTCTGATTTTCTTCCATTGAGCTGCTGCTGCTGGGCGCCGGCTGCCGCTGCTCTTTGAATGCTTGATCTGCTGCTGCTTGCTACCTATGTTGTGCTGCTCTTTGAATCCTTGTGCTGCTGCTGCGCGCTTACCTTGAATGCTTGTGCTACTGTTGAATGATTGCTGCTTGGCTGCTTGCTGTTAGGTAGCATGGCATCTGGGAGCGCCACCGCCGGTAGCCAATCGTCTGTAGGTGAGGGTGAAGGGCGGCCTGGTCCTGGTGCCGTAGATCCTTAGTATCCTCTTCCTCTGTATTCCCCGATTGGGACAGTGTTTATCATTAATTTTGTCTTAACTGTATATTACATGACATATTTTTTATTTTATTTTATAATATACTCGCCGTGTTCCCGAATTGCTGTTTTTGGAAAATGCCGCATCCCGTGTCCCCGACGGGGGCTCCCCGTATGCATATCGCCGTGTCTCCGTCCCCGTATCCGTGCTTCTTAGTGGATAATGGCCAACCTACCGAAGGATATAATAGATGCAATGGTTCAAAGAGACGACCACGAACAAGTAGATGGATGGAATGTGATTGTGTAAACCAACCATTGGGCGAGTAATGACCAATTGACCATTCACGGCACAGCAAATGTTGACATCAACCAGTAATGAGTTACAAACAAGAGACAATACAAGCCTGGCCGCCTGGGTAGGGAGGTTGGAATGGATCAGGAGCATTCATGTTTACAGAGCCTGTTTTTTCCTGACACAACTAGCCCGATCTTAAAAGCTTGGTCTAATTCTAATTGGGTCACTGAACCAACCAGAAGTCAGACTGAAGGCCTGACGTCAAGTAGTGAAGGAACACATCGCCAGAATCAGAAGCTGAAGCATGATATTGTTCTTTGGCAGCGTTCTGTTTCCCCAAAAGGTCATAAACGGTACCATGGTGAAATGTACCAGGGTCAAGAGCAAGGAGACAGCTCAAGCAAGTATCATGCAAAATCAACTGTACCAACCAAAGGTGATCACAGTTCCCAGCTTGTATGAGATCAACGAGTCGAGGCTACAAAACCAAACAAGCTGTGACAGAGAGATTACAGCACATTAAGAGGGGGACATTGCGCATTCACGGAGAACGACCCTGACTCCCAGCCTAAATCGCACGATCCCAGGAGCTCAGCACAGTCCGGGAGCAGAATCAACCAATCGTACGGCCTAAAACCACGCTCATCCCGCCAATTAAAAGAGCACCGCCTCGAATCCCCCCAAAAATTCGACCTCAAATCTCTCCTCTATCCCGCAGCAGCCCCAGAACCCACCTGCGGTGGCCGATCAACCGCCGGAAACGGAGTCCTCGGCCAGGAAACCCCCGATCGAATCAAGCAATCTACTCCCCGCGCCGAATCGGCGGCACGCGACGGGATTGAGTGGGGTTTGGGGATCGGAGGAGGCGGTATTACCTTGGCCGGCGGCTCGAGTCGACGCGGCTGGCTGCTGGCGGCCTTCGTCCTCCGCGCGCCCCTCCTCCCTCTCCGCCTGCGCGAGGAGGAGAGGGTTTGGTCTCTGCTTCTCCGCGAACACGCAACCGCTTCCTCCCTTCCCCCTCTGAGAAAATGAGGACTGCTGATTGAATGAGGTGGTGGTGGTCTGCTTCTTCGGGGGAAAAGGCAAGGGGCCCGACGGTATTTTATAAGGGGAATTGGAAGGAAGAATACTTAGTTGGTTGCGGGGTGGGGCCACTTGTCTGTGAAAGTTAGCGTTCTTTTCTTCCTTTCGAGTTTGGATTGGATTAAATGTGTTTTTCGTGCCTGGGAGTCGACGGGCCCACGTATCATTGTTGTGGTGCGGGAAGGAGCGCGGTGTGAGCCGAGTCTAACCAATCTTTGGAACCGCCTCTCTCTCTTTTAAAAAGAAAAGAAAAAACTCTCTTGCCAAGTTTCTTCTAAGTCTACCTAATAATAAAGCAAATAGTGTTTCTGTCGTCCGTCATCTAAATTACCCCCGAAGTTGTGAATAATTACCCACCATGCCACCGGTAAGTAGAAAAAAACGTTTGGTTTCTTATATTTATTTTGCCGCCGTCGGCTTAGGTCAATAAGGCGGAATCCCATCCAGTAAATCAACCATGCATGTAGCCCAGTGGTTGGTACCTTTGGCTACCACGCTGGAGATCGCGGGTTCGAACCCCCTTACTACCTTTTTTCTTTTCTTTTTTTAAAAGATCAAATACTTTTAAAAATATTCATACCTTTTAAATCCTAGCTCCAAATCTAACATGTCATATATGAAAATCCATCAGAAAAATATGTAGATTTCAAAATATGCTATTATCATGCACGTTAATAATTTTTAAAATTAGTCCCAAGCCCAACAAAACATTGGTTCCATTGATCTTTATATTAGATAGCAGTGGCATGTGGGTTAATGATTCACCTCAATCTCGGAAGAGCTCTAAGCCTTCCTTCATGCAGGGACTGAAAGGAGTGAAATGGATGGGGTAGTCGTCTTATGGTCTGCAGTGAACCTTCTAGCTTGTAACTAATAGTGTTTGCCTTTTCTCTTCTGTTTCGGTCACTTTACAATGGCCTATATACACTACCTTTTTCTTTTCTTTTTTTAAAAGATCAAATACTTTTAAAAATATTCATACCTTTTAAATCCTAGCTCCAAATCTAACATGTCATATATGAAAATCCATCAGAAAAATGTGTAGATTCCAAAATATGCTATTATCATGCACGTTAATAATTTTTAAAATTAGTGCCAAGCCCAACAAAACATTGGTTCCATTGATCTTTATATTAGATAGCAGTGGCATGTGGGTTAATGATTCACCTCAATCTTGGAAGAGCTCTGAGCCTTCCTTCATGCAGGGAATGAAAGGAGTGAAATGGATGGGGTAGTCGTCTTATGGTCTGCAGTGAACCTTCTAGCTTGTAACTAATAGTGTTTGCCTTTTCTCTTCTGTTTCGGTCACTTTACAATGGCCTATATACACTATAACCTGTCCGTTTCCCTCTTAACGAATGAAAAGCAGTGCCTGTTGCATTTCATAAAAAATAAACAAGCAACCACTTGAGAATTATTTATAACGGCACCGTTTCAACGGTAATTTGCTTGCCCAAAACTTGGTAATTTGTCTTCTTCAGATTATTTATAGGAATGGTTTGCGACGGATGGCTACCTTGCATAGGTTCTGGATCAAGTAAATAATTAATTTACTCTAATTATTTATAGGAATGGTTTGCGACAGAAACACTATTTGCTTTATTATTAGGTAGAGATTATGTCAATAAACTAGACTTTTTGCCCAAAAATTCTGTCTACTTTGAATTATTTATAGGGAAGAGAGGTCTGCAACGGTTGGCTACCTTGCATAGGTTCTGGAACAAATAAAATAATTAATTACTTTAATTATGTCAATAAACTAGACTGTTTGTGGCTCACGGTTTAACACAATGTTCCTTTCACAAGGTGTGACGCTATGGCATATTAACCTGGAGGTAGCATCTAAATGGACCTGACTTTGTTCCTTGAGGTGAGCATATATTGTTCATCTGCTCATGTCAATTGCAAAAGTTCCTTGATTCACCGTATATGTAGTGAGGTACATTTGTTATATTTGCAAGTGTATACCATGACCACTGGTCGGCGAGACAAGGAGGATAAGCAACAATAGCGCGCTATTAGCGAGACATTACTCAGAATGCTATAACGTTCTATTAGCAGTGCCATAACACGTTTTTTTTTTAAGTGAACGATACATATGGGTACCTATGTTCAAATATTAGGGCATGCACATATTATTGGGTCATGTTTATTGCACTATGTCCTATGATATTGTTTTTCTCCCGTTGCAACGCACGGGCATTTTTGCTAGTTTTATCAAGTTTCATATGAATAAGCTAAATTTGCAATATTAAGTTTCAACCGCCTAAACGGAGTATTAAGTTTGCTGGAAATATTAGCACCTTTTCGATTAGACTAATCCACAAGTAATCAGTAAATATGGCAATCTTAGTATACAACTCATACCGATATCTAAGCATGTAAGCACATACAGTACATAGAATCGAAACATCTATGAACATAGCATGTACGGTGAACACATGAACGAGTAAATGAGGGATGAACAAATCATACTATTCGGTTGACCAGGACAATGCGGCGGCGGCGGCGGCAACCCCGACATCGTTCGTGGCTTTCTTCTTCTTGGAGATAGTGGCACTTTCATTAGTGACTCGTTAATTAATCTACAATTAATTAACCATTTCTGACCGGTAAAAATAAGGCTTGGCTCGTCTCGTTTCTGCAACCCGCGGTGCGCGCGCGTCTGGACAAGGCGAGGCGTGGCGAGGCGGGCGGCAGAGGAGGGGGAGCGCGCGTATACCACTCCTCTTATCAAGCTCCCAATGGCAAGTGATAGAGCGGCCCTTATAAAGGGGTCTCAACTCTCCTCAACTAGCAAGGTGGCACTAAACTTCCCACCACCTGCCATACACCTACATGTGCCTCAAGATTAACCAAAAATCATTGTTCATATGGGCCTAAGCCCATCTATGATTCACAATCCCCCACCAAATCTCGAGGCACATTAGTTTGTCATCTGTTTCAAACAATGTTTTGATATACCAAAATTTTCAGTGGAGACTGATAAGTTGAACTTCCACTTAGAGCAACCGGATTAGACTTCTTCACAACTGAACAATGGACTATGCCTTGAATTGTCAGTTTAGCGTGACAAAGTTTCGCCAACCGTCAACTGATATGTGGCTGTCGAAGGATAAATCCCAGTGGTGGAGCTTATTAGTCATACTCCTGACATGTTCATGAGCTTCCTAGAGATTACCCTATCTCATAGACTGTGACCAGTAGTCAGGCTCATATAGGTGTGTTCCTCCAAAGAATGCTCTGTAGGATAGCATCTTGCTTACACAAGCTTTGTAAGACATTAAGACAAAAGTCATCATGCCTTACAGATTACGAGAGTATTGCATCTCCAACGGAGTAGGTTAGTAAGGATACTCTCCTCAGTTGACCGTTGGATTGTGTTCCCAGGTCCTAATTCACGGGAGCTCCGATCACATAGGTTGGGTTACCCCCATGGCAACTTACGTGGTCTCATGCCCATCTCCCTCGATGCATTTTCTATCACAATCCGTGATAGCACTTTCATAAAGGGATCTGCCAGATTCTTAGCCATCTGGATATAATCCAACACTATTACTCTGGAGTTACCTAGCAGATTTCAATCTTCTTCTTATATGCTTTGAGAATTGCATGTTGTCCTTTGAACTCTTTGCCTTGGCAATCACTGTCTGACTGTCACAGTTCATAAGGATAGCCGGGACTGGCTTATAACCACGCAAATCCATCACAAGCTCTCGAAGCCATTCTGCTTCGACGCATGATGTGTCTAATGTTGTGAGTTCTGCTTCCATATTCGATCTCGTTAAGATCGTCTGCTTGCAAGACTTCCAGGAAACAATACCTATTGGAAATATGCCCTAGAAGCAAAAATATTTGTCTTATTATATTTCCATGTTCATAATTAAAGAGTTTATATTCTATGTTATAACTGCTATGATCCTAGAATATGCAATTCAGTGGAAAAATCATATGCACGTGTGGAATAATAAACGGTAAATAAAAGGTTCCTAGTCTCGCCTCTAAGACTAGCTCAAGTGTTGTTGGTGATCACGTTTTCCGGATCTTAGGATATCGTTAAGTGTAACAATGATCCTAAAACAACATTCAGATTATGACATTAGAAGAACGTTCATATTGAATCGACCAAATCTAGTTTGTTATGAATTAAGTTAACATCATCTGCATTCAATTGTAATAACACGGAGTGTTAACGTGTGATGCTGCTCCTTAGACCATGAGAGTATCGTGGTCACTTCTTACCGTACGGTGGGCTTTGGGGTTGCTCAAACGTCACCTGTAACATGGTGGTCATAAACAGAACTTACGGGTTCATCTGAAAGTTTGACAAATGTCCGGATAGCTCGAGAGTGGGATTTGCTCATCCGACGATGGAGAGATATTCTTAGGGCCCTCTCGGTGTGACGGCATCGATCATCGTCTGGCCAGACTTACGTGACTTCATCACAGGGATGCCGGAACACAATAACGAGAAAGAAGAACAGAACCGGTAACGAGGATTTCGGTATAATGAGCATGGTGATGACTCGGGAGGATACCGATACATCCCGGGTTTTGTGAAGTATCGCGAAGCAAAGAGAACAACACATGATAACCAAAGGTTCACTCGAATATCATTCATGTACTCATAGGGACCGATACAGACCTCCACGGTCATGTTGCCGGTCATTGAACGAATGGTTTCGTTCATGTCTATGAGTTACCGAACCTACGGGGTCACAAGCTTAAGGCAATCACGATCTATTGAGTGTTAGTAGGAAGGGAGTCATGAGAATATATTTGTGGAATTATTTCATGAATATTCGGAGTGGTTCCGAGAGGATCCGGAAGCGTTTCGGGGTCACCGGAAGGGTTTTGATGAATATCGGGTAATACCGGGTATTATCGATATGTTATATATAGGTGGAAATGTTTCTAGAGATGTTAAAAAATATATATAATGTTCTAGAGGTATTTAGAACATTTTATATTTAATTTAAATATCAATGGGCCTTAAAAGGCCAAGAGGTGGAGAGAGTTATGGGCCACATAGGCCCATAAGGAAGTGGCGCCCCCCCCCCCCCTTTTCCTTGTGGGGGGCGAATTGGACAAGGGGAGGGAGTCCAAATCCCTCTCCCATTGCCGACGCCCCAAAGGGGACTTTCCCCCCTTGGTGGCTGCCCTCTCCTCCTCCTCCAACCTATATATACTAGGGGTTTTTGCTCTATGGTTGATACAAGTTTTGGAGCCTCCGATCCTCTAGTTCTTCTAGTTCTAGTTCTAGTTGGTCCTAGTTGACTAATTAGAGCTAGGCTAATCCTCTTGTCCTCATAATTAGAAGCCCAGTGTGGTTCTAATCTCCTCCCTCTAATTCTCAGGCGATGATTAGCTCTGGACGGTGAAGCACTGCCGGATCGTGAAGGTTGCACACTTGCAACCAAGTAGAGAGGTCGTGCTTTCGGTCTTCAGTTCGAGGGATCATTCGTGAGCGGTACGAGGGACTCCAAGTACGATCTACAACGACACGTTCTTCTTCCACTGCAACTTGGTGATGGTAACGATCGTGATCCCAACCTGTTATGCATCTTCATACTGATCTTGGGTGATAGTAGGTGCGAAATTTTTGGTTTTCTATTACATTTCCCAACAGTGGCATCATGAGCGGTTTTATGAGTAGATGCAGGTTGCTATCTAGATCACATGTGATTGTGAGGGTTGATGTTCTTGCTATTCTTCCCTCGAGTGTTGCTTCGGTTCAATTCAACGACGGCATGGTGTCGCTTCTTACAAGGTTCTGACAATCGATCAGCTCTGGCTGTCGACGGTCTGCTAATAGTTCCTTGGGCTTCACCACACTTGAGAATAGTGAACCGTCGTGTACACAAGAGGGTGCCAAAGATGGATGATCTTCTAGGGGGTCACGCATATCGACGAAGTTTAGTGTGGGGCTCGAGATTTTTAATTAAGTCTCTTGTTTCACACACCCCGAAACTTAATCTAGCATCAAGAATCATCGCCTTAATTGTGGACGTATGTAGCTAGTGTTACTGGTTAAAACCGGTTAACTACGTAACTAAAATTTTGCTAAAACCAATTAGAGAATGTCTAACTTGGGTTGCAGGGTATGCATATGATGTGGTACAGCCTTCGTCATGATAATGAGTTTATGTATGAGATGGTCATATGTTGTATTGTTAATTGGCATGCGCGTCATGGCATGATGGCTGGAGCCACGAGATTGCCATGTTAATGTAAATATCATAGAGATAGTCTACATGTTACAGGTGATGATGGCAAACCGTACACGAAGGACCCCGACAAGGAGAAGGTGTACTAGGCGCGGGACGAGGAGCTATAATTTTGTGCCACGGCGGAATTTCTGAATTTGGTGCCACGGCAATGTTTTTGAAACGGTCGCCACGGCAACATTTTCTGAAATTGCCGCTACGGCTACGTTTTTGAAACAGTTGCCACGGCAATGAAATATTGGCCGTCACGACACTTCAACTGGAGATTGAAGATGATCATGAAGGTTCCCGACGCCTAGGGCTATACCATATCATGCTTTTATGAACTGCCTGAGATGTTTATCCCTTTGTTGTTTGCACCCTTTGATTGCGCAATAGTCAATTATTATGATGATTTCTCACAGTAAATATCAAGTAAAAGGTGCTCTTCCCAGTGCTGCAACCGTCCACGACATTCTAGCATCTCGAAGTTCGTCATGTCCACATGAGTTCAAACGAGATGATAGATGTAAGATGGAGATGGTTAGACAATATGTGCAGATAGAACTCGGTTACCTTGAAGTTCTAGCAGAATCGTTCTGAGCTTGGAGCACAAAGCATCGAAAGATGAACAAGAGTCATATGGTGATATGATCGGCAATATTTTGCCCACTGGTCAAAATTCTCGTCATCAGTGATGTCCACATCAATGACTGAGAACTAGATTTGGATCTTGAATCACTCAAATTATGAGAGATATTGATTTGAGTGGGAGTGCACTTTATATTTATTTTTGCTTAAACACTAGTGCAAATTTAATTATGAAACTGTCTAAGTTGAATCTTGTGTTTTTGGTTGTAGATCAATGGCTTGCAATAGTTTAAATTTGCGCCCTTGTTTGAAAAAGAAAAGTTGACTGCAAATGCTGGAAACTATGAGGATTGGATCCACACTTTGAGAGATGTTCTCAAGAGTGCTAAGAAAGAAGATGTGCTGGATTAATCACTTGGTGATTATCCGGCGCCTGGAGCGTCTCAAGATGTCATCAATGTGTTTATATCTCGCAAGAATGATTCCAATGTCGTTAAAAGTATTATGATATCATGCATGGATCAAGTGTTACAGAAACGTTATCAAGAACTCAGTCCGATCGACATTGTCGAGGCATTGGAATTTTTGTTTCACAAAGGCCCAGCTAAAGTTCATGAGATGACTGAAGCAATGAATGAATGCAAGATAGTTGAGCAAGGTGACAGGATTGCAGACTATTATGATAGTGTAACTGCAATGGGAGTTAATATCCCCAAGACACCAGAGAATGATTTGATGTTCTCCTTGCTTTATGAAGCAATGCTCAAGAACCATGAGATTGGATTGCAGAACCAACAAAAGTTGATGGTGAACAAGACAGAAAGTTTCAAAAAGAAACGCAACACCAAGAGAAACAAGGGTGGAGCTTATTGTGAGACTATATGTTTCTACTGCAAAGAAAAAGGACATTGGAAAAGAAATTGCTTGAAATATCTAGCGGATAAGAAGAACACGTCTTCTGGTAAAGGTATAAAAGTTATACAAGTTAATGTTATTGATATTCTACTCACCGAAAATTCCAAGTCTTGGGTATTTGATACCGGATCTGTTGCTAACATTTGCAACACGATGCAGGGATTGCGAAATGTTCAGAAGCTGAGAAGAAATGAAGTTGTGATGCGTGTCGGGAATGGTGATGGGATCGCTGCTCAAGCCGTCGGTGTCATGTCTTTGAGATTACCTTCAGGATTGATTTTAGAACTCAGTAATTGTTATTTTGTTCCAAAGTTGTGTAAGAACATTATCTCTGGATCATGTTTGATAAATGGCAGTTATTCTTATAAGTCAAAGATCAATGGTTGTCCAATATATTATAAGGATATATTTTATGGATTTTCACCCATGATTGGTGGATTATTCATATTAGATATTGAACGTGAAAAGGTTGTCTATAACATTAATGCTAAATGTCATAAGAAGACTGATAATATGCTACTTGTGAGCTGCGTTGGGATTTCCTCGAAGAGGAGAGGATGATGCAGTACAGTAGAGATAAGTATTTCCCTTAGTTAAGAACCAAGGTTATCAATCCAGTAGGAGAACCACACAACACCTTGTAAGCAGTACCTGCACACAAAATAACAAATACTTGCACCCAACACGAACAAGGGGTTGTCAATCCCTCGGCGGTTAATTGCAAAGATCAAATTTTGTAGTGATAGATAGATAGATAAAACACAAAATAAAATAAAGAAAGAAAAATTGCAGCAAGGTATTTTTGTATTTTAATATATGATAAAAGTAGACCCCGGAGCCATAGTTTTCACTAGAGGCTTCTCTCTTGAAAATGGCATACAGCGGGTAAACAAATTACTGTTGGGTAATTGATAGAAAAGCGAATAATCATGACGATATCCAAGGCAATCATCATGTATATAGGCATCATGTCTGAGACAAGTAGACCGACTCCTGCCTACATCTACTACTATTACTCCACACATCGACCGCTATCCAGCATGCATCTAGAGTATTAAGTTCATAAAGAATGGAGTAACGCCTTAAGCAAGATGACATGATGTAGAAAAAGTAAACTCACGCATGAATAAACCCCATCTTTTTATCCTTAATGGCAACAATACAAATACGTGTCTTGTCCCTTTCTATCACTGGGATATAGATCACCGCAAGATTCAACCCATCACAAAGCACCTCTCCCATTGCAAGAAAAATCAATCTAGTTGGCCAAACCAAATCAATAGATTGGAGAGAAATACAAAGCTATAATAATCATGCATAAAAGAGTTTAGAGAAGACTCAAATAATATTCGTGGATAATCTGATCATAAACTCACAATTCATCGGATCCCAACAAACACACCACAAAAAGTGATTACATCGAATAGAACTCCAAGAACATCGAGGAGAACATTGTATTGAAGATCAAAGAGAGAGAAGAAGCCATGTAGCTACTGACTATGGACCCGTAGGTCTATGGTAAACTACTCACACATCGTCGGAAGGGCAGCAAGGTTGATATAGAGCCACTCCGAGTTGATTCCCCCTCCGGCAGAGTACCGGAAAAGGCCTCCAGATGGGATCTCTCGAGAACAGAAGCTTGCGACGGTGGAAAAAGTATTTCGGGTGGTTCTCTGTTGGTTTCCCGATTTTAGAGAATTTGTAGAGGCGGAATTAGGTCAAATGGACGCTCGTGGGCCTCATGAGTCACCAGGGCACGCCTACCCCCATGGGCGCGCCCTGGTGCCTCGTGGGCACCTCCTTCATCTTCTGGCCCTCTCCCGAAGCTTCCAGGGTCTCTTTTGTCCAGAAAAAAATCTCCAAAAAGTTTCGTGGCATTTGGACTTCGTTTGCTACTGGAATTCTGGAAAACCAAAAATAGGCAAAAAAAACAACAACTAACACTTGGCACTAAGTTAATAGGTTAGTCCCAAAAATGATATATAATGGCATATAAATGCATATAAAACATCCAAGATTGATACCATAATAGCATGGAACAATCAAAAATTATATATACGTTGGAGACGTATCAAGCATACCCAAGCTTAATTCCTGCTCGTCCTCGAGTAGGTAAATGATAAAAACAGAATTTTTGATGTGGAATGCTACATAACATGTTCATCATGTAATCTCTCTTTTGTCGCATGAATATTAAGATCTGAATGATTCAAAGCAATAGTCTATAGTTTGACATAAAAACAACAATAATAAGGCATACTAACAAACAATCATGTCTTTCAAAATATCAACGCTAAAGAAAATTATCCCTACAAAATCATATAGTCTTGTCATGCTCCATATTCTTAACACAAAGTATTGATCATGCACAACCCCGATGACAAGCCGAGCAATTGGTTCATACTTTTTAACACGCTTCAACTTTTTCAACCCCCACGCAATACATGAGCGCAAGCCATGGATATAGCACTATGGGTGGAATAGAGTATGGTGATGGAGATAATATGGAGAAGACAAAAAAGGAGAAAGTCTCACATCGATGAGGCTAATCAACGGGATATGGAGATGCCCATCAATTGATGTCAATGCAAGGAGTAGGGATTGCCATGCAACGGATACACTAAGGGCTATAAGTGTATGAAAGCTCAAAAATAAAACTAAGTGGGTGTGCATCCGACTTGCTTGCTCATGAAGACCTAGGGCATTTGAAGAAGCCCATCGTTGGAATAAGCAAGCCAAGTTCTATAATGAAAAGTTCCCACTAGTTATATGCAAATGAAAGCATGGGAGACTCCCTATATGAAAAACATGGTGCTACTTTGAAACACAAGTGTTGAAAAGATAGTAACATTGCCCCTTCTCTCTTTTTCTCTCATTTTTTTGTTGGGCTCTTTTTGGCTTCTTTTTTATGGGCTTTTTTTGGCTTCTTTTTATTTTTATTTTTTTATTTCCTCACTTGGGACAATGCTCTAATAAAGAATATGATGATCATCTCACTTCTATTTACTTACAACTCGAAAGAAAATTACAACTCGATACTAGAACAAAATATGACTCTATATGAATGCCTCCGGCGGTGTACCGAGATGTGCAATGATCTAGCGTAACATGTATAAAAATGATGAACGGTGGCTGAGCCACAAATACTATGTTAGCTATGTGATCATGCAAAGCAATATGACAATGATGATGTGTGTCATAAAAAAATGGAATGGTGGAAGTTGCATGGCAATATATCTCGGAATGGCTATGGAAAGGCCATAATAGGTAGGTATGGTGGCCGTTTTGAGGAAGATATAAGGAGGCTTATGTGTGATAGAGCATATCATATCACGGGGTTTGGATGCACCGGCAAAGTTTGCACCACATCTCAAGGTGAGAAAGGGCAATGCACGGTACCGAAGAGGCTAGCAAACTGTAGAAAGATGAGAGTGTGTATAATCCATGGACTCACATTAATCATAAAGAACTCACATACTTATTGCAAAAGTTCATTAGCCCTTAGCAAAGTACTACTACGCATGCCCCTAGGGGGATATATTGGTAGGAAAAGACCATCACTCGTCCCCGACCGCCACTCATAAGGAAGACAATCAATAATAAATCATGCTCCAACTTCTTAGCATAACGAGAGACTATACATGCATGCTTCGGGAATCACAAACCTTAACATCAATATTCTTACTAAAACACAATTACTCACTAGCACAACCCACATATTACCACCTTTATATCGCAAAACTATTGTAAGGAATCAAACTTATCATATTCAGTGATCCACATGAAAGTTTTTATTATATCCCTCTTGAATACCTATCATATTAGGACCAAATTCATAACTTGTACTAATTGCCATTACTATTATCAACTCTCAAAAAGATATAATTGAAGCATGAGAGTGCAACTATTTCTTTAAAATATAACCACCGCTGTGCTCTAAAAGATATAAGTGAAGCACTAGAGCAACTGCCTAGCTCAAAAGATATTAGTGAAGCACATAGAGTATTCTAACAAATCACGAATAATGTGTGTCCCTCTCAAAAAGGTGTGTCTAGAAAATATGATTGTGACAAACTAAAAATCAAACAAAGAAAAGACTCATATAATACACGACGCTCCAAGCAAAACCCATATCATGTGATGAATAAAAATATAGCTCCAAGTAAAATTACCGATAGTTGGTAGAAGAAAGAGGGGATGCCTTCCGAGGCATCCCCAAGCTTAGTTGCTTGGGAGTCCTTGAATATTACCTTGGGGTACCTCGGGCATCCCCAAGCTTAGGCTCTTACCACTCCTTATTCCTTCATCCATCATGATCTCACCCAAAACTTGAAAACTTGAGCACACAAAACTCAACAAAAACCTTCGTGAGATCCATTAGTATAACAAAGCAAATCACCACTTTAGGTACTGTTGTAAACCCATTCATATTTTATTATTGCATATACCTACTATATTCTAACTTATCCATGGCTTATACCCCCCGATACAATCCATAGTTTCATCAAAACAAGCAAATAATGCAACAAAAACATAATCTGTCATAAACAAAATAGTCTGTAGTAATTCGAATAATGACCATACTTCTGTAACTCAATTTTTTTTGAAAAATTAGGCCAACGTAGGAAATTTGTATATCAATCATGTGTAAAAACTTCAGAATTTTTCCATGTTCCAGAAAAATTTGATGATTCTACCACTGGACGCAAAAGTTTCTATTTTCTCAGAGAATGAAATCAACTATCATCCAAATCATCCCAAAGGCTTTACTTGGCACAAACACTAACTAAAACACAAAAAACACAACCATAACAGTAGCATAATTGTGTGCACACAAAAACATAGAAAAAAAACCTATTAGGTTGTCTCCCAACAAGCTCTTTCTTTATAGCCATTAAGATAGGCTTGAGATTTTATTGATGCTCACATGAAAGATAATAATTCAAACACAAAGAGAGCATCATAAAACATGTTACAAACACATTTAAGTCTAACATACTTCCTATGCATAGGAATTTTATAAGCAAACAAATTATCAAGACAAGAAATATCTAGCATATGCGAAGGAGAGGAATAAAACATTGACAATCTCAACATAACGGAGGTAATTTAGTAGCATGAAAATTTCTACAACCATATTTTCCTCTCTCATAATAATTACATGTAAGATCATAATCAAATTCAACAATATAGTTATCATATAAAATTTTCTCTTCATGATCCACATGCATAAATTTTTTATAATATTCCAAGATAGTGGGATTAACATCAACTAAAGTCATGACCTCTCCAAACCCACTTTTATCGAAAAAAAATCATAAGATTGAACACTCTCCAAATATGCGGGATTATATTTAGCTAAAGTTGACACTCTTCCAAACACACTTTCAATATTATCGCAAACATATTCATCATGAGGTTTAAATAAATTTTCAAGATCATAAGAATCATTATCACCCCAATCATGATCATTGCAATAAGTAGTGAGCATAACAAAATCATCATCCCCAAGCTTGGGGTTTTGCATATCATTAGCACAATTGACATCAATAGAATTTATAATAATATCATTGCAATCATGCTTTTCATTCAAGGAGCTATCATGAATCACCTTATAAATTTCTTCTTTTAACACTTCATCACAATTTTTAGATTCACGACCTTCAAAACTTCATAAAGATAATATAGTGCACTCAACTCACTAGCAATTGGTTCATCATAATTGGATCTTTTGAAAAGATTAGCAAGAGGATGAGGATCCATCTTAATTTTTCTTATTTCTTTTTCTGTTTTCGGGAGTTGACATGAAGGCAAAAAGCAAGCAAACGAGCAAACAAGCAAAAAGGCAAAATGGAAAATATTTTGTTTTTTTGTGAAAACATTTTGGAAGTGGGGGAGATGAAAACGAGAGGCAAGTGGCCAATAATGTAAATGCAAGGAGATGAAAGTTTATGCGATGGTACTTGATAGATGTTGATGATGTCTCCCCGGCAACGGCGCCAGAAATTCTTCCTGCTACTTGTGAGCTGCGTTGGGATTTCCTCGAAGAGGAGAGGATGATGCAGTACAATAGAGATAAGTATTTCCCTCAGTTAATAACCAAGGTTATCAATCCAGTAGGAGAACCACGCAACACCTTGTAAGCAGTACCTGCACACAAAATAAAAATACTTGCACCCAACGCGAACAAGGGGTTGTCAATCCCTCGACAGTTAATTGCAAAGATCAACTTTTGTAGTGATAGATTGATAGATAAAAGACAAAATAAAATAAAGTAAAGAAAAATTGCAGCAAGGTATTTTTGGATTTTAATATATGATAAAATTAGACCAGGGGGCCATAGTTTTCACTAGAGGCTTCTCTCTTGAAAGTAGCATACGGTGGGTAAACAAATTACTGTTGGGCAATTGATAGAAAAGCGAATATTCATGACGATATCCAAGGCAATGATCATGTATATAAGCATCATGTTCGAGACAAGTAGACCGACTCCCGCCTGCATCTACTACTATTACTCCACACATCGACCGCTATCCAACAGGCATCTAGAGTATTAAGTTCATAAAGAACGGAGTAACGCCTTAAGCAAGATGACATGATGTAGACAAAGTAAACTCACGCATGAATAAACCCCATCTTTTTATCCTTAATGGCAACAATACAAATACGTGTCTTGTCCCTTTCTATCACTCGGATATAGATCACCGCAAGATTAAACCCATCATAAAGCACCTCTCCCATTGCAAGAAAAATCAATCTAGTTGGCCAAACCAAATTAATAGATCAGAGATAAATACAAAGCTATAATAATCATGCATAAAAGAGTTCAGAGAAGACTCAAATGATATTCATGGATAATCTGTTCATAAACTCACAATTCATCGGATCCCAACAAACACACTACAAAAAGTGATTATATCGAATAGAACTCCAAGAACATCGAGGGGAACATTGTATTGAAGATCAAAGAGAGACAAGAAGCCATCTAGCTACTAACTATGGACCCGTAGGTCTATGGTAAACTACTCACACATCATCGAAAGGGCAGCAAGGTTGATGTAGAGCCCCTCCTTGGTTGATTCCCCCACTAGCAGAGTACCGAAAATGGCCTCTAGATGGGATCTCTCGAGAACAGAAGCTTGTGGTGGTGGAAAAAATATTTCGGGTGGCTCTACGTTGGTTTCCTGATTTTAGAGAATTTATAAAGGCGGAATTAGGTCAAATGGACGCTTGTGGGCCCCACAAGCCACCAGGGCAAGCCTACCCCCGCTGGGCGCGCCCTGGTGCCTCATGGGCACCTCCTTCATCTTCTGGCCCTCTCTCAAAGGTTCCAAGGTCTCTTTTGTCTGGAAAAAAATCTCCAAAAAGTTTCGTGGCATTTGGACTTCGATTGGTACTGATATTCTGGAAAACCAAAAACAAGCAAAAAAACAGCAACTGGCACTTGGCACTAAGTTAATAGGTTAGTCCCAAAAAAATGATATTTAATGGCATATAAATGCATATAAAACATCCAAGATTGATACTATAAAAGCATGGAATAATAAAAAATTATAGATACGTTGGAGACGTTGCTACTTCTTGAGCTTGCGTTGATTTTCCCTTGAAGAGGAAAGGGTGATGCAGCAAAGTAGAGATAAGTATTTCCCTCAGTTAAGAACCAAGGTATCAATCCAGTAGGAGGCACAAGCAAGTCTCCAATCTATGCACCTGCACAAACTAAGAAACACTTGCACACAACGCGAAAAAGGGGTTGTTAATCCCTTCATGGTCATGAACAAGAGTGAAATCTAATAGAGATGGGTATAAAAGATAAATAAAAGAGCAAACTAAAGTAAATATAAATAAATTACAGCGAGGTATTTTTGGGGTTTTTGGTTTATAGATCTGAAAATATATGATGGAAAATAGACCCGAGGGCCATAGGTTTCACTAGAGGCTTCTCTCTTAAAGATAGCATACGGTGGGTAAACAAATTACTGTTGAGCAATTGATAGAAAAGCGCATAGTTATGACGATATCTAAGGCAATGATCATGAATATAGGCATCACGTCTGTGACAAGTAGACCAAAACGATTCTGCATCTACTACTTTTACTCCACACATCGACCGACTCCTGCCTGCATCTAGAGTATTAAGTTCATAAGAACATAGCAACCCTTTAAGTAAGATGACATGATGTAGAGGGATAAACTCAAGCAATATGACATAAACCCCATCTTTTTATCCTCGATGGCAACAATACAATATGTGCCTCGCTACCCCTTCTGTCACTGGGTGAGGACACCACAAGATTGAACCCAAAACTAAGCACCTCTTCCATTGCAAGAAAAACCAATCTAGTTAGCCAAACCAAACCGATAATTTGAAGAGAAATACAGAGATATCTTAACCATGCATAAAAGAGTTCAGAGAAGACTCAAATATTATTCAAAGATAATCTGATCATAAATCCACAATTCATCGGATCTCAACAAACACACCGCAAAATAAGATTACATCGGATAGAACTCCAAGAACATCGAGGAGAACATGGTATTGAAGATCAAAGAGAGAGAAGAAGCCATCTAGCTACTAGCTATGGACCCGTAGGTCTGTGGTAAACTACTCATGCATCATCGGAAGGGCAGCAAGGTTGATGTAGAGGCCCTCCGTGTGAATCCCCCTCCGGCACGGTGCTGGAAAAGGCCCCGAGATGGGATCTCACGGGAACAGAGGCTTGCGACGGCGGAAAAGTATTTTGGTGGACGCTTCTGATGTTTGGGGAATATTTCTGAATTTATAGAGGTGGAATTAGGGTTGAAGGACACCCGAGGGGCCCACAAGCCCTCAGGGCGTGCCCTAGAGGCTTGTGGCCTCCTCGGGACTCTTCTAGCCCTGTCTCCAAGTCACGTAGGTGTCTTCTGGTCCAAGAAAAATCATAGTAAAGTTTTATTCCGTTTGGACTCCGTTTGATATTCCTTTTCTGTAAAAGTCAAAAACAAGGAAAAAACAGAAACTGGCACTGGGCTCTAGGTTAATAGGTTAGTCCCAAAAATAATATAAAATAGCATATTAATGCATATAAAACATCCAAAACAGATAATATAATAGCATGGAACAATAAAAATTTATAGATACGTTGGAGACGTATCGGACGTATCATAATATCACATACATGTGGCACTGTCATCTTGGTCATATAGGAAAGAAACGTATGCAAAAGCTTCATAAAGATGGAGTGTTGAGATCATTTGATTTTGAATCATTTGAAACATGTGAAGTTTGTCTGATGGGTAAAATGACTAAAACGCCGTTTACTGGTCATCCAGAATGGGCGCTCGAATTATTGGATATAATACATAGTGATGTATGTGGTCCAATGAGTATACCAGCGCGCAATGAATACTTATACTTCGTTACCTTCACTGATGATTTAAGTATATATGGATATATTTACTTAATGAAACTTAAGTCTGAAACATTTGAAAAGTTCAAAGAATTTCAGAACGAAGTTGAGAATCATCGTGGCAAGAAGATTAAATTTCTATGATCTGATCGTGGAGGAGAATATCTGAGCCATGAGTTTAGCAAATATCTAAGTGATTGTGGAATTGTCTCACAACTTACTCCTCCAGGAACTCCACAAAGAAACGGAGTATCTGGAAGATGTAACCAAACTTTGTTGGACATGGTTAGGTCAATGATGTCATTTACCGATCTGCCTTTATCATTTTGGGGTATGCACTTGAAACAACAACATATACACTGAACACATCACCGTCTAAGCCTGTAGAGACACCATGTGAGTTATGGAATGGGAAGAAACCCAATTTGTCGCATCTCAAGATTTGGGGTTGCGAGACATATGTAAAATGTTTACAGCAAATAAGCTCGACCCCAAAGCAGACAAATGTTACTTTGTAGGTTATTCCAAAGAAACAATTGGGTATTCCTTCTACCAAAAGTCCGAAGACAAAGTGTTTGTCGCTAAGAATGGACACTTTCTCGGGAAGGAGTTTCTCGCTAAAGAAGTAAGTGGGAGGGCAATACAGCTCGATGAGATTATTGAATCTCCAAAAGTGAGGACTAACAAAACAGAATCTGTTCCAGAGGTTGTCCACACAACTGAACCAGAAGTTACTACACCAGTTGTAGAAACTCCAGTTAAGACTGTAACTAAACCACGCAGGTTAGGAAGAGTTATCAAACCTCCTGAGTGGTTTCACAATGAAATATTCATCTTAGAAGAAGATGAACCTGCACATTACAAGGAAGCGATGGCGGCGCCCAGCTCAAAAGAATGGCTCAAAGCCATGCAATTCAAAATGGAGTCCATGTACGAGAATCAAGTTTGGAACTTGGTTGATCCTCCAGAGGGTGTAAAACCTATACAATGTAAATGGATCTTCAAAAGAAAAATAGATGCGGATGGTAATCCCACCATCTACAAAGCAAGGCTAGTTGCGAAAGGGTTTTCACAAGTTGAGGGAGTTGATTATGATGAAACTTTCTCTCCAGTAGCAATGCTAAAGTCTGTACGGATTATGATGGCTATAGCTGCATATTTCGATTACGAGATATGGCAGATGGATATCAAAACTGCTTTCCTAAATTGAAATTTAAAAGAGGATGTATACATGATACAACCAGAAGGTTTTATCGATAAGGATGCCAGAAAGGTGTGCAAGCTTCAAAGATCAATCTATGGTTCTAAGCAAGCATCAAGGAGTTGGAATCAATGTTTTGATGAAGTGGTAAAAGAGTTTGGCTTCATTAAAAGTGATGAAGAAGCTTGTGTATACAATAAGTTTAGTGGGAGTTCTGTAGCATTTCTAATATTATATGTAGATGACATATTATTGATTGGGAATGGTACTAAGTATCTTGGCACAATAAAAGACTACTTAAAGAGTGTGTTTTCAATGAAGGACTTAGGTGAAGCTGCATATATATTGGGCATAAAGATCTATAGAGATAGATCAAGACGTCTAATAGCAATAAGTCAAAGCACGTACATTGACAAGGTTTAAAATGGAGAATGCAAAGAAAGGTTTTCTCCCAATGTCACATGGCGTAACACTTAGCAGAAATCAATGTCCCAAGATAGTTGATGAGCGACTACAAATGAGTGGAGTACCATCTCCCTCTACCATTGGCTCCATCATGTAAGTTATGATATGTACCATATCAAATGTTTCTTATGTGCTAAGTGTTAGTAGCAGATACCAGAGTGATCCAGGAATGGCTCACTGGACAACAATTAAGAATATTCTAAAGTACCTCGGAAGAACAAAGGATATGCTCCTTGTTTATGGAGGGGATGAAGAACTCGTTGTACATGGTTACACCGATGCTAGCTTCATAACTGATATAGATGATTATAAATCTCAATCAGGTTATGTCTTTACACTTAATGGTGGTGTGGTTGTTTGGAAGAGTTTCAAACAAAACACTGCTGCAGATTCTACGACAGAAGCAAAGTATATTGTGGATTCAGAAGCTTCAAAGGAGGCGTTCTGGATCAAGAAGTTTCTTGAAGAAATTGGTGTTATCCCAAGTGTGATGAATCCAATGGCCCTATGTTGTGATAATAGTGGTGTCATCGCTCAAGCAAAGGAACCAAGATCAAACATGAAGACCAGACACATTGAACGAAAGTATCATATTATACGACAGTATGTTGAGAAGGGCTATGTGAAGATTCTCAAGATTCACACGGATTTGAATATGTCAGACTCGATGATGAAGGCTCTACCACGAGCAAAGCATGAGCAACACCGAATAGCCATAGGTGTTAAAGAGACTATGTAAACTAGATTATTGACTCTAGTGCAAGTGGCAGGCTGTTGGAAATATGCCCTAGAGGCAATAATATTTGTATTATTATATTTCCATATTCATAATTAAAGAGCTTATATTCTATGCTATAACTACTATGATCCTGGAATATGCGGTTCAGTGCAAAACTCATATGCATGTGTGGAATAATAAAAGGTTCCTAGTCTCGCCTCGAAGACTAGCTCAAGTGTTGTTGGTGATCACGTTTTTTGGATCTTAGGATATCGTCAAGTGTAAAAATTATCCTAAAACAACAATGAGATTATGATGTTAGAAGAACATTTGTATTGAACCGACCCACTGTAGTTTGTTATGAATTGAGTTAACATCATCTGCATTCAATTGTAATAACATAGAGTGTTAATGTGTGATATTGCTCCTTAGACCATGAGAATATTGCGGTCACTTCTTACCATACGGTGGGCTTTGGGGTTGCTCAAACGTCACCTGTGACATGGTGATCATAACGACAATTTACGGGTTCATTGGAAAGTTTGACACGTGGCAGGACAGCTCGAGAGTGGGATTTGCTCCTCCGATGATGGAGAGATATTCTTAGGGCCCTCTCGGTGTGACGACATCAATCATCGCCTGTGTGACGCCCCCGTTTCAATCGTACACTAATCATACACGCAAACATGTACGATCAAGATCAGGGACTCACGAGAAGATATCACAACACAACTCTAAAAATAAAAAAGTCATACAAGCATCATAATAAAAGCCAGGGGCCTCGAGGTCTCGAATACAAGTGCTCGATCATAGACGAGTCAGCGGAAGCAACAATATCTGAGTACAGACATAAGTTAAACAAATTGCCATAAGATGGCTAGCACAAACTGGGATACAGATTGAAGAGGCGCAGGCCTCCTGCCTGGGATCCTCCTAAAGTACTCCTGGTCGTCGTCGGCGGCCTGCACGTAGTAGTAGGCACCCTCGGTGTAGTAGGGGTCGTCGAAGGTGGCGTCTGGCTCCTGGGCTCTAGCATCTGGTTGCGACAACCGAGTATAGAAAGGGGAAAAAAAGGGGGAGCAAAGCAACCGTGAGTACTCATCCAAAGTACTCGCAAGCAAGGATCTACACTACATATGCAATGGGTATCAATGAAATGGTAGTATCTGTGGACTGAACTGCAGAATGCCAGAATAAGAGGGGGATAGCTAGGCCTATCGAAGACTACGCTTCTGGTAGCCTCCATCTTGAAGCATATAGAAGAGAGTAGCTGGTAAGTTCACCAAGTATCATCGCATAGCATAATCCTACCCGACGATCCTCTCCTCGTCGCCCTGTGAGAGAGCGATCACCGGGTTGTATCTGGCACTTGAAAGGGTGTGTTTTATTAAGTATCCGGTTCTAGTTGTCATAAGGTCGAGGTACAACTCCGGGTCGTCCTTTTACCGAGGGACACGACTATTCGAATAGATAAACTTCCCTGCAGGGGTGCACCACATTACCCAACACGCTCGATCCCTCTGGCCGGGCACACTTTCCTGGGTCATACCCGGCCTCGGAAGATCAACACGTCGCAGCCCTACCTAGGCCTAAAAGAGAGGTCAGCACGTCGGTCTAAATCCTATGCGCGCAGGGGTTTGGGCCCATCGCCCATTGCACACCTGCACGTTGCGTGGGCGGCCGGAGAGCAGATCTAGCAACCTCCATTACAAAGGAAGTCGCGTTACGCGGTCCAACCCGGCGCGCGCCGCTCAGTCGCTGACGTCTAGGAGGCTTCGGCTGATACCACGACGTCGAGTACCCATAACTGTTCCCGCGTGGTGGTTAGCGCGTATAGGCTCGTAGCCAGACTCAGATCAAATACCCAATCTCGTTAAGCGTGTTATTTTGAAGTAACTGCGGACGCCGACCAGGACCAGGCCCACCTGTCTCCTAGGTGGTCGCAACCTGCCCTGTCGCTCCGCCACAAAGTAACACTCGGGGGCCGTCGGGAACCCAGGCCCACCACTACCTGGATGGAACCACCTGCCCCTTCAGCCCCCCATCTCCGAACAGTAACATAGGTAATGTAAAAGTATATAGTATATGTACCCGTGATCACCTCCCGAAGTGATCACGGCCCAGTAGTATAGCATGGCAGACGGACAAGAGTGTAGGGCCACTGATGTAATTCTAGCAACCTATACTAAGCATTTTAGGATTGCAGGTAAGGTATCAACAGTAGTAGCAAAGACAGGCTATGCAGTAGAATAGGATTAACCGAAAGCAGTAACATGCTACACTACTCTAATGCAAGCAGTAGAGAGAAGGAATAGGCGATATCGGGTTGATCAAGGGGGGGCTTGCCTGGTTGCTCTGGCAAGTAGGGTTCGTCAACAACGTAGTCGGTCGGGGCACCAGCAGCGGCGTCGGTCTCGTAGTCTACCGGAGAGAAGAGGGGGAAGAAACAATAAATACAATGCAAACATATGCATAACGATGCATGACAAAGCAAACAACGGTGTTAGGTGTGCCCTAACGCGGTAAGAGGTGATACCGGCGAAGGGGGGGTAACATCCGGGAAAGTATCCCCGGTGTTTTATGTTTTCGGACAGATGGACCGGAGGGGAAAAGTTGCGTGTTCGATATGCTAGGGGTGTGTGGCGGATGAACGGGCTGCGTATTCGGATTCGTCTCGTCGTTCTGAGCAACTTTCATGTAAAAAACGTTTTCATCTGAGCTACGGTTTATTTTATATTAATTTTAAAAGATTTAAATCATTTTTAGGATTTAATTAATTATTTTTAATTCAACATTATCCAGAACAGTGCGTGCTGACGTCATCATGACGTCATGACGACGTCAGCAGTCAACAGAGGTGTTGACTGGTCAAACTGACGTGTGGGTCCCAGCTGTCATAGACTGTTTAATCTAATGACTGTTTAATCTAATTAGGGTTTAACTAATCTAATTACTATTTAATTAATTAACACTAGTTAATTAGGTTAATTAAATATAATTAATTAAGTTAATTAAATTAATTAATCAATTATTTAATATATTATTTTTATTATTATATATTTTTTTAATCTTTTTTTAATCATTCTGGGCGCTGGGGCCCGTCTGTCATTGGGCCAGGGGGGGCTTAGCGGTTACAGGCGAGCAACGGGGCGGGGCGCCCGAACAGGCGCGAGCCCGAGGGGCGCTAGGCGCGCACAGCGCACGCCGGCTCCGGCGGCCAGGGCCAGGGGAGGCAGGGCTCCGGCGAGCCACCGGAGCGGCAGTGGCTGGCGTTGGGACGAAGAGCGGCGGCGGCCCTGTGGCGTCGACGGCCGTGGCCGCAGCCGGAGCAGGGCGACCGCGGTGGAGGTGATGGCGGGGTCGCGCGGGCGGAGCAGGGGCGCGGCAAGCAGCACTGGGCGCGGCGTCGCGCGGGAAGCAGCAGGGCGGCAAGGGGTGGCCGGTGCGGGCGGCGCGGCGAGGCAACGACGAGGCGACGCCGGCTGCAGGGTCGAGCGGGAGGTGGCGCATCGGAGGCGGGCACAGGTGGCCGCGGTGGCCGGCGGGGGTGGCCGCGGGCGGCTGGAAGCGGGGCGGAGGCTAGCGCCGGGTCCGGCGGCTGCAGCAGCGGAGGGTCAGGTGAGCTGCAGCAAGGGGCGCGGGCGCGCGCGGGAGCAGAGCTTCAGGCGGGGGCGCGGTGGAGCCAGGGGGCTCGGCCGACCTGAGGCGAGGCGGGCGCGAGCGTGCGGCGCCACGCGCGAGGCGGGGGGGGCTTGCAGCGGAGAGGGGAAGAGGAGGACGAGGGGGCTCACGGCGGAATGCAGGGATCGGGGCAATGGTGGGTGGGGAGGACGACGGCGACGACCCGGCGGAGAGGAGGCAGACCGCCGGGGAGGAGGCACCGGCTAGGTCGTGCTCCAGGCGCGACGGACAAGGTGGCCGTGACGGCGCGGCGACGTCGGGCGGCTCGGTTCCCTTCCCCGATCGAGATCGGATCGGGAAGTGGGGGCTGACGAGGGGGAGTGGGGGGGGAAGTGGGATTTGTTTTGGATTAGGTGATTGGGGGGGAGGGAGAGGGGATAAGGGAGTGGGGGTGTGGCCGGTTGGGCCGGCCTGGCGGGTCGTGGCCCAGTTGGGCGCATGGCCTGCTGGGCCGGAGCCTAGGGGGGTTGCTTTCTCTTTTATTTCTTTTAGTTTTTGTTTTTCTCTTTTTCTTTTATTTATTTTCCTTTTCTGTTTTATTTAATTTAGGGCAATTAAGTATTTTATAAAATTGTGTCTGCTTCACAATAATTACCTATGTAATATTGGGCACTAACCGAACATTTTTGTTTTAATGCTTGAAAACTTTGGATGTTTGACAAAATTTCAAATTTGAATTCGAACCGTTTTGAACTAACGTGAGATTAGCGACAGTAACAGAGGTGACATGGCATCGTTAGCAGAGGTTCACTGTAGCTTAACTATCCGGGCGTCACAATTCTCGTCCACTACAAGAAATCTCGGCCCGAGATTTAAGCGGGGAAGTAAGGGGGAAAGTTATGGTGACGAAATTTCTAACGGATCTTCCCGATCTTGGTTGCTCTTCTCAAAGAGGTTGATCCATTACCTTGATGTCTTTATTTCTCTGCTTCAGGTCATCATGGTGAAGTCATCATCCTTTCTTCGAGGTCTTCACCGTACTTACGAATAGGTAAGGGCAGCTTGACAATGATAGGATGCTATAAGGGTTAATCATCTGGGGGTTACCCCAGGAATGAGCACATGATTATCTCTCGAGTTGAACCACTAAAACACATCGAGAGGAAAATAAGAAGGTACAATAAGAAGTTTCAAATGGATAGACAATCGTTCGATGTCTAAAACAACGTGTGAAAGGGGTCCAGAACATCGAGAATAAGTATTGCGTTTTATACCAGAATAGGTCACTAGGAAGGTGGCCCGTGAATTACATACGAAATCAAGCGCGAGGAATAACTTTGGCAACAGGGGTGTACAGGAGAGTCAGGTTTTGATCATGTGGATCTGTGGGTTATGGGCCTACCATGTGGTTTAAAAGTAGGAGGAGCGGTGACATCTTGCACGATCATGATAGCAAGGCATGTCAGAGGGTAGCATGTCAGTTATGTCGGCAACAACGTCGGTACCAAGGGCGAGGGACGAAGAGAACCATTTTCCTGCTCGTTGAACGAGGCGGACCAATAGGCAAAGTTCTCGTCCATCGGTGGCTACCGAAATGTCATCAACAATAGGAACAGGGTCTTACTGGCAGAGTTGTACACCGAGGTGTTTGCATAAGCAGGAAAATATTACTGCTTAGATCATATAGATCACAAGAAAGGTTAAACAAAACAATTGAAAGGAAAATATGTTTATCAGATTAAACAAAACAATGGAAAGGAAAATGTGTTTAAACACATATTTCAGGGGTATATCCTTCCCAAGGACAAGCAGAGCATGATATTCATGACAAGATATAAAGTAGAAAACTCTTTAGGTAAGGGGAGAAAAATTTCATGACATTACCCATACAACGGTGTTTGGATAATTGAGCAAGAAACATTTAGTATTGGACTACAAATGTTCTTGTTGAAAATCGGAGTACCACATACATGCTTCGAGATAGCATTGACATGGTCTTCAAGCAAAGGTCAGACCTTGGATACACGAAGGATTCATCAGGAACAACTTGTAGAATAAGTCTTACCATTTTCTCATGGAAGAATGGTTAACCCTACTAAAAAGGAAACTAAAACATTAGGTCCTCCGGCCAGGTGTGCTAGGCATGACATCATCTTACCGGGTCATATAAAGACCAACGTTATAATTCTTGGGAATATGTTCCAACCATCATATCTGACCGAGGTTCAGATCCGATTGGGGTCAGGATACCTCAGACTCAGGATGCCTGAGAAGAAAAAGGGTGCAACACAAATTGACGAGATGACATTGTAGATTCTCGGGAAATGAACTATGGAAGCGAGTTTCGAAACAAGAGTTCATCATTAAACCATGGAGAGAATGAGGAGGTGGCTGATTGACTCAGCGACAATTCATCGAGATTTCCAAAAGATGGATCTCCACAATTATGTGAACAAGGAGATGACATATGACAATTCAAATGATATAATGTTGTATGCTCGAGGAAAACATACACCATTAATCATCGGTTGAAAGGTGCATCCAAAATATGACCATAGGCAGCAGGATCAATGTTAGAATGGCGATTCAATAACCAACAGTCTAAGAACGAATTGTCGGTCATTAACATTTAAAGCAATAGGGTTGCCAGAGGTACAGAATCCAAGCAGCACCGCTTGTTAGATGGTATCCCGGTTAGAATCAACACGGGGACCAAGAAAGAATGGTGACGGTGAGAAGTATCACTATGCCAAGAATTTTCAAAGAGGTGAAGCAATCCTCACAACATACTCGGCATAAAGGACAGTAATACTTCAAGGTAGAATATAATGCAAACAGGATAGCAAGTTGCATCCATAACACGGACAAGCTCACGATGAAAAGAAGTTCAGGGTGTTGTCGATGATAACAAAAAGCATCGAGGGCAAGGAGGGTATTCCTCAACATGAACACAGTTGACATCTCGAAAGAAGTCAAAGTGTTGAAGGTGATCCGACACATTTGCCGGGAGGTTTCAAGAGGACGCAATCAAACAGCGACGGCGTCAAGCAGGGAATGACGACGTGAAAGTCGTAGGAACAACAAGTAAGATGCAAGCTCAGAATCAAAGTTACCTTTCAGAACAAGAAACATGATGTTGAAAGCTCGACGTAAGTCGTGCTCGCACTCTGAAGAATTTGTGCACCGAAGAAGGTCAAGGTAGCACAATCAAAGATAGCAAGATAAGGGTGTAGCCGATGGTCTAGGATGACATGACTGAGTTTAAATTTCCTAGTAACAATTACTAGGGGTATTTGAATTTTAGAGCGGATTTGATTTACTAAACGGTGTCCTCGGTTGACGGCAACCTAGAACCCGTAGAGTGATTACGACAAGAGAAAGGTATTACTTCAACAAGTTAGTAAGATGCCGTGCAAAGGCATGATATCCTCAAGATACCACGGGGTAAACTCGAAGGTAGAACATGATAGAAGTTGAACTAGGTCATTGACCTATGACAGTAGATACTTTAACCTTGTCAAAATTTTGACGAGGCACTGGAATGAATTTCTTTCAGATATATTGGAGAAAGGACAGTATGGTCGAACCATAACTGCAAGGTTCAATTTAAGGATACCAAAAGAATTATACAGATGGAAATCACTTTGCAAGAAGCTTCCGAGACGGTCTACATCATTTCCATGGGCATGAACACAAAGCTCAAGGTCGACTCCCACTTCTTCAATGCATATCATTTCATTCACCTCCCGCTTAGACAAAGCTGTAGTGTTGGAAATTTATCTGGCAAAACACCAGAAGAGTATGACTCATGAACACTTTCGGGTTCACACGAATTAGTGAAATCATAGGTTCAACCCATCGGGGTATCTTAGGAACATATACTACAAACTTCAAGAGTAATTAACACATGCTCGAAGGTAGAGCATGGTTGGCAAAACAGAGGATACAATTTACCAAGGGCATTATGTATCAGGGGAAGAACTCACAAGGTGATTGAATATGAAGGACACTGTCGGATAACAATCCAACAATGGATCGGGCGATCCACAACGGAGCTGATGTGAGTAACGGTACTCAATCAGAGGAAGAAGAAGAATGCAGAGGCATCAGATTCAAGAAAACCTGACTAGTCTGATGCTTAAATTACAAAGGAATTATGATTTCCAAAACGAAGGATCAGAAGCAGACGCTCTGATCAAGGATGGATAAGTTGAAAGACTTAGCTAGACAATCAATAAAGGTTTGAATTGCCAAGAACCAACTCTTGTCCGGAAGGACGTCTGAGCCGAAAAGATAATTTAAAAGGATAACCTGATGATCGCGTGCATATGCACACATTGAATCATTAGGCTCAAAATGGCAAAGACAAGGAATGTCAACGAAGACTACTAGACATATGAAATTAACCATAATGCAAGCAGGCAAGAATTTCAAGAGCAATAGGCTGCAGGGGATTTTCGGAAGATTGATAAGCATTCCGAAGAATTTTGTGAGACACAAGAACAACTGGAATGAACGGATCCTCGATAAATGTGAGGAATTATCCGTAAGGCTTTTCATGCGGTAAAGAACTGCAAGGCAGTAACTCAAAGGATTCTTGCGACAACGAAGAGTATTTCGGGGCATCTTGTAGTAACAAGAGCAACGAGAAATGATGGTATGAATGACAAGTGTAGGTAGTCATCCACAGGGATATATCGGTGGTAGAGAATTGCGAAGGCGATGAGCACAAGGGTCTCGGGAAAAACATCGAAGGGTATCTTCAGAATCTTCTGACGAAGCAGGTGATCTTCTGGTATGAGGGCTCTCCGGGAGAAGTAGTTACGAGAACCTAGAGTCAGAGTTAGTAAAATCTTTTAACCCGAATAGGAGAGAGATCAGAGTCCCAGAGTAAAGATCGAGGAGTAAAAGATCCTAATACCACCCAATGGCGACGTGGGCCCGTAAGACACATAGCCATGTTAGTAAAAGTTTTGCAATGTCTAGACTCGACTTCGGCCAAGGAGTGTGGAAGGGGGGTTTCCTACAGGCAGTCGGCTCTGATACCAATTTGTGACGCCTCCATTTCAATCGTACACTAATCATACACGCAAACATGTACGATCAAGATCAGGGACTCACGGGAAGATATCACAACACAACTCTAAAAATAAATAAGTCATACAAGCATCATAATACAAGCCAGGGGCCTCAAGGGCTCGAATACAAGTGCTCGATCATAGACGAGTCAGCGGAAGCAACAATATCTGAGTACAGACATAAGTTAAACAAGTTTCCATAAGATGGCTAGCACAAACTGGGATACAGATCGAAGAGGCGCAGGCCTCCTGCCTGGGATCCTCCTAAACTACTCCTGGACGTCGGCGGCGGCCTGCACGTAGTAGTAGGCACCCTCGGTGTAGTAGGGGTTGTCGAAGGTGGCGTCTGGCTCCTGGGCTCCAGCATCTGGTTGCGACAACCGAGTATAGAAAGGGGAAAAAGGGGGAGCAAAGCAACCGTGAGTACTCATCCAAAGTACTCGCAAGCAAGGATCTACACTACATATGCAATGGGTATCAATGAAATGGTAGTATCTGTGGACTGAACTGCAGAATGCCAGAATAAGAGGGGGATAGCTAGGCCTATCGAAGACTACGCTTCTGGTAGCCTCCATCTTGAAGCATATAGAAGAGAGTAGCTGGTAAGTTCACCAAGTATCATCGCATAGCATAATCCTACCCGACGATCCTCTCCTCGTCGCCCTGTGAGAGAGCGATCAACAGGTTGTATCTGGCACTTGAAAGGGTGTGTTTTATTAAGTATCCGGTTCTAGTTGTCATAAGGTCGAGGTACAACTCCGGGTCGTCCTTTTACCGAGGGACACGGCTATTCGAATAGATAAACTTCCCTGCAGGGGTGCACCACATTACTCAACACGTTCGATCCCTCTGGCCGGGCACACTTTCCTGGGTCATACCCGGCCTCGGAAGATCAACACGTCGCAGCCCTACCTAGGCCTAACAGAGAGGTCAGCACGCCGGTCTAAATCCTATGCGCGCAGGGGTATGGGCCCATCGCCCATTGCACACCTGCACGTTGCGTGGGCGGCCGGAGAGCAGACCTAGCAACCTCCATTACAAAGGAAGTCGTGTTACGCGGTCCAACCCGGCGCGCGCTGCTCAGTCGCTGACGTCTAGGAGGCTTCGGCTAATACCACGATGTCGAGTACCCATAACTGTTCCCGCGTGGTGGTTAGCGCGTATAGGCTCGTAGCCAGACTCAGATCAAATACCCAATCTCGTTAAGCGTGTTATTTTGAAGTAACCGCGGACGCCGATCAGGACCAGGCCCACCTGTCTCCTAGGTGGTCACAACCTGCCCTGTCGCTCCGCCACAAAGTAACACTCGGGGGCCGTCGGGAACCCAGGCCCACCACTACCTGGATGGAACCACCTGCCCCTTCAGCCCCCATCTCTGAACAGTAACATAGGTAATGTAAAAGTATATAGTATATGTACCCGTGATCACCTCCCGAAGTGATCACGGCCTAGTAGTATAGCATGGCAGACGGACAAGAGTGTAGGGCCACTGATGTAATTCTAGCAACCTATACTAACCATTTTAGGATTGCAGGTAAGGTATCAACAGTAGTAGCAAAGATAGGCTATGCAGCAGAATAGGATTAACCGAAAGCAGTAACATGCTACACTACTCTAATGCAAGCAGTAGAGAGAAGGAATAGACGATATCGGGTTGATCAAGGGGGGGCTTGCCTGGTTGCTCTGGCAAGTAGGGTTCGTCAACAACGTAGTCGGTCGGGGCACCAGCAGCGGCGTCGGTCTCGTAGTCTACCGGAGAGAAGAGGGGGAAGAAACAATAAATACAATGCAAACATATGCATAACGATGCATGACAAAGCAAACAACGGTGTTAGGTGTGCCCTAACGTGGTAAGAGGTGATACCGGCGAAGGGGGGTAACATCCGGGAAAGTATCCCCGGTGTTTTGCGTTTTTGGACAAATGAACCGGAGGGGAAAAGTTGCATGTTCGATATGCTAGGGGTGTGTGGCGGACGAACGGGCTGCGTATTCGGATTCGTCTCGTCGTTCTGAGCAACTTTCATGTAGAAAACGTTTTCATCTGAGCTACGGTTTATTTTATATTAATTTTAAAAGATTTAAATCATTTTTAGGATTTATTTAATTATTTTTAATTCAACATTATCCAGAACAGTGCATGCTGACGTCATCATGACGTCAGCAGTCAACAGAGGTGTTGACTGGTCAAACTGACGTGTGGGTCCCAGCTGTCATAGACTGTTTAATCTAATTAGGGTTTAACTAATCTAACTACTGTTTAATTAATTAACACTACTTAATTAGGTTAATTAATTAAATTAATTAATCAATTATTTAATATATTATTTTTATTATTATATATTTTTTTAATCTTTTTTTTAATCGTTCTGGGGCGCTGGGGCCCGTCTGTCATTGGGCCAGGGGGGCCTTAGCGGTTACAGGCGAGCAACGGGGCGGGGCGCCCGAACGGGCACGAGCCCGAGGGGCGCTGGGCGCGCACGATGCACGCCGGCGCCGGCGGCCAGGGCCAGGGGAGGCGGGGCTCCGGCGAGCCACCGGAGCGGCGGCGGCTGGCGTTGGGACGAAGGGCACGGCCCCAGGCAGTGGCCCTGTGGGCGTCGACGGCCGTGGCCGCAGCCGAAGCAGGGCGACCGCGGTGGAGGTGATGGCGGGGTCGCGCGGGCGGAGCAGGGGCGCGGCGTCACGCGGGAAGCAGCAGGGCGGCAAGGGGTGGCCGGTGCGGGCGGCGCGGCGAGGCAACGACGAGGCGGCGGCGGCTGCAGGGTCGAGCGGGAGGTGGCGCATCGGAGGCGGGCACAGGTGGCCGCGGTGGCCGGCGGGGGTGGCCGCGGGCGGCTGGAAGCGGGGCGGAGGCTAGCGCCGGGTCCGGCGGCTGCAGCAGCGGAGGGTCCGGCGAGCTGCAGCAAGGGGCGGGGGCGCGGTGGAGCCAGGGGGCTCGGCCGACCTGAGGCGAGGCGGGCGCGAGCGTGCGGCGCCGCGCGCGAGGCCGGGGGGGGGGGCTTGCAGCGGAGAGGGGAAGAGGAGGACGAGGGGGCTCACGGCGGAATGCAGGGATCGGGGCAATGGTGGGTGGGGAGGACGACAGCGACGACCCGGCGGAGAGGAGGCAGACCGCCGGGGAGGAGGCGCCGGCTAGGTCATGCTCCAGGCGCGACGGACAAGGTGGCCGCGACGGCGCGGCGACGTCGGGCGGCTCGGTTCCCTTCCCCGATCCAGATCGGATCGGGAAGTGGGGGCTGACGCGGGGGAGTGGGGGGGAAGTGGTGGAGTGGTTGGATTAGGTTACGGGAGGGGGGGAGAGGGGATAAGGGAGTGGGGGTGTGGCCGGTTGGGCCGGCCTGGCGGGTCGTGGCCCAGTTGGGCGCATGGCCTGCTGGGCCGGAGCCCAGGGGGGTTGCTTTCTCTTTTATTTCTTTTAGTTTTTGTTTTTCTCTTTTAGTTTTATTTATTTTCCTTTTCTGTTTTATTTAATTTAGGGCAATTAAGTATTTTATAAAATTGTGTCTGCTTCACAATAATTACCTATGTAATATTGGGCACTAACCGAACATTTTTGTTTTAATGCTTGAAAACTTTGGATGTTTGACAAAATTTCAAAGTTGAATTCGAACCGTTTTGAACTAACGTGAGATTAGCGACAGTAACAGAGGTGACGTGGCATCGTTAGCAGAGGTTCACTGTAGCTTAACTATCCGGGCGTCACAACCTGTCCAGACATACGTGACTTCATCATGGGGATGCCAGAACACAATAACGAGAAAGAAGAACAAAACCGGTAACGAGGATTTTTGTATAATGATGGTGATGACTCGGGAGGATACCGATACATCCCGAGTTTTGTGAAGTATCATGAAGCAAAGGGAATATCACATGATAACCAAAGGTTCACTCGAATATCATTTGTGTACTCATAGGGACCGATGTGGACGTCCACAGTCCCACTGTCGACCAATGAACGAACCGTTTCGTTCATGTCTATGAGTTACCGAACCTACGAAATCATCACCGGAGGCCATCTTCATCATCCCGGCGGTCTCCATGATGAGGAGGGAGTAGTTCACCCTCGGGGCTGAGGGTATGTACCAGTAGCTCTGTGTTTGATCTCTCTCTCTCAGTCTCTCTCTCTCTCTCTCTCTCTCGTGTTCTTGATTTGGCACGATCTTGACGTAACTATGGGCTTTGTTAATATAGTCGGGTCACATGGTGTTTTCCCTTCTCTTTATCTTTATTGTGATGAATTGAGTCTTGCTCTGTGAGGTTTCATTATGTTGGGTTGAATATTGGATTTGCTATCACTTGATGTATGTCTTGCATGTGGATACCCTTGGTGACAATGGGGGTATTATATTGAGTCACTTGATATATGTTTTGGTAATCAACTTGCGGATTCCCGTGGTGACATTGGGGTAATCTAGGCACATAGGTTGATACACATTTTTGTCCTACATTTTCTGATAGAAACTTTGAAGTGATTCTTTGTCGCGCGTTGAGGGAATGTTATATGATTCAATTATGTTAGCACTGTTGAGATATTTCACTAGTGAAATTATGAACCCTAGGCCTTGTTTTCAAGCATTCCAATACCGTTTGTGCTCCGTCTTATCACTTGCTACCTTGCTGTTTTTATATTTTTAGATTACAAAAACCTATATCTACTATGCATACTACACTTGTATCACCATCTCTTCGCCAAACTAGTGCAACTATACAAATTGCCATTGTATTTGGTGTATTGGTGACACAAGAGATTTATTGTATTGGATTGCATGGTTGTTTGAGAGAGACCATCTTCATCCTATGCCTCCCACAGATTGATAAACCTTAGGTCATCCATTTGAGGGAAATTTGTTGCTGTCCTAGAAAACTCTGCGCTTGGAGGCCCAACACGAGTCCACAAGAATAAGTTGTGTAGTAGACATCAAGCTCTTTTCTGGCACCGTTGCCGGGGAGGTGAGTGCTTGAAGGTATATCTTTAGATCTTGCAATTGAATATTTAGTTTCTTGTTTTTCACCAGTTTGGTTTATAAAAGAAAACTACAAAAAAAAATGGAATTGAGGTTCCCTCAAATGCTTCGTCTTTATGTTGTGTTTCTTGAAAATGATGGGTTAGAAAATTGTGCCAAAATGTTAGAAGAAGAATTCAATAAAATGTTTGGCATAAAATCTTTGAATGATGAGCATGATTTCAATGTTGTTAGTATTCTTTCTATGAATATCCATGATGCTAATGATATGCAAAGCCATAACCTTGGGGATGCTATATTTGATGAAGATGATATTTTTAGTCCCCCAAGTTTTGATGGACAAATTTATTATGATGATTGCGTGCCTCCTATTTATGATGATTATATTGATGAAAGTGGGTTTGGAAGAGTGTCAACTTTATGTAATAATGATCACACTATTTTTGGAGGGTGTTGAATCATATTGTAATAATTATGAAAGTGGATTTGGAGAGGTCATGACTTTATTTAATGATGATTCCACTATTTTGGAAGAGGTTTCAATTGATTATGACAACAAAGTTGCTATCTATGATGATTATGGTGATGATATGCATGCTATAAAAAGTAATGGTAACCATGAAACTTGTCATCATGATTTTAATGTTCAATTTGATTATGTCAATCAATATCACATGATAGTTATTTTGTTGAGTTTGCTCCCACTATTATGAATGAGAATAAATTTGCTTGTGTTGAGAGTAATTAAATTTCTATGATTATGCATCATGAAAATAATGCTTTAAGTGATAGTTATATTTTGAATTCATTCATGATGCTACTGAAAATTATCATGAGATAGGAACATGTGCTTTTACATATCTGAATAATTGTTGGGGAACATTGCATGGGAAACAAGAAAAATTCCTACGCTCACCAAGATCCAATCTAGGAGATGACCATCTACGAGAGGAGAGATTGAATCTACATACCCTTGTAGACCAAAAGCGTTAGCGTTGTAACGCGGTTGATGTAGTTGTACTCTTCACGATCCAATCCGATCTAGTGCCGAATGGACGGCACCTCCGAGATTAGCACATGTTCAGCTTGATTGTGTCCTCTCCTTCTTGATCCAGCAAGAGAGGGGGAGGAGGTAGATGAGATCGGAACCAGCACGATGGTGAGGTGGTGGTGGTGGCAGCGGAAATCCGGCAAGGCTTCGCCAAGCACTGACGAAACGTGGAGGAGGAAGAGAGGGAGGGGGCGGCCATGGGTGGAAGCGTACTGCCCCGTCCGCCCCTCCCCACTATATATGGAGGAGGAAACTTGGAGGAGGAGGAATAGTGCCGTGCAAACAGTACCATGTGAATAGTACACGCGTGAACAGTACCTCATGAATAGTAATCCTCTTTCCCAAGTAATGCCTCTTATCTCCTATTTTAAAGGGATTTGATCTTATCACTTGGGACAGCCGAATGGGCCAAGTGGGGCTGCTGCGCCTGGCCCATGAAGGGCTGGTGCGCCCCTCCTTAGAGTCCATGTGGACCCTCCGTGGACTTCCGGACACCTCCGGAACCCTCCGGAACCTTTTGGAAGCTTCCCGGTGCAATACCGAAAAAAATCAAACTTTTTCTGGAACCCAAAATATGACTTCCCATATATAAATCTTTACCTCCAGACCATTTCGGAGCTCCTCGTGATATCCTGGATCCCATCCAGGACTCCGAACAACTTTCGAACTTTCCACTGTTAATATCTCATTACTACCCTAGCGCTACCAAACGTTAAGCGTGCGACCCTACGGGTTCGGGAACATGCAGACATGACCGAGACTCCTCTCCGATCAATAATCAATAGTGGGACCTCGATGCCCATATTGATTCCCACATATTCAACGAAGATCTTTCTCGGTTGAACCACGATGTCAAGGATTCAATCAATCCCGTATGCAATTCCCTTTGTCCAGCGATATGTTACTTGCCCGAGATTCGATCGTCGGTATCTCCATACCTAGTTCAATCTTGTTACCGGCAAGTCTCTTTACTCGTTCCGTAATACAATATCCCGTGACCAACTCATTGGTCACATTGCTTGCAAGCTCATTGTGATGTTGTATTACCGAGTGGGCCTGGAGATACCTCTTCGTCGTACGGAGTGACAAATCCCAGTCTCGATCCATGCCAACTCAACAGATGCCCTCGAAGATACCTGTAGAGCATCTTTATAGTCACCCAGTTACGTTGCGATGTTTGATACACACAAGGTACTCCTCCGGTGTCAGTGAGTTGCATGATCTCATGGTCATAGGAACAAGTACTTGACATGCAGAAAACGATAGCAATAAACTTGACACGATCATATGCTACATTCACAGTTTGGGTCTTGTCCATCACATCATTCTCCTAATGATGTGATCCCGTTATCAAATGATAACTCATGTCTATGACCTGGAAACCATGGCCATCTTTGATCAACGAGCTAGTCCGGTAGAGGCTCACTAGGGACACGTTGTTTGTCTATGTACCCACACATGTATTTGAGTTTCCAATCAATACAATTATAGCATGGATAATAAACAATTATCATGAACAAGGAAATATAATAATAACCATTTTATTATAGCCTCTAGGGCATATTTCCAACAATAATATCAAGTTTCCTCTCTATGTGTTGAAAGTTTTGAAGTATTGCTTGTTTTGCCTTCCTATGCTAGTTGATTCTTACTCCCATAAATTGTTTGCTCGCAAAATACCTATGCATAGGAAGTGGATTAGGCTTAAATGTGCTTGCCATGTGATTCATGATGCTCTCTTGCATGTTTCAATTACTATTCTTACGTGAGCATCATTAAAATCATCATGCCTAGCTAAAAAGGCATTAAAGAAAAGTGCTTGTTGGGAGACAACCCAATACTTATACCTACTATTTTTGTGTGTTCACATGATTAAGCTACTGTAGTAATCATGTTTTATAGCTTTCGTTTCAATAAAGTACCAAGTAAAGCCTTTGGGATAGTGTGGATGATAGTTGACTTGATTCTATGCAAAAACAGAAACTTTTGCGCCAGGTGCTGGAATTATTATAATTCACTGGGATGTGATAAAATTCTGAATTTTTTACACATTATTGATATAAAAATTTCCTACACTTTCATAATTTTTGGAGTAACATAAGTATGGTGTTTGTTCAGATCATTACAAACTTTTCTTTGACAGATTCTATTTTCAATGCATAGTTTGCTTATTTTATAGTTTCTATGGCTTATATTGGTCAATATAAATTGTAGAAATTGATAGTGTATAGTAAGCATTATGTAAGAACAATTATGAATCTTGTCTTGACAATACTAAAGTGAATGATTCGCTCTTTTATCATACTTGTTGAGTATAATGTTTATTTAGGAAACATAGGATAGCGTAGGATTTGTTCCTGCCTTGACTTGTACTCCAAGATGACCATGTACTCCTATATATATGCCCACGAGGCTCAAGCAATATATCATTTATTCTGCCAAACCATCTCTATCCCTTCTAACATGGTATCAGCCTAACCGATCCAACCCTAGCCGCCGCCTGCGGCTTCCGCTCCGCGTCGCCCCTGGGGCGGTCGGCCTCCATGACCGCCGCCGAGGGCCGCGCCGCCTGTACCTAGGGTTCATCCGCCAGTCGTGTTGGCCGCTGCCCTAGAGAGTCTTTTTCCCGAGCCCTTACTCAGGGTTTTTCTCTCTCCCTCCGGTCATCTTGATCGGTGTTTTCTTTTTGATTTTCTGATCTAAGATCGGTTTGCGTCGCCCGCCGCCGCCGTCGACCCCCGCGCCTCAACTCCGACATCGGCGTCGACTCTACACCGACCGTTTTGTCATCAACCACGCGGCAAGGCTGGACACGTCGCCCAAGGGATGCCTTTGTGCGTCGCTACCGGCCGCTCATCCACGCGGTCTCCATTGTCGGCCCGTCTTCGTCATCATCACCCGGGACATCACCGACAACATCGCCATCAACTTCGATCTGTGCGTCGTCCCCGCCACGGCGTGTACAGCGCTGCCGTTGGTCTGATAATCGCTCATGTGCATGTCTTTGCCAAGCACGTCCCCGAGCACGCGCCTACTGCCAATAGAACCAGAGGCTACCGTCCCATCGTCCCTTCGGACCGCTGTGTCGCCGCCCTGAGGTCTTTCCGCCGGCTGCCCCGACTCGCGCGCCGCTCCCGTCGACGCCCCTTCGCGCTGTCGCGTCACGGCCCGTGGTCCATGCCGCCGCCCTGAGATCCTCCCGCCGGCAACCCCTGTAGCCGCCGCCTTTGCATCGCCCCTTAGGGCTATCGCCCCACGGCACACGGTCCACGCCATCGCCCCCGGCCAGTGGATGTTCCCGCGGCTGCCCCGACCTGCGAGCCGCCGCTACATCGCCTCTTTGGGCTGTAGCGCCGCGGAAACATAGGATAGCGTAGGATTTGTTCCTGCCTTGACTTGTACTCCAAGATGACCATGTACTCCTATATATATGCCCACGAGGCTCAAGAATATATCATTGATTCCACCAAACCCTCTCTATCCCTTCTAACAATACTAACCTATCTCATGAAGTTCGGTTAAGTTTTGTGTGATTGAAGTTTTCAAGTTTTGGGTGAGATATCGATATGAGGAGAATAAGGAGTGACAAGACCATAAGATTGGGGATGCCCAAGGCACCCCCAAGGTAATATTCAAGGAAGACCCAAGCGTCCAAGCTTGGGGATGCCCCGGAAGGCATCCCTTCTTTCGCCTTCAACATTATCGGTAATCTCACTTGGAGCTATATTTTTATTCGTCACATGACTTGTGTTTTACTTGGAGTGTCATTTTATTTTATTAGGATTTGCTTGCTGTTATTTAGAATAATGTCTTTATCTTTTATTTCAATAAAAGTGGCAAGTATAGCCTTTACCATGCTCAATTAGCAAGTCTATATGTTGTTGTTTGAAAACAGAAAGTTTTCTGATATGTCTTGAATATTCCTGAATAGTCAGAATATGATAAAATATTGAAATTTTTACATAGTAAGATATGATAAATTTTCTACAGTGTGGTAATTTTTCAGAATATTGGAGTTTAAGTGTATGAATCTTCTTTCATCCTTTACAGACTATTCTGTTTAGACAAATTGTTGTCATGTTTGCATATGTTTGCTTGTTTAATTATTCTATTTGAGGATAGGAGTATTAAATATGTAGAGGCATTTAGTATGCAATGTTAAATTATATTTTTAGTGATTTTCTACAGTAGATAATGTTAAGGTTTTGAGTTGATTTATGCCAACTTAACTCACGAGTTCTTCTTGAGTTTTGTGTGGATGAAGTTTCTAAGATTTAGGAGAAACCGTGATATCAGAGGAATTAAGGATACATAGGAGCTCAAGCTTGGGATGCCCAAGGCATCCCAAGTTAATATTTCAAGAATTCTCAAGCATATAAGCTTGGGGATGCCCCGGTAGGCATCCCACCTTCCTTCTTCAACAACTATCGGTTAGTTTTGGTTGATCCTAAGTTTTTGCTTATTCCCATGATATGTGCTATTCTTGGAGTGCCCTTTTATTTTATTTGGTATTTGAATAAAATATTTAGATCTGGAAGTTTTGAGAGAGTCCTCACATGGCTACTTAATTATTCAACTACTCATTTGATCTTCACTTATATATTTTTGGAGTAGTTTGTCATTTACTCTTGTTCTTCACTTATATCCTAAGAGTAAATTGTTGAATGAATTGAATATCATGAAGTTGAAATTATATGTGCTTCATATGCTTGTTCCATAGGGAGTAATGACTTCACATATAAGAAGTATAAGTGGTAAAATTTATTAAAAGTCAGAAAACACAACATTGGTCACTTGACAATTCATGGAAAAATATTGAAAGAAGATATATCACATATAAATATACTATCTTGGACATCTTCTATGATTGTGAGCCCCCATTAATTATTTTCAAGCTTGATCAAGTAGTTGATGTTGGACAAGGAAGACAACGTAATGGGTTATGTTTGTTTATATTCACATAGAAGTTATATTGTTATGTATCCCCCAACATGTGGTGCTTGTTTAGGATCTTTGCTAGCCAAAAAATTATGTACTAAGCGGGACTATTGCTTGTGCATCCAAAATCCTTGAGCCAAGTTTCTTCCATGATAGCCCACCATATCTACCTATGGATTGAATAAGATCCTTCAAGTAAGTTGTAATCGGTGCAAAAAGCAATAAAAATTGCTCTTAAATATGTATGATCTTTTATTATAAGGGAAAATAAGCTTTGTACGAACTTGTGATGGTAAAGAAATAAAAGAGACGGACTGCATAATAAAGGTTGCTATCACAAGGGGCAATATAAAGTGATGTTCCTTTGCATTAAGGGCTTGCACATCCAAAAATCAAAAGGCATGACAACCTCTGCTTCCCTCTGCGAAGGGCATATCTTTTACTTTTTAGTATTTACTTTTATGCAAGAGTCAATAGTATTCCTTATCATGTTAACCTCAATTGTTCTTTAGTTGGCAAGCCTCATGTGGTGGGGAAAGATCCAGGCACATATATCCAATTGAATATAGGTGATCATGAGTTATTATTGTTGACATTATCCCTGAGATAAATAGGTTGGGAGGCAAAACATTAAGCCCCTATCTTCCTATGTGTTTGACTGAAACAATTTGTTCTAAAAATATGTTTTGAGTGTCAGCAATCATGGAAGACTGAATGATAGTTGAGTATGTGGAATTTGCTAAAACAAAGCTCTTACATAGACCCTTCCTGAAAATAAGATGAATTGTAATTATTTGATGACTGAAAACATAGTTTGTTAGTTTTCAAGAAAGTTTATGGTCTATACTTTAATATGTGAATAGCTTGCTACTTGATCATGAGAAATTTTATGAGAAAGAGTTGCTGTTTATGATGCTAGGAAAAGTGATTGAAATTATCATTGATCAAACTTATGCACTGTGCTAGCATTCACACTTCATAAATTATTTCTTTTATCATTTACCTACTCGAGGACGAGCATGAATTAAGCTTGGGGATGCTGATACGTCTCCAACGTATCTATAATTTATGAAGTATTCATGCCATGTTAGCAATAATTTTATATGGTTTTGGTGCACTTTTATATGACTTTTATATGATTTTCATGGACTAACATATTAACCTAGTGCCCAGTGCCAGTTGTTGTTTTCTGCTTATTTTTGGTTTTCTAGAAAATCTATACCAAACGAAGTCCAAACGCAATGAAACTTTTTGACGATTTTTCTTAACATAAGAGACCCTCGAAGCTTCATGGGAGGACCAGAAGACCCACGAGGCGGTGAGAAGGCAATCTGGTGCGCCCAAGGGGGGTGGCCATGGGCTTTTGCCTTGTAAGCCCCTCGTAAGTACTTTTCACGTGATTCCAACTCTGAAAATTCTTATAAATAGAGAAACCCCCAGAAATAAACCTAGAACTTCGACTCCACCGCCGCATGCCTCTGATCCAAAGAGATCCCATCTGGAGGCCTTTTCCGACACCCTGTCGAAGGGGGAAGTCATCACCAGAGGCCATATTCATCATCCCGGTGATCTCCATGACGAGGAGGGAGTAGTTCACCCTGGAGGCTGAGGGTATGTACCAGTAGCTATGTGTTTGATCTCTCTCTCTCTCTCTCGTGTTCTTGATTTGGCACGATCTTGATGTAACCAAGGGCTTTGTTGATATAGTCGGATCATATGGTGTTTTCCCCTCTCTTTATCTTTGTTGTGATGAATTGAGTCTTGCTCTTTGAGGTTTCGTTATGTTGGATTGAATATTGGATTTGAGACCACTTGATGTATGTCTTGCATGTGGATATTCGTGGTAACAATGAGGTATTCTATTGAGTCACTTCATATATGTTTTGGTAATCAACTTGCGGATTCCCGTGGTGACATTGGGGTAATCTAGGCACATAGGTCGATACACGTTTTCGCCCTACGTTCTCCAATAGAAACTTTGGAGTGATTCTTTGTCGCATGTTGAGGGAATGTTATATGATTCAGTTATGTTAGCACTGTCGAGAGATTGCACTAGTGAAAGTATGAACCATAGGCCTTGTTTTCAAGCATTGCAATATCGTTTGTGCTCTGTCTTATCACTTGCTACCTTGCTGTTTTTATATTTTTAGATTACAAAAACCTATATCTACTATCTATACTACACTAGTATCACCATCTCTTTGCCAAACTAGTGCACCTATACAAATTACTATTGTATTTGGTGTGTTGAGGACACAAGAGATTTCTTGTATTTGATTGTAGGGTTGTTTGAGAGAGACCATCTTCATCCTAGCCCGCCCACAGATTGATAAACCTTAGGTCATCCACTTGAGGGAAATTTGTTGTTGTCCTACAGAACTCTGCGCTTGGAGGCCCAACACGAGTCTACAAGAATAAGTTGTGTAGTAGACATCACCAAACGGAATCCAAACATGAAGAAACTTTTTGACGGTATTTTCAGGACTAGAAGAGACCCTATAAGCTTTGGGGGGAGTCCAGATGATACACGAGGAGGCGACAAGGCAGGGGGGCGCGCCCTGGACGTAGGACTGCCCTGCCCCCTTATGGGCCCCCTGCTACTCCGTTTGCCCTAATTCTTGGCCTATAAATTCCCAAATATTCAGAAATCCCGAGGAGAGGCCCGAAACAATTCTTTCGCAGCCGCAAGCCTCTGTTCTTCCTCGATCCCATCTGGAGGCCGTTTCCGGTACTCTGTCGAAGGGGGAATCCATCATGGAGGCCATCTTTATCAACCTTCTTGTCTCCACGATGATGCGTGAGTAGTTCCCAAAGGACCTACGGGTCCATAGCAGTAGCTAGATGGCTCTCTCTCTTTTTGGTCTTCAATACAATGTTCTCTTCGGAGATCGATTCGATGTAATCCTTGTTTGTTGCGATCCGATGAATTGTGGGTTAAGGTGAATTGGTCGAATTTGTACAAGGTACTAGGGGTATTGCTCTGAATTTGGAATCCAAAAAATTTGGGATTGTATTAATGGGATTATGATCAGATATTAATTGAAAGTAATTGAGTCTTTTCTGAACTTTATTATGTGTGATTTTATAGCCATGTATTTCTCTCCGATCTATCCATCTAGTTCGGCCAATTAGATTGATTTATCTTTAGTGGGGGAGGTGCATGCTAGATTGGTAGTAGGTTCAATCTTGCGGTGTCCTCACTCTATGACAGGAGGAGTAGCAAGGCACGTATTTGTATTGTTGCTACTAAGGTAAACGACGAGGTTCGAACATATTATTTGGTATTATTTTGTCTACATTATGTCATCATGCTCCAAGAGTTACTCTGTTTGTTATGAACTTAATACCTTAAGATGCATGCTGGATAGCGGTCGAGGGGTGGAGTAAGAGTAGTAGATGTAGAATCATTTCGGTATACTTCTCACGGATGTAATGCTTATATATTGATCATGCCATGAATAACGTCATAACTATGCACTTTTCTATCAATTGCCCAACAGTAATTTTATACATCGCTGCTATGCTCATGAGAGACATGCCTCTAGTGAAAGCTATGGCCCCTGGGACCATTCACTTCATATTACGAAAACCATAAATACCTTGTTGCAATTTGATACGTCTCCGTCGTATCTATAATTTTTGATTGTTTCATGCCATTATTTTAAAACTTTCACCTACTTTCGACGAAAAATTATCTTATTTTTGGGACTAACATATTGATCTAGTGCCCACTGCCAGTTCTTGTTTTTTACATGTTTTTGTTTCGCAGAAAATCCAAATCAAACGAAGTCCAAACGCGATAAAATTTTATGGAGTTTTTTTTGGAATACATGTGATTTTTGGGAAAAATAATCAATGCAAGACGATGCCTGAGGGCCCCAAAAGACAAAAGGGTGTTGATACGTCTCTATTATATTATCAATCTTGGATGTTTTATATGCATTTATATGCTATTTTATATCATTTTTGGGACTAGCCTATTAACCTAGTGCCCAGTGTCATTTGCTGTTTTTTGCTTGTTTTTGGCTTTTCAGAAAATCATTATCAAATGATGTCCAAACGGAAAAAAAAATCTTTGGATTGATTTTTTTTACCAGAAGGGACCCTAGAAGCTTTGGAGGAGACCGAACGAGATACGAGAGAGCCACAAGCTCGAGGGGCGCACCCGAGGGGGGTAGGCGCGCCCCTGAGCTTGTGGGCCCCACACAGCTCCATTTGACCTAAGTCCACTTCTATAAATTCAGAAATATTCCCAAACCAATAGAGAGCCACCCGAAACACTTTTTCTGCTGCCGCAATCTTCTGTTCTTCCGCGATCCCATCTGGAGGCCTTTTTTCGGTACTCTGCTGGAGGGGGAATCGATCATGGAGGGCTTCTACATCATCCTTGTTGCCTTCCGATGATGCATGAGTAGCTCACCACAGACCTACGGGTCCATAGCTAGTAGCTAGATGGCTTCTTCTCTCTCTTTGATCTTCAATACAATGTTCTCCTCGATGTTCTTGGAGTTCTATCCAATGTATTCTTCTTTTGCGGTGTGTTTGTTGGGACCCAATGGTTTGTGGTTTTATGATCTGAATATTCATGAGAAGTAATTGAGTCTTTTCTAAACTTTATTATGCATGATTTTATAGCTTTGTATTTCTCTCCGATCTATCCGTTTGGTTTGGCCAACTAGATTGACTAATCTTTAGTGGGAGATGTGCTTTGTGATGGGTTCAATCTTGCGGTGCTCTATATCCCAATGATAGAAGAGGACAAGACACGCATTTGTATTGTTGCCATTAAGGGTAAAACGACGGGGTTTATTCATATTGATTGGGTTTACTTTGTCTACATAATGTCATCTTGCTTAAGGCGTCACTCCGTTTTTCATGAACTTAATACCCTAGATGCATGTTGGATAGCGGTCGATTGGTGGAGTAATAGTAGTAGATGCAGGCAGGATTCGGTCTACTTATCTTGGATGTGATGCATATATACATGATCATTGCCTTGGATATCATCATAACTATGCGCTTTTCTATCAATTGCCCAACAGTAATTTGTTCACCCACCGTATGCTATGTGTTCGAGAGAGAAGCCTCTAGTGAAAACTATGGCCCCCAGGTCTACCTTAATCATATTAAAAAAACAAAAATACCTTTGCTGCAATTTTATTTTTTTATTTTGTTTTGCAATTTATCCCTCTACTTATACAACATTTGATCCTTGCAAGTAACGAGTTCAAGGGGATTAACAACCCTCTAGCCGGTGTTGGGTGCAAGTATTTTCTTTTGTGTGTGCAAGTGTTGTTCACGAGGCTTTGCGTGATTCTCCTATTGGTTCGATAAACCTTGGTTCTCACTGAGGGAAATACTTATCTCTATTGTACTGCATCTCCCTTCCTCTTCGGGGAAATCCCAACGCAGCTCACAAGTAGCAGGAAGAATTCTGGTGCCGTTGTCGGGGATACTGTTGGAAATATGCCCTAGAAGCAATAATAAATTAGTTATTATCATATTTCCCTATTCATGGTAATCATTTATTATCCATGCTAGAATTGTATTAATCGGAAACTCAGATACATGTGTGGATACATAGACAACAACGTGTCCCTAGTGAGCCTCTACTAGACTAGCTCGTTGATCAAAGATGGCTATAGTTTCCTAGCCATAGACATGAGTTGTCATTTGATAACGGGATCACATCATTAGGAGAATGATGTGATGGACAAGACCCAAACTATGAACGTAGCATATGATCGTATCAAGTTTATTTCTATCATTTTCTACATGTCAAGTATATGTTCCTATGACCATGAGATCATGCAACTCACTAACACCGGAGGAGTACCTTGTGTGTACCAAATGTTGCAACGTAACTGGGTGACTATAAAGGTGCTCTACAAGTATCTCCGAGGGTGTCTCTTGAGTTGGCATGGATCAAGACTGGGATTTGTCACTCCGTGTGACAGAGAGGTATCTCTGGGCCCTCTCGGTAATACAACATCACAAGAAGCTTGCAAGCAATGTGACTAAGGAGTTAGTCACGGGATCTTGTATTACGGAACGAGTAAAGAGACTTGCCGGTAATGAGATTGAACTAGGTATGGAGATACCGACGATCAAATCTCGGGCAAGTAACATACCGATAGACAAAGGGAACTGCATACGGGATTAGCTGAATCCTTGACATCGAGGTTCGACCGATAAGATCTTCGTAGAATATGTAGGAACCAATATGGGCATCCAGGTCCCGCTATTGGTTATTGACCGTAGAGGTGTCTCGGTCATGTCTGCATAGTTCTCGAACCCGCAGGGTCTACACACTTAACGTTTGGTGACAATATAAGTATAGTTGAGTCATTATGGTGGTTCCCGAAGGTTGTTCGGAGTCCCGGATGAGATCCCGTACGTGACGAGGAACTCCGGAATGGTCCAGAGGTGAAGATTGATATATTGGACGAAGGGTATTGGAGTCCGGAATTGTTCCGGGGGTACCGGGTGATGACCAGCATGACCGAAAGGGGTTTCGGGGGGCCCCGGCAAGTGTTGGGGGGCCTCATGGGCCAAGGGGAGGGGGAAAACCAGCCCACTAAGGGGTTGTGCGCCCCCTCACCCCATCCCATGTTGCCAGAGGAGGTGGGGGCGCCCCCCTAGGGTTCCCACCCCTTTGGCTTGGGGGCCAAGTCTCCTAAGGGGGAAAACCCATCTAGGGTTTCCCTCTTGTGGCCGCCGGCCCTAGATGGGATCCCCTAGGGGCGCCCCCTCTCCCCCTTCCCCCTATATATAGATGAGGAGAGGGAGGGCAGCCGCACCCATGAGTACATCTCCACGCCACGGCGCTGCCCTTCCTCTCCCTCGTAACCCTCTTCCTCTCTATAGTGCTTAGCGAAGCTCTGCTGAGATTCCACCACCACCACCGCCACCACGCCGTCGTGCTGCCGGAGGACTCGAGCTACTACTTCACCATCGCTCGCTGGATCGAGGAGGTGAAGGCGACATCAAGCCGTACGTGTGTTGAACGCTGAGGTGCCGTCTGTTCGGCACTTGGATCGGGAGTTCGCAGGGACAGATCGTGATTGGATCGCGAAGACGTTCGACTACATCAACCGTGTTTCTTAACGCTTCCGCTTAGCGATCTACAAGGGTATGTATATGCAATCTCTCCTCTCGTAGATGTTCATCTCCTAGATTGATCTTGGTGAGCGTAGGAAATTTTTTGTTTCCCATGCAACATTCCCAACAGATACATCATCAAAACCTATCAATTACCTATACACAAACTATCATATACTTGCTCTACTTTTTATTTGCCTTTGCCTCTCATTTTCAACCCCCCCCCCCCCCACTTCTCATAAAAATACAAAAACACAAAAATATTTGCTTTGTTAGTTTGCTCGTTTGCTTGCTTGCTTTGTCTCTATGTCTTAAGAAAATACCAAGTTGTGTGACTTCTGAAATACTAATAATAATGATTTTATTAGTACTCCAATTGCTCCTCCCGCCACTACTGCAGAGTCATATGATATTAATGTTGCTTTGCTAAATCTTGTTATGAAAGAATAATTTTCTGGAAATCCTAATGAGGATGCTGCATCCCATCTTAATACTTTCGTTGAATTATGTGATATGCAAAATAAAAAAGATGTGGATAATGATATTATAAAGTTGAAATTATTTCCTTTCTCGTTAAGAGACCCTGCTAAAACTTGGTTTTCTTTCTTGCCTCAAAATAGTATTGATTCATGGGATAAGTGTAAGAATGCATTTATTGCCAAGTATTTTCCTCCCGCTAAGATTATCTCTTAGAAATCAAAATATGAATTTTAAGCAACTTTAGCATGAACATGTTGTACAATCTTGGGAGAGAATGAAATTAATGATTAGAAATTATCCCACTCATGGTTTAAGCTTATGGATGATTATACAAAATTTCTATGCGGGACTAAACTTTGTTTCTAGAAATCTTCTAGATTTTGCTACAGGTGGTACTTTCATGGAAATTACATTGGGAGAAGCTACCAAACTCCTTGATAATATAATGGCAAATTACTCTCAATGGCACACCGAACGAGCTCCAACAGGTAAGAAGGTAAACTCTGTTGAAGAAATTACTACTTTGTGTGATAAAATGGATGCTCTTATGAAAATGATTGCTAGTAAAAATGCTCATGTTGATCTTAATGATCTGCCTTTATCTACTTTGACTGAGCAAAATAATGATGATATTGATGTGAATTTTGTCTCTAGAAATAATTTCAACAACAATGCTTATAGAGGTAACTTTAATCCTAGACCGTATCCCGGAAATTCCTATAATAATTATGGTAATTCCTATGGAAATTCTTATTATAATAATAGGATACCTACTGATCTTGAGAACAACATCAAATAATCCATTAGTTCTAAAAAGATTTGCAATGCTATGGTAGAAGAAAAATTGAATAAAGTTGATGATATGGCTAGAAACATGGATAGAATTGCTCATGATGTGGAAACTCTTAAATCTGAAAAAACTCACCTAAGCATGATATTAATGAGTCTATTAAATCTATCTATGTCTCCATTAATTAAAGTAAAGAGAGAACCGCTAGGTTGAGAGCTAAGCGAGAATTCCTAGAAAAGGCTATTCCACCCGGTTTTTACCGTAATCATGATGAAGATATTAAAATGATTGGTGTCTTACCCATTGAATCTTTTTTTAGTAATATAAAACTTGATTAAAAAGGGACTGGAGATGAGTCAACTTTAGCTACAAGGTGTCCCAATTGTTCGGAGGCTGATGATCTTAATGATAAAAATGATAAAAGTGGGTTTGGAGAGGTCAAGACTTTAACTAATGATGTGCCACTACTACTTTGGATTACACGGACTTTAATTATGATAATTGCTCTTTGGTTGAATGTATTTCCTTGTTGCAATCCATGATAAATTCACCTAATGCCTACAAAAATATAAAGCTTTCACTAAACATATTGTAGAAGCTATAATGAAAACTAATGAAGAAAAGTTAGAGTTGGAGGTTTCAATACCTAGAAAATTGCATGATGAACGGGAACCTACTATTAAAGTAAATATTAAAGATTATGAATGTAATGCTTTATGTGATCTAGGTGCTAGTGTTTCTACTATACCAAAATCTTTATGTGAAGTGCTAGGCCTTGTTGATATGGATGAATGTTCCCTTAATTTGCACTTAGCAGATTCAACTATTATGAAACCATTGGGTAGAATAAATAATGTGCTTATTCTAGCTAATAGAAAGTATGTGCCCATTGATTTCATTGTGCTTGATATTGAATGTAATCCGGCTTGTCCTATAATACTTGGTAGGCATATTATTGATATGAAAGAGGGTAATAAGATTTCAATTCCCATTAAAGGAAGGAATGGAACACTTCCCTAGAAATGGAATTAATCCATCATATGAATCTATTATGAGGGCCACCTATGGAATTAATGTGAAACATGACAATACTTGAAACTTTGCCTTACGCCTAGCTAGGGGCGTAAAACAATAGTGCTTGTTGGGAGGCAACCCAATACTTATCTTAATTTTTTGTTTTTATTTCTGTTTTTGAGTGTTGACAAAATTATGCTACTTTTATGATTGTGTTTTTATGTTTTAGTTAGTGTTTGTGCCAAGTAAAGCCTTTGAGATGATTTGGTTGATAGTTGACTTGATTCTGTGAAAAACAGAAACTATTGCGCCCAGTACTGGAATTTTCATAATTCACTGAAACATGATAAAATTCTGAATTTTTTACACATTACTGATATAAAAAATTTCCACGTTGTCCTAATTTTTCAGAATGTTTGAAGTTTCATAAGTATAGTGTTTGTTCAGATCATTAGAGACTGTTCTGCTTTAGACAGATTCTGTTTTCTATTGCATAGTTTGCTAGTTTTTAATTATGTTATGGATTATATTGGGGGGTATAAGTCATGGAGAAGTTAGAATAAAGTAGGTATTATGAAATAATAAAATATGAATGGGTTCATAACAGTACCTAAAGTTTATGATTTGCTTATTATACTAACGGATCTCACGAGGTTTCTATTGAGTTTTGTGTGCTGAAGTTTTCAAGTTTTGGGTGAGATCACGATGGATGAAGGAATAAGGAATGCCAATACCCTAAGCTTGGGGATGACCAAGGCAACCCAAGGTAACCTCCAAGGAGACCCAAGCATCTAAGCTTGGGGATGCCCCAGATGGCATCCCCTCTTTCGTCTACGATCCATCGGTATACTACTTGGAGCTATATTTTTATTCATCACATGATATGTGTTTTGTTTGGAGCGTCTTGTATTATAGTTGTCTTTGCTTTGTATGCTTTTTAGTTTGATACAACCATTGTTTGCTGAACACACCTTTTGAGAGGGACACGCATTTATTCACGATTTGTTAGAATACTCTATGTGCTTCACTTATATCTTTTGAGCTAGGCCATTGCTCTAGTGCTTCACTTATATCTTTTAGAGCACGACGGTGGTTATATTTTAAAGAAATAGTTGCACTCTCATGCTTCACTTATATCTTTTTGAGAGTCTAATAAATAGTAATGGCAATATGCACATGTTATGAAATTGGTCCTGATATGATAGGTATTCAAGAGGGATATAATAAAAACTTTCATGTAGATAATCGAATATGGTAAGTTTGACTCCTTGCAATAGTTTTACGATATTAAGATCATATTATCCGGGGGTACTAGTGAATTATTGTGGTTTAGTAAGAATATTGGTGTTAAGGTTTGTGATTCTCGAAGCATGCACGTATAGTCTCTAGTTATGCGATGAAGTTGGAGCATGATTTATTATTGAGTGTTTGCCTTATGAGTGGCAGTCGGGGACGAGCGATGGTCTTTTCCTACCAATCTATCCCCCTAGGAGCATGCATAATAGTAATTTTCTTCGAGGGCTAATAAACTTTTAAAATAAGTATCTGAGTTCTTTATGACTAATGTGAGTCCATGGATTATACACACTCTTACCTTTCCGCCATTTGCTAGCCTCTTTGGTACTATGCATTGCCCTTTCTCACCTCGAGAGTCGGTGCATGCAAACCCCGTGATATGATACACTCTATCACACATAAGCCTCCTTATATCTTCCTCAAAACAGCCACCGTACCTACCTATCATGGCATTTCTAGAGTCATTGGAAGATATATTGCCATGCAACTTCCACCGTTTCATTTTTGTGGCATACACATTCATTGTCATATTGCTTTGCATGATCATATAGATGACATAGTATTTGTGGCTCAGCCACCGTTCATCATTATTATACATGTTACGCTAGCATCATTGCACATCCTGGTACACTGCCAGAGGCATACATATAGAGTCATATTGTTCTAGTATCGAGTTGTAATATTGAGTTGTAAGTAAATAAAAGTGTGATGATCATCATTATTTGAGCATTGTCTCAGTGAGGAAAGAATGATGGAGACTATGATTCCCCAATAAGTTGGGATGAGGAACCGGACGAAAAAAGAGAGGCCAAAAAGAGCACAACAAAAAATGAGAGAAAAAGAGAGAAGGGGCAATGTTACTATCCTTTTCCACACTTGTGTTTCAGAGTAGCACCATGTTTTTCATATAGAGAGTCCTATGTTGTCACTTCCATATACTAGTGGGAACTTTCATTATAGAACTTGGCTTGTATATATTTCGATGATGGGCTTCCTCAAATGCCCGAGGTCTTCATGAACAAGCAAGTTGGATGCACACTCACTTAGTTTTCAGTTGAGCTTTCATACACTTATAGCTCTTAGTGCATTTGTTGCATGGCAATCCCTACTCCTTGCATTGACATCAATTGATGGGCATCTCCATAGCCCGTTGATTAGCCGCGTTGATGTGATACTATCTTCCTTTTTTTACTTCCCCTTATTGATCTCTATCACCGCATTCTATTCCACCCATAGTGCTATGTCCACAGCTCACACTCATGTATTGTGTGGGGTTGAAAAAGCTGAAGCGCGTTAAAAAGTATGATGCAATTGCTCGGCTTGTCATCGGGGTAGTTCATGATTAATACTTTGTGTTAGGAAGACCAAGCATGACAAGATTATATGATTTTGTAGGGATAGTGTTCTTTAGCATTTTTATTCTGGAAGGCATGATTGTTTGCTGGCATGCCTGAGTATTGATGTCTTTATATCAAATTATAGGCTATTGCTTTGAATCACTCGTTCATAATATTCATACCATAAAAATAGATTACATGATAAACATGTTAGGTAGTATTCCACATCAAAAATTCTGTTTTTATCATCTACCTACTCGAGGACGAGCATAATTAAGCTTGGGGATGCTGATACGTCTTCAACGTATCTATGATTTTTTATTGTTTCGTGCTATTATATTATCAATCTTGGATGTTTTATATGCATTTATATGATATTTTATATCATTTTTTGGGACTAACCTATTAACCTAGTGCCCAGTGCCAGTTCCTGTTTTTTTTGCTTGTTTTTGGCTTTTCAGAAAATCAATATGAAACGAAGTCCAAACGGGAAAAAATCTTTGGATTAATTTTTTCTGGATCTGAAGGGACCCTAGAATCTTCGGGAGGAAACCAAACAAGATATGAGAGAGCCACAAGCTCGAGGGGCGCGCCCCAGGGGGTAGGCCCGCCCCCTGAGCTTCTGGGCCCCACAGAGCCTCGTTTGGCCTAATTCCACTTCCATAAATTCAGAAATATTCCCAAACCAACAGAGAGCCATGATACGTCTCCAACGTATCTATAATTTTTTATTGTTCCATGCTATTATATTATCCATCTTGGATGTTTTATATGCATTATTATGCTATTTTATATCATCTTTTGGGACTAACCTATTAACCTAGTGCCCAGTGCCAGTTGCTGTTTTTTCCTTGTTTTTGTCTTTTACAGAAAAACAATACCAAACGGAACAAAACTTTTTGACGATTTTTCTTGGACCAGAAGACACCTAGGAAGCTTCGGGAGGAGGCCAGAGGAGCCACGAGAGGTGCTTAGCTTTGGGTTCAATCTTGCTGTGTCCTTTCCCAGTGACAGTAGGGGCAGCAGGGCACGTATTGTATTGTTGCCATCGAGGATAAAAAGATGGGGTTTTCATCATATTGCTTGAGTTAATTCCTCTACATCATGTCATCTTGCTTAATGCATTACTCCGTTCTTTATGAACTTAATACTCTAGATGCATGCTGGATAGCGGTCGATGTGTGGAGTAATAGTAGTAGATGCAGAATCGTTTCGGTCTACTTGACACGGACGTGATGCCTATATACATGATCATTGCCTTAGATATCATCATAACTTTGCGCTTTTCTATCAATTGCTCGGCAGTAATTTGTTCACCCACCGTAATATTTTCTATCTTGAGAGAAGCCTCTAGTGAAACCTATGGCTCCCGGGTCTATTTTCCATCATATAATCCTCTACTTTCCAATCTACAAGTTTCCGATCTACTATTTTACAATCTTTTACTTTCCGATCTATAACACAAAAATACCAAAAATATTTACTTTATCATTTATCTATCTCTATCAGATCTCACTTTTGCAAATAACCGTGAAGGGATTGACAACCCCTTTATCGCATTGGGTGCAAGTTGTTTGATTGTTTGTGCAGGTATTTGGTGATTTGTGCATTGTCTCCTACTGGATTGATACCTTGGTTCTCAAACTAAGGGAAATACTTATCTCTACTTTGCTGCATCACCCTTTCCTCTTCAAGGGAAAAACCAACGCAAGCTCAAGAAGTAGCAGGAAGAATTTCTGGCGCCGTTGCCGGGGAGATCTACGCCAAGTCAAGACAAACCAAGTACCCATCATAAACTCTCATCTCTTGCATTACATTATTCGCCATTCACCTCTCATTTTCCTCTCCCCCACTTCTAAAACGATTTTCGAAAAGATTTCCCTTTTTCTTCGCCCCTCTCTTTGCCTTTTCTTCGTCCCTCTTCCGTTCGATCTTTTGTTTGCTTGTGTTACCATGTGCCTTCTTTTTGCTCGCATCTTCGCTTGCTAAAAGTTGATGGATCCTCATCCACTTGCTAATCTTTTTAAGAGATCCAATTATGATGAACCAATTTCTAGTGATTTGGGTGCACTAGATTATCTTTATGAAGTTTTGCTTGAAATTCGTGAATCTAAAAATTGTGATGAAGTGTTAAAAGAAGAAATCTATGAAGTGATTCACGATAGCTCCTTGGATGAAAAGCATGATTGCAATGGTTCTACTATAAATTCTATTAATGTCAGTTGTGCTAATCATATGCAAAACCCTAAGCTTGGGGATGCTAGTTTTGCTAGGTCCACTACTTGTTGCAATGTTCATGATTGGGGTGATTTTTCTTATGATCTTGAAAATTTATTTAAGCCTCATGATGAATATGTTTGCAATAATGATAAAAGTGGGTTTGGAGAGGTCATGACTTTATTTGATGTTAATCCCACTATTTTGGAAGAGTGTCAACTTTGCATGCATGTGGATCATGTTGAGAATATTTTATGTGATAGTTATATTGTTGAATTTGATTATGATCCTACATGTAATTATTATGAGAGAGGAAAATATGGTCATAGAAATTTTCATGTTATTAAATTACCTCTCGTCATGTTGAGATTGCTATTGTTTCTTTCTTCTTCCTTACATATGCTAGATCTTGCTTGTCTTGCTAATTTGTTTTCCTATAAAATGCCTATGCATAGGAAGTATGTTAGACTTAGATGTGTTTTTCACATGTTTTACGATGCTCTCTTTGTGCCTCAATTCTTTTCTTTCATATGAGCATCATCAAAATTACCAATGCCTAGCTAAAAGGCTTTAAACAAAAGCGCTTGTTGGGAGACAACCCAATATTTTTCCTTGATGTTTTTCAATAAATAATTCATCTAGCCTCTGGTTAGATGTGGTTTTATGTTTTAATTAGTGTTTGTGCCAAGTAAGACCTTTGGGATGGCTTACGGCGATAGTTGATTTGATCTTGCTGAAAATCAGAAACTTTTGCGTACAGTCTCAGAATTTTAATAATTCACTGGAGCGTTGAAAAACCCTGAATTTGTTATAAGAGATTGATATACAAATTTTCTCTGTTGTCCTAATTTTTCAGAATATTTGGAGTTACAGAAGTATTAGAACAATTCAGATCTTCGCAGACTGTTCAGTTTTTGACAGATTCTGTTTTCTTTGTGTTGTTTGCTTATTTTGATGAATCTATGGGTAGTATCGGGGGGTATGAACCATGGAAAAGTTGGAATACAGTAGATATTACACCAATATAAATAAAGAATGAGTTCACAACAGTACCAAAGTCGTGATTTATTTTCTTATACTAACAGAGCTTATGAGATTTTCTGTTGAGTTTTGTGTTGTGAAGTTTTCAAGTTTTGGGTAAGGATTTGATGGACAATGGAATAAGGAGTGGCAAGAGCCTAAGCTTGGGCATGCCCAAGTCACCCCAAGGTAATATTCAAGGACAACCAAGAGCCTAAGCTTGGGGATGCCCCGGAAGGCATCCCCTCTTTCGTCTTCGTCTATCGGTAACTTTACTTGAGGCTATATTTTTATTCACCACATGATATGTGTTTTTCTTGGAGCGTCTTGTATGATTTGAGTCTTTGATTTTTAGTTTGCCACAATCATCCTTTCTGTACACACCTTTTGAGAGGGACACACATGAATCGTGATTTATTAGAATACTCTATGTGCTTCACTTATATCTTTTGAGCTAGACAATTTTGCTCTAGTGCTTCACTTATATCTTTTTAGAGCACGGCGGTGGCTTTATTTTATAGAAATTATTGAACTCTCATGCTTCACTTATATTATTTTGAGAGTCTTTAAACAGCATGGTAATTTGCTTTGGTTATAAATTTAGTCCTAATATGATAGGCATCCAAGAGGGATATAATAAAAACTTTCATATGAAGTGCATTGAATACTATAAGAAGTTTGATTCCTTATGATTGTTTTGAGATATAAAGATGGTGATATTAGAGTCATGCTAGTGATTAATTGTGAAATTGAGAAATACTTGTGTTGAGGTTTGTGATTCCCGTAGCATGCACGTATGGTGAATCGTTATGTGATGAAGTCGGAGCATGATTTATTTATTGATTGTCTTCCTTATGAGTGGCGGTCGGGGACGAGCGATGGTCTTTTCCTACCAATCTATCCCCCTAGGAGCATGCGCATAGTACTTTGTTTCGATAACCAATAGATTTTTGCAATAAGTATGTGAGTTCTTTATGACTAATGTTGAGTCCATGGATTATACGCACTCTGACCCTTCCACCATTGCTAGCCTCTCTAGTACCGCGCAACTTTCGCCGGTGCCATAAACCCACCATATACCTTCCTCAAAACAGCCACCATACCTACTTATTATGGCATTTCCATAGCCATTCCGAGATATATTGCCATGCAACTTTCCACCGTTTCGTTTATTATGACACGTTCCATCATTGTCATATTGCTTTGCATGATCATGTAGTTGACATCGTATTTATGGCAAAGCCACCGTTCATAATTATTTCATACATGTCACTCTTGATTCATTGCACATCCCGGTACACCGCCGGAGGCATTCATATAGAGTCATATTTTGTTCTAATTATTGAGTTGTAATTCTTGAGTTGTAAGTAAATAAAAGTGTGATGATCTTCATTATTAGAGCATTGTCCCATGTGAGGAGAAGGATGATGGAGACTATGATTCCCCCACAAGTCGGGATGAGACTCCGGACGAAAAATAAAAAAAACAAAAAAAATAAAAGAGGCCAAAAAAAAAGAGAGAAGGCCCAAATAAAAAAAGAAAAAGAAAAAAATGAGAGAAAAGAGAGAATGGCCAATGTTACTATCCTTTTACCATACTTGTGCTTCAAAGTAGCACCATGATCTTCATGATAGAGAGTCTCCTATGTTGTCACTTTCATATACTAGTGGGAATTTTCATTACAGAACTTGGCTTGTATATTCCAATGATGGGCTTCCTCAATTTGCCCTAGGTCTTCGTGAGCAAGCGAGTTGGATGCACACCCACTTAGTTTCTTTTTTGAGCTTTCATAAACTTAAAGATCTAGTGCATCCGTTGCATGGCAATCCCTACTCACTCACATTGATATCTATTAATGGGCATCTCCATAGCCCGTTGATACACCTAGTTGATGTGAGACTATCTCCTTCTTTTTGTCTTCTCCACAACCACCTTCTATTCCACCTATAGTGCTATGTCCATGGCTCACGCTCATGTATTGCGTGAAAGTTGAAAAAGTTTGAGAACATCAAAAGTATGAAACAATTGCTTGGCTTGTCATCGGGGTTGTGCATGATTTAAATACTTTGTGTGATGAAGATGGAGCATAGCCAGACTATATGATTTTGTAGGGATAAGCTTTCTTTGGCCATGTTATTTTGAGAAGACATAATTATCTTGTTAGTATGCTTGAAGTATTATTGTTTTTATGTCAATATTAAACTTTTATTTTGAATCATACGGATCTGAACATTCATGCCACAATAAAGAAATTACATGGATAAATATGTTAGGTAGCATTCCACATCAAAAATTCTGTTTTTATCGTTTACCTACTCGAGGACAAGCAGGAATTAAGCTTGGGGATGCTTGATACGTCTCCAACATATCTATAATTTTTTATTGTTCCATGCTATTATATTATCTATTTTGGATGTTTTATATGCATTAATATGCTATTTTACATTATTTTTGGGACTAACCTATTAACCTAGGGCCCAGTGCCAGTTCCTGTTTTTCCCTATTTTTGAGTTTTGCAGAAAAGGAATACCAAACGGAGTCCAAACGGAATAAAACTTTCGCGATGATCTTTCTTGGACCAGAAGGAAACCAGGAGACTTGGAGTTGAAGTCGGAGGAGCCACGAGGCGGCCACAAGGACGGAGGGCGCGCCCAGAGGGGTAGGGCGCGCCCCCCACCCTTGTGGGCCCCTCGTGCACCTCCTGACCTAATTCTTTCACCTATATATACTCTTATATGCCCAAACCACCAGAGGCATCCAAGAAAATACTTTTCCACCGCCGCAACCTTCTGTACCCGTGAGATCCCATCTAGGGGCCTTTTCTGGCGTCCTGCCGGAGGGGGATTCGATCACGGAGGGCTTCTACATCAACACCATTGCCCTTCTGATGAAGCGTGAGTAGTTTACCTCAGACCTACGGGTCCATAACTAGTAGCTAGATGGCTTTTTCTCTCTCTTTGATTCTCAATACCACGATCTCCTCGATGTTCTTGGAGATCTATTCAATGTAATACTTTTTTGTGGTGTGTTTGCTGAGATCCGATGAATTGTGGATTTATGATCAGCTTATCTATGAATACTATTTGAATCTTCTCTGAATTATTTTATGCATGATTTGATATCTTTGTAATTCTCTTCGAACTATCGGTTTGGTTTGCCAACTAGATTGGTTTTTCTTGCAATGGGAGAAGTGCTTAGCTTTGGGTTCAATCTTGCGGTGTCCTTTCCCAGTGACAGTAGGGGCAGCAAGGCACGTATTGTATTGTTGCCATCGAGGATAAAAAGATGGGGTTTTCATCATATTGCTTGAGTTAATTCCTCTAATCATGTCATCTTGCTTAATGCATTACTCCGTTCTTTATGAACTTAATACTCTAGATGCATGATGAATAGCGGTCGATGTGTGGAGTAATAGTAGTAGATGCAGAATCGTTTCGGTCTACTTGACACGGACGTGATGCCTATATTCATGATCATTGCCTTAGATATCGTCATAACTTTGCGCTTTTCTATCAATTGCTCGGCAGTAATTTGTTCACCCACCATAATATTTTCTATCTTGAGAGAAGCCTCTAGTGAAACCTATGTCCCCCAGGTCTATTTTCCATCATATAATCCTCTACTTTCCAATCTACAAGTTTCCGATCTACTATTTTGCAATCTTTTACTTTCCGATCTATAAAACAAAAATACCAAAAATATTTACTTTATCGTTTATCTATCTCTATCAGATCTCACTTTTGCAAATAACCGTGAAGGGATTGACAACCCCTTTATCGCGTTGGGTGCAAGTTGTTTGATTGTTTGTGCAGGTATTCGGTGATTTGTGCGTTGTCTCCTACTGGATTGATACCTTGGTTCTCAAACTGAGGGAAATACTTATCTCTACTTTGCTGCATCACCCTTTCCTCTTCAAGGGAAAAACCAACGTGAGCTCAAGAAGTAGCAGAGTCGGTCTACTTGTCAAGGACGTGATGCTTATATTCATGATCATTGCCTTAGATATCGTCATAACCATGCGCTTTTCTATCAATTGCTCAACAGTAATTTGTTTACCCACCGTATGCGTTCTTTCAAGAGAGAAGCCTCTAGTGAAAACTATGGCCCCGGGGTCTATTTTTATCATATTATTTCCAGATCTATAAAACCAAAAACCCAAAAATACCTTGCTACAATTTATTTACTTTTATTTAGTTTTGCACTTTTATTTATCTTTTATACCTATCTCTATCAGATCTCATCCTTGCAAGTAACCATGAAGGGATTGACAACCCCTTTATCGCGTTGGGTGCAAGTATTTGTTTGTGTGTGTAGGTGCTATCATTGGAGACTTGTGTGTTCCTCCTACTGGATTGATACCTTGGTTCTCAAACTGAGGGAAATACTTATCTCTACTTTGCTGCATCACCCTTTCTTCTTCAAAGGAAAAACCAACGCAAGCTCAAGAAGTAGTAGGAAGAATTTCTGGCGCCGTTGCCGGGGAGGATCTATATCAAGCTTACCAAGTACCCACCATAAACTCTCATCTCTTGCATTTACATTATTCACCATTTGCCTCTTGTTTTCCTCTCCCCCACTTCTAAAACGTTTTCAGAAAAATAAAAAATATTTGCCCTTTTTATTTGCTTTTTTCGTTTGCCTTTATGTCTTACTTGGGTCGTTTGCTCGTTCGCTTGGCATAATTGCATGTTTATTCCAAATAAGAAGCCAAAAGTTTATGGATCCTCATCCACTTGATAATCTTTTTAAAGGATCCAACTATGATGAACCAATTGCTAGTGAGTTGAGTGCACTAGATTATCTTTATGAAGTTTTGCTTGAAATTCGTGAATCTGAAAACTGTGATGAAGTGCTAAAAGAAGAAATTTATAAAGTGATTCGCGATAGCTCCTTGAATAAAAAGCATGATTGCAATGATGTTATTATAAATTCTATTAATGTCAATTGTGCTAATAATATGCAAAACCCCAAGCTTGGGGATGCTAATTTTGCTATGTCCACTACTTATTGTAATGATCATGATTAGGGTGATAATGCTTCTATGATCTTGAAAAAAAATTAAGCCTCATGATGAATATGATATTGATAATAATATTTGCAATAATATATAAAGTGGGTTTGAAAGAGTGTCAACTTTAGGTAATAATAATCCCACTATTTTGGAAGAGTGTCAACTTTGCATGCATGTGGAACAATTAGAGAATATGTTATGTGATAGCTATATTGTTGAATTTGAATATGATCCCACATGTAATTATTATGAGAGAGGGAAATATGGTTGTAGAAATTTTCATGTTACTAAATTACCTCTCATTATGTTGAGATTGCTATTGTTTCTTTCTTCTTCCTTGCATATGCTAGTTTTTGCTTGTCTTGATAAATCTTTTCCCTATAAAATGCTTATGCATAGGAAGTATGTTAGACTTAAACTTGTTTTTCACATGCTATATGATGCTCTCTTTGTGCTTCAATTTTTTGTCTTTCATGTGAGCATCATCAACGCCTAGCTAAAAGGCTTTAAAGAAAAGCGCTTGTTGGGAGACAACCCAATATTTTTCTTTTCTATTTTCATGATTTTACTCAATTATACCTCTGTTATGATTGTGTTTTAATATTTTAATTAGTGTTTGAGCCAAGTAAGACCTTTGGGATGCTTTGGTGGATCGTTGATTTGATTTTGCTGAAAAACAGAAACTTTTGCGTCAAGTAGCAGAATTGTTAGAATTCACTAGAATATGTAAAAACTCTGAATTTTTTACACAAGATTTATATATGAACTGCCTCTGTTTTCCTAATTTTCCAGAATTTTTGGAGTTACAGAAGTATAACTATAATTCGGGTCTCTACAGACTATTCTATTTTTGACAGATTCTGTTTTTGATGTGTTGTTTACTTATTTTGATGAATTTTTTTACACAAGATTGATATATGAATTTCATCTGTTGTCCTAATTTTTCAGAATTTTTGGAGTTACAGAAGTATGACTATAATTCGGGTCTCTACAGACTATTCTATTTTTGACATATTCTGTTTTGATGTGTTGTTTGCTTACTTTGATGAATCTATGGGTAGTATCGGGGGGTATGAGCCATGGAGAAGTTATAATATAGTAGATATAATGCAAATATAAAATTGGAATGAGTTCACAACAGTACCTAAAAGTGGAGATTTGTTTTATCATACTAACGGATCTCACGAGTTTTTTTGTTGAGTTTTGTGTTGTGAAGTTTTCAAGTTTTGGGTGAAGTTTCGATGGACTATGGAATAAGGAGTGGCAAGAGCCTAAGCTTGGGGATGCCCAAGGCACCCCAAGGTAATATTCAAGTACAAGCAAGCATCTAAGCTTGGGGATGCCCCGGACGGCATCCCCTCTTTTGTCTTCAATCCATCGGTAAATTACTTGAGGCTGTATTTTTATTCACCGCATGATATGTGTTTTTCTTGGAGCATCTTGTATTATATGAGTTTTTGCTTTTTATTTTGCCACAATCATCCTTGCTGTACACACCTTTTGAGAGGGACACACATTAATCGTGAATTTATTAGAATACTCTATATACTTCACTTATATCTTTTGAGCTAGGTAGTTGCTTTAGTGCTTCACTTATATCTTTTTAGAGCATGGTGGTGATTTTATTTTGAAGAAATTTATGAACTCTCATGCTTCACTTATATTATTTTGAGAGTCTTAAAAATAGTATGGCAATTTGCTTAGGTTATGAATTTAGTCCTAATATGATGGGTAATCAAGAGGGTTATAATAAAAACTTTCATGAAGATCATTGAATATATGAGAAGTTTGATTCCTTGCATTTGTTTTGAGATATAAAGATGCTGATATTAGGGTCATGCTAGTGAGTAATTGTGGATTAGTAAGAATATTTGTGTTAAGGTTTGTGATTCCTGAAGCATGCACGTATGGTCTCTCGTTATGCGATGAAGTTGGAGCATGATTTATTTTTTATTGTCTTCCTTATGAGTGGCGGTCGGGGACGACCGATGGTCTTTTCCTACCAATCTATCCCCCTAGGAGCATGCGTATTAGTACTTTGCTTCAATGGCTAATAAACTTTTGCAATAAGTATGTGAGTTCTTTATGACTAATGTTGAGTCCATGGATTATACGCACTCTCACCCTTCCACCATTGCTAGCCTCTTCGGTACCGTGCATTGCCCTTCACCTTGAGAGTTGGTGCAAACTTCGCTGGTGCATCCAAATCCCATGATATGATGCGCTCTTTCACATATAAGCCACCTTATATCTTCCTCAAAACAGCCACCATACCTACCTAGTATGGCATTTTCATAGCCATTCTGAGATATATTGGCATGCAACTTCCACCGTTCCGTTTTATTATGACACACAACATCATTGTCATATTGCTTTGCATGATCATATAGTTGGCACAGTATTTTTGGCTTGGCCACCGTTCATATTTTTTTATACATGTCACGCTAGATCATTGCACATCCCGGTACACCGCCGGAGGCATTCATATAGAGTCATATTTTTGTTCTAGTATCGAGTTGTAATTCTTGAGTTGTAAGTAAATAAAAGTTTGATGATCATCATTATTAGAGCATTGTCACATGTGAGGAAAGGATGATGGAGACTATGATTCCCCCACAAGTCGGGATGAGACTCCGGACTTAAAATAAAAGAGGCCACAGAGCCCAAAATATATTAAAAAAGAGAGGCCAAAGAGCCCAAAATAAAAAAAGAAAAATGAGAGAAAAAGAGAGAAGGGACAATGTTACTATCCTTTTCTTTTTTTTTGACCAGAATACAGTAAGGCACAAGCCCTACTGTGTGTCATTTTTCATTATAAGGAAAACAAAAATAGTGTTACAATGGTTGATGGGGTTACAACCAAAGCTGGGAAAGGAAAGAAAACATTGGCTATCAGCTAAAAAAACTCAGATATTATCTATCCAGGTTGACATGCCATCCTTAAGACTAGGTTTGGCTCTGAGCATGGTTAATTTGAAAGTTTTAATGAAGTCATATCTGCGTGCAGCAATTGAACATGGGATACCCTCAAAGATCAATCCATTCATCTGATTCCAGATACTCCAATAGCCCACAGTCATTATTTCCATAAAGAAATTCAATTCATATCTCTATTTTGCTTCAACAATCATGTCATGGATGCTCATGTCAGTGTTCCACTCAATACCAATATTCCACCAGAAGCTTTGACTAAAAGGGCAAGAGAATAATAGATGAGTTCTGTCTTCCATCCCTTCATCATTACATAAAACACAGGATGTGGAATCAAGGTAAAAACTTTTCCGGGTAAGAAGATCACATGTATTAATTCTATCATTGAGCATTAACCAGCAGAAGAATTTGTGTCTAGGAAGACAGCATGGTTTCCAAATCCACTGTATAGGAGGAGCTATATCAGATTGGCCCATGAGGAAGTTATAAATCTTCTTTGTCATATTAAGTGTGCTTCCCCAGTTGAATATCCATTTGTCATCATCATGGTTCTGTCTGAGGTCATTTAGCTAATTTGAGAGAAGATGAAACTGTTGGTGAGCAACAATTGAAAGTGGGAGCTGGAAGAGGCTATATTTATTATCAATAATCTTAGCTGCTATAATTGATATATTCTCCTAAAGTGTGAAGGAGTGTAATTCAGGAATCCTCAATTTCATTATAGGTCCATTCCAGTTATCTTCCCACAGCATAGCAGAGTTACCAGAATTGATTTGACAGGTGGTCATTAACTTGAATAAGTCTAATAGTTTGGTGCAGTCCTTCCACCAAAAAGAGCCTTTGTTGTTTCCAGAAAGTGGGACCTCATTGTTTTGATAGTAAGCATTCCAAATCAATCTTACCTAGGGTATATCAACCTTGTTGTAAAACTTGTAGAGATGTTTAATAAGAAGGGCTTTGTTTTGAATTCTAAGATTAAGTACGCCCAGCCCTCCTTGATCCTTTGGTTTGCAGACCATTTCCCAACTTCCAAGGCACTTCCCCTTTTTGTTAATGTCATTACCATACCACAGAATGTTCCTGCTAGATTTGTCCACATGATCCAGAATGGTGTAGTGCGCCTTTAATGAGCACATGGCAAATATGGGCATGGAAGCAACCACTGAGTTGATATATGTTAGTCTGCTAGAATGATTCATAAATCTAGCTACCCCAGATAGTCTCTTGTCAATTTTTGTAATTACTGGAATGAGATCTTGAACTTTGGGCTTTGTTGTGCCCAAGGGGAGCCCAAGATATGTGAAAGGCAGACTTTCAACTTTGCATCCAAAGGTGTTGGCCAGATCAGTAACTGTCTGTAGATCAATATTTATAGGAACCATGGAAGACTTGCTGTAATTAACAAAAAGGCCAGTTGATAGACTAAACAGATGGAGTAGATATTTAAGATGAAAAATCTGATCTTCATTTCCTGGCATTATCATTAATGTGTCATCCGCATATTGAATAATTGGATAATCTTGTCCATATGCATGATTAATAGGAAGTGAGATTTCCCCATTTGCCCAAGCAGTATTAATAACAGACTGAAGTAGGTCAGCAACAATAACAAAGAGTAGAGGGGAGTATGGATCTCCTTGTCTAACACCTCTCTTGCACATAATTTTTTTACCTGCAACTCCATTTAGTAACACAGCAGTAGAAGCAGAGTTTAATATATTGGACACCCAATTAATTCATCTTGGTCCAAATCCTTTAGCTTTAAGCATAGCAATAATGGCCTTATATTCAATTTTGTCAAAAGCTTTTTCAAAGTTAAGCTTAAGAATAATGATAGGCTTTTTTGATTGATGGCATAGATGAAGGTATTCAAAAGAATATCCCAGACAGTCTTGGATGTTTCTACCTTTGATAAATCCATACTGGTTTTGATGAATAACAGAAGTAATGATTTTTTGAGCCCTGTTGGCCGTTAATTTAGTGAAAAAATTCAGTGGTAAACTGGCCAGAGATATTGGTCTGAAGTCATTCATAGTCTCAGGATTTGCAATTTGGGGAATGAGGGTGATGAAAGCAGTGTTGATGCTCTGAATGTCACTATTGCCCTCAAAGAAATCCCATATCATAGTGTAGAAATCCTGTTTGATAATATCCCAGCATTTTCTCAGGAACATCCCATTAAAACCATCAGGCCCTGGTGCTCTGTCAGCAGGGAAATCTTTGGCTACCTCCTCAATTTCATCCATTGTGAATGGAGCATCAAGTTCAGATAAGTCATGTGACTGTATGAGCTCATCAAGATTGAAGAGCATATTAGGGTTTATGGATTTGCCAAGTCTGTCTTTGTAAGACTGCCAGATGATTGCAGCTTTATGATCATGATTTTGATGTATAGTGCCATCCTCACCAAGGATGGAGGTGATGTAGTTTTTTCTGAAGCTCTGAGTTGCCATTGCATGAAAGAAATCAGTGTTCTCATCATCCAGTCTGACACTTCTCATTTTGAACCTAGTCTTCCAATAGATTCTTTTTGCTTCCAATAGTTTGCTGCTGTGCTTCCTCAGAATTTTCCTGAAATTTGATTCCAAGATAGATAATTGTCTTTCATCCTCAATGCCATCCAACATGGTGAGTACAAAGTTGCAGGCAGCAATAGTGGTGTTCAATCTAGATAGATTTTTGCTCCATTTTCTTAATCCTAACCTGAGGCATTTGAATCTAGCAGAGACATCTTTTGCAGAGTTGCTTAATTGATGATTCCTGTTCCAGCATTGTATCACAGTGATACGTCTCCAACGTATCTATAATTTTTTATTGTTCCATGCTATTATATTATCTGTTTTGGATGTTTTATATGCATTAATATGCTATTTTATATTATTTTTGGGACTAACCTATTAACCTAGGGCCCAGTGCCAGTTCCTGTTTTTTCCCTGTTTTTGAGTTTTGCAGAAAAGGAATACCAAACGGAGTCCAAACGGAATAAAACTTTCGCGGTGATCTTTCTTGGACCAGAAGGAAACCAGGAGACTTGGAGATGAAGTCGGAGGAGCCACGAGGCGGCCACAAGGACGGAGGGTGCACCCAGGGGGTAGGGCGTGCCCCCACCCTTGTGGGCTCCTCGTGCACCTCCTGACCTAATTCTTTCACCTATATATACTCTTATATGCCCAAACCACCAGAGGCATCTACAAAAATACTTTTCCACTGCCGCAACCTTCTGTACCCGTGAGATCCCATCTAGGGGCCTTTTCCGGCGTCCTGCCGGAGGGGGATTCGATCACGGAGGGCTTCTACATCAACACCATTACCCTTTCGATGAAGCATGAGTAGTTTACCTCAGACCTACGGGTCCATAGCTAGTAGCTAGATGGCTTTTTCTCTCTCTTTGATTCTCAATACCACGTTCTCCTCGATGTTCTTGGAGATCTATTCGATGTAATACTTTTTTGCGGTGTATTTGTCGAGATCCGATGAATTGTGGATTTATGATCAGCTTATCTATGAATACTATTTGAATCTTCTCTGAATTCTTTTATGCATGATTTGATATATTTGTAATTCTCTTCAAACTATCAGTTTGGTTTGGCCAACTAGATTGGTTTTTCTTGCAATGGGAGAAGTTCTTAGCTTTGGGTTCAATCTTGCGGTGTCCTTTCCCAGTGACAGTAGGGGCAGCAAGGCACGTATTGTATTGTTGGCACCAAGGATAAAAAGATGGGGTTTTCATCATATTGCTTGAGTTAATTCCTCTACATCATGTCATCTTACTTAATGCATTACTCCATTCTTTATGAACTTAATACTCTAGATGCATGCTGGATAGTGGTCGATGTGTGGAGTAATAGTAGTAGATGCATAATCGTTTCGGTCTACTTGACATGGACGTGATGCCTATATTCATGATCATTGCCTTAGATATCGTCATAACTTTGCGCTTTTCTACCAATTGCTCGGCATTAATTTGTTCACCCTCCGTAATACTTTCTATCTTGAGAGAAGCCTCTAGTGAAACCTATGGCCCCCGGGTCTATTTTCCATCATATAATCCTCTACTTTCCAATCTACAAGTTTCCGATCTACTATTTTGCAATCTTTTACTTTCCAATCTATAAAACAAAAATACCAAAAATATTTACTTTATCGTTTATCTATCTCTATCATATCTCACTTTTGCAAATAACCGTGAAGGGATTGACAACCCCTTTGTCGCGTTGGGTGCAAGTTGTTTGATTGTTTGTGCAGGTATTCGGTGATTTGTGCGTTGTCTCCTACTGGATTGATACCTTGGTTCTCAAACTAAGGAAAATACTTATCTCTACTTTGCTGCATCACCCTTTCCTCTTCAAGGGAAAAACCAACGCAAGCTCAAGAAGTAGCACATAGTTTCATAAAATCCATCAAATTCAAACCAATAGTTCTCAAACCTGAAAATGGATGATTTTGGAATGTCACTACCAATTTGTATGTGGATAGGAACATGATCAGAGGAGATTCTTGTAAGTGGATGAGCCAAGGTGTTAGGGAATGATAGAGTCCAATTTGCAGATGTAAAAATCCAATCTATTTTTTCCAGAAGTGGCAAATCTTGCATATTGCTCCATGTAAAATTTCTTCCTTTAAGTGGAATCTCCACCAGATCCAATTGCTGAATCAGACGGTTAAACATCAACTTGTTGTTTGTGTCTCCTCCAGGCCTGTTTCTGTCATGGGGGCTTCTGATCAGATTTAAATCACCCACCAGCATCCAATGATCCATAGTAGTGGCATCAATGTTGTGCAACCAATTGAAAAAATCAGCTCTGTTCTCATTGTGACATGGTCCATAGACATTAGTAATATAAAATATGTGCCCAGATAAATTGCAGACTAATTTGACTATAATTTGAAAAGTTGATTGGTTAATCACAGTACCAGTGAATAGACTGCCATTCCAAATTGTAATGAGGCCACCAGATAGACCAACAGATGGGCTAAATGCATATTGATTGTATCTCCTAGGAGAAAAATTTCTGAGGTAGGGTAGATCAAAATGGTCTCTTTTTGTTTCCTGGATGCAGATAATGCCACATTTACTTTCATCAATTCTTGCCCTCAGATCATCCCATCTAGTTTGGGAGTTTATTCCTCTTACATTCCAGTTAAGGATGTTCCATTGTCTATTCATAATAAAACTGTTTAACTTGGGTATCATGTTCAGAGGATAAGTTAATCATCCCTGTATCCATTGGCAGCTGATAAAACTGATAACATACATGTCTATCCCAATAACTTATCCATGTCATCAAGTAGCAGTGTAAAAGATCATTCACATCATAACCATTCAGACATCTCATATAAAGTAATACTAAATAGATAGAAATCTGCAAATAAAAGTGCCTTATTATGGAGAACAACTCCTTACAAACCAGATATAAAAGTTCAACACTGCAAAAGGGCCAACATAGTCTGACAGAGGAATAAAAAGGCATAAGGCCATAAAAGGTCTTGGCACTACAAGACCAACTAACACAGAAACATAAATTATGCATGATCATCAATGGTCCTCAGTAGCTCCCCAGAAACCTCCTCAGGAGGAATCTGACATTGCTTTGTGGCTATAGCTTGAATAGTGGCAAGTGGAAGTTCTGGAGGAGGAGCAGCAAGTGGATCACGGAGCTCAAACTCAAAGTCAGCAGATAGGTTCTTCTTGCAGTTTGCCAGGTTCTTAGCTTTGGTAGCAGTAGCTTGATCCTTGAAACTGAAGGAAATATGACCTAGAGGCAATATTAAAGTTGTTATTTTATATTTCCTTATTCATGATAAAGGTTTATTATTCATGCTAGAATTGTATTGATCGAAAACTTAAATACATGTGTGAATACATAAACAAATACCATGTCCCTACTAAGCCTCTACTAGACTAGCTCGTTGTTCAAAGATGGTTAAGGTTTCCTAACCATAGACATGTGTTGTCATTTGATAACGGGATCACATCATTAGGAGAATGATGTGATGGACAAGACCCATCCGTTAGCTTAGCATATTGATCGTTCAGTTTATTGCTATTGCTTTCTTCATGTCAAATACATATTCCTTCGACTATGAGATTATGCAACTCCCGGACACCAGAGGAATACCTTGTGTGCTATGAAACATCACAACGTAACTGGGTGATCATAAAGATGCTCTACAGGTATCTCCGAAGGTGTTTGTTGAGTTGGCATAGATCGAGATTAGGATTTGTCACTCCGAGTATCGGAGAGGTATCTCTGGGCCCTCTCGGTAATACACATCATAAGAAGCCTTGCAAGCAAACTGACTAATGAGTTAGTTACAGGATGATGTATTATGGAATGAGTAAAGAGACTTGCCGATAACAAGATTGAACTAGGTATGAAGATACCGACGATCAAATCTCGGGCAAGTAACATACCGATGGACAAAGGGAATTACGTATGTTGTCATAACGGTTCGACCGATAAAGATCTTCATAGAATATGTAGGAGCCAATATGGGCATCCAGGTTCCGCTATTGGTTATTGACCGGAGAGGTGTCTCGGTCATGTCTACATAGTTCTCGAACCCGTAGGGTCCGCACGCTTAACGTTCGTTGACGATATAGTGTTATATGAGTTATATGATTTGGTGACTGAATGTTGTTCGGAGTCCCGGATGAGATCACTGACATGACGAGGAGTCTCGAGATGGTCGAGAGGTAAAGATTGATATATAGCACGATGGTATTCGGACACCGGAATAGTTTCGGAGTGCACCGGGTAGTGATCGGATCACCGGAAGGGGTTCCGGGAGGCCCCGGGAGGTCTATGGGCCTAATGGGCCAAGGAGAGGCACACACCAGCCCACAGAGGGGCTGGCGCGCCCTCTCCCTGGCCGCCGGCCGTAGAAGAAGGAAAGGGGGGCGCCACCTCCTCCTGCCTTTCCCCCTTGTGGGAGAAAGGAAAGGGGGGGCGCCACCTCCCCCTTCCTTCCCCTTGGCGCCAAAAGAAGGAAAGGGGGGGGCGGCCTAGGGCAAGCCCAAGTAGGATTCGGACCTACTTGGGGCGCCCCTTGGCCTCTTCCCTCTCCCTCCCACCTATATATATGAGGGAGGGGGGCGCCTAGAACAACACAAAATTGTCTTAGCCGTGTGCGGCGCCCCCCTCCACCGTTTACACCCCCGGTCATATTTTCGTAGTGCTTAGGCGAAGCCCTGCGGAGATCACTTCACCATCACCGTCACCACGCCGTCGTGCTGCCGAAACTCATCCACTACCTCACCGTCTTTCTGGATCAACAAGGCGGAGGACGTCATCAAGCTGAACGTGTGCTGAACGTGGAGGTGCCGTACGTTCGGTGCTCGATCGGTTGGAACGCGAAGAAGTTCGACTACATCAACCGCTTGTCAAACGCTTCCGCTTATGGTCTACGAGGGTACGTAGACACACTCTTTCCTCTCGTTGCTATGCATCTCCATGGATAGATCTTGCGTGTGCGTAGATTTTTTTTTGTTTTCCATGCAACGTTTCCCAACAGAAACCTACGCTGAGACCAACTAATCGGCGGCTACGACAAAGATCAAGTACATCCAGAGGTGCATTGAACTTCTTGTGTTTGTTGACAGCAGGTGAGCCTAATACAGTAGTGTGTGCAGCATCAGCAACATCAGACTTATTGGTGTTATGGTTTGAGGTCTGAAGCTCCAGTTGTTCAGGTAAAACAGGTTGCACAAGATCCATAATGCTGCAAAGCTCTGGCTCCTCAGAGATTTCAATGATTGAAACTGAGGATGCAGGTGGAGCAATGAGGTTATCAGTGGTAATAGTGAACAAGCACTTCTTGACAGTGCCATGCTCTTCCTCAACATTAATCAGCTGGCACCTGGTGCTAATGACAGTGGTGCCAGCAAGCTGATCCATAATGACAGGGGCAGTGGCCATGATTTTTGACACCATGTCTTGAAGAGCAACAAAGTAGTCAGTGGCCTCAATAGCAGGCTAAATAGGTGGCTCATGAAGATTCTGTTCAGGGCTCAGGGGGGTGTGTGCACCATAGGCACATCTTCCTCATCAGGTGCATGGTGAGAAGCAGGGGCAGCATGGTTGTTTCCCTGATCCACAAAATCAACATCGTGCCAAATACCTCCAAAGGGAGCATGTGCCATAGGGTGCATAACACCATCAGGTGGGATGGGGTCCTCATCTCCCCCCATAGCACCCAGAAGATCAGCCTGAAGGATATAAACAACACATGTCCAAGACTGTCCATGACCAAAATCATCAAGACTCTCACAGATAACATGGCTCACATGGATCTCTAGAAGATCTAGCACACGGACTTTAATGAGGATGCGAGCACGGTTTGATAGATCTCTGTTCCAAACTAGGAATTTACCAAAACCAGCAACAGACTCTCTAACTTTGTCCAGGCGCCATGCCTCTAGCGGGAAGTTGACCATCATAATCCAGGCATCATGAGTAAATGTGCAATCCCTATGGTTGATACCTCTGTCGTGGCGGATGACGCGAAGGATGGAATCGCCGACAAAATAGGGGCTGTTGGCGATGGCGGTGTCGATGTCGCATGCGTGGGCGAATCGGAAGAAGGCAGCACCCATGACACAACGGGAGATCTCCGTAATACGGAAACCGTGCTCATGGTCGAGAAAGTGACAGATGAGCATGGCATCCATCTCAAACTGAGCAGGATAAGTCAGCGGAGCAAGGGAGATGATGGCCCAGTCACTAGATTGGACCAATGGCTCACCACCAAGGTAGTGGTAAGTGCGCCAGCGACGGTTTCTATCGGCCTCCATGACGGCAGTGCCAGGAGGGAGGAGCGGCAGCGGGTCGCAAGGGTACGTGGCCATGGTGGAGGTGGAAGTGGACGGAGCTAGCGAGAAGGAGGGAGGGGCAGAACAGGGTAATGAGGGCGAGCAGGGGGTTTGGCAGGGTGAAGAGACGTGTGTAGGGGTGGTGGAGGGGTTTTGGGGAGACGAGTCGTCAGCCGGGCTATTGGTTTCGGGTGGCGGTTTGGTAGGTGGTTGGGATTTGACCCGATAGACCTGGATTTTGTTCCGGAGGTTGAGGCAAAAACGAGAAATATGACCATAACAAAAACAGCTGCGACATCTAAACTGATTTGTGCAAGATATGCGTAGATGACCAGAAGATAAACATTTGCCACAAAAAAGAGAGGAGGTGGGGCCGAGATCCGGGGCAAGACTTGGTGAAACAGTGTTGGTAATGTGGTGGGCTGCTGAAGGTGGTCGGCAAGGACTAGAAAGATGTGTGGGCTCGGTGGTGGTTGGCTGGTTGTTGGGCTGAGAGGAGGTGGGTTGGGCCAAGGAGCTGGCTTGAGAGTTTGAAATATGAAAGTTTGTAACTGGGCAGAGAAAAGTAGGCTCATGATCCGAGGAAGTCGCGAGGAGGTTGGCGTTGGTCGCAGCGGTGACCGGAAGTTGGCGGCGGCCGACTGGGGTGATGTTGGCACCGGAGAGAACACGACGACGAGATGATCGAGAAACAATTGTCCATTCATTGTCAATGTCATGCAACCATGAATTATATTCTCGAACACAGGCAGGACCGCCAAAACCCCAAAGATGAAAGAAACAATGAAAAAGGGGGCAGGCAAAAGAACGAAGCTTGTAGATCATAAATCCAACAGCCTTCGAGATAATAGAGAATTTGTAAACATGCCCATGAAGGTGAGTAATGTAGAGTTCCGGTGGGGATTCACCGAGGCATGCATGAAGTGCATGGCCAACGTTATCAATCATGAGAGGAAAAGTAGAGCGGCTAAAGGAGACAACTAGGTGAAATGCAAGGCGTGGATCAGAACAATGGACAGGAGTGAAGAACCTAGCTCTGACCTGATCAGCAAAACTAGACCCTGGCGTGGGATCCAAGGTGGGAGTCGCCATGGAAGGAGATCACAGGGTTGGAGCGCCATGGATCGCCAGAGGAGTCGCCAGGGAGGAGGTGGGAGTCGCCATAACACACGTTAGAGTATATTGACTTTTACTATCCTTTTCCACACTTGTGCTTCAAAGTAGCATCATGTTCTTCATGATAGAGAGTCTCCTATTTTGTCACTTTCATATATTACTAGTCAGAATTTTTCTTTATAGAACTTGGCTTGTATATTCCAATGGTGGGCTTCCTCAAATTGCCCTAGGCCTTCGTGAGCAAGCGAGTTGGATGCACACCCACTTAGTTTTCTTTTGAGCTTTCATACACTTATAGCTCTAGTGCATCTGTTGCATGGCAATCCCTACTCCTTGCATTGACATCAATTGATGGGCATCTCCATAGCCTATTGATTAGCCTCGTCAATGTGAGACTTTCTCCTTTTTTTTCTTCTCCACACAACCTCCACCATCATATTCTATTCCACCTATAGTGCTATATCCATGGCTCATGCTCATGTATTGCGTGAGAGTTGAAAAAGCTTGATAACATTAAAAGTATGAACCAATTTCTTGGCTTGTCATCGGGGTTGTGCATGATAAATACTTTGTGTTATGAAGATAGAGCATGACAAGATTATATGATTTTGTAGGGATAACTTTCTTTAGCCATGATATTTTGAGAAGACATGATTGCTTTATTTAGTATGGTTGAAGTATTATTGTTTTTGTGTCAATATTAAACTTTTGTTTTGAATCTTATGGATCTGAATATTCATGCCACAATAAAGAAAGATTACATGAGAAACATGTTAGGTAGCATTCCACATCAAAAATTCTGTTTTTATCATTTACCTACTTGAGGACGAGAAGGAATTAAGCTTGGGGATGCTCGATACGTCTCCAACGTATCTATAATTTTTTATTGTTCCATGCTATTATATTATCCATTTTGGATGTTTTATATGCATTATTATGCTATTTTATCTCATTTTTTGGGACTAACCTATTAACCTAGTGCCGAGTGCCAGTTGCTGTTTTTTCCTTGTTTTTGTCTTTTATAGAAAATCAATACCAAATGGAGTCCAAACAGAACAAAACTTTTTGACGATTTTTCTTGGACCAGAAGACACCTAGGAAGCTTCGGGAGGAGGCCAGAGGAGCCACGAGAGGGCCACAAGTCCAGGAGGCACGCCCAAGGGGGAAGGGCAAGCTTGTGGGCCCCTCGAGGCTCTCCTAACCCTAATCCTTGCTCCATAAATACCCAAATATTCCCCGTATATCAGAGGGCACACAAAAAAATACTTTTCCACCGCCGCAAGTTTTTGTCCTCGTGAGATCCCATCTGGAGACCTGTTCCGGTACTCTGCCGGAGGGGGATTTGATCAAGGAGGGCCTCTACATCAACCTTGCTGCCCTTTCGATGATGTGTGAGTAGTTTACCCACACCTACGGGTCCATAGCTAGTAGCTAGATGGCTTCTCCTCTCTCTTTGATCTTCAATACAATGTTCTCCTCGATGTTTTTGGAGTTCTATCCGATGTAATCTTCTTTTGCGGTGCGTTTGTTGAGATCCGATGAATTGTGGATTTATGATCAGATTATCTATGAATACTATTTGAGTCTTCTGTGAACTCTTTTATGCATGATTAAGATAGCTTTGTATTTCTCTCCGATCTATTGATTTGGTTTGGCGAACTAGATTGATCTATCTTGCAATGGGAGAGGTGCTTTGTTTTGGGTTCAATCTTGCGGTGTCCTCACCCAGTGGCAGAAGGGGTAGCGAGGCATGTATTTGTATTGTTGCCATTAAGGATAAAAAGATGGGGTTTATACCATATTGATTGGATCTATCCCTCTACATCATGTCATCTTGCTTAAGGCGTTACTCCGTTCTTGTTAACTTAATAAACTAGATGCATGCTGGATAGCGGTGGATGTGTGGAGTAATAGTAGTAGATGCAGGCAGGAGTCGATCTACTTGTCACGGACGTGATGCCTATATTCATGATCATTGCCTTAGATATCGTCATAACTATGCGCTTTTCTACCAATTGCTCAACAGTAATTTGTTTATGCACCGTATGCGTTCTTTCAAGAGAGAAGCCTCTAGTGAAAACTATGGCCCCCGGGTCTATTTTTATCATATTATTTTCAGATCTATAAAACCAAAAACCCAAAAATACCTTGCTGCAATTTGTTTACTTTTATTTAGTTTTGCATTTTTATTTATCTTTTATACCTATCTCTATCAGATCTCATCCTTACAAGTAACCGTGAAGGGATTGACAACCCCTTTATCGCATTGGGTGCAAGTATTTGTTTGTTTGTCTAGGTGCTACCATTGGAGACTTGTGTGTTCCTCCTCCTTGATTGGTACCTTGGTTCTCAAACTGAGGGAAATACTTATCTCTACTTTGTTGCATCACCCTTTCCTCTTCAAGGGAAAAAATCAACGCAAGCTCAAGAAGTAGCAAGCCACCCGAAACATGTTTTCTGCCGCCGCAAGCTTATGTTATTCCACGATCTCATCTAGAGGCCTTTTCCGGTACTCTGCCGGAGGGGGAATCGATCACGGAGGGCTTCTACATCATCCTTGTTGCCTTCCGATGATGCGTGAGTAGTTCACCACAGACCTACGGGTCCATAGCTAGTAGCTAGATGACTTCTTCTCTCTCTTTGATCTTCAATACAATGTTCTCCTCAACAATTGTAACACCCCATGTACTTAACAACAGTGATCACCTTAGTTAATGCCATGTCAGCAGGGTTAACAGTGCCTAATCATCATTTGCATCATATTGCATTTCAACTCCTAATTCAAACTTCAAATTAAATTAAAGTGAAAGTAAAAGTTTTTCAAATCCAGGAACTAAATTGTTCATCATGTTGCAAATAGTCTAGAGGCATTTATAAAATTAGCATGAACAATGATTGGAATATTGAAATGTCCCTAGCATCCTAAAACAGCAGCAAAATATTTAATTAAATACATTTTTTTAGATTAATAAAATATTAAACTATTTATTTTATTGCCAAAAACTTGTGGGGTAGTGGCATAATTACTAAAACTGAATTAGGAACTAGTTACATATTTTGTAAAACAAAATTAAAGGGAAACTAAAACAAATCAGAAAAGAAAATAAAGAAAAGAAAAGAATAAATAAACAGAAAATAAAATAAAACAAAAAAAAGAAGAGAAACTTTCCCACCGGCCCAACTGGGCCACGGCCCAGCCACGCCGGCCCACTCCCACGCCCCACTGGCCTATAAGGCCTGCCCCTCCCCAGCACCGAAACCCTAACCCCCCACCTCGCTCACTCCCTCTCCCTCCCCGATCCAGATCGGATCGGGGCAGCGCTCGCGCTCGCCCGTCGCCGCACGTCGCCGCTCGCCGCCTCCCCCTCGCCGGACCGCCTCGCCGCGCTTGGGCCTCGTCGCCTCGCCGTCCCCGACCGCCTCCCCATGCCTTGCCCTCCCTCTCCCCTGCAATGGTGTGAGCGCCGCCGCCTTCTCTCCCTTTCCCCTCTGTCGCCGCCGCCTCCCCGCATGCCGTGGCCCCGTGTCCGCTCGCTCGTGCCGCGCCCCGCAGCTCGCCTGCGTAGCCCCGCCCGCGCGCTGCTCCCGCTCGAGCGCGCCCGCTGCCGCGCCTGCTGCCGCGCCCGCCTTGCGCTCACCGCATCGCCTCGTCCTCGCTGCGCCACTGCTGTTCGCACGGCCACCCTCTGCTGCGGCTGCGGCTGTCGCTACGCGCTGCTGCTGCCTCATCGCCGCCGCCGCCCGCAGCAGCCCGCAGCTGCTGCTCGCCCGACCGCGTCCAACCATGCCGGCCCGTGCCCGCTGCCACCTGACCTCGCCGGCCTCCGCCCCGCCCTTGGCCTCATCGCCGCTGCGGCCTGGGGACCGCGCCATGCCGTCCCCGTATGCTGGCCGCCGACGCCTGCGTGCGTTTGGGCGTGCCCAGCCCCGTAGTGGCCTATGTGCCACTGACCAGTGGGCCCCGCCCTCCGCGCCTATGACAGATGGGGCCCAGCCCCTGAAACGAAATAAAAATATATATATGAAAATGAATTTAATAAAATCAATAGTTAATAATTAATTAATTAGTCAATTAATTAAGTTAATTAATTCTATTTAATTGAACTAATTAATTAGTTAGACTAATTAATCAATAATTAGTTTAGTCAAACCCTAATTAACCTAAACAGTCAATGACAGTAGGGCCCACACATCAGTTTGACCCAGTCAACAGTACAGTTGACTGCTGACATCATGTTGATGTCATGATGACATCATAATTGTATTTTAGAATTAATTTAATTAATAATAGTTTCAGAAATGATTTAAAACTTTAGAAATTAATATAAAATAAACCGTAGCTCCGATGAAGATACTTTGTACATGAAAGTTGCTCAGAATTTTGAGACGGATCCAAATACGTGGTCCGTTCATCTGTCAGATGCCCCTAGCTACCTGAACATGGAACTTTTAGACTAATTTCGATAAATGAATAGTGCTCAACTTTAATAAAATAAATCCAAATTAATTCCTAAATTAACTAAATCATTTAGTTAGGCAGTAGAACACCTCTGCATATCATTTAGACATGTCATGCATATTGTTTGCATCTTTGCCATGAATTTATTGTTTCTTCCCCCTCCTTCTCTCTCGATAGACGCCGAGACCGACGCCGTTGCAGCTGAGTACGACTACGCTCCAGACGAGCAGCCCGTTGACGACCCCTCCTTCTTGCCAGAGCAACCAGGCAAGCCCCCCCCCCCTTGAGCATCCAGATATCACCCATTCCATTTCTCCTGCTTGCATTAGATTTTGCTACTGTTAATGTTTGCTCCTATTCTGATGCATAACCTGCTTTTGTAACCTGTTTATTATTACCTTACCTGCCTATGTTAAACTGCTTAGTATAAGTTGGCTGTGAACCATCAGTGACCCCCACCACCTTACCCTTGTTGCCCCTGCTTGATCATCGATGACTCGATCAATGTGATCGTCGACCAGAGACCGACACATCACATCACCCCCTTAGTTGTACGACTCTGCATAGTTACTATCGAGTGACGAGGGTGATACCTCGTAACACACTCCTGATGAATACTCTGCAGTGTAGCTGTTCGGTCGTGGTCATCGTGGGTGATTCCTCCTTCTCCACTTCTGATACAACTTTGTCGTGCAACCCCTCAGTGTGAACCTCGAGGGTGATGCCTCATACATTCACCTTGATGATTTCATCGAGTGGAATCCACCGAGGGTGATTCCTCGGGGTTTCCCCCTTAATGTTATGACCACACGGTTACTTTGACCTTCGTTCCAGGCGGGTCGACCCTGATGGGTACCCGCAGGGGATCTATGATGTCGGGTGTGCCGGAAGGGCACTCGAGTGTGATATTGTGGCGGAGCTTCAGAAACTTTGATTGTCTCTGCGTGTTATTAAAGGAGCCTATTGGATTTGGGTATTTGATCTAAGTGGGTCGACGTGCCCTATACGCACTACCACCACACGGGATTATGGTTTATGGGGCCCTCTATGTCGTACGTTTCTCCCGAAAGCTCTTCAAACGTCATGGTTCACTATGCGGGCTGATTGTCGGGAATGGGCTGGATACTTCACTGACAAGTTCAGTGTCGCGCCTGCACCCCGGCCAGTCTTGCAACACGCAGGGTGCCCAGGGCGATGGCCCAAGACCTCTGGGTGCATAGGTTAGTCCGGCGTGCTGACCTCTCTGCTGAGCCTAGGTAGGGCGCTGCTTCGTGTTGATCTTCCGAGGCCGGGCATTACCCAGCAAGTGTGACCGGCCAGAGTTGATCGAGCGTGTTGGGTAACAGTAGTGCACCCCTGCAGGGAAGTATAATCTATCGATAGCCGGTCCTACGGTAAAGGACGCTCAGTTTGGTATCCCGATCTACTACTTGAACTGGATACTTGTTACTTAATTGAAGCTTCGGGATCGCTTTCTCTCTGGGAGTCGAGGAAGGATCTCTAGGCTTTACTTCAACATGTTTGCTTAATAAAATGCTATTCTACTCTCTTCTATTGCTGCAAGATGGTGGCTTCGTGAAGATGTTTGAAGATGCTAGTCTTCAATAGGACTAGGCCTTCTCTCTATTCTGGCATTTCTGCAGCCCAGTCCACATATACAGCCTTTCCCCTTTGATAATGTTGCATATGTAGTGTAGATCCTTGCTTGCTGAGTACTTCGGTTGAGTACTCATGGTTGCTTTGTTACTTCTTTTCCCCCCATACACCACTTGATGATACAACATACGATGGAGCCCAGGAGCCAGATGTCCCCGCAGGACCTTACTACCAGGAGGGTCCAGATGGCACTTACTACTCGATCGAGCCAGCCGACCAGGAGTAGGATCGGAGGCTCCCAGGCAGGAGGCCTTCGCCTTTCAATCTAGAGTCATTGTTTGTGCTAGCCTTCTTAAGGCAAACCTTGACTAACTATGTCTGTACCCAGATATTATTTGTATGACTGACTTATGTATTCGGATCCTCGTGATCCCTGGTCTATAATATTGTGGATCTCCGTTTATTTGTGTTAGAGTTGTGTTGTGATATCTTCCCGTGAGTCCCTATGCTTGATCGTGCATGTTTGCGTGTATGATTAGTGCACGATTGAGTCGGGGGAGCTGTCGGCATTCTGGGAACGGGGGTACCCAGACTTGCCTGCCTGCGGCCCACAGCGTGGCTCCCTCGACGGCCTGGTACGGCCCAGCTTCAGCGACAACAACTCAAGACCCTCGCGAGGGGCCAAGCCTCGCAAGGCGGACGACACCAAGACCTCCACGAGGAGCGGCCTCCTCAGGCTGGCTCCCGAGGAGCGGAGATCTCTATCCAAGCCTCACCTCATGAGGTCCGAATGACATGAGCCATGACGACCAAGGCCAGGCGGGCGCCAGCGGGCGCGGTGTACCAGTTTCCTCTTCGATGTTAAAGAGGCAAGCGCAGGCGCGGAGTCCTGAGGAATCAGCCAAAGGTTTCCATTCCCGTGCAACAAGACCAAGACGCCGGGACGGCAGGACGGAGGTCATCACCGAGCCCACCACGGTGTCACGACCAGAGGCTTTTGCAGGCGAAGACTACTTTTGTCAGGATAGCATGTACTAGCTGTCCCGCCTTTCATTTGGGAAGAGGACCAAGGCCACTATAAATAGGACTTAGCCACCACCGTAAAAGGGGGAGGGACAGATCATCCAGATCACCCACACACTCACCAGCTCACCTGAGCCCAAGAACACCTCTCCTCCTGAGGCTGTTCGCCACTGTACTAGTTCACCCTCAGCCCCCCAAGGCTAAACCACCACAAAGCAGGAGTAGGATTTTACACCGCAAGGTGGCCCGAACCTGGGTAAACTGCAGTGTCTCTTTTCCTTACAGTTTGACAAGCTAGGCTGTGAGATCAGCGAGTAGGCAGACTGGGGAGGACGAGTTCTTCGTGTTGGAAATATGCCCTAGAGGCAATAATAAAGTAGTTATTATTATATTTCCTTGTTCATGATAATTGTCTATTGTTCATGCTATGATTGTGTTATCCGGAAATCGTAATGCATGTGTGAATACATAGACCACAACATGTCCCTAGTGAGCCTCTAGTTGACTAGCTCGTTGATCAATAGATGGTTACGGTTTCCTGACCATGGACATTGGATGTTGTTGATAACGGGATCACATCATTAGGAGAATGATGTGATGGACAAGACCCAATCCTAAGCATAGCACTAGATCGTGTAGTTCGTCTGCTAAAGCTTTTCTAATGTCAAGTATCATTTCCTTAGACCATGAGATTGTGCAACTCCCGGATACCATAGGAATGCTTTGGGTGTATCAAACGTCACAACGTAACTGGGTGACCATAAAGGTGCACTACAGGTATCTTCGAAAGTGTCTGGCACAAATCGAGATTGGGATTTGTCACTCCGTATGACGGAGAGGTATCTCTAGGCCCACTCGGTAATGCATCATCATAATGAGCTCAATGTGACTAAAGAGTTAGCCACGGGATCATGCATTACGGAACGAGTAAAGAGACTTGCCGGTAACGAGATTGAACAAGGTATAGGGATACCAACGATCGAATCTCGGGCAAGTATCATACCGGTAGACAAAGGGAATTGTATACGGGATTGATTGAATCCTCGACATCGTGGTTCATCCGATGAGATCATCGTGGAACATGTGGGAGCCAACATGGGCATCCAGATCCCGCTGTTGGTTATTGGCCGGAGAGATGTCTCGGTCATGTCTGCATGGTTCCCGAACCCGTAGGGTCTACACACTTAAGGTTCGGTGACGCTAGGGTTGTTATGGGAAATAGTATGTGGATACCGAATGTTGTTCGGAGTCCCGGATGAGATCCCGGACGTCACGAGGAGTTCTGGAATGGTCCGGAGGTGAAGAATTATATATGGGAAGTCCAGTTTCAGTCACCGGAATGGTTTTGGGGGTTATCGGTATTGTACCGGGACCACCGGAAGGTGTCCGGGGGTCCACCGGGTGGGGCCACCTGCCCCGGTGGGCCAAGTGGGCTGAGAAAGGGAGGGAACCAGCCCCTAGTGGGCTGGTGCGCCCCCCCCCAAGGGGCCCAAGGCGCCTAGGGTTGGAAACCCTAGGGGGTGGGGGCGCCTCCCACCAAACTTGGGGGGCAAGTCCCCCCCCTTGGCCGCCCCCCTCCCTTAGATGGGATCTAAGGGGGCCGGCCCCCTCTCCCCTTCACCCTATAAATAGAGGGGGGTGGGAGGGCATTAGCACCTGATCCCTGGCGCAGCCCTCCCCCCTCTCCAACACCTCCTCCTCCTCCGTTGAGCTTGGCGAAGCCCTGCGGTAGAACTGCAAAGTTCCACCACCACGCCGTCGTGCTGCTGGAGCTGTCTTCCTCAACCTCTCCCTCCTCCTTGCTGGATCAAGGCGCAGGAGACGTCACCGGGCTGCACATGTGTTGAACACGGAGGCACCGTTATTCGGTGCTTAGATCGGAATCGACCGCGATCTGAATCGCTGCGTGTACGACTCCTCCAACCGCGTTCTTGCAACGCTTCCGCATCGCGATCTTCAAGGGTATGAAGATGCACTTCTCTCTCTCTCGTTGCTAGTCTCTCCATAGATTGATCTTGGTGATGCGTAGGAATTTTTTTTTGATTTACTACTACGTTCCCCAACAGTGGCATCATGAGCTAGGTCTATGCGTAGTTTCTTGCACGAGTAGAACACAAGTTGTTGTGGGCGTCGATTTTGTCAATTTACTTGCCGTTACTAGTCTTATCTTGATTCGGCGGCATCGTGGGATGAAGCGGCCCGGACCGACCTTACACGTACGCTTACGTGAGACAGGTTCCACCGACTGACATGCACTAGTTGCATAAGGTGGCTAGCGGGTGTCTGTCTCTCCCACTTTAGTCGGATCGGATTCGATGAAAAGGGTCCTTTTGAAGGGTAAATAGAAATTGGCATATCACGTTGTGGTTGTGGCGTAGGTAAGAAACGTTCTTGCTAGAAACCTATAGCAGCCACGTAAAAAAAAATTGCAACAACAATTAGAGGACGTCTAACTTGTTCTTGCAGCATATGCCGTGTGATGTGATATGGCCAAAAGGATGTGATGAATGATATATGTGATGTATGAGATTGATCATATTCTTGTAATAGGAATCACGACTTGCATGTCGATGAGTATGACAACCGGCAGGAGCCATAGGAGTTGTCTTAATTTATTGTATGACCTGCATGTCAATGAAAAACGCCATGTAATTACTTTACTTTATTGCTAACCGTTAGCCATAGTAGTAGAAGTAATAGTTGGCGAGGCAACTTCATGAAGACACGATGATGGAGATCATGATGATGGAGATCATGGTGTCATGCCGGTGACGATGATGATCATGGTGCCCCGAAGATGGAGATCAAAAGGAGCAATATGATATTGGCCATATCATGTCACTTTATGATTTGCATGTGATGTTTATCATGTTTACATCTTATTTGCTTAGAACGACGGTAGCATAAATAAGATGATCCCTCGCTAAAATTTCAAGAAAGTGTTTCCCCTAACTGTGCACCGTTGCGAAGGTTCGTTGTTTCGAAGCACCACGTGATGATCGGGTGTGATGGATTCTAACGTTCGAATACAACGGGTGTAAGCCAGATTTACACATGCAAAACACTTAGGTTGACTTGACGAGCCTAGCATGTACAGACATGGCCTCGGAACATGGAAGACCGAAAGGTCGAACATGAGTCGTATAGAAGATACGATCAACATAGAGATGTTCACCGTTGATGACTAGTCCGTCTCACGTGATGATCGGACACGGCCTAGTCGATTCGGATCATGTAACACTTAGATGACTAGAGGGATGTCTATCTGAGTGGGAGTTCATTGAATAATTTGATTAGATGAACTTAATTATCATGAACTTAGTCTAAAATCTTTACAATATGTCTTGTAGATCAAATGGCCCACGCTAATGTTGCCCTCAACTTCAACGCGTTCCTAGAGAAAACCAAGCTGAAAGACGATGGTAGCAACTACACGGACTGGGTCCGTAACCTGAGGATCATCCTCATAGCTGCCAAGAAAGCTTATGTCCTTGAAGCACCGCTAGGTGACGCACCTGTTTTCCTAGCAACTCAAGACGTTATGAATGCCTGGCAGTCGCGTAGTGATGATTACTCCCTAGTTCAGTGCGGCATGCTTTACAGTTTAGAACCGGGGCTCCAAAAGCGTTTTGAGCAACACGGAGCATATGAGATGTTCCAAGAGCTGAAAATGGTTTTCCAAGCTCATGCCCGGGTCGAGAGATATGAAGTCTCCGACAAGTTCTACAGTTGTAAGATGGAGGAGAATAGTTCTGTCAGCGAGCATATACTCAAAATGTCTGGGTTGCACAACCGCTTATCTTAGCTGGGAGTTAATCTCCTGGATGACGCGGTCGTTGACAGAATCCTTCAGTCGCTTCCACCTAGCTACAAGAGCTTTGTGATGAACTTCAATATGCAGGGGATGGAGAAAACCATTCCTGAGATATATTCAATGCTGAAATCAGAGGAGGTGGAGATCAAAAAGGAACATCAAGTGTTGATGGTGAATAAAACCACTAAGTTCAAGAAAGGCAAGGGTAAAAAGAACTTCAAGAAGGACGGCAAGGGAGTTGCCGCGCCCGGTAAGCAAGCTACCGGGAAGAAGCCAAAGAATGGACCCAAGCCTGAGACTGAATGCTTTTATTGCAAGGGAAACGGTCACTGGAAGCGGAACTGCCCCAAGTACTTAGCGGATAAGAAGGCCGGAAATACCAAAGGTATATGTGATATACATGTTATTGATGTGTACCTTACCAGCGCTCGTAGTAGCTCCTGGGTATTTGATACCGGTGCGGTTGCTCATATTTGTAACTCAAAACAGGAGCTGCGGAATAAGCGGAGACTGGCGAAGGACGAGGTGACGATGCGCGTCGGGAATGGTTCCAAGGTCGATGTGATCGCCGTCGGCACGCTACCTCTACATCTACCTTCGGGATTAGTTTTAAACCTCAATAATTGTTATTTAGTACCAGCTTTGAGCATGAACATTGTATCAGGATCTCATTTGATGCGAGATGGCTACTCATTTAAATCCGAGAATAATGGTTGTTCTATTTATATGAGAGATATGTTTTATGGTCATGCCCCGCTGGTCAATGGTTTATTCTTATTGAATCTCGAACGTGATGTTACACATATTCATAGTGTGAATGCCAAAAGATGTAAGGTTGATAATGATAGTCCCACATACTTGTGGCACTGCCGCCTTGGTCACATTGGTGTCAAACGCATGAAGAAACTCCATGCAGATGGACTTTTGGAGTCTCTTGATTATGAATCATTTGACACGTGCGAACCATGACTCATGGGCAAAATGACCAAGACTCCGTTCTCCGGAACAATGGAGCGAGCAACCAACTTATTGGAAATCATACATACTGATGTGTGCGGTCCAATGAGCGTTGAGGCTCGCGGTGGTTATCGTTATGTTCTCACCCTCACTGATGACTTAAGTAGATATGGGTATGTCTACTTAATGAAACACAAGTCTGAGACCTTTGAAAAGTTCAAGGAATTTCAGAGTGAGGTTGAGAATCAACGTGACAGGAAAATAAAGTTCTTACGATCAGATCATGGAGGGGAATATTTGAGTCACGAATTTGGCACGCACTTAAGGAAATGTGGAATTGTTTCACAACTCACGCCGCCTGGAACACCTCAGCGTAATGGTGTGTCCGAACGTCGTAATCGCACTCTATTAGATATGGTGCGATCTATGATGTCTCTTACCGATCTACCGCCATCATTTTGGGGTTATGCTTTAGAGACTGCCGCATTCACTTTAAATAGGGCTCCGTCTAAATCCGTTGAGACGACACCGTATGAATTATGGTTTGGGAAGAAACCTAAGCTGTCATTTCTGAAAGTTTGGGGATGCGATGCTTATGTCAAGAAACTTCAACCTGAAAAGCTCGAACCCAAATCGGAAAAATGCATCTTCATAGGATACCCTAAAGAAACTATTGGGTATACCTTCTACCTTAGATCCGAAGGCAAGATCTTTGTTGCCAAGAATGGATCCTTTCTGGAGAAAGAGTTTCTCTCGAAAGAAGTAAGTGGGAGGAAAGTAGAACTTGATGAGGTACCCCCTCTTGAACCGGAGAGTAGCGCAGCTCAGGAAGATGTTTTTGTGGTGCCTGCACCGACTAGAGAGGAAGTTAATGATGATGATCATGAAACTTCGGATCAAGTTGCTACTGAACTTCGTAGGTCCACGAGGACACATTCCGCACCAGAGTGGTACGGCAACCCTGTCTTGGAAGTCATGTTGTTAGACAACGGTGAACCTTCGAACTATGAAGAAGCGATGGCGGGCCCGGATTCCAACAAATGGCTTGAAGCCATGAAATCCGAGATAGGATCCATGTATGAAAATGAAGTATGGACTTTGACAGACTTGCCCGATGATCGGCAAGCCATAGAGAACAAATGGATCTTTAAGAAGAAGACAGACGCGGATGGTAATGTGACCATCTATAAGGCTCGACTTGTCGCTAAGGGTTATCGACAAGTTCAAGGGGTTGACTACGATGAGACCTTCTCACCCGTAGCGAAGCTGAAGTCCGTCAGAATCATGTTAGCAATTTCCGCATACTATGATTATGAGATATGGCAAATGGACGTCAAAACGGCATTCCTTAATGGTTTCCTTAAGGAAGAGTTGTATATGATGCAGCCGGAAGGTTTTGTCGATCCTAATAATGCTGACAAGGTATGCAAGCTCCAGCGCTCAATCTATGGGCTGGTGCAAGCATCTCGGAGTTGGAACATTCGCTTTGATGAGATGATCAAAGCATTTGGGTTTACACAGACTTATGGAGAAGCCTGTGTTTACAAGAAAGTGAGTGGGAGCTCTGTAGCATTTCTCATATTATATGTAGATGACATACTATTAATGGGAAATGACATAGAATTCTTGGAAAGCATAAAGGCCTACTTGAACAAGTGTTTTTCAATGAAGGACCTTGGAGAAGCTGCTTACATATTAGGCATCAAGATCTATAGAGATAGATCGAGACGCCTCATTGGTCTTTCGCAAAGCACATACCTTGACAAGATATTGAAGAAGTTCAATATGGATCAGTCCAAGAAGGGGTTCTTGCCTGTATTACAAGGTGTGAGATTGAGCACGGCTCAATGCCCGACCTCGGCAGAAGATAGAGAAAAGATGAGTGTCATCCCCTATGCCTCAGCCATAGGGTCTATTATGTATGCCATGCTGTGTACCAGACCTGATGTGAACCTCGCCGTAAGTTTGGTAGGAAGGTACCAAAGTAATCCCGGCATGGAACACTGGACAGCGGTCAAGAACATCCTGAAGTACCTGAAAAGGACTAAGGATATGTTTCTCGTTTATGGAGGTGACGAAGAGCTCGTCGTAAAGGGTTACGTCGATACTAGCTTCGACACAGATCTGGATGACTCTAAGTCACAAACCGGATACGTGTATATTTTGAATGGTGGGGCAGTCAGCTGGTGCAGTTGCAAGCAAAGCGTCGTGGCGGGATCTACATGTGAAGCGGAATACATAGCAGCCTCGGAGGCAGCACAGGAAGCAGTCTGGATGAAGGAGTTCATTACCGACCTAGGAGTTATTCCCAATGCGTCGGGCCCAATGACTCTCTTCTGTGACAACACTGGAGCTATTGCCCTTGCCAAGGAGCCCAGGTTTCGCAAGAAGACCAGGCATATCAAGCGTCGCTTCAAATCCATTCGTGAACATGTTCAAGATGGAGACATAGATATTTGTAAAGTGCATACGGATCTGAATGTCGCAGATCCGTTGACTAAACCTCTTCCACGAGCAAAACATGATCAACACCAGAACTCTATGGGTGTTCGATTCATCACAATGTAACTAGATTATTGACTCTAGTGCAAGTTGGAGACTGTTGGAAATATGCCCTAGAGGCAATAATAAAGTGGTTATTATTATATTTCCTTGTTCATGATAATTGTCTATTGTTCATGCTATGATTGTGTTATCCGGAAATCGTAATGCATGTGTGAATACATAGACCACAACATGTCCCTAGTGAGCCTCTAGTTGACTAGCTCATTGATCAATAGATGGTTATGGTTTCCTAACCATGGACATTGGATGTCGTTGATAACGGGATCACATCATTAGGAGAATGATGTGATGGACAAGACCCAATCCTAAGCATAGCACTAGATCGTGTAGTTCGTCTGCTAAAGCTTTTCTAATGTCAAGTATCATTTCCTTAGACCATGAGATTGTGCAACTCCCGGATACCATAGGAATGCTTTGGGTGTATCAAACGTCACAACGTAACTGGGTGACCATAAAGGTGCACTACAGGTATCTCCGAAAGTGTCTGTTGGGTTGGCACGAATCGAGACTGGGATTTGTCACTCCGTATGATGGAGAGGTATCTCTGGGCCCACTCGGTAATGCATCATCATAATGAGCTCAATGTGACTAAAGAGTTAGCCACGGGATCATGCATTATGGAACGAGTAAAGAGACTTGCCGGTAACGAGATTGAACAAGGTATAGGGATACCAACGATCGAATCTCGGGCAAGTATCATACCGGTAGACAAAGGGAATTGTATACGGGATTGATTGAATCCTCGACATCGTGGTTCATCCGATGAGATCATCGTGGAACATGTGGGAGCCAACATGGGTATCCAGATCCCGCTGTTGGTTATTGGCCGGAGAGATGTCTCGGTCATGTCTGCATGGTTCCCGAACCCGTAGGGTCTACACACTTAAGGTTCGGTGACGCTAGGGTTGTTATGGGAAATAGTATGTGGATACCGAATGTTGTTCGGAGTCCCGGATGAGATCCCGGACGTCACGAGGAGTTCCGGAATGGTCCGGAGGTGAAGAATTATATATGGGAAGTCCAGTTTCAGTCACCGGAATGGTTTCGGGGGTTATCGGTATTGTACCGGGACCACCGGAAGGTGTCCGGGGGTCCACCGGGTGGGGCCACCTGCCCCGGTGGGCCAACTGGGCTGAGCAAGGGAGGGAACCAGCCCCTGGTGGGCTGGTGCTCCCCCTCAAGGGGCCCAAGGCGCCTAGGGTTGGAAACCCTAGGGGGTGGGGCGCCTCCCACCAAACTTGGGGGGCAAGTCCCCCCCTTAGCCCCCCCCCCCTTAGATGGGATCTAAGGGGGACGGCCCCCTCTCCCCTTCACCCTATAAATAGAGGGGGGTGGGAGGGCAGCAGCACCTGTTCCCTGGCGCAGCCCTCCCCCTCTCCAACACCTCCTCCTCCTCCGTTGAGCTTGGCGAAGCCCTGCCGGAGAACTGCAAAGTTCCACCACCACGCCGTCGTGCTGCTGCAGCTGTCTTCCTCAACCTCTCCCTCCTCCTTGCTGGATCAAGGCGCGGGAGATGTCACCGGGCTGCACGTGTGTTGAACGCGGAGGCACCGTTGTTCGGTTCTTAGATCGGAATCGACCACGATCTAAATCGCTGCGTGTACGACTCCTCCAACCGCGTTCTTGCAACGCTTCCGCGTCGCGATCTTCAAGGGTATGAAGATGCACTTCTCTCTCTCTCTCTCGTTGCTAGTCTCTCCATAGATTGATCTTGGTGATGCGTAGGAAAAAAAATTTGATTTACTACTACGTTCCCCAACACTTCGCACGCACCCTAGAGTTCGAACCTCTCAAGGGTTTGCGGAACCCGAAATCCGACATTTGGCGCGCCAGGTAGGGGTGCGTCGAAGCTTCACCTCTCCGTCCGCCGCACTCCGCCCTCGCCATTCAGCTCTCATGGCGGGCGCCTCTTCTCCGACTGGATCGACGGGCGCGCACGGAGGCACCGTGGGTCTCCGGGCCTTCACCCCCGCCTTAAGGCGAGTGCAGTGGCCGCCCAAGTTCAGGCCGAAGATGCCGCCTCGCTACGACGGCACGGGTGACCCTGTGGGGTTTCTCCAGGCGTATGAGGAGGCGGTCCTGGCGGCCGGCGGCGACGACAAGGTCATGGCGAATGGGCTCCCCATAGCCCTCACGGGCGCACCGCGCGCTTGGCTCCTGGGCCTGCCGAGATCTTCGGTGGGCTCCTGGGAGGAGCTGTGTGGCCTCTTCGTCACGCAATTCGCGGCGCCGGCACCTTACGTCGTCGCAGCCATCCTCGGCGGCTCGCAGGCGCCGCCCTCGGATCACCACATCAAGCAGTTCTTTCGCCAAGCGGGCGACGCCCAAGTGCAGCGGGCGGCACCGCCGGGTTGGGCGGCGCCCGAGGCCGACCTCACCTTCGACTCCGGGGACCACCCCGCGGTCACGGCCGGCACCGGCACTCTCCCGATGCTCTGCACCCCCACCATTTGCAATGTGGTGGTCACCAAGACCCTCATCGACGGAGGAGCCGGCCTCAACGTGCTCTCGGTGGAAGCATTCGGCTTGCTTCATGTGCCTCATGGCCGGCTCCGCCCCACGAAGCCCTTCTCTGGAGTCGTCAACGGCTCCACCAACCCCATTGGGCAGATCCGCCTTCCCGTCACCTTCGGTACCCACGACAACTACCGCACCGAGCTTATCGACTTCGACATCGCCCGCATCATCCTCCCGTACAACGCCATCCTTGGGTACCCGACCCTGGCCAAATTCATGGCAGCAACTCACCCTGCCTACAACCTCATGAAGATGCCGGGAAGTAGCGGCGTCCTCACCGTGGCAGGAGACACCAAGGACGCGATGTTGGCCCTGAAACTCGCCTTCAGGGCCGCGGCGGCCGCACGGCCGACTGAGGAAGAGGCCCTAGAGGCTCCGGGGGCTGCGCCGGGGAAGAAGAAGCAGCTGTTCTCTCAAGATCAGGCCGAGACAAAGCAGGTGCCGGTTGATGAAGACGGGGCGTCGGGCGCCACCTTCACCATAGGTGCTAGCCTCCCTCCAGATCAAGAAAAGGCGTTGGTCGACTTCTTGCGCGCAAACAAGGAAGTTTTCGCATGGGAGCCCAAGGATCTGGTTGGGATTCCGAGGGGAATAATCGAGCATCACCTGAGGGTGTGCCCTAACGCACGACCGGTGAAGCAGAAGGCGCGGCAGCAGTCCACAGAGAAGCAGTCGTTCATCGTTCAAGAGACCCGCAAGCTGTAAGAGGATGGTGTCATTCGGGAGGTGCAGTACCCAGAATGGTTGGCGAACCCGGTTATCGTCCCCAAGAAGGGCGGAAAGGAGCGTATGTGCGTCGACTTCACTAACCTCAACAAGGCTTGCCCTCAAGACCCCTTTCCGCTTCCGCGAATCGATCAGATCATCGACTCCACCGCCGAGTGCGACCTGCTGTGCTTCCTGGAAGCCTTCTCAGGCTATCACCAAATCAAGATGGCGGTGCAAGATGTTGAGAAGACAGCTTTCTTGACTCCATGCGGGGTGTATTGCTACATCTGCATGCCATTTGGGCTGCGTAACGCCAGAGCAACCTTCCAACGGCTGATGCATATCGCTCTGGGCCGGTAGCTCTGGAGGAACGCAGAGGCATACGTCGATGACATAGTGGTGAAGTCTCGGGAGGCAAGAACCCTTATTGAAGACTTGGAAGAAACATTTGCCAGCCTGCACAAGGTGGATCTGCGACTCAACCCGTAGAAATGTGTGTTCGGCGTCCCATCCGGCAAGCTACTGGGTTTCTTGGTATCACACAGAGGGATCGAGGCCAACCCAGAGAAAGTCAAGGCCATAGAGAGGATGGGCCCGCTGTAGACCCTCAAGGAGATGCAGAAGCTGGCAGGTTGCGTGACCTCGCTGGGGCGTTTCATCTCCAATTTGGGAGAACGCGCCCTCCCGTTCTTCAAGCTGATGAAAAGGAAAGGACCATTCGAGTGGACACTAGAGGCTGACGCAGCCTTCCAAGACCTCAAGAAGTACCTCCCCAGCCCGCCGGTGATGGTGGCGCCACGTCCCCTTGAGCCCTTGGTACTCTACTTGGCCGCCATGCCTCACTCAGCCAGCGCAGCACTGGTGGCAGTGAGGGAGGAGCACCTGGTCAAGGGCTCATGACAGGGCGCCCCATCACCAGATGGGGCGCCGCGGTCTCAAGGAGGCGCCCCTGAGGCTCCGACTCCACCACCGGCCAACAACGCTCCTGAGACCTCAGCCAACCCCCAGGCAACGAGTCTCCTGAGGATGATACTTCTGAGGGCACGGCAGCCATGGCGGATGATAAGGCTCCTGAGGACCCGCAGACTCAGGAGTTGCAAGACCTCACCAATGCTTCCTCCCACATCGAGCACCCGGTATACTTCGTTAGCATGGTGCTGCGAGACGCGTGGGCATGCTACCCCATGCAACAGAAGCTACTGCTCGCGCTCCTCGTCGCCTCCCGAAAGCTGCGCCACTACTTCCAAGGCCACCCCATCAAGGTTGTCTCAGCTTACCTTCTGGAGAGGGTGCTCCGGAGCCCCAGCGCTGCAGGAAGGGTAGCCGAATGGAACATTGAGCTGCAAGCATTCCAGTTGGAGTTCAGTACCACCAGGATTATCAAGGGTGCGGCCCTCGCTGACTTCGTGGCAGAATGGACTAACGTCCCTGACCGTGAAGTGTGCGAGGACCGCTCCCTCATACCCAGCGATGAGGCACCAGATGGTTGGATCATGTACTTCGACGGCGCGTTCTCACGCCAGGGCGCGGGGACTGGAGCTGTGCTTGTTTCACCCACCACAGACAAGCTCTACTACGCCGTGCAACTCTGCTTCCAACACGGCGAGAAGGTCTCCAACAACATTGCGGAGTACGAGGGCCTGATCGCGGGACTCAAGGCCGTTGCAGCACTAGGGGTCAGGCGCCTCACCATTAGGGGCGACTCGCAGCTCCTCGTCAACTTCTCCAACAAGGAGTACACCCCGAAGGACGAGCACATGGAAGCATACCTTGAGGAGGTACGCAAAATTGAGAAACGATTCTTGGGTCTGGAATTACAGCACGTGCCGCGAGGCACAAACAAGGAGGCGGATGACATCGCCAAGAGGGCGTCCTGGCATCTGCCCCAGGAGCCCGGCGTCTTTGAAGAGCGGCTCTTCAAGCCATCGACAGCTCCACCCACCGCAGAACCAACACCGCCTCACGAGGATCTCTCCCAGGCTCCTCCGTCGGGCGCCCCAGCTTGTGGCCCGACCTTAGGAGCTCGTCTCCTTCTCGTGATGGAACCTCAGGAGGGGTGCTAGACCGAGGAGTTCAAGGCGTACCTACTTCGGGGCACCCTACCGGAGAAGGAGGAAGACGCGGAGCGTGTGGCCCGCCAGGCCACAGCATACTGCATCGAGGACGGTGAGCTCTATCAGAGGCGTCCAAATGATGTTTCTTTATGGTGCATCTCCAGGGAGCAGAGATGCGAGCTGCTGACCGACATACATGGTGGGGACTGTGGTCATCACTCTTCATCACACACACTCGTGGGCAAGGCATTCCGCAGCGGGTTCTACTGGCCCACGGCACTCAATGATGCTACCGAGCTGGTGAAGTCCTGTGAAGTCTGCCAGTTCCACGCCAAGCAGATCCACCAGCCCGTTCAGGGCCTCCAGACCATCCCGCTCACATGGCCGTTCGCGGTCTGGGGGCTGGACATCTTGGGGCCATTCCCACGGGCGCCCGAGGGCTACCGCTACCTCTACGTCGCCATCGACAAGTTCACCAAGTGGGCGGAGGTGGAAGCCATCCGCACCATCCCGGCTGTCTCGGCCGTCAAGTTCATCAGAGGCCTCGTGAGCCGGTTCGGGGTTCCTAACCACATCATCACCGATAATGGCTCACAGTTCACCAGCAACCTTTTCAAAACATACTGTGCTAACCATGGAACACAGATATGCTACGCTTCGGTGGCACACCCCAGGAGCAATGGCCAGGCCGAGCGCGCCAACGCATCCTGAGAGGCCTCAAGGCAAGGTCCTTCAAGAAGAAGCTCGAGGCCTGTGGCAGGGGCTGGCTCGACGAGCTCCAGTCCGTGCTGTGGTCCATCCGCACCACCGCGACCAAGCCGACAGGCAAGACTCCATTCTTCCTCGTCTACGGAGCCGAAGCGGTTCTCCCTCACGAGGTCAAGCATCGCTCCACGTGGGTCTTGGCATTTGACGAGGAACGCCAGGACGCCACACGGGGAATGGACCTCGTGCTGGGGGAGGAACGCCGCCGTCAAGCCTCGCTCCGAGCGGCAAGGTACCAGCAGGCGCTGCGGCGGTACCACTGCCGCAGCGTCCGCTCCAGGACGCTCGAGGTGGGTGATCTCGTCTTGAGGCGGGTGCTCTCCAGGGAGGGGCTGCATAAGCTCTCACCCCATGTGGGAGGGCCCATTCAGGATCGCCCGTGTCTCCAGGCCTGGCGCCGCGCGCCTGGAGACGCAGGACGGGATCCCCATCCAGAACGCTTGGAACGTCCAGCACCTCCGGAAGTTCTACCCATGAAGCAAGGCCCCGTGCCTGTGAAGGTCTCCGCTCGTGACACTCTCACGTAATAATGAGTGGGGTTGTACACGCCCCAGAGTCTCCTGAGTGTCGCTCGCGGGCCCCATGAGGGCTCCCTCCCACGTCCTAGTGGCAGCACTTAGCTCCACGCTGGTGAGAAGACTAGACTAGGTGCCGGACGCGGGTGTTCATTTGCTTGCTTTCTGTAGTTGGTTTGCAACTTTTTAATGGAATCTGGAGTTTTCGCGTTTCTCATTTGCCAAAGCTGGAACTTTCTTTTCCCCTATTCGTTCGCCTCTCCAGCCTTGTCCCAGGAAGAGCGGCAGTTGCCCGTCGCTCCTCCTCGCGCGTCCCGCGCGCGGGGGCTAGGTAGGTGTGTGCGCTTGGCGCTCACCGCGACCACACCTCACTGAAGCCCTATCGCCCCAAAGCTTCGGTCCTTAAATCCTTGCGAGATGCTCTCAAACGAGCTTGTGGGCACACATACCCTCTCAAGTCCGTGCCTCCGGGCATCGCGACGCGGTGCACCAGCCACAACCAACCCGCGCTCGGGGGCTCGCGCAAGGAAGGGCATGACACCCTGTGAAGTTTTCTAATAATTCTGCAGCTGTACAATGCCTCCTGAGGCCCGACGGCTCTTGAGTCATTAAGAAGCAAACTTCGTCAGATGTTGCTGGAGAAGCGCACCCTCGCGAGGCAGGAAACTACATCAAGCATATCAAGCTAAGTTACTCTAACCGCACCTGATCGGAATATCGGTATCCTGGCACGATATCAAAATAACAAACATAGCATAATGGCACGAGTGCCTTGGTTCATTACATGCCCCAGCGGGGCCCTCTACCTTTTTTCAAAGTGCAGGAGAAAGGAAAGGTTAAACAAAAGTGGCCCGCACAACCGCAACTCCTCCCAAGGCCAGGCTCCGGAGGCCCCGGGCTCACCCCGAGTCTTCCTCCCGCTTCACCGGAGCACGGCGATGAGACGACCCATCGCCTTCCCTGATGCGAGCCCGGTGGCGTGGTGGCTGGTCGTAGCCGCCGCTGTTGGTGCTCTCGCCGGAGGAGGAGCCGCAGCTGCTGAAGGAAGCACGGCTGTCGTCAAGGCCAAGCTCATCGTCGCCGCTGCCGTCTTCCGGACAGCACCCCGCACGACGGCCGTCCTCCCCGAACACCCTCACGAAGAGGGTCGCGAGGCCGTCGTACCTGAAATAAAGGGTGCGCCTCCCACTCAGGCCCCGCGCGCGGGCAAACGCCTGCCAACCGCGGGTCAAGGACACGCTGCCCGTCTCGATGACTTTGACCACAACCCAGGAAGCCTTGCTGCAATAGCCGTCAGCCTGCAGCCAGAGGTCGTCAAGCCCCGCGATCAGCAGCTCGCTCACAAAGAAGCGCGGGAGTGGGAGCCAGGTGTCGGCGGGCTTCTCCGACCACACGACGAACTCCGGGAGCACATCCGCCGAGTGGAAGCGCGGCCGAGGAGGCCGGGCAACCACGGCGCGCTGCCCCCCGTCACAGGGGCTGCCTCGATCATGGCGGCCCCTGCCTTGAGAAGAAGCACCGCCGCGGCCGCCCAAAGCGACGCCGGCCCCCGAAGGAGTACACTCGCGCCCCCGAGGAGCTACCGTCGGGGTCGCATCATGCTTGCGGGGGCGGCCTCGTCCTCTCTTGGGTGGCGGCGAACCCGGCCCCTCCTTGGGGGCCTTCCCCTTCTCGGCGGCAGAGAACCTCCTCGTCGGCGCCATGGATGCTACGACAAGACGGGGAGGTGAAGAAGGAGAAGGAGCGAGGAGCGAGAAGATGGAGATGAGTGAGGGGGGCTCTGCCCCTCCCCTCATTTATAGCCGGAGGGAGGCTAACCGCCCGCCTCCACGATCCCACGCAATGATGGTTCTTCTCTGCATGCAGCGGAGTCTCGTCAAGTTGAAAGGTTATCGAGGCAGCGTGGGGAAGCGGAGACGCCCACGTCCCATCAATCGCCACATGTTGACCAAGGCCGCAGGCAGTTAGGGCCCGCAGCGCTCTGCACTTGCCCCTTGGCTTCGCCTCGAAGCCAAGTTCGAGCGCGCCTTGGGCCCGGGGGCTACTGTCGGTGTTCTGGGAATGGGGGTACCCATACTTGCCTGCCTGCGGCCATGGCGTGGCTCCCTCATTGGCCTGGTATGGCCCAGCTTCAGCGACAACAACTCAAGACCCTCGCGAGGGCCAAGCCTCGCGAGGTGGACGACACCAGGACCTCCATGAGGAGCGGCCTCCTCAGGCTGGCTCCCGAGGAGCGGAGATCTCTATGCAAGCCTCACCTCATGAGGTCCGAATGACGTGAGCCATGATGACCAAGGCCAGGCGGGCGCGAGCGGGCGCAGTGTACCAGTTTCCTCTTCGGTGTTAAAGAGGCAAGCACAGGCGCGGAGTCCCGAGGAATCAGCCAAAGGTTTCCATTACCGTGCAACAAGACCAAGACACCGGGACGGCAGGATGGAGGTCATCACCGAGCCCACCACGGCGTCACGACCAGAGGCTTTTGCAGGCGAAGACTACTTTTGTCAGGATAGCATGTACTAGCTGTCTCCCTTCGAATTTGGCCGTTGTGGGATCCCTTCCCGCCTTTCATTTGGGAAGAGGACCAAGGCCACTATAAATAGGACTTAGCCACCACCGTAGAAGGGGGAGGGACGGATCATCCAGATCACCCACACACTCACCAGCTCACCCGAGCCCAAGAACACCTCTCATCCTGAGGCTGTTCGCCACTGTACTAGTTCATCCTCAGCCCCCCGAGGCTAATCCACCACAAAGCAGGAGTAGGATTTTACACCGCAAGGTGGCCCGAACCTGGGTAAACTGCAGTGTCTCTTTTCCTTATAGTTCGACGAGCTAGGCTGTGAGATCAGCGAGTAGGCAGACTGGGGAGGACGAGTTCTTCGCACGCACCCCAGAGTTCGAACCTCTCAAGGGTTTGCGGAACCCAAAATCCGACAGGCGCCACAAGTTGGTATCAGAGCCGACTGCCTATAGGAAGCCCCCTTCCAATTCCTTGGTCGAAGTTGAGTCTAGACATCGAAAAATTAATTTACTAACTTGGCTGTGTGGCTTACGGGCCCACGTCGCCAACTGGGTGGTATTAGGATCTTTTATTCCTCGTCTATACTCTCGGACTCTGATCTCTCTTCTATTCGGGTTAAATGAATTTACTAACGCCGACACTTAGGATCTCGTAAATCTCGTCTACCCAGAGAGCTGGATATCTGTGCGATTTCCCTGTCATTGATCTAATTAGTCTGATAATCATTTTTCCTTTCCATTGTTTTGTTTAACCTTTCTTCCCAAATTGTACTATACCTCTCATTGCCATTTGACAATCCTGAATTTCCTTTGTTTCAGATGGATCGTTTCTTTCCACCACGTCCTACGACGCAGCTTGTGCTTCGCACTTGGGCTGGTGATGCCCCTGGTTTTCCAGCTGTTCTGATCGCCCTCCTGACCAGACTTGGCTACCGCTGGTACCCCGAGTACATGGTCTACGACGATTAACGCAAGTTCAACCAGGAGCAATACCATGCTGATGTTTGTATCTATGATCAGCAAGATGACTCAGACACTGAGCTGCACCTTTTCCACGGTATCGGCGTGATGATTGAGATGGCAGTCCATGATGCCGCCTACTCTACTGTCGCACGTCTCCGAGGAGAGCACAGCGTTAGCTTGGATACCTCTGAGTTCTGATACATTCCGTATGCCCCTACTGGAGATGCTACTGGATACTACACAGCTATCTGTGCCCCGTACGAGCCTCGTCGCTACGACCCGCAGGTTCTGATTCAGTGCACTCAGGCTCTGGATTGCACTGTTCGGGCTCTTGCCGTCGAGTTGGTTGCCACTCGAGCACGTCTCTACGATGCTATGACGCAGTTGCTACCCGTTGTTCATGCAGGGATACATCCGGAGTACATCCTTTATCCGCACAGGACTCAGATGTATGCTGGTATTGATTGGCCTGCTGTTGGAGGTCACACACCTGCACGTGGACCTCTTCTTACAGCTCGAGACCGGGTTCTGCATCAGAGTGCACATGGAGCGCAAGATCCTTCCGCGACGAACATTCGTCGTCCGCACTCACAGATACCCCATTTCAGTGGTTTTCTCCGACGTTGATGTAGCCTTTGCTATGTCTCGTTGTGTACTTCCTTACCGCGTGCCTGCGCGCTGCCTAGAATGTCTAGCTTTTAAATTTGCGCTGTTATGCTGTCCGCATGTACCCGACTCTGTGTATGGATCCGTATGTCTTAATTGACTACTGTTAAGTATCCGTTACACTGCTTAATTATTGTCGAGTTACTTCATGCTTGTCGCTAAACATTCGTAATTGCTTTTACTAAACTACCCCTGTTGAAACTTAGCAGGATGGTTAGACCAGGTGGTCGTGGTCGTGGCCCTGAACACCCACCACCGCCAGATTATATGGCAGCTATGATGCAACAATTCAAGCTCAACCGCCAGTTCATGACTGGGATCATGGCTCAGTTTCCGCATCAGAACAACTAGAACCAGAACCCTGCTGCAATAACTCTGTCGGAATTTGTGCGTCTTTACCCCACTCAGTTCCGCAACTCTGACAAGCCACTGGATACTGATGACTGGATTCGCGACATCACTCACGAGATGGAGTCTGCAAATGTCTCCCCTGCCAACTTTGTCACCTTCGCATCCTTTTTCTTAAAGGGTCCTGCTGCTCAATGGTGGGACACACACAAGCGTACACTGCCTGTTGGAACAGTCGTTACCTGGCCTGAGTTCCAGGCTGCTTTTCGTGCCCGTTATATTCCTCAAGGAATCATGGACCGGATGAAACCCCAGTTCCGCAACCTCACCCAGGGCAACAAGACTGTCGAAGCCTATCAGCGGGAATTCCTTGACCTGTCCCGCTATGCTGAAGAAGACATCACCACGGATGCCCGTAGACAAGAGAAGTTTCGTAATGGACTCCACCCAGACATCGAGCTTGCACTTGCTGCTCAAGACTTCAACGACTTTTCTACTCTTATGAACAAGGCTATTCTGGTTGAGACCGCTCAGATGAAGCATAAGGACTCGCAGAAGCGCTGTCGTGATGCTGGCTCATCTTCGGGCTCAGCACAGAAGCGTCGAGTCTGGATTCCCAACAACGTGTTCCGTCCAGCTGCCCCTGCGCCAAAGAACAACTATGCTACACCACGTCTGCCTCCTCCACCACCGAGGCAGCCAAGAGCTCAAGCTGTTCCACACAATGCTCCTCTTCGTCCTGAAGATGGTCTGTGCTTCAAGTGCCGCAAACCAGGTCACCATGCTAAAGACTGTCGCCAGACTCAAAATCAGTTCGCTTTCCCTCGTACTGGCCGTGGCAATGGCCGTGGCAACAATCAGGCCCGCAACTATAATACTGGGTCTGCTGCTCATGGTCGTGGACACACTTATAACATTGATATTGAAGAAGTCCAGGATCAACCTGCTATTGTGATGGGTACCTTTCTCGTAAACTCAGTACCTGCTTCTATTTTATTTGATTCAGGAGCATCACATTCATTCATCTCTGGAAAATTTGCATTCATGCATGGCATTCAATATGAGAAGATGCATACTCCGTTAGTCGTTAAAACTCCCGGAGGTCATTGTCATGCCGACGTGATAGCACCTGACGTTATCGTCGAAATTAAAGGATTGGAATTCCTTGCCTCACCCATCGCCTTGAAATCTTCCACCATAGACCTCATCCTCGGAATGGATTGGTTGAAGGCTCATATAGCTTCGATCAATTATGCCACTAAAGTCGTCCAACTTCTTCACCCCTCCGATGAGATAGTGAACTACACCGCCCGAATTACTTGGAATGCTGAAGCTCAGATATATGCTCTGAATGCTTTGAATGCCTCACCTTTGGAAGAAATCCAGAACATTCCTATCGTTCGAGATTTTCCGGACGTTTTCCCGGAAGAGCTTCCAGGAATACCCCCGGTTAGAGCTGTCGAGTTTGTCATTGACTTGAAGCCTGGTACTACCCCTATTGCGAAGCATCCTTATAAGATGCCGCCGCATGAACTCCTTGAACTTAAGGAAGAAATCGACAAGTCACTTAAGAAAGGTTTCATCTGCCCCAGTTCCTCTGCTTGAGGAGCACCTTCACTCTTCGTTAAGAAGAAGGATGGAACTAACCGATTGGTTCAGGATTACCGGCCCATTAACCAAGCCACAATCCAAAATAAATACCCACTACCCCGGATCAATGATCTTTATGATCATCTTGCTGGATCCTCTGTGTTCTTGAAACTTGACTTGAGGTTGGGTTATCATCAGATCCATGTTCGCGAAGAGGATATCCCGAAGACTGCCTTTGTTACTCGATATGGCTCTTATGAGTACATCATTATGTCTTTTGGCTTAACAAATGCTCCAGCAACCTTCTCCGATATGGCTCTTATGAGTACATCGTTATGTCTTTTGGCTTAACAAATGCTCCAGCAACCTTCTCCCGGTTGATGAACTATACCTTCATGGATTACCTCGACAAATTTGTCGTGGTTTATTTAGATGATATCCTTATATATTCCAAGAATGACGAAGAACATGCTGAACATCTTCGGCTTGTATTGGAGAAGCTTCGAGAACACCAGCTATACGCCAAGTACTCTAAGTGTGAATTCTGGTTATCTGAAGTGACCTATCTTGGTCATGTGATTTCCAAGGATGGAATTGCTGTTAACCCGGAACGAGTTCAGGCTATTCTTGACTGGACTCCCCCGAAGAATGTTAAGCAAGTCAGGAGTTTTCTCGGACTCGCTAGTTATTGCCGTCGATTCGTTGAGAACTTTTCCAAGATTGCAAAGCCACTGACTAACCTGCTCCACAAAGGTGTTAAGTTTGATTGGACAGAAAAATGTCAAGAAAGCTTTCAGACGCTAAAGGATAAGTTGACATCTGCCCCAGTGCTAGCACCCCCGGATACTCTCAAGGATTTTGTGATATACTGTGATGCATCTCATCAAGGATTAGGTTGTGTCCTAATGCAAGAGCGCAAAGTGATTGCTTATGGCTCTCGACAATTGCGTCCTCACGAAGAAAATTATCCAGTGCATGATCTCGAACTTTCTGCCGTTATTTATGCCCTGAAGCTATGGCGACATTACCTTCTCGGTAACCGTTGCAAGATATACACGGATCATCAGAGTTTGAAGTATCTATATACTCAACCCGATCTGAACCTTCGTCAACAAAGATGGCTTGAGACAATAGCCGATTATGATATGAATATCTCATACACCCCTGGCAAGGCCAATGTAATGGCCGATGCTTTGAGTCGCGAGGCTTATTGCAGCAACCTTATGGTTCAGGAAGCACAACCTATGCTTTATGAAGAGCTTCGCAAATTGAACCTCCATATTGTTCCACAGGGTTATCTCAATACCCTGGTTGTTGAACCAGATTTAGAGCACAGCATTAAGACTATACAAAAGTATGACTCTGAAGTTGAAAGGATTAAGCGATACCTCGAAAAAGGAAAGCCGTCGGAATTCCATCTTGATAATGATGGGGTCCTATTCTTCCAACGCCGTCTCTTCGTACCCAAATTCAAGGATGAGAGAGAACACGTTATGAAAGAAGCTCATGACACTCCTCTGTCAATTTATCCTGGTAGCACAAAGATGTACTGTGACATTTGTCAGAGATACTGGTGGCCTAATATGAAGCGAGACATTGCTCGTTATGTTTCTGAGTGTGACGTTTGCCGCCGCATTAAAGCAGAACATCAAAGACCTGCTGTAACTCTGCAACCCCTTGAAATTCCTGAATGGAAATGGGACAAGGTCCAGATGGATTTCATTACTGGTTTTCCTAGATCTCAGAAGGGTCATGATGCTATCTTTGTCGTCATTGACCGTTTCTCAAAGGTTGCTCACTTTCTGCCAGACAAGGAGACAATCACTGCTAGTCAGTTAGCAGACTTGTCTGTTTCCCGAATTGTGTCACTCCATGGTGTTTCGTTGGAGATCAGTTTTGATCGTGGCAGCCTCTTCACCTCCAGATTCTGGTAAAGTTTCCAAGAAGCTATGGGAACTCATCTATCCTCAGTACCGCTTTTCACCCTCAGTCTCAGGGTCAAGTCGAACGAGTTAATCAATTGCTCAAAGATATGCTTCGAGCTTGCGTCATCTCCTTTGGTAAGAAATGGGAGGAATCTCTCCCGTATGTCGAATTCTCTTACAACAATAGCTACCAAGCTAGTCTGAAGATGGCGCCGTTTGAAGTTCTTTACGGACGTAAGTGTCGAACCCCTCTGAATTGGTCAGAAACTAGGGAACGCTCACTCGTCGGACCGGACATTGTTCAGCAAGCTGAAGAAAAAGTCCGCATCGTCTGTGAACATCTGAAAACTGCTCAGTCTCGTCAGAAGAGCAACTATGACCGAAAGCACAACGAAATGGTCTATCAACCTGGCGAATAAGCTTACCTTCGCGTCACTCCATTCAAACGTACTCATCGGTTCGGAATCAAGGGCAAGTTAGCTCCTCGCTACATTGGCCCGTTCTGTATTCTTGCCCGTCGAGGAGAAGTGGCATATCGGTTGCAATTGCCGCCAACTCTTTCTCAAGTGCATGATGTCTTTCACGTATCCCAACTTCGTCGCTGCTTCAAGGATCCTATTCGAGCTGTGGATCATGAAATGCTTGAATTGTGGGAAGATCTGTCTTATCCAGAATATCCCGTCTGTATTCTTGATCAAGCCGAACGTCGAACCCGTCAGAAGTCAATCAAATTCCTGAAAGTTCAGTGGTCGAATCATTCTGAAGATGAAGCCACTTGGGAACGCGAGGATCGTCTTCGCGAAGAATACCCCGCTTTCTTTCAGTCTTCCTCTTAATTCTCGGGACGAGAATTCTTGTTAGATGAGGAGAATTGTAGCACCCCATGTACTTAACAATAGTGATCACCTTAGTTAATGCCATGTCAGCAGGGTTAACAGTGCCTAATTATCATTTGCATCATATTGCATTTCAACTCCTAATTCAAACTTCAAATTAAATTAAAGTGAAAGTAAAAGTTTTTCAAATCCAGGAACTAAATTGTTCATCATGTTGCAAATAGTCTAGAGGCATTTATAAAATTAGCAAGAACAATGATTGGAATATTTAAATATCCCTAGCATCCTAAAACAGCAGCAAAACATTTAATTAAATACATTTTTCAGATTAATAAAATATTAAACTATTTATTTTATTGCCAAAAACTTGTGGGGTAGTGGCATAATTACTAAAACTGAATTAGGAACTAGTTACATATTTTGTAAAACCAAATTAAAGGGAAACTAAAACAAATCAGAAAAGAAAATAAAGAAAAGAATAAATAAACAAAAAATAAAATAAAACAAAAAAAAGAAGAGAAACCCCCCCCCCCCCCCCGGCCCAGCTAGGCCGGCCCACTCCCGCGCCCCACTGGCCTATAAGGCTTGCCCCTCCCCAGCACCGAAACCCTAACCCCCCACCTCGCTCACTCCCTCTCCCTCCCTAATCCAGATCGGATCGGGGCAGCGCTCGCGCTCACCCGTCGCCGCTCGCCGCCTCCCGCTCGCCGGACCTCCTCGCCGCGCTTGGGCCTCGTCACCTCGCCGTCCCCGAGCCGCCTCCTCACGCCTCGCCGCCCCCTCTCTCCTACAACGCTGTGAGCGCCGCCGCCTCCTCTCCATTTCCCCTCTGTCGCCGCCGCCTCCCCGCACGCCATGGCCCCGTGCCCGCCCGTGTCCGCTCGCTCGTGCCGCGCCTGCTGTAGCGCCCGCCTGCGCCCGCCTCGCGCTCACCGCATCACCCCATCCTCGCTGCGCTACTGCTGTTTGCACGGCCGCCCTCTGCTGCGGCTGTCGCTGCACGCCGCCGCCGCCGTGTCCCTACCCGACTCCGCCCGCACTGCTGCTGCCTCGTCGCCGCCGCCGCCCGCAGCAGCGCGCAGCTGCTGCTGCTCGCCCGATCGCTTCCAACCACGCCGGCCCGCGCCCGCTGCCACCTGACCTCGCCGGCCTCCGCTCCGCCCTTGGCCTCATCGCCGTTGCGGCCTGGGGGCCGCGCCATGCCGTCCCCGTACGCTGGCCGCCGACGCCTGCGTGCGTTTGGGCGTGCCCAGCCCCGCAGTGGCGTATGTGCCACTGACCAGTGGGCCCCGCCCCTCCGCGCCTATGACAGATGGGGCCCAGCCCCTGAAATGAAATAAAAAATATATATATGAAAATGAATTTAATAAAATCAATAGTTAATAATTAATTAATTAAGTTAATTAATTAATTCTGTTTAACTGAACTAATTAATTAGTTAGTCTAATTAATCTGTAATTAGTTTAGTTAAACCCTAATTAACCTAAACAGTCAATGATAGTGGGACCCACATGTCAGTTTGACCCAGTCAACAGTACAGTTGACTGCTGACGTCATGATGATGTCATAATTGTATTTTCGAATTAATTTAATTAATAATAGTTTCAGAAATGATTTAAAACTTTAGAAATTAATATAAAATAAGCCGTAGCTCCGATGAAGATACTTTGTACATGAAAGTTGCTCAGAATTTCGAGACGGATCCAAACACGTGGTCCGTTCATCTGTCAGATGCCCCTAGCTACCTGAACATGGAACTTTTAGACTGATTTCGATAAATGAATAGTGCTCAACTTTAATAAAATAAATCCAAATTAATTCCTAAATTAACCAAATCATTTAGTTAGGCAGTAGAACACCTCTGCATATCATTTAGACATGTCATGCATATTGTTTGCATCTTTGCCGTGAATTTGTTGTTTCTTTCCCCCTCCTTCTCTCTCGATAGACGCCGAGACCGACGTCGTTGCAGCTGAGTACGACTACGCTCTAGACGAGCAGCCCGTTGACAACCCCTCCTTCTTGTCAGAGCAACCAGGCAAGCCCCCCCCCCCCCCTTGAGCATTCAGATATCGCCCATTCCATTTCTCCTACTTGCATTAGAGTTTGCTACTGTTAATGCTTGCTCCTATTCTGATGCATAACCTGCTTTTGTAACCTGTTTATTGTTACCTTACCTGCCTATGTTAAACTGCTTAGTATAAGTTGGTTGTGAACCATCAGTGACCCCCACCACCTTACCCTTGTTGCCCCTGCTTGATAATCGACGACTCGATCAATGTGATCGTCGACCAGAGACCGACACATCACATCACCCCCTTAGTTGTACGACTCTGCATAGTTACTATCGAGTGCCGAGGGTGATACCTCGTAACGCACTCCTGATGAATACTCTACAGTGTAGCTGTTCGGTCGTGGTCATCGAGGGTGATTCCTCCTTCTCCACTTCCGATACGACTCTGTCGGGCAACCCCTCAGTGTGAACCTCGAGGGTGATGCCTCATACGTTCAACCTGATGATTTCATCGAGTGGAATCCACCGAGGGTGATTCCTCGGGGTTTCCCCCTTGATCTTATGACCACACGGTTACTTTGACCTTCGTTACAGGCGGGTCGACCCTGATGGGTACCCGCAGGGGATCTATGATGTTGGGTGTGCCGGAAGGGCACTCGAGTGTGATATTGTGGCGGAGCTTCAGAAACTCTGATTGTCTCCGCGTGTTATTAAAGGAGCCTATTGGATTTGGGTATTTGATCTGAGTGGGTCGACGTTCCCTATACGCACTACCACCACGCGGGATTATGGTTTATGGGGCCCTCTACGTCGTACGTTTCTCCCAAAAGCTCTTCAGACGTCACGGTTCATCGTGCGGGCTGATTGTCGGGAATGGGCTGGATACTTCACTGACAAGTTCAGTGTCGCGCCTGCACCCCGGCCAGTCTCGCAACGCGCAGGGTGCCCAGGGCGATGGCCCAAGACCTCTGGGTGCATAGGTTAGTCTGGCGTACTGACCTCTCTGCTGAGCCTAGGTAGGGCGCTGCTTCGTGTTGATCTTCCGAGGCCGGGCATTACCCAGCAAGTGTGACCGGCCAGAGTTGATCGAGTGTGTTGGGTAACAGTAGTGCACCCCTGCAGGGAAGAATAATCTATCGATAGCCGGTCCTACGGTAAAGGACGCTCAGTTTGGTATCCCGATCTACTACTTGAACTGGATACTTGTTACTTAATTGAAGCTTCGGGATCGCCTTCTCGCTGGGAGTCGAGGAAGGATCTCTAGGCTTTACTTCAACATGTTTGCTTAATAAAATGCTATTCTACTCTCTTCTATTGCTGCAAGATGGTGGCTTCGTGAAGATGTTTGAAGATGCTAGTCTTCGATAGGACTAGGCCTTCTCTCTATTCTGGCATTTCTGCAGCCCAGTCCACATATACAGCCTTTCCCCTTTGATAATGTTGCATATGTAGTGTAGATCCTTGCTTGCTGAGTACTTCGGATGAGTACTCACGGTTGCTTTGTTACTTCTTTTTCCCCCATACCCCACTTGATGATACAACAGACGATGGAGCCCAGGAGCCAGATGTCCCCGCAGGAGCTTACTACCAGGAGGGTCCAGACGGCACTTACTACTGGATCGAGCCAGCCGACCAGGAGTAGGATCGGAGGCTCCCAGGCAGGAGGCCTTCGCCTTTCGATCTAGAGTCGTTGTTTGTGCTAGCCTTCTTAAGGCAAACCTTGACTAACTATGTCTGTACCCAGATATTATTTGTATGACTGACTTATGTATTCGGATCCTCGTGATCCCTGGTCTGTAATATTGTGGATCTCCGTTTATTTGTGTTAGAGTTGTGTTGTGATATCTTCCCGTGAGTCACTGTGCTTGATCGTGCATGTTTGCGTGTATGATTAGTGCACGATTGAGTCGGGGGCGTCACAACAATCTTGGAGTTTTATCCGATGTAATCTTCTTTTGCGGTGTGTTTGTCGGGATCCGATGAATTGTGGGTTTATGATTTGTATATTCATGAGAAGTAATTGAGTATTTTCTGAACTTTATTATGCATGATTTTTATAGTTGTGTATCTCTCTTCGATCTATCCGTTTGGTTTGGACAACTAGATTGATTTATCTTCAGTGGGAGAGGTGCTTTATGATGGGTTCAATCTTGCGGTGCTCTATATCCTAGTGAAAGAAAGGGACAAGACACGTATTTGTATTGTTGCCATTAAGGGTAAAACGACGGGGTTTATTCATATTGATTGGGTTTACTTTGTCTACATCATGTCATCTTGCTTAAGAAGTTACTCTGTTTTTCATGAACTTAATACCATAGATGCATGCTAGATAGCGGTTGATTGGTGGAGTAATAGTACTAGATGCAGGCAAGAGTCGGTCTACTTGTCTCGGATGTGATGCCTATATACATGATCATTGCCTTAGATATCGTCATAACTATGCACTTCTCTATCAATTGCCCAACAATAATTTGTTCACCTACCATATGCTATGTGTTCGAGAGAGAAGCCTCTAGTGAAAACTATGGGCCCCGGGTCTACCTTAATCATATTATAAAAACAAAAATATCTTTGCTGCAATTTTATTTCTTTTATTTTGTTTTGCAATTTATCCATCTACCTATACAAGATTTGATCGTTGCAAGTAATGAGTTCAAGGGGATTGACAACCCTCTTGCCCGCGTTGGGTGCAAGTATTTGCTTTTGTGTGTGCAGGTGCTGTTCACGAGGCTTTGTGTGATTCTCTTATTGGTTTGATAAACCTTGGTTCTCACTAAGGAAAATACTTATCTCTACTGTATTGTATCTCCCCTCCTCTTCGGGGAAAATCCCAACGCAGCTCACAAGTAGCGGGCGTGCCCTGATGTTTTTAGTTTATCGAATTGTAAGTAAATAAAAGTATGATGATCATCATTATTAAAACATTGCCCCAGTGAGGAAAAGAATGGTGGAGACTAATGAGTCCTCGAAAAGGTGGGGATGAGGTCCATGAGACTGTTCTAAAAAATAAAAAATAAAAAAGAGGCAAAAAAGAGCCCATAAAAAAGAAAAAGGAAAAAAGAAAACAAAAAAACAAAAAAATGAGAGAAAAAGAGAGAAGGGGCATGCTACTATCCTTTTGCCATTGTGCTTCAAAGTAGCACCATGTTCTTTGTATAGAGAGTCTCCATGAGTTGTCACTTTCATTTACTAGTGGGAATTTGACATTATAGAACTTGGCTTATATATTCCGATGACGAGCTTCCTCAAAAGCTCGAGGTCTTCATGAGCAAGCAAGTTGGATGCACACCCACTTAGTTTCACACAGAGTTTTCATACACTTATAGCTCCGTTGCATCTGTTGCATGGCAATCCATACTCCTCGCATCGATATCGATTGTAAGGCCTCTCCATTGCCTCACGATCCGCCGAGTTGATGCGAGACTTTCTCCACCTTTTGTCTTCTCATAAACCCCCATCATCTTTCTCTTTTCCACCCGAAGTGCTAAGTCCATGGCTCATGGTCCTGTATTGAGTGAAGTTGAAAATGATGAAGCGCCTGAAAAGGTATGATACAATTGCTTGGTTTGACACTGGGTGTCATGATTTACACTTTAGGCTAGAAAGACTAAGCAACATTCTTTATTTTGAAAGGCATGATTGTTTGTTAGTATGCCAGAATATCGATGTCTTTATATCAAATGATAGACTATTGCCTTGAATCACTCGTATCCTAATATTCATGCCATGATTAGATTATTTGATCAAAATTATGCTACGTAGCATTCCACATCAAAAATTATTTTTGTTTTATCATTTACCTTCTCGAGGACGAGTAGGAATTAAGTTTGGGAATGTTGATACGTCTCCGTCGTATCTATAATTTTTGATTGTTTCATGCCATTATTTTACAACTTTTACATACTTTTGGCAACAATTTATCTTATTTTTGGGACTAACATATTGATGCAGTGCCCAGTGTCAGTTCCTATTTTTTGCATGTTTTTTGTTTCGCAGAAAATCCATACCAAACGAAGTCCAAACGCGATAAAATTTTACGAAGATTATTTTGGAATATACGTCTTTTCTGGACATCTGAGAATTTTTTGTGAACAGTTGTCTGAAACTCCTTCCTGTCACTGTCTCTATCATGCTATAAGGCCTTGATATCCAAGTGAAGAAAATCCATTTCTAAATCAGCCATGATGTCTGAGACTTGCACCATCCAATTGGTAAGGGTTTACACAGGCAGGGAGCTTTTTCACCCACTGGTTAGCAGAACAAGAATAAACACACTGAAGCGACGAATTTTACCACAGCCAAAGCTGCAACCTGAGCTTGGTGGGTTGTTCCTACCTCCGCCAACACAGCCGCCTGCGCCGCACCGCCCTGGTGCTTGAGAAAGGAGGGTGGGTGGGATTTTAGACTAGAGAAATGTTCTCCAACAACCATAACCCGACCACTTCTAACACCCGAACTGTCTAATGCCACCAGCACCTCCCGAACTGCACCGCCGCCGGAGATCTAGACGGAGGAGGAATTTTACCAGGGAGAACCCCAACCTTGCTCACCTCCAGATCTCGCGCGCCTCCAAGAACCGATCGCTCTAGATACCACTTTGTTAAGTCCGAACTACTGCTTGAGGTTTAAGCACTTCTCCAATACCACAAGAGCGGATTCAGGGGAAGAACTTGGGGGATTTGTATTAGGTTTTGCGCCGCGAAGGCGGGCAATACAGAGCCAGCCGGAACACGACGGCCTAGGGTTCAACCCTATTACAGATTAGCTGCCTTCTCTCGGTCGATCTCTTTCTTGTAAGCCATTACAACTTACTGGAGGTAAAAAAAGAAAGAAGAAAATGAATAGTTCCCTTACCGGAAAGTAAACAGCGACATGACGAAGACTATCAGCCGTTCGATCCTCCTGGCCGTCGGATGAAGATCTTGCAGCTGCATTTGAATTCCCTTGAATCGGTATGGGGTGCTTAACTGGCGAAGTGTTTGAAGTGTCTAATTCTTCAGTTAGGGGCCTGACATTCCCCTCCCCGCCACCAGCCGCCGGAGCAGCAGGCAGAGGGGAGGTGAATCACGGACTCGCTGATAAAGTTTGGGGGGAAGGTTTGCCCTAGCCGCCTACGGTTAGGGACGAAAAAGGAGACGAAACTATTGCATAATGTTTGAGTTGGAAGAGAGAAAAAAATTGGTCTTGCTTAGTGAAGAGACGATCTCTTTATATGAAAAATGGCATTTTTAACCATTGTGCGAGATTTCTTTTCCATTTTTTGCGAAAAGAGATTTATTTTCCTTAGTCACATGTTTCTTAATTTAATTTTAATCATTCGCAAAAAAAGTTCAATTTTAATCATTGAATGATTGTCGGGGTGATGCACATAATGCAAGAGATAATCTATCGTATAACATGTTTTTTTATCTTCTCTGCATGGTATGAAATAGAGCGAAGTCTGATTTAAACCCTATGAATAAGAAAACATATCGTATCAAAAACTGTACGTAGACTAAGTGAGTGAATAAGACTAATTCAAACTAACTCTTTTTTCACATGAACATGTTTCTCTTTTTACACATCAATTGGTTTTCTGCATAAAATTAACTAACTCCATGAAACTAAAACTGTCCGTCCATCCATGTGACCGAACGTGCTTCGAATTCTCTGTCGATGAAGAAAGAAACCATGCCGTTCGCAGAGTCCTAGGCACACAGGTTCGCTTCCAGATTCCTTAGCACCACCAAGATCTGCTCAAATTAGGCACAAGAAAGGATAAGTTAGAGGCTATGGGACACATTGGGCCGGCGAGGTGATGATAGAATGTGGCAATGCGCATGTGAAGTGCTCACCGTGTCCACCACGACGGGGTCGACGCCCTGCAGCTGAAGCCTCCGAAGATGCGCCTCGACCGGGACAGCCGCGTCGGAGGCAAAGACGTCGCCGACGAACCGGTAGACCAGAGCGAAGCGCAGGTCGTGGGGAGACAGTGGGAGCTCAACGGTTTCGTCCTGCAGGTGCAGGGCACCGACGGACGGCCACTCTCGTGCGCCCGGCGCGTCGAGGTCCGGCCAGCGGGATTCAGGCGCGGCGCATGCCCAGTCCATGCTCGGCACCAGCATGTCGGCGTCAGGGTGGGCCGGCGGCTGCTGGCGGAGGGCCGCGGCGCGGCGAGGGTGAAGCGGCGGCGGCAGGCACGACCCGAGGCCGAGCTTCTGGGCCTTGAGGAAGTGCTTCTGGGCGTGGCTGCGGATCTGCACGCTCGTCTTGGTCGCCACCAAGGCCTCGATGCTCTTCCAGTCACGGCCGAATCTGCAGTCCCGCCAAGAGGAAAACAAAAAAGAAAAGCTTCTCATCAGTTCAGAGCTCCAAGTTCAAGCAGAGGAAAGAGCAGGTGATCGAGGGAGAGGCGGCTAGCCGGAGACTCACATGTGCAGCGCGTGGAGGAACCGTTCGTGCTCCTCGTCGGTCCACCTCTCCCTCGGCCTCGTGATCGTGTACGGCTTCCGGAGCTTCTTGTTCTTCCCCGCCGCCGACGACCGTGCAGCAGCAGGCATCCTGGCGCCTCTGACCATTGTTGCCATCGTCTTTCTTCTCTCTTTCAGGAGCAGAGCTGAGAATCTCTCTTTTCACTAGCAGAAGCAGCAGTGAGGAGTCTGTCGAGAGCTGAGGCCTTGGACTGCAGTGAAGTGTGATGAACTGAGGTGGCCAGGAGCGCTCGCGTATATGTACTTGTCCGTCGAGCCGAGAACCCAAGCCGTGTGAGGCGTGGGGCACGTGCATGCGTCATGTCTTTCGACCAGGCCACAGCAAGAACACACGTGCTCAATGTGGCACGTCGGGATTAGCCTCGTTTGATCCACACGTGTCCGAAAGAAGGACACGGCCTAGATAGTTCCAGCTCGCCTTCCCTTCCGGTATGCCTGTCTCGCAGCTCGGCAGCCGTGGTTACGCCGACCGAGGGCGCCTAACTAGGCCGAACTTGAGCACACAGCAGCTCGTTGCCTCGAAACAACCCAGCAAGCGGAACCCAACACAACAGATGCATCACAAAAATAGCCGCACGACCGCGGGTACCACAACACGTCAACACAAGACTGCTGCTTCGTTGTTCAAACAAAAAAAGAAGACTGCTGCTTCGCTAACCAGCATCGACAAAAAGGAGCTGCCCCCACATTTGCAATTGCAACATCCATGTTCAGCTCGCGTTGCAAACACCTCCCGGCCGTCCCAGCGTTTTCTGATTATTGCAGTGTGCTGTTAGCCGTATATGCTCGGCTGTCTTGCATTGCTTGCCAATGTTGCGGTCAAGCGCTCACTGATGTTACCCTCAAGGTCTACACAGCCTGCGTTGCGCTCGGCTGTCTTGCGCTGTGTTGTGTGTGCAGAACGGAACACCGGGGACAAGAGACGCCCCCTTTTCGGTTCGCTGTTGGGGCGTTAAAACGCTCGAGGTCTACTCTATGACATGACGATTTTACCAAAGTTCGGGCCACTCAAAAGCATAAAACCTTACGTCCTGTTATACACGGGTGTGAATTCTCTAGAAATCGAACACCTTACCACGTAGCCCGGGCCTCCTTTTATAGTTACACAAGGGGTCACCACAGTGGATGGGATATACGTACCACATTAAACGCAAGGGTATATGGCGCTGCATCCCCTTACCAAGGCATAGACATCTGTCTTGTCATTGCAGCTTTACTGACTCACTCCTTTTACCATGACGTTGGGGGAAGGTGTCACCCTCCCGGTGAGTAAAGTTTAAAATAAACCCTAAACTCATACTCTCTTTGTTCCTAAATATAAGTTTTTTTAGACATTTTAAATGGACTACAACATACGGATGTATGTAGACATATTTTAAAATGTAGATTCACTCACTTTGCTCCGTATGTAGTCACTTATTGGAATCTCTAAAAAGACTTATATTTAGGAACGGAGGGAGTACTACGCATCGAAATTAAATCCTCACCTCTGAATCCTTGAAATTCGTACCTTGTGCTCTCTGATCCCGGTCAAGCTCAACCCTACCCAGTGGCGAATTTACTGGGCAGGCTTTAACAGGCTTGAGCCTGCCCTCCAGCGATGCAAATTTTCTTTTAGTACTAGTTTCAAAGCTCAACCCAGCCCACGAATTCCTAGCGCACGACTCCCTCGTTCCATCGTCTCGCGCAGTCACGCCCGAGACTAGACATCGCACGCCCTAGCCGCATGCGGCCACCGGATCTCTCCTTCGCGCCGCCATCGACGACGGCCGACCTCCCGAAAGCAGCGCTCGACTCTCCCGTAATCTGGTGCTCGTCCCTTCCCCAAGACGGCGCCAGGCTGCATCTCCATCTGATCCGTCCACTCCCCCAGCGCTGCCGTGATTTAGGGGGGGGGGGGGGCTTAGCCGGTTGCTCCGCCTCTTGCTCGCCGCCAGCGACCTGCATCTGGTCAACGGGTCTGGGCTCCTGGCTCCTGCGCCATCCGGCTGCTGCTATGGCTGCTCTGCTTGACTGCCTGAAGGTTGTAGTTCTGTATTATGTACTCTGTAGCCACTAAGCTATTTGTCTGCCTGTTTATATTATTTGCTATTTGGCTACTAATTCATGGTAATGGTAGCTAGCTGTTAAAAGTGGTTGGTTCAAGTAGTACTAGAGAAGGGAACCAATACAGCTGAAATTGCCAATGGAGGCCGAGCATCAGGTAGGCCGGTATCCAGGCCGTCCTGACCGCTGTGGGATCCGCGCCAGGCCTGTATTCGGGTAGCTTTTGGTAGTGTATTCCCTTTTTTCTCTCCCGTATTCATTTAAACTGGCCTATGAGTAGGTCCCATCCACACATGCATGGCTAGTACTTTTTGAATGCTAATGGACCAACTAGCCATCCTAGCCACTGTTCTACAAGACGCGCAGGACACAATTAAAATTAGGACGTCTAGTTCTACAGCATCATGCAGACAGCCTACTTAATTAAATAAATTTGTATTCAATATCTAGAATAATGCTGAAAGTTAATCTAGTCCAGCATGACAATTAGCAATTATTAACTGCTAATCTACAAAACAATACTATTAGAAGTCCAGATCAACAAAGAGGAAATCATAATCAGTAAGAATGACTTAAACTTTGCTGTCAAAAAAAAGAATGACTTAAACTTGCTTTCCAAATCACCTCCCAAACATAATTAATGGGTTACACGACTCGAGACACACAGATGGACCAAGTTAAACATGCCCCTCCTGTGAATATTTCGTCAGAGGGTCAATTGCTAAGCACGCACCCTGGAACACAGCCGGACCAACTTAGTAGGTGCTTTGGTCACACACATCAAGACAGCCGTCTTGACCAAATCAGCTTCCAGGTATCTCATCTTGCTCCATCCTCCTCACGAGAATTAATGGTTTAACCTTCAAAAATCAGTAATTCAGTACTTCAGAGCTTGGGAGGAATAAAAACTTCTGCTAATCAACAGAGCACACAATAAGGTAGATAACTACCAAAGAGATATCCTGAACAAAAGAGGAACTTCAATTGATTACAAAACAAATTACACCGATAATATAACTTCTCATGTCGAACAAAATTTAAATGAGGGTTTTCCTTCTAGACCACAACATTTTTAGGGCTGATAATCAACAAAACCAGAACGAAATGGCCTGAACCATAACAACTTAGATCTAATTATTTTAATAAAGTGTCATACCAATACCAATTGCTTAAAAGTTGTAAGTTGGCATCAAATAAATTCTAAATAAGAATCTGTCACCAATCAACTAAAACACTATGGAAAATCTAAACAAACGGCCGGACCGCAGGTTCTCCACAACTCGGAACCTGAAGATCAATAAAATCAGAAAAATAAGCCATTAACCGAGATTGTGGGAGGGATGGCATGGCGTTGGGGGCTGTCCCATAGAATGATTTGGCACACTAGCTCACCAGCTTCCATGAACACAGGCGTGGTGGGGGGCTGGATTGGGAGTGGAAGAACAAAAAGTAATAATCGCGACTCCAAATCTAGTACATGTGCAAGATTCCTTTAATCTGCCACTTATCTACCGGATCTGACGGGATCAAACTGAAATTGATAGCTCTGCAATCACACTAAGCGTTGAAGGAAAAAACTAGGAAAGAAAACATACATATAAAATCAATCGGAAGAACCAAAAAAATCTAATCAGATCGAAGAAAAATCAAACCGGAAGATCCAATCTGTGTAAAGCAACCGGCAGAGTTGAAGAGAAACGATGGATCCAGGTGCTCTGTCCGTCGGAGTGGAAGAAGATGAAGCTCCGCCTCACCGCAGGCCGTGCTCCTCTCTTGATGTACGTCCCGTCGGTGGGGTCAAGGTTGAGCGCGTCAGCGGCGCAAGGGGATGAGCAGTCGCCGCCTAAACCAGGAGAGGCTAGTAAATGAGAGCTTGGAAAGGACTCACGGGTGGGCCAACCTATGGAAGCACGAGCCGAGCGAGCTGTGCGAAACATGTACGTTTGCTTCCTCGTAGGGATGTATTCTAGCCGTATTTGATTCCCTAGGCTGACAACTGACTGACAGATTCTATATCCCGAAGCACACATGAACGCCCACGATACCGGCCGTCCTGATGCGCGGCCTCCAAAAGCCCGCACTCTACAATACAGCTACTCTTTATATAAGATTAACCCAGTTCAAAATTTCATATTTTCAAAAAATTCTGAAACAATTCTAGTAAATAGTACATGTTCCTAGTAGTATTCTGGCAAATTTTAACCTTCTTTGGACAAAAGAGTTGGGAGTTAGTGGCTTTTTTTCTCACACCATTAAGTTTGAGCCTGCCCTCGATTTTCTTCCAAGATTCGCCACCCTACCTCAAACCTATACGGCGTGTTTGGTTGGGGGTAATTAGAGCCAGGGAATGGGAATTGAAGGGGTACAAGACTTCAAATCTATTGTTTGGTTGAAGGGATTAGGAATTCATAACAACGTGTTTGGTTGGGGTAATTAGAGTTAGGGAATGGGAATTGAAGGGGTACGAGACTTCAAATCTATTGTTTGGTTGGAGGTATTGGGAATTTACAAGGAAATAGGCATGGGACTTGAGGTTCAACTCCCCCCGTTTTATTAACAGGGGAGGGGGTGGGAGTTGGATGGGAATCTTACATTCTTAAGAAGTTGGTCCCAATTCTCTTGACATGCAGCCTATCCACCTCATCTCAACATGCAGCTAATCCATCTCAACATCCATGCCACATCAGCGGAATGACGCTTCAGTTCAACTCTCTCTCACGACGACGCTTCAGTTCAACTCTCTCTTATCCTATCGGTTTCATGCTTCTCTTCTCTGGCAGTCCATCCAGCTGTTCGCTCATCACCTCCAAAATTAATGGCCACTAGCAGTGTGACTCCTCGGATTCTATAGTGGTCTTTTTCACTCCCTCTCTTCAAAGGGTCGCCCCTCACTATTCCTCTGCTTCATCATATAAATATGGCTCGCTCTCTGATATTGTCACCGGGCCAGTAACTCCAATACAACACGACCACTAATAGCCATGGGCCATGGCGACTGACGGAAAGGAACGGGAGGCAGAGAGATGCAACATGGAGGGCGCCGTATACGCTAATGTGCCTCTTCTATGGCCTAGGTGCCGCTGTCTTCAGCTGCTGGGCAACCACGCCGATCGTCTGTTGACCTGCCTCCATCCGACGAATCCAAGCGGCATGCCATTGTCGAGCAGCTCTCCAATTTTTCCTCCTGCTGAGGCCTTGAGTAGTCTGCATAGGCAAGCACGCATGACGGGCCGGCGGCTGACTCGAAGCCTTTGTTGATTAGTTGCTGTGCACGACGGCCACAATGTTTGCCGTGGTCCAGGGAGTTCAGCTAGAGGAGACTTCGCAGATTTGACTAGCTTCTAATTCGGTGGTCGTTCCTGTTTGCACAAGCTGCCGTGTTTTGAATAATTCGGGTTTCTTAGTTGGTTAGATCGCGCAAGTTATCACTCTTCAAGTTCCTATTCATTGGCTCCATGAGTTTTGTTGTACACTGCTGGTTTTTGCAAATCGGTCTTTCTTCACAGCTCTGTACACCAACTGAAGACAGTGCAGTTCATCTTAAGTACGTTTTTTTCCGGGGCAGTATTATTTCATAGTGACATGAGATCGGTCTAATACCTGAGTCGTACCATTGTGTGACTGGCATTGTCATTTTACTACAGGCTTTCAAAACAGAAGGTTTTGTTTGATCGCTGCTGCTAGCCATCTTGAGGCCCGTGCATCGCATCCAAAAGGAGGCAACGAGCTCTAATTATTGATTATTCTATTTGTTTTTTGTTTGGAGATAGATATTGGAGTAATGATTGTTGTTCAGTTTCAAGCTTGTGCATGTATAATTACAACCAAACGATCTTCTGGAAGGCTAAGCACTTGGGATATTATGTCTTTAAACCTATAACATCTCTTGACAAATGTAAGAATATATCTTTATGTGGTTACAATATCACTATATGATTGTTTTTGGTTTGATGACACTCATGGCCTAAAAGGTTCGTCCTTGCTGACCGAATCAAGTATGGTCCGTTCTCTGTTCATCATTTGGCTTGATTGTTCTATGTTGGCTGGCAGACCATTAAAAAAGGGTGTGACAAAACAGAGTGTATATGTTGTCGGTGGACAATGCAACCTAATACCGTGTAAGTATATTATTGTAAGTAAAATCTGATAAAGCTATAGGTTCTTTAAATTCTGTGTTAGCGATGCATTCTAATTAAGAAAAATGGACAGATACTATGTAATGCAAAAAAAATATTTGACTTATTTTAGGAATCTGATTTCTCGTATCATTCCATAAAAGGTTCAAAAAACATATATTTAGTACTGCAAATTCCATACAAGATTCTTATATCATTATTTCTCAATAAAAATCTTACTCCTATGTGGTACTACAAATTCCCGCAGCAACACGCGAGGTATCATCTAATTGTTTTAGTGAGTCAATCTTAACCCTTCATCCTAACTTTCCTTGTCTAGTCTCATGTCAATTCCCACGAACCAAACAAGGGAGTACAATTTCTCCCCATATTCTCACACATAATTCCTATCACGCACCAAACAGAGGATTGGTAATAAAACGACTCATCCCATGTCTAATCTCAACACAACTTCCTCCTCTAAACTCCCATTCCCCTTCCCAAATATTGCCAAACACGCGGTAAGGGAATAGGCATGGGACTTGAGACTCCAACTCCCACCGTTTTATTAACAGGGGAGGGGGTGGGAGTTGGAAGGGAATTGTTTTAGTGAGTTAATCTTAACCCTTCATCCTAATTTTCATTGTCTAGTCCCATGTCAATTCCCACAAACCAAACAAGGGAGTACAATTTCTTCTCAAGCTCTCACACATAATCCCTATCATGCACCAAACAGAGGGTTGAGAATAAAACGACTCATCCCATGCCTAATCTCAACACAACTCCCTACTTTAAACTCCTATTCCCCTTTTCAAATATTGCCAAACACGTTAATAGCAGTTTAGACCAGTTTGTTGCATGGGGAAAAGCCAATCCCCACCGTGATAACCATTTGTTCTCACTGACTATTTCGTCCCACATGTCATATCCATCCTCGTCTTCTGGTCCACGTTAGAAAAATTCCGCTCTCAGGAATCAAGCCGCTACCCTCAACTCTCAGGATCCCGTCGCAGTTTGCCCTTCCCTCCATGAACCGTTCTCCATCTCCGACGGGATGCCGCCCTTCGCCCTCGCTGCTTCATGGTGGCCTTATGGAACTGGCTGTAGAGCTCGCCAGCGTGCTCCGCCGCAGCCAACGAGGCGTGGAATCCGGGAAGAGGCACAGGGCCAGCACGGCGGCGAAGTGGCTGCTGACGCGGCAGATTCCAGTGGCCGGCCGGACCGTGGCAAACGGCGGGCAAGAGTACGGACGTGTACATCCCCTGCAAGCTGAAGGCAAAGTGGACTCCACGATTATTGTCTCTCTTTTTATCTTACCCATCAAGATCTGAGCTTAGAAATTGGAACGTTAGAGCAACTCCAACGCGCCGACCCAAACGAACGGCGCTTTTGTCCGTTTTTTGTGCATTTGGATCGGCCGCCCGCTTGGCGTCCTCCCTGTTTGAGATTTGGGTCGGCAGTGCGCCTAACGCGTCGACCCATATATGCTGGTGTGGTCGGCTGGCCGCCCTATTTCAACAAATAGTACATATGCTCAACATATAGTCCACAACCAAATAAATAGTATAGTTTCAACCAAATAAATAGCATAGTTTTACAAGCTGAATAAAAATAAAATAGTCTCACATAGTTTTGCAAGCCGAATAAAAGATACATCTATTGGCTGCCAACATGAGCCCACATATGCTCAATCAAATCATTTTGCAGTTGCATGTGAGTTTTCCAATCACGCATGTCATGATGAATTTGGGTGAACTGCTCAAACGTTGCCGCTCCTCCATGCTCAGGCACAATATTCTCACCCTGAAACTGAAACCCTTGATCGTAGAGACGTTCCGGGCGCTCATCTTCTACGATCATATTGTGCATGATCACACAAGCAGTCATCATCTCCCACAGTTTCTTTGTGCTCCAAGTCCTAGCAGAATACCGAACGATGCCCCGTCGAGATTGCAAAACACCAAAGGCACGCTCGACGTCCTTCCTAGCACTCTCTTGCTCTTGGGCAAATCTTTTCCTCTTCTCTCCGACAGGGTTGGGGATTGTCTTCACAATAGTGGTCCACTGAGGATAGATATCGTCACCCAGGTAGTATCCTTTGTCGTAGTTGTGGCCATTGATGGTAACATTCACCGGTGGGCTGTTGCCTTCGGCAAGCCTAGCAAACACCGGCGAGCGCTAAAGCACATTGATATCATTGTGTGATCCGGTCATGCCAAAGAAAGAGTGCCAGATCCAGAGATCTTGAGATGCCATGGCCTCAAGTATGACAGTGCAAGCCCTGACATGGCCCTTATACTGCCCTTGCCAAGCAGAAGGGCGGTTCTTCCACTCCCAGTGCATGCAGTCTATGCTGCCAAGCATCCCTGGGAAGCTCCTGCTGGTATTCATCGCCAACAAGCGGGCTGTATCTTGAGGAGTCGGCTCTCTCAAGTACTTAGGGCCAAACACAGCAATCACAGCCTTGCAGAACTTGTACATGGAGTCTAGGCATGTAGATTCGCTCATACGGATGTACTCGTCAATGAGATCACCGGGCACTCCGTATGCAAGCATCTGGACGGCTGCAGTGCATTTCTGATAAGGGGAGAAGCCAATCTTTCCAAGGGCATCCTCTTTGCACTCGAAATAGTCATCGTAGCCGACCACCCCCTCTCTAATACGGTTGAAAAGATGCCTACTCATACGGAAACGGCGGCGGAATTTCTGATGTTTGAACAACGGGTTCGTTGTGTCAAAGTAGTCCTTCCAAAGAAGGAAATGCCCGCTCTCTCGGTTGCGATTCAACGCCGGAAGGTGCCTCGGAATGGAGCCACGGAACAACGGGCGCTGGCTATTGAGGTGGTGATGGACCAACACGGCAGCCAAGATCTCCTCCTCATCGTCAGACGAGGAATCATCGGAGTCGCAAAGGAAATTGTGAAAAAAGAACTAGTCGGCGAAGTCCATTTTGTACCTTGGCAAACTGTCGAACAACTTGCGGGCGTCGACGAAGGAGCCGGCCGGCGAAGGGAGTCGCGCCGCCCTAGAACCAGCTAGCTGCCCTGGCGGCGTCTGACGAATGTGCCGGTGTCAGGACGAAGGAGCTGGCGGGGCGGCGAGGTGGCTTCTTGGTCGCGGCTGTGTCGGGGTGTAGGGGTGGGAAGCTTTCGGATCCCGGCGGCAAGACGGTGGTGGCGGCGACGTAGGAGGTGGCGGCGTTGTAGGGGGGGATGTTGCGGCACCGGCAGCTCACAGAGGCACCGGAAAAATGGGCGGCGGCGGCGACGAAGGAGGCGGGCGAGGGTTTGCTGTTGGAATGGGAGAGGATGGTCAATGTGCCACCGACTAGCGGGCCAGGCGGAGGAGTAGGCGGGCGCGGCGCACGTCCGCCTCGTGTCCACGCCGACGCAAATGAGGCTAAAAAATGGGTCGGCAGGCGGACGAAAAGCGGACACGCGTCCGTTTGGGTCGGCGCGTTGGGCCGACTTTTCTGTCTGTGCCGACCCAAACGGACACGCGCGGATGAAATGGGTCGACGCGTTGGAGTTGATCTTAGAAGACCTAATCGAAGGGGAAACCGGATGTATGATCACAAGAGAGTATGGAGATCTCAATTTTGCTCGACGGCGTGGTGACAGTGTTGGTGAAGAATAATCTCCGCAGGGCTTCGCCAAGCACAACGGAAACTATAACGGAGGATAAACTAGAGGGGACGGGATTGCCGGCACACGGCTTGGTGAATCTTGATGTGTCTTGGGTGCTAGCCCTGCCCCTCTATTTATATGTTGAGCCCTGGGGTGGAAACTTGGAGTAAAAGCCTCCTCAAAGTCGGTTTTGCCTGAAAGGCAAGAGTCCTTCTCGGACTCCAGGGCTAGACGCCAGGGTTCCAGGCGTCTACCCCCCAGACGCCAGGGTTCCTGGCGTCTGGCCCCTGGCCTCCGCAAAACTTCCTTTTGCACTTTCCAAAAGCCTCGTGGGCTTTCCCCTTTGGCCCAAATAAAGTGTTCTCGTGCCCAAACATTTCGGGAAACATCCGAAACCCCTTCCGGTGAATTCCGGAAACTTTCTGGAGACCAAACACTATTATCCCATATATCAATCTTTACCTCCAGACCATTCTGAAGCTCCTCGTTATGTCCGTGATCTTATCCGGGACTCCGAACAACATTCGGTCACCAACATGCATAACTCATATAATACTATATCGTCAACGAACGTTAAGCGTGTGGACCCTACGGGTTCGAGAACTATGTAGACATGACCGAGACACCTCTCCGGTCAATAACCAATAGCAGAACCTGGATGCCCATATTGACTCCTACATATTCTACGAAGATCTTTATCGGTCAAACCTTATGACAACATACGTAATTCCCTTTGTCCATCGGTATGTTACTTGCCCGAGATTCGATCGTCGGTATCTTCATACCTAGTTCAATCTTGTTACCGGCAAGTCTCTTTACTCGTTCCGTAATACATCACCTCGTGACTAACTCTTTATTCATTTGCTTGCAAGCTTATGATGTGTATTACCGAGAGGGCCCAAAGATACCTCTCTGATACTCGGAGTGACAAATCCTAATCTCGATCTATGCCAACTCAACAAACACCTTCGGAGATACCAGTAGAGCATCTTTATGACCACCCAGTTACGTTGTGACATTTGATAGCACACAAGGTATTCCTCTGGTATCCAGGAGTTGCACAATCTCATAGTCGAAGGAATATGTATTTGACATGAAGAAAGCAATAGCAATAAACTGAATGATCAATATGCTAAGCTAACGGATGGGTCTTGTCCATCACATCATTCTCCTAATGATGTGATCCCGTTATCAAATGACAACTCATGTCTATGGTTAGGAAACCTTAACCATCTTTGATCAACGAGCTAGTCTAGTAGAGGCTCACTAGGGACACAGTATTTGTTTATGTATCCACACATGTATTTAAGTTTTCGGTCAATACAATTCTAGCATGAATAATAAACCTTTATCATGAATAAGGAAATATAAAATAACAACTTTATTATTATTGCCTCTAGGGCATATTTCCTTCAGTCTCCCACTTGCACTAGAGTCAATAATCTAGTTCACATCGCCATGTGATTAACACCCATAGTTCACATCGCCATGTGACTAACACCCAAAAGTGTTTACTAGAGTTAATAATCTAGTTCACATCGCCATGTGATTAACACCCAAAGAGTACTAAGGTATGATCATGTTTTGCTTGTGAGAGAGGTTTAGTCAACGGGTCTGCCACATTCAGATCCGTATGTATTTTGCAAGTTTCTATGTCTACAATGCTCTGCATGGAGCTACTCTAGCCAATTGCTCCCACTTTCAATATGTATTCAGATTGAGACTCAGAGTCATCTGAATTGGTGTTAAAGCTTGCATCGACGTAACCCTTTACGACGAACTCTTTATCACCTCCATAACCGAGAAATATCTCCTTAGTCTTCTTAGGTAACTAAGGATAATTTTGACCGATGTCTAGTGATCTACTCCTGGATCACTATTGTACCCCCTTGCCAAATTTATGGCAAGGTACACAACAGGTCTGGTACACAGCATGGCATACTTTATAGAACCTATGGCTGAGGCATAGGGAATGATTTTCATTCTCTCTCTATCTTCTGCCGTGGTTTGGCTTTGAGTCTTACTCAACTTCACACCTTGCAACACAGACAAGAACCCTTTCTTTAACTGATCTATTTTGAACTTCTTCAAGACTTTGCCAAGGTATGTGCTTTGTGAAAGTCCCATTAAGCGTCTCGATCTACCCCTATAGATCTTGATGCTCAATATGTAAGCAGCTTCACTGAGGTATTTCATTAAAAAATTCTTATTCAAGTATCCTTTTATGCTATCCAGAAATTTTATATCATTTCCAATTAACAATATGTCATCCACATATAATATCAGAAATACTACAGAGCTCCCACTCACTTTCTTGTAAATACAGGCTTCACCGTAAGTCTGTATAAAACCATATGCTTTGATCACCTCATCAAAGCGTATATTCCAACTCCGAGATGCTTGCACCAGTCCATAGATGGATTGCTGGAGCTTGCATACTTTGTTAGCACCTTTAGGATCGACAAAACCTTCTGGTTGCATCATATACAACTTCTTCTTTAAGAAATCCATTAAGGAATGCAGTTTTGACGTCCATTTGCCAGATTTCATAATTATAAAATGCGGCAATTGCTAACATGATTCGGACAGACTTAAGCATCGCTACGGGTGAGAAAGTCTCATCGTAGTCAACCCCTTGAACTTGTCGAAAACCTTTTGCGACAAGTCGAGCTTTGTAGACAGTAACATTACCGTCAGCGTCAGTCTTCTTCTTGAAGATCCATTTATTCTCTATGGCTTGCCGATCATCGGACAAATCCACCAAAGTCCATACTTTGTTCTCATACATGGATCCTATCTCAGATTTCATGGCCTCAAGTCATTTATCGGAATCTGGGCTCATCATACTTCTTCATAGTTCGTAGGTTCGCCTTGGTCTAGTAACATGACTTCCAGAACAGGATTACCGTACCACTCTGGTGCGGATCGTGCTCTGGTTGACCTACGAGGTTTAGTAGCAACTTGATCTGAATTTTTATGATCATTATCATTTGCTTCCTCTCTAGTTGGTGTAGGCATCACTGGAACAGTTTCCAGTGATGTACTACTCTCCAATTCGAGAGAAGGTACAATTACCTCATCAAGTTCTACTTTTCTCCCACTCACTTCTTTTGAGAGAAACTCCTTCTCTAGAAAGGTTCCATTCTTGGCAACAAAGATCTTGCCTTCGGATCTGTGGTAGAAGGTGTACCCAATTGTTTCCTTAGGGTATCCTATGAAGACGCACTTCTCCGATTTGGGTTCGAGCTTATCAGGCTGAAGCCTTTTGACATAAGTGTCGCAACCCCAAACTTTAAGAAACGACAGCTTAGGTTTCTTGCCAAACCACAGTTCATACGGTGTCGTCTCAACGGATTTAGACGGTGCCCTATTTAACGTGAATGCAGCTGTCTCTAATGCATAACCCCAAAACGATAGTGGTAAATCGGTAAGAGACATAATAGATCGCACCATATCTAATAAAGTACGGTTACGATGTTCGGACACACCATTACGCTGTGGTGTTCCAGGTGGCATGAGTTGTGAAACTATTCCACTTTGTTTTAAATGAAGGCCAAACTCGTAACTCAAATATTCGCCTCCGCGATCAGATCGTAGAAACTTTATTTTCTTGTTACGATGATTCTCCACTTCACTCTGAAATTCTTTGAACTTTTCAAATGTTTCAGACTTGTGTTTCATTAAGTAGATATACCCATATCTACTCAAATCATCTGTGAAGGTCAGAAAATAACGATACCCGCCGCGTGCCTCAACACTCATCGGACCGCATACATCGGTATGTATTATTTCCAATAATTCATTGGCTCGCTCCATTGTTCCGGAGAATGGAGTTTTAGTCATCTTGCCCATGAGGCATGGTTCGCAAGTATCAAATGATTCATAAACAAGTGATTCCAAAAGCCCATCTGCATGGAGTTTCTTCATGCGCTTTACACCAATATGACCTAAACGGCAGTGCCACAAATATGTTGCACTATCATTATCAACTTTGCATCTTTTCGCATCAATATTATGAATATGTGTATCACTACAATCGAGATTCAATAAAAATAGACCACTCTTCAAGGGTGCATGACCATAAAAGATATTACTCATATAAATAGAACAACCATTTTTCTCTGATTTAAATGAATAACCGTCTCGCACTAAACAAGATCCAGATATAATGTTCATGCTCAACGCTGGCACCAAATAACAATTATTCAGGTATAAAATTAATCCCGAAGGTAGATGTAGAGGTAGCGTGCCGACGGCGATCACATCGACCTTGGAACCATTCCCGACGCGCATCGTCACCTTGTCCTTAGCCAATCTTCGTTTAATCCATAGCTCCTGTTTCGAGTTACTAATCTTAGCAACTGAACCGGTATCAAATACCCAGGGGCTACTACGAACACTAGTAAGGTACACATCAATAACATGTATATCAAATATACCTTTGTTTACTTTGCCATCCTTCTTATCCGCCAAGTATTCGGGGCAGTTCTAGTTCCAGTGACCATTTCCTTTGCAGTAGAGGCACTCAGTTTCAGGCTTGGGTCCAGCTTTGGGCTTCTTCATGGGAGTGGCAACTTGCTTGCCATTCTTCTTGAAGTTCCCTTTCTTTCCCTTTTCCCTTTTCTTGAAACTAGTGGTCTTGTTAACCATCAACACTTGATGCTCTTTCTTGATTTCTATCATCGCTGATTTCAGCATCGCGAAGAGCTCGGGAATCGTTTTTTTCATCCCTCGCATATTATAGTTCATCACGAAGTTCTAGTAGCTTGGTGATAGTGACTAGAGAACTTTGTCAATCACTATCTTATCTGGAAGATTAACTCCCACTTGATTCAAGCGATTGTAGTACCCAGACATTCTGAGCACATGCTCACTGTTTGAGCTATTCTCCTTCATTTTGTAGGCAAAGTACTTGTCAGAGGTCTCATACCTCTCAACACGGGCATAAGTCTGAAATACCAATTTCAGCTCTTGGAACATCTCATATGCTCCGTGGCGTTCAAAACATTTTTGAAGTTCCGGTTCTAAGCCGTAAAGCATGGCACACTAAACTATTGAGTAGTCATCATATCGAGCTTGCCAAACGTTCATAACGTTTGCATCTGCTCCTGCAATAGGTCTGTCACCTAGAGGTGCATCAAGGACATAATTCTTCTGTGCAGCAATGAGGATAATCCTCAGATCACGGACCCAGTCCGCATCATTGCTACTATCATCTTTCAACTTATTTTTCTCTAGGAACATATCAAAAATAGGGGAGCTATATCGCGAGCTATTGATCTACAACATAGATATGCAAAACTATTAAGACTAAGTTCATGATAAATTTAAGTTCAATTAATCAAATTACTAATGAACTCCCACTTAAATAAACACCCCTCAAGTTATCTAAATGATACGTGATCCAAATCAACTAACCCATGTCCGATCATCACGTGAGATGGGGTAGTCATCAATGGTGAACATCTCTATGTTGATCATATCTACTATATGACTCACGTTCGACCTTTCGGTCTCTAGTGTTCCGAGACCATGTCTGTACATGCTAGGCTCGTCAAGTTTAACCCAAGTATTCTGCATGTGCAAAACTGTCTTACACCCGTTGTATGTGAACGTAGAGTCTATCACACCTGATCATCATGTGGTGTCTCGAAACGACGAACTTTCGCAATGGTGCATACTCGGGGAGAACACTTATATCTTGAAATTTAGTGAAGGGATCATCTTATAATGCTACCGTCGTTCTAAGCAAAATAAGATGCATAAAAGATAAACATCACATGCAATCAAAATATGTGACATGATATAGCCATCATTATCTCGTGCTTCTGATCTCCATCTCCAAAGCATCGTCATGATCTCCATCATCACCGGCTCGACACCTTGATCTCCATCGTTGCGCCGTGATCGTCTCGCCAACTATTGCTTCTACAACTATTGCTAACACATAGCGATAAAGTAAAGCAATTACATGGCGTTTGCATTTCATACAATAAAGAGACAACCATAAGGCTCCTGCCGGTTGCCGATAAATTACAAAACATGATCATCTCATACAATAACGTATATCACATCATGTCTTGACCGTATCACATCACAACATACCCTGCAAAAACAAGTTAGACGTCCTCTACTTTGTTGTTGCAAGTTTTACGTGGCTGCTACGGGCTTCTAGCAAGAACTGTTCTTACCTACGGCAAAAACCACAACGGTGATTCATCAAGTTTGTTGTTTTAACCTTCTTCAAGGAACGGCCGTAGTCAAATTTGATTCAACTAAAGTAGGAGAAACATACACCCGCCAGCCACCTTTATGCAAAACTAGTTGCATGTCTGTCGGTGGAACCTGTCTCATGTGCGTGGACATGTAAGGTTGGTCCGGGCCGCTTCATCCCACAATACCGCCGAATCAAAATAAGACGTTGGTGGTAAGCAGTATGACTATCACCGCCCACAACTCTTTGTGTTCTACTCGTGCATATCATCTACGCATAGACCTGGCTCATGATGCCACTGTTGGGAAACGTTGCATGAAAACAAAAAAAATCTACGCACACGCAAGATCTATCCATGGAGATGCATAGCTACGAGAGGGGGAGAGCATCTTCATACCCTTGAAGATCGCTAAGCGGAAGCATTTATCAACGCGGTTGATGTAGTCGTACACCTTCACGATCCGTCCCGATCAAGTACCGAACGTACGGCACCTCCGCGTTCAGCACACGTTCAGCTCGATGACGTCCTCGCCTTCTTGATCCAGCAAGACGAGCGAAGTAGTAGATGAGTTCCGGCAGCACGACGGCGTGGTGACGGTGTTGGTGAAGAACAATCTCCGCAGGGCATCGCCAAGCACAACGGAAACTATAACGGAGGATAAACTAGAGGGGACGGGGTTGCCGGCACACGGCTTGGTGAATCTTAATGTGTCTTGGGTGCTAGTCTTGCCCCTCTATTTATATGTTGAGCCCTGGGGTCGAAACTTGGAGTAAAAGCCTCCTCAAAGTCGGTTTTGCCCGAAAGGCAAGAGTCCTTCTCGGACTCCAGGGCTAGACGCCAGGGTTCCCGGCGTCTAGCCCCCAGACGCCAGGTTCCTGGCGTCTGGCCCCTGGCCTCCGCAAAACTTCCTTTTGCATTTTCCAAAAGCCTCGTGGGCTTTCCCCTTTGGCCCAAATAAAGTGTTCTCGTGCCCAAACATTTCGGGAAACATCCGAAACCCCTTCCGGTGAATTCCGGAACCTTTCCGGAGACCAAACACTATTATCCCATATATCAATCTTTACCTTCGGACCATTCCGTAGCTCCTCGTCATGTCTGTGATCTTATCCGGGACTCCGAACAACATTCGGTCACCAACATGCATAACTCATATAATACTATATCGTCAACGAACGTTAAGCGTGCGGACCCTACGGGTTCGAGAACTATGTAGACATGACCGAGACACCTCTCCGGTCAATAACCAATAGCGAAACCTGGATGCCCATATTGGCTCCTACATATTCTACGAAGATCTTTATCGGTCGAACCTTATGACAACATACGTAATTCTCTTTGTCCATCGGTATGTTACTTGCCCGAGATTCGATCGTCGGTATCTTCATACCTAGTTCAATCTCGTTACCGGCAAGTCTCTTTACTCATTCCGTAATACATCACCTCGTGATTAACTCTTTAGTCATTTGCTTGCAAGCTTATGATGTGCATTACCGAGAGGGCCCAAAGATGCCTCTCCAATACTCGGAGTGACAAATCCTAATCTCGATCTATGCCAACTCAACAAACACCTTCGGAGATACCTGTAGAGCATCTTTATGATCACCCAGTTACGTTGTGACGTTTGATAGCACACAAGGTATTCCTCTGGTATCCGGGAGTTGCATAATCTCATAGTCGAAGGAATATGTATTTGACATGAAGAAAGCAATAGCAATAAACTGAACGATCAATATGCTAAGCTAACGGATGGGTCTTGTCCATCACATCATTCTCCTAATGATGTGATCCCGTTATCAAATGACAACTCATGTCTATGGTAGGAAACCTTAACCATCTTTGATCAACGAGCTAGTCTAGTAGAGGCTCACTAGGGATACGGTATTTGTTTATGTATCCACACATGTATTTAAGTTTTCGGTCAATACAATTCTAGCTTGGATAATAAACATTTATCATGAATAAGGAAATATAAAATAACAACTTTATTATTATTGCCTCTAGGGCATATTTCCTTCACTGACCGCGGCCATCCTGACTCTGGGTCTCCTCGGGATCGAAGGCATCGCCATGCCCACCCATCTGGAAGGCCTCGCCATGGCCCTCGTAGATGAGATTCGCCATGAACTGGTCGTAGAAGGGGTCCTCGACCGTTGGCATTGGTGTTGGCATTTCGCCGAATAGGACGCGGGGCGACGGCATGGCGGCCGTAGAGGGCGGCCGCGCTTGCTTTCTTTGCATCTCGACGGACGGGCGGCCGTCGCTGCTGGACCCCGGCGTGACGTTGAGGTCGCTGATGGCCGAAGGACGCGGGGTGGACGGCGCGATCACGCCAACGTCCGACGACCCCGAGAAACGGGTCTGGCCTTCGTACCTTGGCGGAGGAAAACCGGGCGACAAAGGCATGGTCCTCGACGTCGGCGAGGGGCACTGCGGAGGCCGGGCTACCGACGACCCTGTGCTCGCCGGGCCGACGGGCGCTGCCGAGAAACTCGTCGGACGGCAAATCCCAAGCATGACGAGGGCGTGCGCTTTGTTGACGATGGCCTCCTTCTCGTCGACGTCGGCCTTGTGACGCGCGGCCTCCAACGCAGCGCGCTCGGCGGCGAACCTGGCCGCCGCGTTCTTGCCCTTGGCCGCCGCCCGCCGGTTCCTCCTCTTGGCCGATTCCGCGTCCAGCTTTGCGAGCTCCGCCGGCGTGAGTTCCGACTGCGGCTTCTTCGGACCCTTGGTCACCTTCTTCTTCACCTTTCCGGGCAGGTCGACGGCCTGGCCGCCGGAATTCGGCGAGGCATCGGCCATGGCGAGAGGGTGGTGGGCGGAGGGGAGGTCAGGACGTGGGAGGGTTTGGGGGGAAATGGCGCGAAATGAGGCACCAGGCGGGTGCTTTGTGCCACTGACGGACGGGCCAGGGAGGACAAGCACGCGCGTCCCGCCCGTCCGCGCACTGTCCGTTTCACCTCAAAAGCGGCCCAAACTTGGGCCAGGAATGGGTCGAAAGCAGACAGAAAACGGACAAAAGTCTATTTGCGCCCGCGCGCTGGGCCGTCTGGTATGTCCATTTTGTCCCAAACGGACAGGATGGGGTCGCGCACTGGAGTTGGCCTCAGTAGTCTCAAGACTCTTCTCCTAGGGTGATGGTTTTGCCAGTGAGCGTCAACAACGCCGTCGTGGCCCATGCTTGTGAGACCCTGGTTCTCAACTTGTTGCGCTCAACTCAATCAAAGGCTGGTTGGACGCAGTTGAGGGCGAGGCACGATAGTAGATGACACAAAAAGGACAGGCCAAAAAACAAACATGTTTCGACTATCCTTTGCTACATAGTAGTTTCAACCAGAATACCAGATGCTTCAGTTCACAAATGGGGCAATCTGACTCGAGCGTATGTTAGTGGTGCCAACTAGGTTACAAGGACGAAAACTGTAACCATGGAGACGGGCTTGTGTGGAAACAAATGTATGATGTAAAAGATCAGACACTGGCCAATCACAGCTTGTAAACCGGTGTGATCCCAAGCAACTGGAAGCATTGTCGCATGACGACCGCCGTCGCTTCACAAAGCAACAGCCGGCTTGGCTCCTCCGGTGACCCAACAACCTGTGGGTTGACAAAGATAGCGGTTACATCTCATGTGCTAAAAGATGCTAGGCGTTGTCGCTGTGAAATGGGAGGCTGGCGCTTTTAGCACCTAGTAGGTGGAAGCTGCTGCCATTTTTTCACTAGGAATAAATTAAACCACGGAAATAGATAGAAGTATACCTGGCAGTTTGTGTAGAACCTTGTGAACATTTCGGATAAGTTGTATAGGTATTCACACAGAACACTGGGAAGGAGATTGGTGCATGCCTCTTCAACAATCTGACAGACAGAAGTACATAACAAATCAATACAAAAGGAGGCCAAGATCACACTTAATTAAGCCATACTCCTTATTAATGGTATTAGCTGTTGATGCATAGTAACATACAGGAATAACTTGAAAATAGAAGTGTCACGATGCTTTACTAGGTGACTGGTCGGAACAAGCCGCACACCAGCGAGCAACAAACTTGGTGCAGCACTCTACGCACTTGATGTGGAGGCACATGGTGCAGACAGTGCCATCCTTATCATACACACCTTCACCAGCGCACGTGGCTCAGTCGCAACTTAACCACCAATCTACTCCCTCCGTTTCTAAATATAAGTCCTTTTAGAGATTTCAACACGGACGACATACGGATGTATATAGACATATTTTCGAATGTAGATTCACTCATTTTGCTCCGTATGTAGTCCGTATTGAAATCTTTAAAAGGACTTATATTTAGGAACGGAGGGAGTAATTTTTTAGCATGGACAGGAATGGGGAGGTAGGCAAACGTGGAGCTCAAGGGGATTTACAGCTTTACATGGAAGACACCGTGCCAGTGCGAGGAGCCTAGTATCTCTCCTTGATTCTAACTCATCACCTCCTACTAAAACCACCCCACAAGAGCACAATGGCCCATAAACCGGGTTGTTCTGATTTCATGTCGAATTTGGCAAGTACTTCCTCTGTCCCATAATACAAGAGCGTTTTTTACACTACACTAGTGTCAAAAACACTCTTATATTATGGGACGGAAGGAGTATTATCTATAAAACCAGTTTCCTAACGCATATCAAGTCAGATTTCCTTCAAACATCTTCCCTCTGTATCAAAATATAAGACGTTTTTTGACACTGTTTGATACGGAGGGAGTACTTAAGAAGCTACAGAATATAACCACATCGAACTGGTTAAGCCAGCGGTTAGACGGGCAAACCGGCTTTGACCAGTTCACTACCCAGTCCCGTTTTTAAAACTATGGCAGAGACCTAGCCTGGGAGGGGTCCATCAGGAATGGGAGAAAGGACAAAAAATTAGGGGAGGAAAACAATTAGCACAAAATTCCTAAAAAAAAAACTAGCACAATCAAATGTTTACTCATCACTGTGCCTGCTCACAGTTCAACAATATTACCAGACTACAGTTGTGGCGCTGGAATAAATTTAGTTGCAGCGACAATCATACCTCTGCATAACGGATAAGATACAGTCCCAAGACACGCTCATCTGGATGAGCAAGAGAAATGTTCCCACTCTGAGAACAAAAGGTTAACAATTTAATCCATTTCCAATGGCCGAAAGAATTTCATGGTGATTTTATATAATTGACAGCATAAACACGAAAAGCTAACAAGTGTTTACCACTTTTAGCTCTTCTACATCCATGTTGGATTTTCGAATAATGGAGCAGATACGAGCATGAGCATACTGAAGATAGACAGCGGTATTTCCCTGTTCACAAAGGGAATAAGGATGTAAATAACAAACAATTAGGGAGAGTGAGCAAAAAGATGATGAGGTCGGAATAAAAGTTCCATTCATGCAAAAGAAAGACGATACAGTAATGCCAGCAACAGAAACACACAAAATAAATACAGTACACGACTTGATGTAGAGCATAGAGCCATAGATAAAGACGTTGATCCGTCCACAAAACGGTGGAGTTTGAAAATACCTTGTCACTTAGCATCTGATCAAAGCTGAACGTGTAATTAGTCAGTCGGTTGTTCTTCAGATCCGCGTACCTGCATTGAAGATAGAAAACATGAGTATACAAATCGATTTAGGATTAAAAACGTTTAATTATTCAACTTCAGTCCAACAAGTTTGTCCTCATAAAAGAAGAAAAACTGGTACATACTTGACAGCGCCATATCCTACTGCCTTTGAAGTTTGCTCTAGTTCCTCATCAGTCCAGTCAACAATTTTACCTGAACAAAACCATGATCATATAAGACTATTAAGAAAACAAAACGAAGTTGTATAAGCGTACCACTTACCATTTTCAGTGAGACGCTGGAGAAGTTCTGATTTACTTCGAGATTTAGCCTCATCAAGTAGGTCTCCCAACCGAACAACCTCAGTACTACGAGTTCGGAAGCGCTTGCCATCTGCTCCAAGAACAAGGCCAAACCCAACATGACTCGTTTTGGGGAACTTCTTTTCCTTTGGATCTGGAAGCCAACCAGCCATCCTGGCAGCCTGAGACAAAAACAATATGTAAAATGAAATCCCATGCAGAATATGGAATGATGATAAAAACGGTTCTCTTGATCTGAAGAATTACTAGCATCAATATTGCAATAACATGTTTCTGGTAAAGATAAATGGCACTTTGTACATGCCTTGAAAAACATATCAAAGTGCTGCTGCTGACCAACATCTGTTACATATATTATCCATTCCGCCTTCTCAACATTAAGCCGGTACCTTCATAAAAGCAAGGACCAAGAAAAGGTGTAAGTTCATAAAATCCATCACTGCACAAACTAGACTGCATCAACTATGAAAATATATCCACTTTGTTTTTACAGAAAACAGCTAAATAGGCACTCAGAAAGATCTAAAGGAAAAAACATGTATTATTTAGCTACTAACCAAAGAGCAGCCAAGTCTGTCGAGGCATAGTTGAAGCCACCATCTCTTTTAACCACTATCAAAGGAATTTGATGACCTTGAATGAATATTACACGAGCGCCCTCACTTTCCTCGATCAAACCTTGGCTACTCAATTTCTCCAAGACTTGCGGAATATAAGGATTATAAAAGCTCTCCCCCTGAAAAGTGAGTAGATTAACTTCGTTTCTCACCGATTAACATAAATCAATAACCTTTTGGTTGCTTCCAGGGAAGAGACAGACAGCATGTATATAAACATTAGCGATTGAATACAAAGGGACACAGATGCTTTGATCAGAGTGATTTTGGATGATAAGTAAAGTATAAAGTGTTGCAAAAAAATGGCATCAACAAATACACAACAAAAAGGGATTTCTCAAGTCTTGAAAATATCTCAAGAAATATTGGCTGGTAATATGATAAGCGGAAGAAATTGGCCAAAAAAGACGGGTTTATTAAATTTCTAAAGCAAAAGGATCCATAACAACCAATAAGTGAAGCCAGATTGTAATACTTGGCAGCAATTGTAAATTTTGGATCTGCGAGGATTCTATGACAATGAGAAAATATGCCAGGGTGAGTAAACTAAGACTTAATATTTGACTACCGGCATGTTCTTCGTTATGATTCAAGTGGGAGAAAGAAAATAAACACCTTTGAGCAAAACTGCTAATCAACAAACATTGCACAAGTTTCAGTTCAAGAAAGTACAATAGTTCATGTTGCAACTTGCATACAACAAGGATATTATGAGGGCAAAGTCCAAACATTCAAGAAACAGATGCGTTGGTTTCAACATTAAAAAAATCAGGTTGCAGCTTTATTCTGTCGATACTTTATTGAGCAAACTTTATAGATCAGTAAAAAAAGCAACATTACCTTTTCTTCAAGTTGTACATCTAAGAGCTTGTAAACCTGGTCAAATTCGTTCCTGCTGATTTCACATATCTTTTTCCAAGCAGCACGATACTTCTCCTCCCCTCCCTACAGTGTGTTATTGCTGAGGTTAGAAGAAAAAACCACAATCTTCCCAGACTCCACATGCAAGGTGAACTTACCTGTAACCGAACAACAGCTTGTTGAGCCCTATCTTTAAATTCTGCATCTTCATCAAATCTCTGTTTGGATGCTTTATAGAAAACCTGCAGCAAAATAACCAAATTAATATATGACTATTTGTTTAATGAATCAGAAATTCTAACACAATGTAAAATAAGCACTTCTTTTGACTTTGGCAAAATAAGCACAATGCATGGAACAACACCTTACCTGAAGGTCACCAATAGCCTGGCTGCCAAGTTCCTCCCAATTCGGAAACTTTTCAAATAGAAATTCTATGAGCATTCCAAACTGCATGAACAAAGACCAACATAGTTTAGTACACGAAGCAGAAATTCGTTCAACTTAGAAGGCCTCCATATAAGCAAGCAAATTTTACAGTTACTAGTGCCTACAGAACAAGCAGACGTAGATATCTCTGCCAATGCAATATACCAAGACTCCAATTTCTCCAGCACGGCACAAAATAGTTCGATCAAGTATAATTTCAACTGTCAGTATATTACAAAATACTCCCTCCGTCCGGAATTAGTGACGCTCAAACGGATGTATCTAGACGTATTTCAGTGCTAGATACATCTGCTTGAGCATCAACTAATTCTGGACGGAGGTAGTAGATAAGAAAGCTTAGATATTAATAGTACATCTAATCATTACAAGGTTATAAAATGTAATCGAAGAGCTAAAGGAAAACACGGTGGATAAACAAATTAAATCAAATTAGATTGTGAAGTGGAAACAAGCTCTAGTTTATCAAACTACGAAAGTACAGAAAGTAGTGCACATTGCAGCAATGAATAGAGCACATCATAGTGTAATAGGTAGTAAGTAGATCTCATGGAAAATACCACCAACAGAACCAGTCAAATATTTGGTGGCACAGAAGAACCGCACCAAATGAACATTTTAATGCATCAATGTGTCAAAGGTACATGAAACTGGAAATGGATGCAGGCCCAAAAATCATAACCACGCCCAGGAAAAAAGCAAGTATTAAAGTACCTAAAGGTCATAGCACCAAATCTATTACCTGTGTACCCCAGTCTCCCACATGATTGCGTCGGAGAACTTCAACATTTGAGAATTCAAACATGCGTGCTAAGGTGTCTCCGATGATTGTTGACCTTAGATGCCCAACATGCATTTCCTTTGCAATATTAGGAGATGAGAAATCAAGCACTACCCTCTTAACTGGCAGAATTGGTGCCCAAGTTTTGATACCATTCACAAGCATATCTTGTATTCTCTGCAACAATGTAGTTCATCGGTGCTTAGCAGAAAGGAATTGTAGTATCAATTAATGCATGCAAAACTTGCAGATAAAACAATCCCAGGCAGACCTTAGCAACCCAGCTCTTGGATAAGACAATATTCACAAAACCAGGACCAGCAACAGAGGCTGATTCAATAACGTCACAGGCAGGCAGGTTCTTAGCAATCGCCTGTGAAAAAATCAGCACGTATGAAAATGTTGAAATGAATGAACAAGGAAATAATGGTAGTGGCACCTATGAAAGAACCCTCCTACTCCATGAGATCTTCTTGAAGTAAACCACCAGCATCCAGAGAGTTAGGATAGTTCTAACCTGACCAATTGCATTGGGGTTTTTGAAGCTTGTCCCGGATCCCTTTACTTTTGACCACAATCCCATTGCATTGTTGCTGCATACGGTTTAGATAAAGTTTCTTGATGAGCATATTGAAGAGATGCTAATATGAACAGGAGTCACACATGTCCAGATCATCAAATAAAATAGACACATAGGGGACGTACCACTGGTAGTCACCAAACTTTCCCGTGCAAACTTCAACTATCGGTTCTACATCCACTTCAGGCACTGTCGCACGGAGTGACAGGGCCACCAAATTGGAGATCTGCTGCTTGACACTCCCAGCTCCCTGCACGGCCTAGCAGTTTGGGTCGTCACCATCTCAATTAAGTAGATACGGGCAAACACACACACAACACAATCATCTCCAGAACCAGCAATCCAATACTCACCGGTGCTGCAGGTTCCTGGGCCAAGCCTGAGGCAGAAGTGGAGGTCTCGTCTCCCATGGTGGTGGAAGCGTAGCAGGCGCTCCTCGGTGACCTTGTGAAGGGAGATGCTCTACAATGACCTAGCTAGATAGGCAGCACAAAGATAAGCAACAAGGCCGAAATTAGGCCCCAAAGGGAAGGAACTATGAAGTGAAACTTGTTATATCGTCAGCCACGAATCCCAAAGCTACAATTTAAACCTAGCATGTCATAAGTTGACTTGAGCAGAGTGCAGAATGAACCACAGCCTTTTCCATCCCCAATTCCAAAAGCTGTGGGTAAATTCGCATGACCCCCATACGCCGACTAGCAGATTCGTGCACAACAAATTCACTTTAGAGTGCTATAAACCGGAACCATGGGAAACTAAATTCAAACCAAACATCTCAAGCACCGTACACTCTAAACCCCGCAAAAGGACCACTAGACAATCCGCCATTCCCTGTAAACCTTCGGAGCTCACAGGCGCGGACCCTAAACCAAAAACCGCACCAAACTCAAACCCATGACCCCTCGGATTTCTGCTGCCAAATCAGACCTCGCAACTCCGGGCGACGCGGGGACCGCGCGGCGCTATGAACGGCCGGAGCGGGGTGGAACCGGATGGGGTTGGGGGAGGAGGAGAAGTCGCGGGAGAAGCGAGGACTCACCGAATCGCGGAGCAGCGCGGCGGGCGGAGACGAGGAGGAGTCGCGCGGGGGTAGGCGCCGCCACTACTGCAGTTGCTGCTGCGGCCGCGAGTGCCCGCATCTCGACCTCGTTCGCGAATAAATACGCTCCCACGCCGCGTGCAGGGAAAGGCTAGGCGAGGGTTTTCGCTGCGCCTTATCGGGCCCGTCAAGTCTCGACCTCTTTGGGGCGTGGATATGGAGCCAAACACAGATTCCGCTCGAAATTTGCTTAGATTTGACTTTTAAATTTCAAGTCTTTGGGGCTTATTATGTGTGGATATGCCAAACAGGTTAAGATTTTTGAACAGATTTCGCTAAAAGTCTGACATCATATGCCATATAAAAACGCCTGATTTGACATGGTTAAAAATCTGACATCAGATTTTTAACATTCTCTTGCGAAAACATTTGAACAAACACATTGTGACATCTATGTGTTTTGTCTTGCAGTGTGTTTTTTAGGTGTGGATATGCCAGCCGGTTAAGATTTGAATATGCATTTTTCCCCCAAATACTATACAACCAATGTTAAATTTCTAGCAATCTCGAGCGAATATGCTCGTCGTTGTTGGATGAGGCACGCTGATCTTGTCGTGGGCTGGTTGTCCTCGTCAGTATTTTATAACGCGTTGTACTGTATCATGTGCAAACGCCCCGCGGTTGTGCGATGGACTAGATATCTTCTTCCAGAAGCACCTCTCACTTTCCGCTTGTTCCCTCCCCGATCTCGTCCCTTCTCATCTATCGACGGAGGCGGAGCGACGCGCGCGACAGTGGTGGAGGCACTGGCGCGGTGGCAGGCTCGAGCGTGCAGAGGAGCGGACGGCGTCGTCTAAGCACAGCTGGTGTTGGGGGAGGCGCCATCCAGCCCATTGCAAGTATCAAATCTGTTAGTGGTAGATATACTAAATAAAAGTAAAAGAAAACAGCGAGGAATTATAAGATTTGTTTTAATATAGAGGTGCATGGACCCAGGGGCCAATTCACTAAAGGCATCTCTCTCATAAATAACATCGGTAGTAAATAAATTAATGTTGGGCAATTGATAAAAGACGCATAAGTATGATGATTATCCATGGCATAATTAATATATAGGCCTCACGTCCATAACAAGTAGACCGTAATCCAACTGCATCTACTATTACTCTACCCCAAGACCGCAATCCTGCATGCATCTCAAAGTATTAAGTTCATGAAAAACAAAGTAACGCATTAAACAAAATGACATGATGTAGACAGAATAAGATCAAGCAATATGCTCAAACCCTGTCGTTTTATTCTTAGTTGCAACAACACAATATGTGCCTTACAACTCCTGTCACAGAGTAAGGACAACCAAGATTGAACTTACCACTATGCACCACTCCCTATGAAGATCTAATCATTAACTTGGCCAACGAAAACTCATAGACCGAAAAGCTACATAGATATAAAATTACACATAAGAGAAACTTCAAAGATATTCAAATACTTTCAATGAATAATTTGATCTTAAACTCGTAATTCTCGGATCCCAACAAACGCACCGCAAAATTTCACATCGGATTGATCTCAGATGAGATCATTGTATTGAAGATCAAGAGAGAGAGAGAGAGGGAGAGAGGGAGGGAGATAAAGGAGAGAGAGAGAGCCATCTAGCTACTGCTATGGACTCATAGGTCCTGTGGGAACTACTCACACATCATCATGGAGGCAGCAAGGTTGGTGAAGATTGCCTCCCCAATGGTTTCCCCTCCGGCAGAGTACCAGCGGAGGCCTCCAGATGGGATCACTTCGGAATAGGGGCTTGCAACGACGGAAGAATTGTTTCGGGTCTCGCTTTGGGGGTTTCTGAATATTAGGAAATTTATAGGCCAAGAATTAGGGCAATCAGAGCCACTAGTGGGGCACAAGGCGCCTGGGCGCGCCCCCTGCCTTGTGGCTCCCTCGATAATTGTCTGGTGTCCTCCCGAAGCTTCCAAGGCCTCTTTATACCCAAAAAAATCGTCAAAAAGTTTCGTCTTTTTTGGACTTCTTTTGGTATGGATTTCCTGGAAAACTAAAAGCATGCAGAAAACAGAAACTGGCATTGGGAACTAAGTTAATAGGTTAGTCCATAAAAACTATATAAAATGACATATAAAGTATACAAAGGTGATAATATAATAGCATAAAACAATCAAAAAAATTGGATATGTTGGAGACGTATCAACATCCCCAAGCTTAATTCATGCTTGTCGTGGAGTAGGTAAATGATAAAAACAGAATTTTTTGATGTAAAATGCTACCTAACATGTCTTAGTCATGTAATCATTTGCGGTATGAATATTGGGAAGCGATTGAATTAAAGCACTATTTCATTGATTTGACATCAAAACGATAATATGAAAGAGTGCTAGAAAGTAATCATTGTATTTCAAAATAAAGAATGGTAAAGAACGTTATCCTAAACATTTAATCATGTAAGCATGTCATAACTCGGTCTTCCCAACATAAAGTATAAATCATGAACACCCCTGTGCCAAACCAAGTAATTGTATCATACTTTTCTCACTTCATCTTTTCAACTTCACTCAATAAATGAGCGTGAACCATGGACTTAACACTTTGGATGGCAAAGAGAATAATAAGTGGGGTTTGTAAGTGAAGACAAAAATTTGAGAAAAACTTGCATCAGCACGGCTGATAGTTAGGGAATGGAGAGGCCTTACGATCGATGTCAATACGAGGAGTAGGGATTGCCATGCAACAGATGCACTAGAGCTATAAGTATATGAAAGATCTCTATATGAAACTGAGTGGGTGTGCATCCTAACTTGCTTGCTCATGAAGATCTTGAGCATTTGAGGAAGCTCGTCATCAGAATATACAACATCTATAATGTAAAAAAATCCCACTAGTGTATGAAAGTGACAAATCATGGAGACTCTATATGAAGAACATGATGCTACTATGAAGCACAAGTGTGGAAAAAGGATAGTAGTGGTGTCCCCTCTATCTTTTTCTCTCATTTTTTCTCCTTTTTCTTTCATTTTTTTAGAACAGTCTCATGGACCTCATCCCCACTTTTTAGAGGACTCTTAGTCTCCTCCAACCTTTTCCTCACTCGTAGGGGCTACACTCTAATAATGACGATCATCACATTTTTATTTACTTACAACTCGATAAACTGAAAGAATATGACTCTATATGAATGCCTTTGACATGTACCGGGATGTGCAATGATTTAGCGTAACATGTATAACAATGATGAACGGATGCTTTGCCACAATATATCATGTCAACTCTATATGATAATGCAAAGCAATATGACAATGAATGCTCAAGTCATGTATATGATGATGGTGGAAGTTGCATGACAGTATATCTTGAAATGGCTATGAAAAATGTCATAATAGGTTGATATTGTGGTTGTTTTGAGGAAGGATATAATAACGCAACAAGGTTGATGAAGATTGCCTCCCCAATGGTTTCCCCCTTCGGCAGAGTACCGGCAGAGGCCTCCAGATGGGATCGCTTCGGAATAGAGGCTTGCGGCGGGGGAAGAATTGTTTGGGTCTCGCTCTGGGAATTTCTGAATATTAGGGAATTTATAGGCTAGGAATTAGGGCAATGGGAGACATGAGTGGGCCACAAGGCACCTGGGCGCGCCCCCCGCCTTGTGGCTCCCTCGTGCATCGTTTGGTCTCCTCCCGAAGCTTCCAGGGTCTCTTTATGTCCAGAAAAAATCACCAAAAAGTTTTGTCGTGTTTGGACTTCGTTTGGTATGGATTTCTTGGAAACCAAAAACATGCAGAAAACAAGAACTGGCATACGGACATATCAACATGCATACTACTCTATTGAAAGAAGATACTACATGCATGGTAAAAATATAGGATTGGTATGATCAAAAGTGCAACTTGAATGTTAATTTTGATGAAGTCCTTCGCACTCAAAATCCTGATAATTCTAATATTCTCACTACGGACAATCTATCATTAAATAAATTAAAATCACATAAGCAATCATTCATATAACAGAAAGAAAATGCAAAAATAAGATTTGCAAAAACTCCAAAAATGAATCAAATCAAATTACTCAACAAGATCAGACATAATTATGTGGAATTAGTGTGATGATGTCTCCACATGATAGATTAGGACTAGGGTTTTAATATGCAAAAAGAATCAACCAAAACAGATCTGCAGTTTAAAAGTTATGATCAAAAGAAGTTCGGATTTGAATCTAGACAAATTCAAATTTGAAATTTTCAAACAAATTGATTTGATAGGTTCACTGGATAGATGGGATTAACATGAAAATTTTGGCTTTGATTTCATCAAATTTGGATAAACGGTTGAAAAGATATGATATTTTGAAAAATAGGGGCTATTGTGTAAAATTTTAATTGAATCCGGTCCCTGAACACATGGCGCGTTACTACCGGTTGAAAACCGTTCACTACGAAGCTTATACTATTGATGGCTGAAACTTAAAGGAAAACGGTTCGACAGTAAAAAGAATGTAAAGCCGATCTAATCTAGGTCGTAGATCTAAGATCAGACGGTGGAGTGGTGGTTGTTCTTACCACGCACGGCGTCGACAACGGAGAAGATGATCGCGGACGGTGACGGGGCGGCTGCTCCGGTGGTCGATAGAGATGGGCGAGGGCACCGGGGGGTGCGTCTTGGCGAGGCGAAGTCAACGGTGGTGACGGCGTTCGACCGCGGCACCGAAATTGTGTGATACCCCTTCCGGAAATAAAATGGCATCGGGCCAAAAGTGCCAGTCGGCCGACTGTGTAGTTCTCAGGCCTGAGTGCTGTTTAGGTCCACATAAAAAAGGTTTTTCTTTTATTTAAAACTAGAAAGGGTTTAGGGCTTAAATTAAATACAAAAAAATCTAAAAATTCTAGAAAAAAATATATAATTCCCCAATCTCACCTGGAGTCATATGAACTTTTATTCTGGCCTAATGCAGTTTTTTTTAATATAATTATTTTTGCAATAAAGTCAAATTGAGGATTACAAATAAATCCTAAACAAACTTTTAAAATTGCAAATAATATTAAAATACTTTTCCTGCTCTTTTTATATTGAAGAAGTCATTTTATCTTTTCTCATAAATTTCTTTCTTGAGTGGAAAGTATTCGAATATTCTAGAAAAATCCAAAAATGCAATAAATCATGATATGCATAAATGATTCTATTAGCATTCCAAATTTAGAAAATTTGGGATGTTACACCCAGTGACAATAAGGCCCAAGGCACGTGTTGTATTGTTGTCACTAAGGATAAAACGACGGAGTTTTGTCATATTGGTCGACTTCTTCCTGTCTACATTATGTCATCTTGCTTATTGTGATACTCTGCTTCTTGCAAACTTAATACCTTGAGATGCATGTTGAATAACGGTTTTGGGGTGGAGTATTAGTAGTAGATGCAGTTGGATTAATGGTCTACTTATCACAGACATAATATCTATGTTAGATTATACTATAAATAACCATAGTCATGAATACTGCAATTTGGTCAATTGCCCAACTGTAATTTGTTTACCATGCTATTTGTTGTTTTCGAGAGAGATGCTGCTAGTGAAACCATGGCCCAAGGTCTATTCTCCATTAATAAATTCTTCTACACAATTCGTTCTTTTTATTTGTCGTGCTATTTTACCACTATCTATCTCTACTATTTGCTTTTAATCTTGTAACTAGCAAGACAAGGGGCTTAACAACCCCCTTGCCACGTTGGGTGCAAGTTTGTATCTTGTTTGTGTGTAGGTGTTGTTGTTGTTGTTGTTGTTGTTGTTGTTGTTGTTGTTGTTGTTGTTGTTGTTGTTGTTGTTGTTGTTGTTGTTGTTGTTGTTGTTGTTGTTGTTAGCTTGGAAGCTTCCTACTAGATTGATAACCTCAGTTCTCTAACCAGGGAAAATACTTTGATGTTGTTCTACATCACCTTTCCTCTTTGGGGGAATCCCAACAACTCCTACGGGAGTCAGCATGACTCCGAGGTGTACTCTGGCTGACACGGAGGCTTCTGTTAGTCAGGTGGAGCCACCGTCGGAGGAAGCACAAATTTCCAGAAGTTCCCAAAATTTCATCCCAGAACTATGATATTTACTTCAAGAGAGTGGAAAACAAAGCCAAAAGGAATATCGGGAAGTGAATATTTTGTCTATGTTAGCAGTATATATGATGGAGATGGGGTGATCCAAAGATAAATGACTTTCATCATAGGTCCATTGAGAGACCCCTCTAATGCGGTTGTACTAAGACTCAAAATAAACCGAAAAACCTTCGAGTCTTTGGAGAGCTGACACCTTTTTCATTTTTGAATTAGGGGATCAACTCCATCCATAGAGAAACGCTGAGAGACTGATGTCCCGAGATAAACATGATAATCGACATTAGTCCTCACTAGCCCTATTATCATCAACACCAAAAAAATCAGTAAGGATATAATGCACTTTCAGACTATCCATTGGAATCATAATGAAGGTTTCCCCTCTTATCTGACATGGTCACCCTTCCGATGGGCTAGTAATATTCTTTAGCAGCGGCTCAACGTACAACTTAGTTCTTGTTGCTCAACCCATGGGATGGATGATCAAGGCCTCAAAATCCTGACAGAAAACAACTCGAAATGAAACATAGGGGAAAAGGTGTGATATGTAGATTGAATTTTCTGGGGAAAATATATAGGAGGTTTTCTTGTAGAAGGAGGCATCGAGCGAAAGATGGTACAGAGGAGAGTTTAGGGGATCCATGCACCCCTGGCTCGCAGCCAGAGGGTGGGCCATGTGGTGGGGCTGTGCGAGTCCTACACGGCTCATCTCGGTTCCTTCTTTGCCTTATGTATCCTATCTTTATTAATACTACCAGATATATTTTTGTAAAACTTTTAACACCCCTGTAATTTGTGACACCCCAATTTTTGGCCCTTTTCTTTCTTTGGATTTCTTAGGAATTTGCTCTGGATTTCTTTTGAATTGGCTCTATGGACTTAAAAGTTGGGAAGATCCTCTCTCTTTCTCCTTCCAAGTGGATCTTTGCTCTCAAATCCCTCCCAGAATCATGTAATCTCCATCCTAGCCCAACCATAAATTCCATTTCATCATACATTCCCTTTTCCCATTAAGGGAATAATCCTTTTTGCTCTAGGTTGTGAAGCAACCTATATTTCTGTGTTGCCAACAATTCCCACAAAATTTTCATAAATACTTTGACTCATATTAACCTTGGATATGTAAAAATATTAAAGCTCTCAAGCTCAAGGTGAGCACACCATCCACTTCTTATTTCCGGACTTATTTTCAGGTTGTGAAGCAACTATATTTTATATGGCTTTAGAAATTCTAAAATTTTACCAGAACATTCTACCACATATATGGCTTCCCTCCACAAAATTTCAATTCATTTGACCTAGCCAATATTTCTCAAAAATCTCTCAAGATTCTGCCCGGTAGGGATCATTGTGAAGGAAGTACTATTTATACATATCCAAATGGTATGAAATTTTACCAGTCCCTACACGGTCCCAAATCATCTATCTCCACCAAAGTTTAGCTCAATCTAACACACCATATGAGTGCATGTTCAAAATCAAGATTCTGGACCAGTTTGTCAGTTGTGAAGCAACTGCATTCAAACCTTGTCCAAATCCCCTCAAATTCCACCAGATTATATTCCTTCCTACCCTAAACCTTTGTGAAATTTTGTTTCTCTCATTGATCAAGTCATTTGACCCCAGCACCCAGTCTAATCTTGTTGCAGGAAACTTCAATTGATGCTACCCATCAGCACAAAGCCACTTTAATCATACCAAAGCATCAGTGGAGCTTCAAGATGGATGCACAACAAATTAGACAACTTTTTTCAGGCCCTCGTGCCCTCTCCTCGCCATGCCACGCGGAGACTACGCGGCTGGCATGCCCGTGCATGTGCTCTGCTCGCTGTGGCCACGCTCTGCGTGTCGGCTAGCGTTGGGCTTCGTCTTCCCGACCGTGCCCGCGCGTCCCCTGGTGTCGTCCACCCTACTCCTCCCTCCACCTCACCCCTTGATAACCCACAAGTATAGGGGGCCGTTTGTAGCCTTTTTCGAGAAGTAAGAGTGTCGAACCCAATGAGGAGCTAAAGGTAGAATTTATATTCTCTTCAAGTTCTACCGACCATCGATACAACTCTACGCACACTTAACATTTGCTTTACCTAGAACAAGTATGAAACCAGAAGTACTTTGTAGGTGCAATAGGATAAGTTTGCAAGAATAAAACTAGAAGTACTTAGCGGGAATAAAACTAGGAGTAATTTGCAAGATAATAAAAGTTAGTTGTTTAGTAGAAAGCTTTTTGTAACACAAGAGAAGGATTTGTACCTAGGCAATTGATAACTAGACCGATAATCATTATTGCAATTTTGTATGAGGGAGAGGCATGAGCTAACATACTTTCCATACTTGGATCATATGCAGTTATGATTGGAACTCTAGCAAGCATCCACAACTACTAAAGATCATTATGGTAAAACCCAACCATAGCATTAATAACAAGTCCTATTTACTCCCATACGCAACAACCCCCTTACTCAGGTTTGTGTTTCCGTCACTCACGCAACCCACTATAAGCGAATTATGAACGTATTGCAACACCCTACGGCGGTAATCCCACATGCTTGCGTGACACGGAGGGCACCATAGGACAGCGCCAAAATAAAACATACAACTCAAACCAATCACAATCATCAATCAACCCATAGGACAAAACGAATCTACTCAAACATCATAGGATGACCATAGATCATTGGGTAATAATATATAGCATGAAGCACCATGTTTAAGTAGATATTACAGTGGGTAGAAGAGGTGTTACACCGCTGCATAGAGGGGGAGAGAGTTGGTGTTGACGGCGGTGAAGTTGTTGGTGTAGATCGCCGTCACGATGGTTCCCCCGGCGGTGTTCCGGAGCCACTGGGAGAGAGGGGGAGAGAGCCCCCTCCTCATTCTTCTTGCTTGGCCTTCTCCTAGATGGGCGAAGAGTTTCCCCTCTGGTCCATGGCTGCCAAGGCTCCAAGAGGGCAGGAGCCCTTCGAGATTGGATCTCTCTCTCTGTTTCTCTTTTGTTTCGCGTTCCTGTTTCTGGCCCTTCATCGTTTCTTAAATTCTCGGAGATCCGTAACTTTGATTTGGCTAAACTTTTGAGGGGATTTTTTTTCCGGAAATTATCTTTCTTGCGGCGAAAGAAAGGCCCCAACCGCCTTACGGGGTAGTCACAAGCCTGCGGCGCGGCCAGGGTAGGGGGGCGCGCCCTCTGAGCTTGTGGGCCCCTCGAGCATCGTCTCGCGTTGATTATTTTTCCCAAAAATCACCTATATTCCAAAATAAATCTTCATAAATTTTTAACGCGTTTGGACTTTGTTTGATATGGATTTTCTACGAAACAAAAAACATGCAACAAACAGGAACTGGCACTGGGCACTGGATCAATATGTTAGTCCAAGAAAATCATATAAATTGTTTCCAAAAGTATGTAAAAGTTGTAAAATATTGGCATGAAACAATTATAAATTATAGATACGGTTCTGTTTGGATAGTACTCGTCGTCATCTATCCAACAAGCTTGAGTTTGCTCAATTCAGAGCTCATATGCAGAAGTTATGGCAGTTCTGGTTTTCTTGATGCATCTGTTTTGCTTGGGGCTTGCTTGATGCACCCCTGCGGTAGTAACGCTTGTAAGCGGTAGTACCATCCAGTCAGACAGTAGTACCAGTTGTAAGCGGTACTTCTGCTGTTCCAGTACCGGGCACACTTCTTATTCTGGGGGTTCTGTTTTTCGTGTCGGGTTCAACGGTAGTAGGGACGACAGTGAGGTGCGGCAATACTGCCTGTAAGCGATAGTACCGTCCCGGTCGGGCGGTAGTACCGTTGCAGGGGTACTAACGTCGTGCTCTGCTCGGCCCTACCTCCTCTGCTCCTGTGTTTTGCCTCTCCAGCGGTAGTACCGCTGGGATGAGCGGCAGTACCGCTCCGGCGGCTCTACCTCCCCGAGGTTCCTTGCCTTTGCTCTTTTTTCCTGGATCTACCGCCCGAGCGGTAGTACTGCTCCACGGAGCGGTAGGACCGCTTGTTGATACGTCTCTGTCGTATCTATAATTTTTTATTGTTTCATGCCAATATTCTACAACTTTCATATACTTTTGGCAACTTTTTATATTATTTTTTTGGGACTAACATATGATCCAGTGCCCAGTGCCAATTCATGTTTTTTGTTTCGCAGAATATCCATACCAAACGAAGTCCAAACGCGATAAAAATTTATGGAGATTTATTTTGGAATATATGTGATTTTTTGGGAAAAAGAATCAACGCGAGACGATGCCTGAGGGGCCCACAAGCCCTAGGGGTGCGCCCCCCTACCCTGGGCGCGCCTGGCAGGCTTGTGGACACCCCGTAAGGCGGTTGGTGCCGTTCTTCGGCCGCAAGAAAGCTAATATCCGGATAAAATCGTGTTAAAATTTCAGCCCAATCGGAGTTACAGATCTCCGGAAATTTAAGAAACGATGAAAGGCCAGAAAACAGGAACGCGAAACAGAAGAGAAATAGAGAGAGATCCAATCTCGGAGGGGCTCCCTCCGCCGCCATGGAGGCCATGGACCATAGGGGAAACCCTCCTCCCATCTAGGGGGAGGCCAAGGAAGAAGAAGAAGGAGGGGACTCTCTCCCCCTCTCTCCCGGTGGCGCTGGAACGCCGCCGAGGCCATCATCGTGACGACGATCTACACCAACAACTTCGCCGCCGTCATCACCAACTCTCCCTCCCTCTATGAAGCGGTGTAACCTCTCTTTTACATGCCGTAATCTCTACTTAAACATGGTTCTCAATGCTATATATTATTATCCAATGATATGTGGCTATCCAATGATGTTTGAGTAGATCCGTTTTGTCCTATGCGTTGATTAATGAGCATGATTGGTTTGAGTTGTATGTTTTATTATTGGTGATGTCCTATGGTGCTCTCCGTGTCGCACAAGCGTGAGGGATCCCTGCTGTAGGGTTTGCAATATGTTCATGATTCGCTTATGGTGGGTGGCGTGAGTGACAGAAGCACAAACCCGAGTAAGTAGGTTGTTTGCGTATGGGAGTAAAGAGGACTTGATACTTTAATGCTATGGTTGGGTTTACCTTAATGATCTTTAGTAGTTGCGGATGCTTGCTAGAGTTCCAATCATAAGTGCATATGATCCAAGTAGAGAAAGTATGTTAGCTTATGCCTCTCCCTCATATAAAATTGCAATAATGATTACCGGTCTAGTTATCGATTGCCTAGGACAAATAACTTTCTTGTGTGACAAAAAGCTCTCTACTAAAACTAACTTAATTATTTCTTTATCTAAACAGCCCCTAGTTTTTATTTACTTGTTCTTTATTATCTTGCAAACCTATCCCTTTACACCTACAAAGTACTTCTAGTTTCATACTTGTTCTAGGTAAAGCGAACGTTAAGCGTGCGTAGAGTTGTATCTGTGGTCGATAGAACTTGAGGGAATATTTGTTCTAGCTTTAGCTCCTCGTTGGGTTTGACACTCTTACTTATCAAGAAAGGCTACAATTGATCCCCTATACTTGTGGGTTATCAAGACCTTTTTCTGGCGCCGTTGCCGGGGAGCAATAGCATGGGGTGAATATTCTTGTGTGTGCTTGTTTGCTTTATCACTAAGTAGGTTTTATTTTCTGTTCTAAGTTGTTCTCTATCTTTAGTTATGGATATGGAACACGAAATACCAAAAAAATTTGGTGTACTTGCTACTCATGGAGATGGGGAACCTCCTAAAACCCTCGATGCTTGTTATGTGAAAAATATTAAACACTACTTTGATAATCCTGAGAAAACCCCATTCAACTTGATAATGGGAGACACGTTGGATCAACGTGAAAACTTTAGGGATTATCGCTTGACTCAAAAAGGGAAACTCTTATGGGATCAAATTGAAATGTTGCATTGGTATGCTTGGAATTTATGCTTGAGATATGATTATACTTGTTGCTCTAGGATGAAGGCTCCACACCTTCCCTTTTCATGTAAATTTAATGATAATGAAACCTTGGCTTCTTATGCTAATGGTATATATGATTACTATGATGTGGAACAAATAGAAGAATTTGTTGCTTTTAAGGGTGCTTATGAAATTGAATCTTTGTTTGAAAAGTGTGAAAATTATGATGATGTTGTTTACAGACCTGAAAATTATGCTATATTGAAATATTGCTATGATAATTATGAATATAATGCCGATATTGATGAGTTTATTGAGAAAGTCTCCGCTATCCAAGAAGAGACTAATATTTTGCAGGAAACTATGGAAGAAGAAATTGCTGAAACTGTGAGCTCATTAGATGAAAAAGATGATGAGGAGAGCGAAGAACAAAAGGAGGAAGAGCGGATTAGCTACCTGTGCCCACCTTCTATTGAGAGTAACTCTTCAACTCATACATTGTTTAATTTCCCTTCGTGCTTATCGAAGGATGATTGCTATGATGATTGCTATGATCCCTTGGATTCATTTGAAATATCCCTTTTTGATGAAATTGATGCTTGCTATGCTTGTGGCCATGATGCCAATATGAATGATCTTATGGAGATGAACTTGCAATAGTTCCTTATGTTATGAAAGAAATTGTTGCTATTGCACCCACACATGATAGTCCTATTATCTTTTTGAATTCTCCCAACTACACTATATCGAAGAAGTTTGCTCTTATTAAGGATTACATTGATGGGTTGCGTTCTACCATTACACATGATGATTTTGATGAATGTAATATGCATGTGCTTGCTGCTACTACTTGCAATTATTATGAGAGAGGAACTACATCTCCGCCTCTCTATGTTTCCAACACAATAAAATTGCAAGAAACTGTTTATGCTATGTATCAGCCTTTACTTTGTGTGCATGAATTGTTCTTTTATGACATGACAATGCATAGGAAGAGAGTTAGACTTCGTTGTTGCATGATATATGTTGCTTTGTGCTCAATACTAAATTACAAATCACTGTTAATTAAAATTGGCTTTGATATACCTTAGGATCCTGGTGGATCCATTACTTGAGCACTATATGCCTAGCTTAATGGCTTTAAAGAAAGCGCTGCCAGGGAGACAACCCGGAAGTTTTAGAGAGTCATTTTATTCTGTTATGTGCTTTTAAAAAGTTTGAAAACAAAAAATATAGAGGGAAACCTAAAACTTTTCAAAAAGAAAAGTGAAAGTAAGAAAGACGAGCACCGTTGAAGTGGGGGAGCTCCTTGAACTTTGTTCATGCCCATGGAAACTTTGCAAATCTTGAATTATGGAAACTTTTCAACAAAAATAATTATCCCCTTGTACAAATCCATTGTATTATAAAAATAATGTGCCAAGATTTGCCTTTAGGATGATTAGATTGTTTGTTTGGTATGTGCAGTGTAAAAACAGAAACTTTGGCCGTAGTGTGTGAATTTACATTTTTTACTGGAACGTCAAAAGTTTCTAAAATTCTTACACGGTACTTCTATGCAATTATTTTATTTTTTCCTAATTTTTCAGAATTTTTGGAGTTACAGAAGTATGGTCAATGTTGGGGATATAACTATTGAGTATAAACCGCCCAGGAGGGGCCGGGTTATGCTCATAGTGATTTACCTGTATTGAAGCCCATGAAGACATAGAAGATGGCGACTTACGAAGGAGACTTAATAAGAAGGCCCAAAGCCCAAAGGCGAGTTAGGGCCCATAGATGTAAACCGCCATAAGTATATGACTTGTATTGTAAGATAGGAAAGAGTGGATACCGAGCCGGACACGTTTATGAGCCGGCCGGGATTCTGTGAACCGCCGGGTGTCAACCTGTGTATATAAAGGGATGACCCCGCGGCGGTTTAGGGACAAGAAACAAGAGATCGAGAGCCAGGTTAAGCGTATTCGCTCCCTGGTCATCGAAACCCTAGCAATACCATCTCAAACTGGATTAGGCTTTCACCTTCACCGCAAGGGGCCGAACCAGTATAAACTCCCCGTGTCCTTTGTCCTGATTAACCCCTTTAAGCTAACCTCATTGCGATGGCTCCACGACTAAGTCCTCACACTAGGACATCTGCCGTGACGATTCCACGACAGTTGGCACCCACCGTGGGGCCAGCGCACGGTGGTTTCGAGTTCTTGAAGGGCAACTTCGAAGGGATCAAGGGATACTGTGGCGCCCCCGACTCAATCGTACACTAATCATACACGCAAACGTGTACGATCAAGCACAGGGACTCACGGGAAGATATCACAACACAACTCTAACACAATTTAAATGGAGATCCACAATATTACAGACCAGGGATCCGAAGATCCGAATACATAAGTCAGTCATACAAGTATTATCTGAGTACAGACATAGTTAGACAAGTTTTGCCTTAAGAAGGCTAGCACAAACAACGACACTAGATCGAAAGGCGTTGGCCTCCTGCCTGGGAGCCTCCGATCCTACTCCTGGTCGGCTGGCTCGATCCAGTAGTAAGTGCCCTCTGGACCCTCCTGGTAGTAAGCTCCGGTGGTGGCATCTGGCTCCTGGACTCCATCGTCTGATGTATCATCAAGGTGGGGTATGGGGAAAAGAGAAAGTAAAGCAACCGTGAGTACTCATCCGAAGTACTCAGCAAGCAAGGATCTATACTACATATGCAACATTATCAATGGAGAAAGGCTGTATAAGTGGACTGGGCTGCAGAAATGCCAGATAGAGAGAAGGCCTAGTCCTATCGAAGACTAGCATCTTCAAACATCTTCACAAGGCCATCATCTTGCAACAGTAGAAGAGAGTAGAATAGCATTTTATTTAGCAAACATGTTGAAGTACAGCTTAAAGATCCTTCCTCGACTCCCAAGCGAGAAAGCGATCCCGAAGCTTCAATTAAGTAACAAGTATCCAGTTCAAGTAGTAGATCGGGATACACAAACTGAGCGTCCTTTACCGTAGGACCGGCTATCGATAGATGATTCATCCCTGCAGGGGTGCACTACTGTTACCCAACACGCTCGATCAACTCTGGTCGGACATACTTGCTGGGTAATGCCCGTACTCGGAAGATCAACACGAAGCAGCGCTCTACCTAGGCTCGACAGAGAGGTCAGCACGCCGGACTAACCTATGCATCCAGAGGTCTTGGGCCATCGCCCTGGGCACCCTACGCGTTGCGAGACTGGCCGGGGTGCAGGCGCGACACTGAACTCGTCAGTGAAGTATCCAGCCCAATCCCGACAATCAGCCCGCACGGTGAATCGTGACGTCAGACGAGCTTTTGGGAGAAACGTACATCGCAGAGGGTCCCATAACCATTATCCCGCGTGGTGGTTGTGCGTATAGGGCACGTCGACCCACTCAGATCACACACCCAAATCCAATAGGCTCAATTAGTATCACGCATAGACAATCAGAGTCTCTGATGCTCCGCCACAATATCACACTCGAGTGCCCTTCCGGCACACCCGACATCATAGATCCCCAGCGGGTACCCACCAGGGTGGACCCGCCTGTAACAAAGGTCAAGCAATCGTGTGGTCATAACATCAAGGGGGAAACCCGAGGAATCACCCTCGGCGGATTCCACTCGACGAAAACATCAGGGTGAACGTATGAGGCATCACCCTCGAGGTTCACACTGAGGGTTGCACGACAGAGTCATATCAGAAGTGGAGAAGGAGGAATCACCCTCGATGACCACGACCGAACAGCTACACTGCAGAGTATTCATCGGGAGTGCGTTACGAGGTATCACCCTCGACACTCGATAGTTACTACGCAGAGTCGTACAACTAAGGGGGTGTGAAGTGAGGTGTCGGTCTCTGGTCGACGATCACGTTGATCGAGTCATCGATGATCAAGCAGGGGCAACAAGAATAAGGTGGTGGGGTCACTGATGGTTCACTACCAACCTATACTAAACAGTTTATCATAGGCAGGTAAAGTAACAATGAACAGGTTACAACACCAGGCTATGCATCAGAATAGGAGCATACATTAACAGTAGCAAAATCTAATGCAAGCAGGAGAAATGGAATGGGCGATATCTGGATGCTCAAGGGGGGGGGGGCTTGCCTGGTTGCTCTGGCAAGAGAGAGGGGTCGTCAACGGGCTGCTCGTCGGTAGTGTAGTCGTACCCAGGTGCAGCGTCGTCGGTCTCAGCGTCTATCGAAGGAGAAGGGGGGGGGAGAAACAATAAATTCACGACAATAATGCAAACAATATGTATGACATGCCTAAATGATATGCCGGGGTGTTCTACTGCCCAACTAAATGATTTAGTTAATTTAGGAATTTATTCGGATTTATTCAATTAAAGTTGGGCACTATTCATTTATCGAAATCGGTCTAAAAGTTCAATGTTCTTATAGCTAGAGGCATCTGACAGGAATACGGAGGGCGTATTCGGGTTCGTATCGGAATTCTGAGCAAGTTTCATATATAAATTATTTTCATCGGAGTTACGGTTCATTTAATATGATTTTCTAAAGTTTTAAATATTTTCTGAATTTAATTATTAATTTAAATTCGAATTATCCAGAATAGTGAATGATGACATCAGCATGAGGTCAGGGTGACGTCAGCAGGTCAATTCTGGCTGACCAGAGTCAAACCTGAAAGTGGGGCCCACATGTCATACACTGAGACATTAACAGAGGGATTAAATTAACTAATTGGGTTAATTAACAGGTGGGGCCCGGTAGTCAGTGTCTGATTAGCGTTTAAACTAATTAATTAACTAATTAACAGAATTTCTATTTATTTTAAATTCGTTTAAATGACCGGGCCCCACATGTCAGTGAGACAGGGCGGCCACGTCAGCGTTGACCCCGGTCAACGGGGTCAAAGGGGCCCGCGGGGCCCCACAGTCAGTGGCACAGGGGTGGGACCCACCGGTGCCACGTCGGACCGGCCGCCGGAGAGCGCTCCGGCGAGCCCGAGCGCGGCACCGAGCTCCGGCGAGCTCGGGATTCGCCCATAGGGCATCTCCGGGGGTGGGATTGGGCTCTATCGAACGGGCGCAGCGAGCCGCATCACGTGGTGGTGGTGGTTGGTCCCGGGGGTGGCCGGAATGGCGGCGACATCGACCGCGGTGGGCGCCGGCGTTTGGCCCCATTTGGAAACGAGGCGGGAGCGGGCTAGGTGGCTAGTTGGGGGCCGAGATCGACGCAACTCGCGCTCTGGAGCACGCCAGTGGCTCGCGCGGGGGCTCGGGAGCACGTACGGCGCGCGGGCAGCGGCAATGGTGGTGATCGGAGCACGGCAATGCGGCGAGCTACCCCACGACGGTCAAGCTAGCGCGCAGAGAGGCAGGGGAGGAAGGAGGAGCTCACAGTGGGGCGTAGCCGATCAAAGCGGGCTCGGGGAAGGCGTGGGGTGGCCGGATTCGATGACGACACGCGGCGGCGATCCGAGGAAGAAGATGATGGCGTGGGGCGATGTAGAGGCGCTCCTGCTCGGGTGACTCGTCGGGGAGGAAGAGGAGGTCACGGCGATCCTTCCTGGCGCGGAGGCGAGGCGAAACGGTGGCAGTGGCCGCGCGCGCCACGGTGGCGGAGCCATGGTTGCGCTCGGGAGGGGGGAAGCAGAGAGGGAGAGCGGGGGAAAATGGCGAGGGAGACGCCAGGGGTTCGCGGGGGTTGCCCTTATCCTCTACGCGGGCGTGGTGACGCGCGTTGTCGACTAGGGAGCGAGGGGGCCAGGGCGGCGAGCGCGGGCGCGGGCGACAGCGCGGCGAGGTGAACAGGGGAGGTAGGGGATGACGCTAGATGGGCTGGGCCGCGGCTGTAGCGAGCAGGCCAAGTGCATAGTAGTTCCTTTAGGCCTTTTTCCTTTTTCTCTTTTTCTGTTTCTTTCTCTTCTAATTTGTTAATTATTTGGGCCCCAAATGGTTTTTGTAAAAAGTGTGACCTAGTCCATAAATACCAGTGCATTATACCCTAACACCAAAAACTAGTTTGGGCAAAACATCATTTCATATTTGATCTAGATTAATTAAAAGGCTATTAAATATTATTTCCAGCCACTGTTAAAAGAGGTATGGGTCACCTAATTAATTTATTAAATGTTGGTTACAATTTTAGAATGGTCTCTGTATTATTTGTCATTTATTGAACATTTTAGTTTTTATGTTGCACAACTTTTATTTTCCACTTTCATTTAAATTTGAATCTTGTCTTAGTAGTTGAAATGCAATATGATGCTAATGATGATTATGCACTGTTAAACATGCTGACTTGTCATTATCAAAAGTGATTACTGTGGCTAATGACATGGGGTGTTACAGATACGCTGTGGGCCGGATGACCAAGAGTCATCGCAGCAAGCTCTACATCGACGACGAAGGCTGGGGCCCCGAGGCCAGCTCAATTGAGTACGGGTACCGGGTCCCCTTCGGTGGAATTCACGTCTTCATTGGCAAGATCGGCGAACCGGGCCCTGAGCCGGACACCTGCACCGACATCATCGAGACGGCTCAGCGTGCAAAACCCGCCCGAGTTCAGCCCGCCATGGGTCGTGCCTTCGTGGGATTCATCAATGGTGCGGAATCTGGGGATAAATCGGTATCTGACAGTGAGACAGTTGTCTATTCTGATGGCGAGTCATCCACCGGTGAAACCAAGTCATTATACCAACTGCAAGACGGTCGGCTTGGGGGCTGTTCCGATGGCGATAGTATTCCGGACCCCTACGAGCCGCCGAACCGGGTTGCGATCTTCATGGCCGGTACGTAACCAGTGCAGCACTCTTCAACTACAGCGGCATTGATTTCCGGGTCAGCAGCGGCGACGACAGCCAGGGCAGGAGGCCCTGCGCGCCCGCCGGCTCAAGTCTTGTCCGGTTTACTAGACGCCTTGGCAATACTGCTGACGACGGAGGTTAACCCAGATAATCAAGATCAGCATAACGCGGAAGTCGTGAAATTGCGAGATCAGATAGCTCAAGCTAAGGAAGACATGGCAGCTGAAGATGCCAGGATGGCTACGGAGCGGGTTACATTGGATGCTCAGGTGCAGCGGATTCAGTCGGAGTCTTACCGGCTCATGCTAGATCAGAACGCTTCAAACGAAGTCATGAGGAGGAGGCATCAATCTCACCTGCCACCGGTTTACGAGGCGAGGAACCTCTTTAACACGCCAGGAGCAGGAACCAGTAACCCGCCAGTGGTGGACCGGGTTGAAGTGCCTGGGACGGGAGCGCCGGTTCACCCGCGCACCACGGATCCGCCTCGTCAGAACAATATCCCGCCGCAGCACATGCCAACACCACCGGGTCATTACTCTAACCCTTTGGATAACATGATCGCTGCGGCGTCACGATTGGCGGCTATCCCGGTGGAAGGTGAGTCTCCAACGGCGGTTGAGATGCGGAGGGCTAGATAGCTCCTTCAGACAGCATTGGTTCAGCAGCAGGCTTATTCTTACAGTCGAAGCCGGATTCATTCCACCCCTCACCCAAGCCGGAGTTACAGTAGGCATATTGATGAGCCAGCTGTGTCAAGCAGTGGGCGGAACCATAACCAGCCTCGTGGACATAACCCGGCGGGCGGTGGTGCTGATGCTCAGAACGTGGTGGATCAAGGTAGAGCACGTCGAGAGGCCGAGCTGGCGGCGCAATATACGACCCGGCAACCTTCTCCGGTTCGTCCGACAACTTCGGTGGAGCCAGGTGTAACCTTTAGGAATTTGGGCGTGCCATGTTTAGTGCCGGCCATACGTAATGAGCGTCTGCCCAAGGATTTTAAGGGCCCTCGCAAGGTGCCTAACTATACAGCCGATTTACCTCCTGAAGCATGGATCGAGAGTTATGAGATGGACATGGAATTGCTAGATGTTAGCGATGCGGCATGTGCTAAATATTTCCCCTGATGTTGGATGGAACGGCTCACACTTGGTTGAAGGGGCTCCCTGCCAACTCCATTGGGTCATGGGCCAAGTTAAAGGCCCGGTTTATCCAGAATTTCAAAGATACGTGCAAGCAGCCTATGTCAATTGTGGATCTGGATGCCTGTGTCCAAGAAGAGGGCGAGTCCACAACCCATTGGGTGCGCCGGGTTTCGACCATCTTACATTCATCAGATCGCATCAATGCCGGTTCAGCGGTCATAATGTTGGAGAAGAATTGCCGGTTTACACCTCTTAAGCAGAAGTTGGGTCGGCTCAAGCGCCACTGCAATGACATGGGAGAGCTGATGACGGCTCTGGTTAAGTACGCTGACTCTGATGGTACCAAGGACCCCGAGTCTGATGATGACAAGCCGGGAAAGGGAAAGAAGAGCAGCAGCACCAGAGGACAGTAGCATAATCCGGCGAATCAAGGAGGCAATGGTAAGCGCAAAGCTGATAATAGTTTGGACTTTGTGGCTAACACCAATGCACAGAATAATGGCCAGCGTCGTAAAGGTAAACCGCCCCCACGGGCCGGAGGGCCAGGCTTTAATCTTGAGCAGATGCTAAATCAGCCCTGCCCAAGGCATGGGACGCGAGAAAGACCGTCTGGCCACCTCTGGAAGGATTGCTACATCATGAAGGAATATAAAAATTCCAATCTTTTTCAAGGCAATCATGGACCGGGTGGTGGTTCAGGGTCCAGTTCTCATGGGCTGGGTTACGGCGGTGGCGGTTCTAGTTCTGGATTCCAAGGTAATCAGGGCAATCAAGGCAATCAGGGTGGCTACCATCAACAGTCAGGTAAGGGGAATCAGCAGCAGCAATCTGGGTATCAAAGTAACCCAAAGCAATTGAGTAGTGGGCAGTACCACGTCTTCACCACAAATTTATGCAAACGGGATCAGAAGCTTCATAAAAGGGCAGTGAACGCCGTTGAACTGGCGGTTCCCCGTTACTTGCGCTGGTCTGAGCAGCCCATCGTGTGGAGTCGGGAAGATCACCCGCCCCGGGTTGATAATCCGGGTCACCTAGCATTGGTGGTTGCACCCCAGGTTGGAGGGTATAAGTTTACCAAGGTACTCATGGACGGAGGGAGCAGCATCAATATCCTTTATTACGAAACTTTCCGTCGCATGGGGTTGACAGATAAAAATCTTAAACCGTCAAATACAGTTTTCCATGGTGTGGTGCCTGGTAAGTCGGCGTACCCTGTTGGTAAGATAGCTCTGGAAGTTGCCTTTGGAGATGATCATGACTCTAGGTCAGAGACATTGACCTTTGAAGTAGTCAAAATTCACAGCCCGTATCACGCTCTGTTTGGACGGCCGGCTTATGCCAAGTTCATGGCACAGCCTTGTTATGTTTATCTGCAGCTCAAGATGCCGGGTTACAAGGGGACCATCACAGTACATGGGAGCTGAAGGATAGCCTTGGAATGTGAAGAGGGTGATGCGGCTTATGCTGAGTCGGTTTGTGCAACGGAGGAGTTAAAATTTTACAAGGACAATGTTGATCCGGCGGATATGACGTCTTTGAAAAAGCCAACTACAGAGCATGATCCGGTTTTGAAGTTTAAATCGGCAGATGACACTAAGATGGTTGATTTTGTTCCTGGCGATTCATCCAAGCAGTTCAGCATCAGTGCTAATATGGATCCAAAATAGGAAAGCGCACTCATCGAGTTCATCCGTGAGAACCGGGACATCTTTGCATGGAAACCTTCTGACATGCCAGGTGTACCGAGGGAACTCGCTGAGCACACTCTCAATATTAATCCCAAGTTTAAACCGGTCAAGCAGTTTCTTCATCGTTTCAATGAAGAAAGGCGTAAGGCCATTGGTGAGGAGGTAGCCCGGCTCTTGGCGGCTGGGTTTATTGTTGAAGTTTTTCATCCTGAGTGGTTGGCTAACCCGGTGCTGGTACTTAAGAAGAATGTCACTTGGCGCATGTGTGTGGACTACACGGATTTAAACAAGGCTTGTCCGGCTGATCCTTTTGCTCTCCCTCGTATTGATCAGATTATTGATGCTACGGCGGGTTGTGAGCGTTTGAGTTTTTTGGATGCTTATTCTGGTTATCATCAGATCAAGATGGCAGTTAAGGACCAAGATAAGACAACTTTCATAACTCCCTTGGAGCCTTCTGCTATGTGTCTATGCCTTTTGGGCTCAAGAGTGCCCAGGCGACTTACCAGCGATGTGTGCAGAATTGTCTTCATAATCAGATTGGACGCAATGTTCATGCTTATGTGGATGATATTGTGGTGAAATCCAGAAAGAAGGAGACGTTGATAGACGACTTGAAGGAAACCTTTGATAATCTCCGAGTTTATAAGATGATGCTTAATCCGGCCAAGTGTGTTTTTGGTGTGCCGGCGGGCAAGCTTTTGGGCTTTCTGGTGTCTAACAGGGGCATTGAAGCTAATCCGGAGAAGATCAAAGCCGTTACTTCTCTGGCCAAACCGGCGTGTATCAATGATGTTCAACGTCTGGCGGGTCGTATTGCGGCGCTAAGCCGGTTCATAAGCCGCCTCGGTGAGAAGGCCATCCCTTTGTATCAGATGATGAAAAAGACAGATGACTTCGTCTGGAGTGACGCTGCTAATGAGGCATTTGAGGCGCTTAAGAAGCAGCTGGCTGAGCCGCCGGTCCTAGCTGCGCCCGTTGATAAGGAGCCACTGTTGTTATATGTGGCTGCTAATAGCCGGGCTGTCAGTGTGGCTATTGTGGTTGAAAGGAAAGAGGCAGGCAAGGAATATCCGGTTCAACAGCCGGTTTATTATATCAGTGAAGTGCTTATTGAGTCCAAGGAGAGATACCCACATTGGCAGAAGCTCGTATATGGGGTTTTCATGGCAAGCCGGAAGCTTAAGCAATATTTTCAGGGTCACCCCATTACTGTAGTTAGCTCTACTCCTTTAGGAGATATCATACAAAACAGGGAAGCAACAGGCCGGGTTGCCAAATGGGCCATTGAACTTGGGCCTCATGGTTTGAAGTATATGCCTCGCACGGCCATCAAGTCTCAAGCGCTGGTGGATTTCATCAATGACTGGACAGAGCTACAGATGCCTGACGAAAAACCAGATAACACGTATTGGACTATTCACTTTGATGGGTCCAGGCAATTGGAGGGCTCGGGGGCTGGAGGTTTGCTTGCTTCCCCTCGAGGTGATAAATTTTGTTATGTTCTCCGTTTGATGCTCCCTTGCACTAACAATGCAGCTGAATATGAGGCCTTGCTCCATGGTCTTCGGATGGCTAAGGAGATGAACTTAAGCCGGGTAAGGTGCTTTGCTGACTCAGATTTGGTGGCTCAACAAGTCTCTGGTACTTGGGATTCTAAGGATCCCCTCATGGCGGCTTATCGACGAGAGGTGGATGTTATTGCTGGTCACTTCAAGGGTTATCAAGTTGAGCATGTTGATCGGAGGAAAAATGAAGCGGCTGATGCCTTAAGCCGGTTGGGTTCTCAACGTAAACCGGTGCCACCTAATGTCTTTCTTGACGTTTTGCATAACCCGTCGGTCAAGTTACCTACAGAGGAGGATTTGGCTATTCCTGACCCGGAAGCTCAGTTGGTGGCGGCTCTTCATGTTATTCCTGATTGGACAGTTCCATATTTGGCATATATGACCCGGGGTGAGTTACCTGAGGATGAAACCTTGGCCAGGCAAATAACCCGGCGGTCCAAGTCAATGACAATTGTCAATGGAGAGCTGCACCATTGTAGTGTTACCGGGGCGTTTCAACGTTGTGTTTCTCCTGAAGAAATCTGTGAGATTCTGTGTGAGATCCATGAAGGAGATTGTGGTCATCACGCCGGCTCTAAATCTCTTGTAGCCAAGGCTTTTCATCATGGTTTTTATTGGCTGACGGCTCATGCTGATGCTGAGGACTTGGTCAAAAAATGTGACGGTTGTCAGAAGTTTTCACGTCGAGCTCATGTTCCGGCTCAGGAGTTGAGAATGATTCCAATCACTTGGCCGTTTGCAGTTTGGGGGCTTGATATGGTTGGACCTTTTAAGAGGTCCAAGGATAAGAAGACCCACCTCTTGGTGGCGGTTGATAAATTCACTAAGTGGGTAGAGGCAGAGCCAGTCAGTAAGTGTGATGCAGCAACGGCGGTTCAATTCATGAAGAAGGTGATCTTCCATTTTGGCTTTCCACACAACATTGTAACAGACAATGGCACTAATCTCTCCAAGGGTGCTATGAAAGAATTTTGTCAACGTGAGCATATCCGGCTTGATGTATCATTGGTGGCTCACCCCCAATCTAATGGTCAAGCTGAGAGAGCCAATCAAGAGATCCTGAGAGGCATCAAGCCCCGGCTTATGGTTCCCTTACAGAGGACGTCGGGCTGTTGGGTAGAGGAGTTACCCTCGGTGCTATGGAGCATCAACACGACGCCCAACAGATCTACGGGTTACACGCCTTTTTTCATGGTTTATGGAGCAGAGGCGGTTCTCCCCAGTGACATCCGTCACGACTCACCCCGGGTGGCGGCTTACGTTGAAGCTGATAATGAAAAGGCACGTCAGGATGCACTTGACCTGTTAGACGAGGCGCGTGATCTCGCAGCAGCTCGTTCGGCGATTTACCAGCAAGATCTACGTCGTTATCACAGCCGCCGAGTCAGGACCAGAACCTTTCAAGAAGGCGACTTAGTGCTCCGGCTTATCCAGGATCAGACGGATATGCACAAGTTATCCCCACCTTGGGAAGGACCCTTTGTGGTCAGCAAGAATCTGAACAACGGGTCATACTACCTTATTGATGTTCGAGACCATAAGGACTCACGCACGTCGGAGGAAGAGACTCGCCGGCCGTGGAATATTGCTCATCTTCGGCCTTACTACACCTGAGCCATTGGCTCTTCTGATGTACATATTCTTGACAATGTATATATTAAACTGGCACCCCTGCTAAAGCAGGGCCTCTGTCGTCTTTTCTTAATGAGTTTTTGGTTACTTGGGGGCTTCCGGCTTATGAGCGAAGTTATGACTACCCTTTGAACTGGCTTACAAGCCAACTGAAAAAAAAACTTGGGGGCTTGCTACCCAGGTTAAAGGTACCAAAGAGAGTCTGTTGCAAAATCACAGCTCAAACACAGGTGCCCCTTGAGCATAGCTCAAAAATATTACTTGGGGGCTCCTTGATTCTAAAGAACAAAGAGTTTGTATAACCCTTGTAATAGGCTTAAAAGCCAGGCTTGGAAGCCAGGTGTATTCACCTAAAACCCCGGGTTATCCTGCCTTTTTAAGTAAGCCACTCCGCCCAGGTATTCCTGGAATGACCCGCCGAACGTTTGACAAGTCAATCTTATACAGACCCTGAACTTGTCAAAGTTAAAACGATGATTGGTTATGTGACGTCCATCTTATAAGGTTTGTATATAGGTTTAACTCAGTGGCTGTGCGGCCCGTGAAAGCACTCGATTTTCGGCCTGGCAGCCCATGAAAAGCCTCATTTTTTCGATTGTTTTATTCCACAGTTTTTTGAGGTTTATTTGATGAGGCTTATAATGCTTTATGATCATAATTCATCCGGTGTTTATTAACCCGGCCTGGCTTTTGACTATAAGTCGCTAGTATGAGATAAGATAATATCCGGTGTTTATTAACCCGGCCTGGTTTTGTTCATAAGCCAAGCAATCTATGATAATTACCAGTGCTCAAAGTTTGGGTTCTCCCCTTACTACACCGGTTTGGTAAACCAACAGTGTGATCAAATATCACAGGTGTGATATATTTCAAATTTGGTTATTCTGAAATTCCAGCCTTGGGTATAAGCTATGTTAGTTTCCATGGTTTTTTATTGGGCGTTATGACCCGTCCAGCGGTAAACCGCCAGGATACTTTTAATCCGTTGCATGCAGGAGCAGATTCCACATTGTTAATATTATAAGCATAAGTGGCATATCTTAACATGGTGGATTAGCAGTGTCATGCAAAGTAAATATGCACGATGGCATAGCAGAACAAGAGTTTAAGCTAGCCTATTACAAGGCGTTTGGTGCCCAAAAGAATAATTGTTTTAACAAGTCTTAAAGAAAGCAGCTGCTAAACCGAACCCCGGTTTACGAGTCCTGGCCTGGCTGACTTGAAGGTTGCGGATCGTCCAGCGCCGGTTCATCTTCCTCCTCTCTACCCAGTGGCTGGAAGTCAATGGTGGTCCAATCGATCCCAGTTAAGGCCTTGAATACAGCTTCATCACTTATAAGTATGGAGGGGTCAACATCAGGGGCATAGGTATGCTTACGGATTGGAGGAATAAGATTTGGAGCATCATAAGTTGGCGCGTTAACTCTCTTGTTGTTGGCATCATAAATCGACTGATAATGTGAAAGATCGGTTTCTTCAGCCAATTTGCTAGCCAATGGGCACATTTCCCTCGTCAAGGCTCTGAGGTCATCGTTATTAAACTCTGACCCGTCCTCCTTTATGCTCGGGTAGCCGTTTCCCACATCGGCTAGATCAAGATCAGATATCCAAGCTTTGGCCCGAGTCAGTGCAGTAAGAGCACCCGCCCTGGCAGCTGACTTCTTTAGCTCTTCAAACCGTGCAGGCATCATCGCCAGCCTTTCCAACGTCTCCTTGATCAAGGTTGGGGGCGGTTTATTATGGGAAGCTGTGCAGATAACCCGTTGTACACCGGTATATAATTGCTCTATAAGTGTATAGGCAGCTTTCAGTTTTTGCCGCATGTCTGAGCCAAGATGAGCAATGCGAGTTCCTGCATCATCAAAAACATTGGTAAACCGGCAGTCTCTTACATAATACATGTTCAAAGCTTATGAAGAAGTTATTTACCAAATACGGCAGCGGTCATGGCATTTATTTGCTGTTTCAAGCCAGTCAGCTCCTCAGCTACCAGATTAAGGGCAGCCTCAGCATCCTCAGCCCTCTTCAGTAGAGTTGACTTTTCTGTATCCCAACCTGCCCGCTCGTTCTTAAAGCTCTCCTTCAGTTTTTCCATGGCTGTTAAGGCACTGGTCAGTTCTTCCTTGGCTTTGGAGGTCTCGGCTTGTTGTGACTTGATATTTTCTTGAATATCGGCAATTTGAGATTCCTTCTTGTTAAGATCAGCCTGCAAGAGACATGTAATTAATTAGATAACAGTGCATATTCAAAGTCCCAAGCACATAACAAGTAATATACTTGGCACTTGGGGGCTAATGTCTATTGCTTCTTATCAAAAAAAAATTACAAGTCCCAAGCACATAACAACTATCAGCTTGATGGTCAACCGGATTATAAAGGTCCTAAGTAAGAATTTTGAGCCTTACAACATAATTAGTCTCAACTTAACATATTTGTTAAGTCGACCCTTGGGGGCTACACAGGCAAAATTGAAGAGTTATTATTCTAAAGTCCCGGTTCATATTGACATTATAAACCGGCCCTTGCGGGCTAGTGGAGTTGATCTATATGGTTCTTGAAAGTTTGCAGAACATTCTATTCTTTTATGTCCAGTAAACTTGGCGGCTAAGGGAAGAATATTTATGCAGAGTTAACAGCATTTACCTCATATCGCTCCTTCATCATGTTCAGTAAACCGGCTTCATAATCACGGCTTGTGTACAAACGGTTTAAAAACCCAGAATGAATATCTTGGGCGCTGAGGTGGGCATAGCTTTCCAAGTCCGCCTTCCACTTGCCCTTGTCAACAATAGAAAATTCTACTTTGGCACTATGTTTTGACAGAGCAGTGGGGTTGTCTGGGGCTGTATACCTGACACCGGTAACTACAACATCATCAGCTTTATCATCAGCAGCCTTAGTTGGGCTTGGTGGTTTATCAGCATGACCCATCGGATCAATTTCCATCTGCTCAACAAAGGTGTCATGATCTTGCGATGGCGGATCATCAAGAATAGCTTCAGTATTTGTTTCAAACTGTTCCGGGTTCTTTTCCGGATCAGTTGGCGCGCTGTCATCAGCCGGTTTGTTCAATTTGGCCTTTTTACTGGGTCTGGCCTTGGCTCTGACAGAGATGCAAATAACAGGTTAGTATAATGATCAAGCATAAGGTATAAGGGGTTAGTTAAAAATGCTCACCCAGGAATAGTTTTGAGGGTTGGAATTTGTGTCCCTGTGGACTCGCCAGAGGATAAATGGGAAGTTCCCTGATAGTTTGAATCAGACGGATTAAGAGGTTGTCGGAAATAACCCGCCTTGGGATAAGATGTGTCAGAAATAGAAGAGACCTCTGGGCGGCGTTTACGAACTGGCGAGTTCGGTAAACCGGAAGAAGTGACCACATGGCCGCTATGCTGGGTTGTGCAGCGAGCTTCGTGTTGCTGCTTCTTCAAAAGAAAGTTTGGATCCAAGTAAGCTAGGGGGTGAGAAAATCTTATTTTTCGGCTTGCTTGTCGGGTTTTCTGTGTGGGCAGAGGTTCTGAACCGGATGAGAGAATAGTTACCTCTACGCGCGGCTAGCTTCTGCGTCGTCCTGATAAAAATCATCGTCAATGAGATGTATGAAAAAAGAGCCAAGTGAATCAAGTTCTACCTCTGACTCTAGATTATCATCGTCAATGTTTAACTCGGTAGGCTCGGTGTTTTTCTTCTTAGCGGGCTTCTTGTTGACCTTGGTCTTGACACGAGGTGTTTTGGCCGGTTTATCCTGCGGTTTCTTCTTCCAGAACGGATCATCACCCTGCTTAAAGATTGAAAAAATCATAAGGGAGTATTAAGAATATGGATTAAAGCAGGAGTGGGGCAATTCTTACAGCTGGCGGTTTATTTGAAGCACAGAAAGGACTAAGTCCTGTCTTGCTACAGTCGGTCACCGGTTCATCCAACATCTTCTTGACAGATTCAGTAATTTCAGCATCAGTCAGCTGAATATCAGTGTGGCGTTGAGGGTCTTTCACATCCCCTGTGTACTCACACATTAAACTGGGGCGACGGCTTAAAGGCAAAATGCTCCAAGATACCCAGCAACAGACAAAATCAATGCATGTCAAACTGTTTGCCATAAAGGCTCTGAGCTTTGAAAGCTGTGGTGCATATTTAGACCGTTCCTTTGCATTGAGTCTTTGGGGGAATGGATGTGCATCGGTAAGCCGGTGGGCACGGTAACCCGGCAGAGGATTCTCGCCAGCTGGAGATGTATCTTGGCAATAGAACCAAGTTTGATTCCAATCTTTGGGATGGCTATGATGCTTAGCGTGAGGGAAGCTGACGTCTTTTCTCTTCTGAATTGAAACCCCGCCAAGTTCAGTATTGGGCCCATTCGTAAATTCAGTACGGCGGTTTAAATAGAAAAAATCTCTGAATAGGTCGACTGTGGGCTCTTCTTGCAGCTAGGCTTCACAAAACACTTGAAAATTGCAAATATTGGACACGGAGTTAGGCCCAATATCTTGAGGGTGAAGTTGGAAGAAGTGAAGCACGTCACGGAAATTTTTTGATCCGGGAGGGCTGAACCCTCGACTCAGATGATCAACAAAAATGATCACTTCCCCATCCTTGGGCTCAGGAGGATTTTCTGGACCGGGGGCTCTCCAGTGGATGTCTTCCTTTTTCGCTAAAGCGCCGGTTGCAACACACCCGTTCAGTTCTTCTTCTGTAACCCGGGATTGAACCCAGTTACAGGAATAAAAGGATTTGGCCATTTATACGATAACCTGGAAAAGATTTGTGCCGGTTTAAGGTTCATGTTTAAACAGGCAGAAAGTGTTGAAGCATGCATAAATGTTAAACCGGACTGTGACGTTATCAAATCACAAAGACGAGCACTTGGCGGTTTAAGAGGGGACTAATGGTACCTGGCAGGTTATTATTTTCTGAGGTTAAACTGCCTACACGGATATTGAAAGTATAGATCTGAAGTTGGAAAATGGCTAAGTTTTGGAAAAACAAGTTTCACAGATTAATGCTATAATTGTGGATCTACGACAGTTCAGATAATGGAAAAATCTATACCTAAAAAGTTTCAGTACCTGAGCAGTTCATAGATTGGATTTCTTATGCAAAAGGAGATGTTCTAATAAGCAAAAGTAAGTACCACGACCACCGCCGCACAGGAGGAGTGCCAAGTTTGAATAAAAAATTACAAGCTACAGCGAAGAACGAGGATGAACTCCGATGAACTCGTGGAAACCCTAATGGGATATAGGGGAAAAGGAAGGAAGAGGACTCACCAGAATTGTTGAGTAGCGAAGGCGCGCGGATGAACTTTGGTCGATTCAGGTTGATGCAGCGGCCGTTGTTGAGGCAGTGGCAAAGGTCGACGACGGCGGCGGAGCTCGGGCGCCGAGGCGATGCGAGGTGGAAGACAGAGACGAGGAGGCAAGGGGGGAAAGTGAAAAGGACCCCTGGCCCTATTTATAAGGTGAATGGATAAGTGGCATGCGCGGGAATCGAGGAGCTCCAAATTGGATATGTGACAGGACTGACGCCTCGATTTTCGGAGGTTCATTAAAAAGGAGATGCATATATGATTTCTAGATGTTTATAAAATTAAGGACAGGTGACGTCATGGCGGGTTATCATGATCTCGGAAGATGACGTCACGACGAGTTACAAAATTTTGCGAAGGTAATGAAGAAGGAATTTTCCTAAGTGTTGAAGATTGACATGAACAAGTTCAAATCAACCTGGGGCCTAATGTTGGGGATATAACTATTGAGTATAAACCACCCAGGAGGGGCCGGGTTGTGCTCATAGTGATTTACCTGTATTGAAGCCCATGAAGACATAGAAGATGGCGACTTACGAAGGAGACTTAATAAGAAGGCCCAAAGCCCAAAGGCGAGTTAGGGCCCATAGATGTAAACCGCCATAAGTATATGACTTGTATTGTAAGATAGGAAAGAGTGGATACCGAGCCGGACACGTTTATGAGCCGGCCAGGATTCTGTGAACCGCCGGGCGTCAACCTGTGTATATAAAGGGACGACCCGACGGCGGTTTAGGGACAAGAAACAAGAGATCGAGAGCCAGGTTAAGCGTATTCGCTCCCTGGTCATCGAAACCCTAGCAATACCATCTCAAACTGGATTAGGCTTTCACCTTCACCGCAAGGGGCTGAACCAGTATAAACTCCCCGTGTCCTTTGTCCTGATTAACCCCTTTAAGCTAACCTCATTGCGATGGCTCCACGACTAAGTCCTCACACTAGGACATCTGCCGTGATGATTCCACGACAGTCAATGTTCAGATTGCTACAGAATGTTCTGTTTTTGATGCATTGTGTTGTGTGTTTTGAAGAATCTATGGATTGTATCGGTGATATAAGCCATGGTGAAGTTAGAGTACAGTAGTTATAATGCAAAAATAAAATATGAATGGGTTTGCAACAGTACTTAAAGTGGTGATTTGCTTTATTATACTAACGGATATCACGAGGGTTTTGTTAAGTTTTGTGTGATTGAAGTTTTCAAGTTTTGAGTGAGATCACGATGGATGAAGGAATAAGGAGTGGCAAGAGCCTAAGCTTGGGGATGCCTGAGGCACCCCGAGGTAATATTCAAGGACTCCCAAGCAACTAAGCTTGGGGATGCCCCAGAAGTCACCCCCTCTTTCTTCTAACGACTATCGGTAATTTTACTTGGAGCTATATTTTTATTCGTCACATGATATGCGTAAATCTTGGAGCGTCATGTGCTTTTTATTTTTCTTTTAATAATGCACCATGCTGGTATGAAGAAGTCCTTGGTTGATTTATAGAATGCTCTATGCACTTCACTTATATCTTTTGAGTATGACTTTATAGAATGCTTCATGTGCTTCACTTATATCATTTGAAGTTTGGATTGCCTATTTCTCTATGCATAGAAAACCGTCCATTTCTAGAATGCTCTTTTGCTTCACTTATATTTGTTAGAGCGTGGGCAAATCTTTTGTAGAAAGAAATAAACTCTCTTGCTTCACTTATATCTATTTAGAGAGTCAACAGGAATTGGTCATTCACATGGTTAGTCATAAAATCCTACATAAAACTTGCAGATCACTGAATATGATATGTTTGATTCCTTGCAATAGTTTTGTGATATAGAGATGGTAATATGTGGGAGGTACTAGTGAATGATTGTGGTTTAGTAAGAATATTGGTGTTAAGGTTTGTGATTCCCGAAGCATGCACGTATGGTGTCTCATTATGCTATGAAATTGGAGCACGGTTTATTATTGATTGTCTTCCTTATGAGTGGCGGTCGGGGACGAGTGATGGTCTTTTCCTACCAATCTATCCCCCTAGGGGCATGCGTAGTAGTACTTTGCTTCGAGGGCTAATAAAACTTTCACAATAAGTATATGAGTTCTTTATGACTAATGTTGAGTCCATGGATTATACGCACTCTCACCTTTCCGCAATTTGCTAGCCTCTTCGGTACCGTGCATTGCCCTTTCTCACCTCGAGAGTTGGTGCAAACTTCGCCGGTGCATCCAAACCCTGTGATATGATACACTCTATCACACATAAACCTCATTATATCTTCCTCAAAACATCCACCATACCTACCTATTATGGCATTTCCATAGCCATTCTGAGATATATTGCCATGCAACTTCCATCATCATCATATACATGACTTGAGCATTCATTGTCATATTGCTTTGCATGATCATAAGATAGCTAGCACCATATTTTCATGTCTTGTCCATTTTTTGATATCTTTGCTATTCTAGATCATTGCACATCCTGGTACATTGCCAGAGGCATTCATATAGAGTCATCATGTATTAGTTTTATCAAGTTGTAAGTAAATAAAAGTGTGATGATCATCATTATTAGAGCATTGTCCCAATGAGGAAAGGATGATGGAGACTATGATTCCCCCACAAGTCGGGATGAGACACCAGACGAAAATAAAAATAAATAAAAAAAGAGGCCAAAAAGAGCCCAACAAAAAATGAAAAAAAGAAAAAAAATGAGAGAAAAAGAGAGAAGGGGCAATGCTACTATCCTTTTCCACACTTGTGCTTCAGAGTAGCACCATGTTTTTCATATAGAGAGTCTCCTATGTTGTCACTTTCATATACTAGTGGGAATTTTTCATTATAGAACTTGGCTTGTATATTCCGATGATGGGCTTCCTCAAATGCCCGAGGTCTTCATGAGCAAGCAAGTTGGATGCACACCCACTTAGTTTTCAGTTTGAGCTTTCATACACTTATAGCTCTTAGTGCATCCGTTGCATGGCAATCCATACTCCTTACATTGACATCAATTGATGGGCATCTCCATAGCCCGTTGATTAACCTCGTCGATGTGAGACTTTCTCTTTGTTTGTCTTCTCCACACAACCTCCAGCATCATATTCTATTCCACCCATAGTGCTATATCCATGGCTCGTGCTCATGTATTGCGTGAGAGTTGACAAAGCTGAAGCGCGTTAAAAAGTATGAACCAATTGCTCGGCTTGTCATCGGGGTTGTGCATGATAAATACTTTGTGTTAAGAAGATGGAGCATGACAATACTATATGATTTTGTAGGGATAACATTCTTTAGCATTGATATTTTGAAAGACATGATTGTTTATTGGGATGCCTGAGTATTGATGTCTTTATGTCAAATTATAGACTATTGCTTTGAATCACTCATGTCTTAATATTCATGCCATGATTAGATTATATGATCAAGATTATGCCAGGTAGCATTCCACATCAAAAATTATCTTTTTTTTATCATTTACCTACTCGAGGACGAACATGAATTAAGCTTGGGGATGCTGATACGTCTCCATCGTATCTATAATTTTTGATTGTTTCATGCCAATATTCTACAACTTTCATATACTTTTGGCAACTTTTTATATTATTTTTTGGGACTAACATATTGATCCAGTGCCCAGTGCCAGTTCCTGTTTGTTGCATGTTTTTTGTTTCATAGAATATCCATACCAAACGAAGTCCAAACGCGATAAAAATTTACGGAGATTTATTTTGGAATATATGTGATTTTTGGGAAAAAGAATCAACGCGAGACGATGCCCGAGGGGCCCACAAGCCCTAGGGGCGCGCCTGGCAAGCTTTTGGCCACCCCGTAAGGCGGTTGGTGCCCTTCTTCAGCCGCAAGAAAGCTAATATCCGGATAAAATCGTGTTAAAATTTCAGCCCAATCGGAGTGACGAATCTCCGGGAATTTAAGAAACGGTGAAAGGCCAGAAAACAGGAACACGAAACAGAAGAGAAACAGAGAGAGATCCAATCTCGGAGGGGCTCTTGCCCCTCCGCCACCATGGAGGACATGGACCAGAGGGGAAAACCTCCTCCCATCTAGTGGGGAGGCCAAGGAAGAAGAAGAAAGAAGGGGGACTCTCCCCCCTCTCTCCTGGTGGCGCCGGAACGCCGCCGGGGCCATCATCGTGACGGCAATCTACACCAACAACTTCGCCGCCGTCATCACCAACTCTCTCCCCCTCTATGCAGCGGTGTAACCTCTCTTTTACCCACTGTAATCTCTACTTAAACATGGTTCTCAATGCTATGTATTATTATCCAATGATATGTGGCTATCCTATGATGTTTGAGTAGATCTGTATTATCCTATGGGTTGATTGATGATCATGGTTGGTTTGAGTTGTATGTTTTATTATTGGTGCTGTCCTATGGTGCTCTCCGTGGCGTGCAAGCGTGAGGGATCCCCGCTCTAGGGTTTGCAATATGTTCATGGTTTGCTTATGGTGGGTGGCGTGAGTGACAGAAGCACAGACCCGAGTAAGTAGGTTGTTTGCGTATGGGAGTAAAGAGGACTTGATACTTTAATGCTATGGTTGGGTTTTACCTTAATGATCTTTAGTAGTTGCGGACGCTTGCTAGAGTTCCAATCATAAGTGCATATGATCCAAGTAGAGAAACTTTGTTAGCTTATGCCTCTCCCTCATATAAAATTGCAATAATGATTACCGGTCTAGTTATCGATTGCCTAGGGACAAATAACTTTCTTGTGTGACAAAAAGCTCTCTACTAAAACTAACTTAATTGTTTCTTTATCTAAATAGACCCTAGTTTTTATTTACGTGTTCTTTATTATCTTGCAAACCTATCCCTTTACACCTACAAAGTACTTCTAGTTTCATACTTGTTCTAGGTAAAGGGAACGTTAAGCCTGCGTAGAGTTGTATCGGTGGTCGATAGAGCTTGAGGGAATATTTGTTCTACCTTTAGCTCCTCGTTGAGTTCGACACTCTTACTTATCAGGAAAGGCTACAATTGATCCCCTATACTTGTGGGTTATCACTTATGTGTGGGCTGAGCACATAACGGTTGGATTCGGGAGGTCCTATAAAAGGGGGTCTTCTTCCCCAATGGATCTTATCCTTCTAGCTCGTGTTATTCCCCCATTGTTGACCTTCTTCGAGCTTGCTATCTCTCAATCCCTCCAATCATTCTTGCTAGTTCTTGAGGGAAAAGAGAGAGGAGATCTAGATCCACATTTCGACCAATCACTTTCTCCTCTATGTGAGGGGAACCCCTTGTATCTAGATCTTGGAGTTCTTGGTGTTCTCCTTGTTCTTCCTCTCATATTTCCCCATAGCTTTTGTTGTTGTGGTGGGATTTCACTACTGCAGGTTGGTCCAAACGCGACAGTCCAATTAGAGACCCTTCGACGAAACTGTGTGCGATGCATTAATCACAAACGGTGATGTAATAAAATGTCAAAAAAGATACAAAATGTTTGCGATGGCGGTGACATCAAACACGGTTCAGATTATAGTTGCGTGTGCGATGCATGGCATACGGTTAATCCAGCTGAAACGTTTGCGATGAGGCAGAACAACAGAAATGGGCATCCGGATGAGGGTGTGTGTGCAATATATGGCATACAGTTCACTAGGATGAACTGTGTGTGATTAGGCAGCACAATAGAAACGGTCAGCCAGATCAAGGTGTGTGTGATGGAGGGCATACAGTTCACTCAGATGAACTATTTGCGATGAGCCAAGACAACATAAACAGTTCGACTGAACAAGATGTGTGTGATACGCGGCAAACAGGTCCGTAATCAGAAATGTGTGCGAAGACCAATAATAACACACACGATTGCTGCTAATGAGCCGTGTGATTTGCTCTGTCTACAGAAGAATAAGATATATATATATATATATATATATATATATATATATATATATATATATAACTAAAATAAACATCCAATTACATAAGTGACTATACAAATCATTCGCACACACCTCAATAAACAATTGCATGCATTCTAAACTAGGAGAAACGATCGTCTAGTCATCTACTTCTTGTGACGCTCCTGCCACTGCTCTGTGGCTCGATCCCTCGTCTGGGGCAGGAAGAAGACACTTCCTCATGTCAATGATCCGCCTGTACATCTCGTAGCTTGTGTACGCGTCCTTGGCCGCGTACTTGACATGTTGTCCATCCAGCCTCTGATGCCAGCCACTGTGCCAGGCGTTCTTGTCCTTCTTGCTCTCATCCTTCATCTTCATGTAGTAGGGGTCGATGATGGCCGAGGCGAGGTCAACCAGGGAGTTCTGTTTGTTGTGACTATTGTCACTGCCCCAGACCTTGTAGTGGTCCTAGATGTTGACAAGATTCTGGCATTTCAAGCCCGAAACCTTGAGCGCTTTTAGATCGTTGGTGGTGTCCACCGTAGCGAAACTGTAGTCGGAGCTGTTGATAAACCTGGAGAAACGCTCGCAAGGCCTTGTGGCCAGGTGGTAGTGGTAGACGAGGACGTCATGTCGCACACACAACTAGGCGACGGCAACCTTCTGGTCATGCCCGGCACGACCGATGGTGTACTCGAGGTCGAAGCCGACCACTTGGTACTTGTCCTCAACAAGCAACTGCTCCATAGTTTGGATGGAGCTCTCCACCGAGACCAGCTCGTTCGTGTACACCACCGAGAGGGCCTTCCCCCTCACGTGGGTGTCCACTAGGTGATGCGTGGTGAACTGCCCCCGTTGTCGTCGTCGGCCGCTGGGAGGGCCATTGGAGCCACGGGGAGCGCCATTGGAACCGCTGGATGTCCTCTCTGTATGTGTCGTCGTGGGTGTGCTTATTGTGTCGTGTGGCGCGAGAGATGAAGGTAAATGGCTGCAGGAATAAATGGGGGCCGGACGGCCTGGATTCTCGACGCGTCCGCATGGCAGTTTTTGTAGCGGGTAACTGCATCTTAGCGCAACCGCATGCTTAATGGCAGCACGAACGTACGTGATCGTGCGCCGGCCCCAAACACTAGCAGTGCATGTGGAGGGGCGAGGGCAGAGCACCCGGAGGGACGTGAGAACACAGCACGCACGGTGGGACGCGAGCAGAGCACGCCACGGCCGCCTCAACTGCGAGCAACCACACGCCTAGAGCAGTTGAACACGCAGGGAATGGTCGTCTACAAGACGGGCGACAGTTGCGACGCTGCATAGAGAGCGGCCGTGTGCTACTACCTCCGTCTTCGTCTATTAGTCCCCTTTATATTCTGTGCCATATTTTGACCTTAAATTTAACCAACAAAATGTTGATGCATGTTATAAAAATTATATAATTGGAAACTATGTTCAAATACAAATCCAATGATATAATCTTTGGTGACATGCATTCGTATTTTATTAGTTAAATCTCTAGTCAAAATTTGGCACAAAAATATATAGACGACTTATAAACCAGGACGGGGGTAGTAGGTAATTAAATCGCAAACGTTTTTGTATTAACCGTATGTGTACGTGTCCTTTCATCCTCCTCTCGCACGTCTTGTCACCCCGCTGCCGCAGACGGCTTACAGCGCAAGCTTGCGCAGCGCGCGGGGGCATTCTTTTGGCCAAACGGTGGCTCCAAGTGGCACCAATGAATCGTCGGTGAGCCCGTTCCCGCGCAACCTCGCAGGTTCTCGCGCAAGCTTCCCGTCCGACTCGATGAAATCCTCCAAAATCCCAATGCTTACCGGCCTGCTATATAAACCCTCACGGCCGGCGAGTCCTGCATCGCATTTTCCCCTCCCTCCCTGTGACGCCCGGGTAATTACGCTACAGTAACCGCTGCTAATGATACCACATCACCACGATTACTGTTGTTAATCTCGCGATGTTTCAAATCCTGTTCGAATTCAAAATTCAAAATCAAGTTAAATAATAAAAGTTTTCAAACATTAAAACTAAAATGTTACAAATAACTAGTAGAACGCCCGTGCGTTGCCACGGGCTTTTAAAAGAAAAATATGCTACTCATGGAGCTAAAATAACCCAGAACAATATCGTCTCAGCTGACACACATCTTTTTCCTCAACAATCAGCTAACCCACATCATACTATCAAACACAATAATATGTTATTGACAACTTAAAAAATGTTTTTTTAGTTGGAATGGGTTGTGTTTTATTCATTCATATCGATACAATCCGAGTCCAAAACATCACGAATAAAATCCGGTGGGTACCTGACCCAAGTTTTACATAACTTATTCACACAACCCTCATTCGCTAGCCGATGACCAGCTCGATTAGCAGAGTGTCACATCCATGCCACCCTGAACTCGTTTATTCGAGTTGTTAGATTACCCAAAAGGACGTTGTCGCGCATCATACAATGTTTTCCGTCGAGGAGATAAAAAACAACAAGATAAAAGAGGCAAACAAAAAAATTGTACAGAGGAATGAGAGCTAGGTGGCCAAGAGGAGAAAAGAGCGAAACATGAGGAGTTGTTCATTCGATCCAGCCCCATACCGCCGGGACCAGAACGACTTCTTGTCGGCCGCGCGCCAGAGAATGTCAATAGACCCGCAATCGACGGATTTGAACACAATGTCTTGGGCGTTATAAGTTGGAATAGAAAGATTTTTTTATTATTATCAATCCCTTTACTTAACTGAAATAAAAGGGAAATGACAGGAGAGCGGTTTACTATCATGTGAAAACAATCAAAATTCGTCCCAGGAAGAAAATATATGAATAAAATGAACAAAAAATAGTGATGTACCAACATAGGAGAGGCGGCAATAGAGATGTTTAACAATGTTGTAATACCAAAAAAAAATTACTCGGACTAAAACTCTATTGAACATATTTTCACGAACCTTGGTATTCAAGTATTCCAATCAAATAGGTAATGCTGAGAACCATTTTTTTTGTAATTGCAAACACAGAAAAATGGCAAAGAACACCGGAAACATTTTCCTAGTGGAGCGCATCATTCATCATAATCAAATGCATATTATAAGAAAAAAATCTAAAAGGCTGGGAACATAAGCAAATTATCCATCCACAAAATAAGCTCTGCGTCATGACACCAACCAGTGATTAAAAAAAGAATTATTATGATGACGTCAGTCTAATAGGAGATTAACGGGTTGCAAAATCCGCAACATCATCATACAAGGCATTCTAAAATTTCAACACCAGAATTATCAGAAGAATGAAAATAAAGCTAGGGATATTGAGAAATGTAAGACAGTAACACCATCTCTCCAGTATTGTTCCATGGACAAGGATGCTCCCAGACTTTATTGTTATCTTGAAAGAAAATCTAGCTTGAAAGACTTCTTTGGTCAGAGAAACGTTGGAGTTCCCTGAACCGACATATTGCGCCCTTTGTGTTTGTCAAGATTAAAAAATAGCTAGCCATTGGTAGCTAGGACTGTACCTTGTAATAGCATTTAAAAAAAGGAATTTACCTTGTAATCAGATTATTTGCTTTGTTGATATCTTAGTCGTATGAAAGACAACATATGATATTGAGTGTAAGAAAGCCTTAAAAGTATTAGCAGACAACTTAATACGCAATAGCCGGAAGACAAAAGCAAAATAGTGAAGTGCATACAATCAGAGGCATGTGGCCTCCAGAAAACCCTAGCAAGAGACTCTGGTCTTCTTCTGCACATTACACATCAAAAGATACTAAGCATAACATGGTTCTTATTTCAGCGAAAAGGAATTTCATTGAATAATGAACTTAGCTGGTATAAAAGAACTATAATATGGGTTGCGTTTAAACAGTAGAAGATTTGTCTAGGAAGATAAGAATAAAATATGTGCAATAATTCACTAAAAATCTTCTTTGTTCTTACTATTTGGGGACACCAGCTATTTGACTAACAGGGTAATAATGGTGCAATTCAACTCACATGAGCTAGATTGACACACTTTTGCTGCAGCCAGAGATGATCTCCAAAGCAATGGGTGAGATGAAATTCTTGACAACAACCTGCAATTTGGAAATGAAGGACCGTTTGATGACTATAAACTTTACAGTAAAGATGTCGCATTTTCATGATAGGCCGCTCTATTTTTTAGTATTTGTTATCCTACCAGTATTTTTTAGTTTATTTTGATATGTGTTTGTAGACCAAAGATCTTTCTCTTGCCAATCTATTCATATTCAACCTATGTTACCTTTTGCACCAGCTACACCAAACTCATGCATCCCACTGTCAAGTTTTCATGGTAGTGTACATTCTTTTACAGCGAAGTGTGTAACAGAAAATTATGGTGCTTAATTCTGCTAGGTTGCTTTTTTTGGTGTAACCTCCTTAGCTAGAACTATCATATTCTTCGTGCGTATTAATCACAACACCGTATCAACTTAGAGAACCATTTCTTTTCCTACAGGCTTGGTGAGAGCCATGCTGCTCCCAACCCACATAAGAATCAATGTCGTCCGCCCCCGAATTGCAAAGATTAGTGACCTGCTCAATGAGCTAGCTTGGCGAGAGCCAGAGCAACTTACCAAAAACATCTTATATTTTGATACAGGGGTACTATCTCTCATTCTCTCTTCAACTTTCAGAAAATAAATCTTGCAACAATGACATTGGTTGGAAACCTTGTTGCCGCATGCATTTCACAAGTAGGTCGAGTTCCTGATTCTGACTGCGAGAACATTGTGCGAAGACCAATCCACAAGGTTCGGGTAGAAGCCATCCTGCAACCGGGGCGGGGGGCGCATCTAGTACCTAGAAGCAACAACAGGAAAATTGCCATAAGATTTTCCGTACACAGCCTTCAAAGTTTGACTTTGTGGACGCAATAATAAGAGACTCCTGGAACAAAGTAGTCAAAGATATTGTTAGAACATGTTCCACAGAAAATCTCTTGTGGGTATTATCAGAACAACAATGATAATGAAGGATAACTTACTTGTGGAAGTAAACATCTGCATTATATCCAAATCATTGTACAAAGATAATAAATTATTTGTGAATCATCACATATGGGGGAAGTTTCTTTCAGACTCCTAACCATACAAGGACATCACTAACAAGTATGCTCAAACTTGTTATGTTACGTGTAGTACGGAAACTTGTTATGGCGAAAAGCAAAGCTTAGAAATAATTTGGCAGTGGCTTTGTGGTTTTCAATCTCTGCTTATTTGAGTATTATGTCTGGGGTCTTTGATGAATTATTCAATGGTACACTTTTTCAAATTTGTGTTTGTTTGACTATTGGATCAACTGAGTAGTAGAAAGACATATTAGAATATCAATATCAAGATACAAAATGGTGAAAAGAAATACATTTACATTCCAGACTGCATTTATTACTATACTTATAAATCATTTTGCCACTGTTCCGCTTTTCACACGATAGTTTGAGATAAGTTGGTCCTAACAAGCCAGTTCATATATTCATTGGTGCGACAAATTCAGTTTAATGCCTTACCTTGATGTTGCAGTAGAAGACCTGCCTCCACTCCCTGCTTACTTCTTAATTCTTCTACCCTTTATTCGTTTGAGTTGCTCCTCCTTTTTCTAATTCCTATTCAATTACCCGGCAGTGAATCAAATGAGTATTTAGGCACGCCAGACTTACAGAAATTAACTCTGAAACCGAGCATTCATTTGATGCTGCTGGGTACATGTGCTCATAAGCTACTATGCCAGCCGAAGATCTAATTGATTAGCACCAAAAATGGAAACGTGAGGATCCCTTCAACTCTACTACTTACCATGGAAGCTGATTGATAATGCACCAAAACAAAATCACCACAAAAAGGGAACTTGAGGATCCATTTCTCTCTAGTGGAAGGAAAAAAATCCTTAACCATGGAAGCTGATTGATAATGCAGACAAAAGAAAAATAAATGCTGGATACTACCTCTGCAGTAAAAGGGAAAAATCATTGTCAAATATTCTTGCAACATAGCTCCATGGTCGCAGTGGGATATAAAAATATTGTTTGAGGTTAACTTCCATCTCAGCATGAGGCCAGCCTATAACATTGATTATACTTGGTTATTAATAAAGTAAATCTTACCTGGAATAGTTGCCTCTGATGATTTGTGCACGCTGCACAATAACTCTCTGTGGAACAGAAAGTTATACCAACCTTGTGAAGGATGAAGCTGAATGTCTATGCATACTCGTGTTGAACACTTCACTTCTGTACAACTGGGGCACAATGTAGCAACCTAAATTACAGAAGAATATAATTAAGTTTTTCAGTCAAGGATTACTATATGTATATTTCTTATTTTGATGTTAATAAAAGTGGGCTTACTGAAGCTGTTGACAAGGGCCTTGTGGTTCACAAGTTTCACCTTCTAGAGAGCGATCTTCGACAACCTCATCAGGCAGAATCATCCGACCTTCATTAGGCCTCCATTATATCACCAAAAAGATATTTCTAGCACCTTACCAAGACTCGAATAGTAAAGTAGGGCACAACCGTGAAAAAGTTTGCGGCTGAATATGCAAGTATTTATGATTCCCAAAGAATGCAGCAAGAGAACAGAGAAGACCAAGTTGCTCCATTTCCTCTTCTTGCTTTGGCTTTAGGTTGCAATGGATGATGGGGTACAGCTTGTCACTGATGCATATAAGTCATGCCCCTGAACACCCAGATGTAGCGGCAACAAAAAAATTTAAAACCTAAGCACTTTTGTCAACACGGAACATTGTCAAATGAAAAACAATATGACACATGCTACGATTATTAATTATCTGTTGGGATCAGAAGTTGGATATACAGCACAATATCAAGGGCATATCTTAGCACCTTCTGACCATGAAGCCTTCCTTTCCTCTAAATGTAGGTTGCTAAATCAGCCTATGTTCTAGAAATAACTGCATGAATTAGTCCATCTAAGGATATAGGTATGTAAGCTAGATAATGGCTTAGTCACAATTTAATTTTCACAGCGTAGCCTTATTACATTTGGATGGTATTCAGATTTTCAGAAACAATCATCATCGGCACAACGTCTCCGATACCTGAAAGATTTTCTGCAACAAACAAAAAAGAAATGAACAAGGTTATTTGTTGTCAAATATATTGGCCGGTGTGAAGAATTGAGCATTCAGATGTGCATCTCACATGACTTCTCTTTCTCTGTTCATTTCTTTTTGTGTTTGTTGCAGAAAATCTTTCAAATAGCGGCGGGCCTCCAAATCAGCTATAGCAGAGCTATAGCGGGCTATAGCAGGCTATAGCGGGCTATTTGTGAAGGCGACCATTTAGCGGCACCCTGCTGAAAAGGCTATAGCGGGCTATAGCGTAGCTATAGCCAACTATTTAAAACTATGCTATTTTGACAGAAACCTTGGTGTCGTTCCATTTAGGAACTTGGTACCTGCCCTGCTTGAAGTGTATACAATCAGTCCACCTTATTCGATTTTCCTTTTTATTCTGTTCTTGAACCAAAAATGAAAAAAAAAAATCATACCTTGAGCACTTAATCCCTTTTGTGGAACTGGAGTTCGCCAGGGTTCAGCTCGTACTCGGTTCATTGCATTCCACCTGAAATTGCACAAGTAACATTCATCATCAGCATCGGCTCCAATGCTTGAAAAAAGCAATTAAAAATACAAGAAATGAAGCGATGAACATCTTTGACCTCTGTGCTAACACATGGACGGGCAACCTCCTCCACCAGCGATTGGGGTGGCCTCAAATCCGCTCTCCTTGGCCGCCTACTTGGGACGGGCACCCCTTCGGCCGCTGCCTCACCGACATTCACTACGTAGAGCCCCTCCCTTCGATCCCAATCGCCAGGGAGGCAGCGTCGTCCTCCATCGCAAAAAATGAGTCCACATCAAGATCCCAACCGGATTGTGGTCGCACCTCCCCAAACTGCAGCGGCACCTCCCATCCCATCAACGACCAACCTATCTGAGGGGGGAGGGTCAATGTGTGACGCGGGCACCGTCACCATGGATGGGGGAAGGAGGAGGCGGCATCCCCGCGGTCAGCGGGAAGGGGATTGGAGTGAGACGCGTGGATGGCCCGCATGGAGAAGGTGGCGAGGGCGGTCTCGATGACTGCGGTGGCATCCGCAGTCTTGGAGGGCGGAGGAGGCTGGGAACCCACAACCACGCCCTAGCAAAAAGATCGAGGGAGGAGTCCCTACTGTGACCTGGATGGGGATCAGCGCCGGCTCCTGAAGGGGATCGGCCGCGGCTCCTGAAGGGGATCGGCTTTTGCAAAGGGATTGGCGGCGGCGAACGGAGGTAGCGCAGGGATCGAGGGCAATCTGGAGGCCTCGATCCTTGATGCGAGTGCGAGGGCGGCAGCAAAGAGATGTGCTCTGGCGTGGTTCTCGCTCGAGGGCACTCTGGACCCCTCGCTCGCTCATGCGTGCTAGTCGTCGAACTTTTTTCGTTGGTTTTTTTTCGTAGGTTTTTTTTGTCCGATTTTCTGGCGTGCGAGGGAACTACGTGGAGGCATCGATCCCTTCTAACGTGGTTTTGGTTGTTTTTTTTTGAACCAGGAGGTGGGAGGAGACGAAAATAAACCAGCGAAGGGTAGGAGGTGGGACAAAAAATAACCATGGAACCGAGACTACCAACTGCTCCATTAGGAGTAGAGATCCCTGGATATTTGTCATGTTGGAACCAACCTCTTTTGGATTCCGAAAGTGCCCCTGGAAATTTATTTAGTGGTCCAACAGCTTTTAAAATTGACCTTTTCAATTTCTAAAAATGGTTAGACAACTCCTTTTGGCCTGAAACTTTTTGTGACTCCTAGAAATAATGTGCTTGATTTATGTGACAAGTCTCATATCTAACAAAACTCATTTAGTTTTACAGTTTAATAGAAAACAGTAGCTAAAATTGAAAACAACAAAAAAAATGTGAAAAAGGAAAAGAAACACCCCCCTCCATGCTGGGCCAACCGGCCCAGCTGGCAAACCGGCCGGCCCAGCCGCCCCCCTCTCCGGCCTACAAGGCCAACCCCGACCCAAACCCTAACTACCCGACCCCCCACATCCCCTCGCTCCGCCCCCTCTTCCCCCCGATCCAGATCTGGATCAGGCAACCCCGACGCTCGCCCGGTGCTGCGCCCCGACGACCGCGCCCCGCCGCCCGACACCCCGTCGCTGGATCTGCAGCTCCGGCCCCTCCCCGAGCACGCCTTTGCACATCTACAGGGTCGGTGAGGCCCCTCCATCCGCTTCCTCCTAGAACCATCCTCTGCTTGCCGCCGTGTCGCCGTGACCGCGTCCGGGCGCCGCGCTCCTCGCGCCCTCGCCGCGCCCCTGCGCTGCCGGCGCGCGCCCGCCGAACCCTGACCTCCCCGTCCACGCGCGCCCGCCTGGTTGTGGCTACGTAGGGCTGCGCCCTGCCTCCCCGTGCTGACTCTGCCGCTCCCCGCATCGCGTCCCGCTGCCGTTGCTGCTCGCGCCGTGCTCGCCTGTGCCGCCTGCTACCGCTCGCTGCTCTGCTTCTGCCTGCGTTGGCCGCCACTGTTGCCGTGTCCCGCCTTTGCCGTCTTTCCCTCTACCGCCCTCTGGTCGGGCGACCGCCGCCGCTCCTCGCACCGCCGTGACCCTCACAGCCCCAGCCTCGCCGTCGCGCCCGCGGTCCGCCCCCACGCGTGACCCCACCGCCCGAGTCCAGCGCCCGTCCGCCACCGCTCCCCGCTGCCCCCCTCCCGCGCCCAACGGAGCCCCACTCCCGTCACTGCTGCTGCCTCGGCTCGCCGCTGCCGGGCGCAGCTCCGGCCGGCCTGCCTCGCCACGGCCACACCCGGGTCTGCTTCTCCCGTCGCCCGTTAGCCCGCGCCCGTAACCGGCCTGAGCCACTGCCGAATGGGGCCCACACCCCCTGTTAAAACGAAAGTTAGAAATAAAAATAAAAGGTTTAAAAGATTATATAATTATTAATTAATTAATTTAATAATTAATTAACTTAATTAAGTCTTAATTAACTTAACATTAATTAACCTGCTAATTAACTAATTAAAATTGTTAATTAGTAAATCAGAGAATGACAGCAAGCCCCACCCCCTGTTGACCAGTCAAACTTTGACTGGTCAACTAGGACCCCCCTGGACCCACATGTCAGCCCCTTAGGGTGTGTTTGGTTTCAGTCATCAAGTGGAACGGAATGGGTCCGACCTGTCCCTAGGCCTCGTTCCTGTGTTTGGTAGGGAAATAGAACCGGAACCCACTTGTTCCCGCAAAACGAATATCCGGCCCAGATCCGGAATACGCCCGTACCTCCAAATCGATGGAATCACGCGGAACCGCTCGCTCTCACGTCCCAGTCGCCAAAGGCTATGTCCCTCCTCTTCTCTCCCTCCGCCGATCTGCGCCGCCAGGGTAGACCAAAGAGGAGCAGGTGCGTCGGGCGACCGGCTGCTGGGCAGCGGCGAGGGGCTACTACGGCAAATTTAAACAGTACGTTGCTGAAATTTCCAAATTTATATTTTTTCAGATTGTGCAACACATACATATGTGAGATAACCTCACCATTCCTTAGCAAGAGGTGAGCTTAATTAAATTTACCGGTTCCATCTCTTCAACCAAACACATGAACAAAACCATTCCATTCCAATTTTTGGCTCCAACCAAACACATGACCGGAATCGACCCATTCCACTGGAATCGAATGGAATAGAACCATTCCATTCCATTTGGTTCTTCAACCAAACTCACCCTTAGTGCATCCCTGTGTGCACTATGCTGGGTACACCTAGCATTTTCCCATTTATTTTCAATTTAGAATTAAATTCAGAAAATGATTAAATCTTTAATAAATTCATATAAAATAATCTGTAACTCGGATGAAAATACTTTGTACATGAAAGTTGCTCAGAAAGACGAGGCGAATCCGAATACGCACTTCGTTCGTTTGCCACACGCCCCTAGCATAGCGAACGTGGAACCGTCCCCCTCCGTTTTGTCTGTCCGAAAATACCTAACACCGGGAATACTTTCCCGGTTGTTTTCCCCCTTCGCCGGTATTACCTAGCACTGCGTTAGAACACCCCTAGCGCTGCTTATTGTCTTGTCATGCATAGTATTGCACTTGTTTGCTTTGTATTTATTGTTTCTCCCCCCTCTTCTCTCCGGTAGACCCCGAGACCACTGCTGATGCCACTGTGATCGACTACGTCGACGACGACCCTTCTTCCCTTTCAGTGGAGCTTCCAGGCAAGCCCCCCTTGATCATTCTGATATCGCCCATTCCATTCTCTCATGCTTGCATTAGATTTTGCTGCTGTAATTGATTGCTCCTATTCTGATGCATAGCCTACTTTTGTACCTGCTGTTGTACCTTACCTGCTTATCCTAAACTGCTTAGTATAGGTTTGTTAGTGATCCATCAGTGACCCCCACCTTGTCCTTGTTGCCCCTGCTTCATCATCGATGACTCGATCAACGTGATCGACGACCAGAGCCCGACACCTCACTTCACATCACGGCCCTTTTGTTGCTCAACTCTGCAGAGCTACTATCGAGTGCCGAGGGTGATACCTCGTAACGCACTCCTGATGATAACTTTGTAGTGTAGCTATTCGGTCATGGTCAACGAGGGTGATTCCTCCTTCACCACCCCCGATACGACTCTGTCGTGCAACACCTCAAGTGTGAACCTCGAGGGTGATTCCTCCTAAGTTCACCTTGATGATTACATCAAGTGGATTCCATCGAGGGTGATTCCTCGAATTCCCCCTTGATGTTATGGACACACGGTTACCTGGACTTTACTTGAGACCTTTGTTAAAGTCGGGTCGGCCCTGAGGGGAACCCGCTAGTTGATGTGAAAGTCGGGCGGGCCCGGAGAGCACCCGCGAGATAATTACGTGGCACGGCCGGGCATTCTGGGCCCTTGCCGTAAGTCCACGAGACGGGGCGATGGGGTCACATCGATCGTGAGTCTTTGCTCATCTCCGCGAGCTCCTAATGCAATAAAGATTTGGGTATTTGATCTGAGTTGGCCACTGGCCTTTACGCACTAACCACCACGCAGGAACAGTTATGGGCACTCGGCGTCGTAGTATTAGCCGAAGCTTTGTCAGACGTCCAGTTCAGCATTGCGGCACGGTTGGGCCGGCACCATCCATGCAGTGGTGGAGCCTGGTCCGCCCTGCTCGCAACGACCCGGAGTGCAACGGGCGATGGGCCCAAGACTCCGGAGTGCTTAGGATGTAGACCGGCGGGGACCTCTCTGCTGAGCCTAGGTAGGGCTGCGACGTGTTGATCTTTCGAGGCCGGGCATTGACCCAGGAAAGTGTGTCCGGCCAGAGTAATCAAGCGTGTTGGGTAATGTGGTGCACCCCTGCATGGAAGTTATCTATTTGAATACCGTGTCCACGGTAATGGACGTTCAGACTTGTATCCTGATCTATTACAACTAGAACTGGTTACTTGAGACATGAGATGGATATGTTGGCACCGGGATTGCTTTCTCATAGGGAGTCGAGGAAGGATCTCTGGGCATTAATGCTACAACATGTTTGTTAATTATAATCTGCTATTCTATACTCTTCTAAATGCTGCAAGATGCTTGGAGCTGCTTGAAGATGCTAGTGTTCGATAGGCTAGGCCTTCCCCTCTATTCTGGCATTCTGCAGTATAGTCCACAGATACATCCTTTCCTTTGATACCAATGCATACTTAGTATAGATCTGATGCTTGCGAGTACTTTGGATGAGTACTCACGGTTGCTTTGCTCCCCCTTTTCCCCCTTCCTTCTTTCTTTCCGGTTGTTGCAACCAGTTGGTGGAGCCCAGGAGCCAGATGCCACCCCATCGACTACTACTACCCCGAGGGTGCCTACTACTATGTGGAGACCGCCGTCAACCAGGAGTAGTTAGGAGGTCCCAGGCAGGAGGCCTTGCCTCTTCGATCGTTGATGTTTGTGCTAGCCTTCTTAAGGCAGTCTTGTCTAACTTATGTCTGTACTCAGATATTGTTGCTTCCGCTGACTCTTGTGTATCGAGCTATGTGTTCGAGCCCTCGAGGCCCCTGGCTTGTAATATAAAGCTTGTATTATTTTATTTGTGTCTAGAGTTGTGTTGTGATATCTTCCCGTGAGTCCTTGATCTTGATCGTACACATTTGCATGTATGATTAGTGTATGGTCGAATCGGGGGCATCACACTCCCTGTAGCTTATCTCGTCTGCTTCTCCCACAATCGCCAATGGCACCGGTCCGTCGTCATCGCTCAGCCACTCCGCCGTCATCAGAGGACAGCTCCAGCTGGGAGGCTATGCTACGACGGCGGCGCAGTCCCCGGCATAGTGTAGTGCGCGTGGCGTCCCTGTTGGGTGTTCGCGGAACACCCACCACACGCTCCGTCGCCGCTGCCCATTGGCAGTTGTTGCCGGCCGCCATTGCCGCCACCCCACCGTCTGCCGCCGTGGCCGCCACACCACCATTGAAAGCCAGGGCCATCGCCCGCTCCGCCGCCGCGGCCCGAAGGCGGGAGGTGGCCGTCGTTGCGGCCACCCCATTGGCGGCCACCGTGGCCTTCACCCGCTTCGCCACCGCGGCCCGAAGGCGGGAGGTGGTGGTCGTGGCCGCCACCCCATCGTCAGCCGTCGTGGCCGGCAGCCCACCATCGATCGCCGGGGTCATCACCCGCTCCGCCACCGCCGCCCGAAGGCGGGAGGCGGAGGTGGAGGCCCGCACGTGCGATAGCGACCTTGCGCGCTACATCGAGTTCCTGCGGGAGGAGGAGGAGCGCCTCGTCGAGCATGCAAAGAGCCTTACCGCCACCGTGGTCGCAGCACACGCCGCCGCAGAGGCGAGGAATCAGGAGATCTACGAGGAGAACCACCGCTTCGAGAGGGGTCATCTGGAGCGGCAGAGGGCGTTCGAGGTGAGCGTTGCTGAAGGTGCAACAGCGGCAGGCACCGTATTGCAGTTGTCCAACTCGTCGGTAGCCTCCTCCTCCTCTGCCTCTTACTGAGCACGCTCGACAGAGGAGAGGCTGCCAGAAGTAGTACAAATCCCCTCCGTAGTAGTAGTATTTAGGGGCTATTTTGTTCAGTTCATCTGACTATAGATGTGGTGGAACTATACAACGTACTTAAAATTAGCTAGTATATATAGTTGAACTAGCTATTTCAGTACGTGGTTGGCAACAATTGGGGAAAGGTTTGGTCGGTTCAGCTGTCGAGTTGAACTGTTTGTATAAAGAACGACTGCTTAATCTATGAATGAAATCTATGCTTAATTACTGAATTTTAGTTGCAAAAATTAGATAGTGCTAGTGATTTTTAGCTGCATATTTTGACAAATGGCAGTGTTACAAGCTTGACAAATGGCAATGTTACTAGATCAACAAATGCCAATCTTTTCAGTTTGACAAATGGCAATATACCCAATATGATAGATGCAAATCTTACCAAATTGTGTGTACGTGCTTGCACACGGGTCATCCAAAACAACCGTTTGCGTTGAAGGGATGTACAAATCCTGCTCGACACATTTTCTCTTGGCTTAGCGCCGAAGTCTGGCTTTGCATACCGTATTCAATCTGAACCGCTTGCGTTGAAGAGATGCACAAATCCTGCGCTGCGAATTTTCCCTTGGCTTACTGGGGAAGACCATAGCTCTCACTTTGCATAGGATTGTTCTATCTAAAACGTTTGCGATCAAGAGCTGCACAAATCCTACTCGGCACATTTTCCCTTGGCTTCCTGGGGAAGCTGTCGGTTTGCATATGGGTGTTCTATCTAAAACGTTTGCGATGAGTGTTTTATATTTAAAAACCATTTACGTTATTTTTAAAGAAAATCATTTGATAAGTCTGTACATTCAGAGAGAAAAACGCAAGTTCATTCAAACCATATCTTTCATTCAGTCACACTACGAATTTATATTCATATGATCGAGATACACTGATACAGTATTAAACCGCCAAAAAAAACTAATTTCGGCGGCGGCGGCGGAGGCGGCGTGCCGCGCCGGCATTGTCGTTGTCGTCCTCCGGGACGCCGTTGTTGAAGTCTTCAAGGCAGCACATAATGTTCTTCACTTGGAAATCAAACATCATGTCGCCGCGCGATCGACGGGCGGGGCGCGGGATGACAGCAACTCGCGGCGCTGCGAGGTAGCCGTCGATGGCGACGTCCCATGCCGCTGAGGGGGGCGCGCGCACAGGAACGGGCGCGGCGGGTGCAGGCAAACGCACGGGGACCGGCGCCGCGGTGGGTGCATGGGCGCGCACGGGCATAGGCACGGGCGCTGGTGCTGGCATGTACACGAGCTCGCGCGGGTCCGCAGAGACCTCGCTGACGCCAGCGACTTCCAGCTCTGCGATAGTGCTCGGCGACCAGCCCGTCAATGCTACGGGGATGGTCGTCGGCGCGGGCGCGGGGATGGGAGCTGGGACGGGCGCGGGGGCATCAACTACCGCGGCCAGCTCGTTCAGGGCCATGTCCATGAGGCCCCATTCCTCCTTATTTTCTATCTCCTTCGGTTCGGAGTCGACTTCACCAAACTGGAAGACAAGTGGCAGATGATCCTTCTGCGCCATGGCGTTGGTGGAGGTCTGCGGGAGGGAGGGGAATGGGAGGCGAACAGTAAGGCAGCCCGTATTAAACAGCGGCTCAGGCGCCATTAATGGAGAGGATGCGAGCAAGGCGGGCGGCCATGGAAGTCAAAGGGCTCGCTTCCCAGTGAGCATGTGCAGCGTACAACTCGCACGCTTCCCGGTGAGCCTGCACATTGGAGGACAACTTGCACACCTCTTGGTCAGCCTGCGCATCGGACTGCGCTCGCACGCCTCCCGTTCAGTCAAGCAGCTGTCCGCACGACACCTCCTATAGCCATTAAAAGAGAGACACGTGGCGTGACGTGAATGGTTAATAGAACGCACACGATTTAAATTATACAAACGTTTGAGATGTTAAAGTGGCAACTATTTGTTTCAAAATGCCTTTGTTGGCTGTTATTCGAGTGCGCCTTCTCTCAAAATGGACACGAAAAATACCACAACATGTCGGGTTCCATTACATGATAGCATGCCAAGTTTCATGAATTTCAGACGAGTTTTGGATTTAGTAGAATTTAAAAACTAAGTGTCTCAACATTTTGCCGGCAATCAACAGTGCCCTGGTGTTTGAAATTCATTCCCATTTCTTGCATGGGACCTAAGCATGCACCCAACGACACACAGTTGATATGTCAACCCATTTTTCTGCACTGGAGCTTGTGCATGTAGTTCAAATTTTAATTATGCACATAAAATACCTAGAAAACCCAGTTAATGTATAAAAATGTCCAAGCGAACCCCGAAAAATCCAAAAAATTGACACAACACTCCTGTTGTTCTATGTTGACACTAGAAAAAATTTGAAAGCAAAAAGAGGCAACGGATATCGTTTCATCCCCAAAGGTGGCACGTTCCCTACCGAAACCATCAGGCTTGTTGTGAGAAGCTCTGGTTTGCGAGAAGCTTATACCCAAACCTGCCCCAAATGGGACAAAAATTTTATCACAGCATGTTGATGCCGCTCCATGATAGCATGTAAAGTTTCATGAACTACAGACGAGTTTTGGATTTACTAGAATTTAAAAACCATGTATCTCAATGTTTGCGGCTGAGCGACGGTGGCAAGGTGTTTGACATTCATTCCCATTTCTTGCATGGGACCTAAGCATGCAACCAAGGACACATATTTGATTTTTGAACCAATTTACATGCACTGGAGCATGTGCCTGTAGTTCAAATTTGAATTATGCACATAAATGCATAGAAAATTCAGTTAATGTGTAAAAATGTCCAAACGAATCCCCAAAAATTCCTAAATTTAACACAACACTCCTGTTGTTCTATGTTGACACTAGAAAAAAATTGAAATCAAGAAGAGGCAACGGATATTGTTTCGTCCAGAAAGGTGAAACGTTCCCTACCGTAACCATGAGGCTTATTGTGAGAAGCTCTGGTTTGTGAGAAGCTTATACCCCAATCTGCCCCAAATGGGACACTATTTTTACCACGGCATTTTGATGCCGTTTCATGCTAGCATGTCAAGTTTCATAAACTTCAGACATGTTTTCGATTTACTAGAATTTAAAAACCATGTATCTCAATGTTAGCGGCCGAGCGACGGTGGCAAGGTGTTTGACAGTCATTCTCATTTCTTGCATGGGACTTAGCATGCAACCAAGGACACACATTTAAATTTTGAACCCATTTATATGCACTGGAGCATGTGCATGTAGTTCAAATTTGAATTATGCACATAAATGCATAGAAAACTCAGTTAATGTATAAAAATGTCCAAGCGAACCTTGAAAAATCCCAAAAATTGACACAACACTCCTGTTGTTCTATGTTGACACGAGAAAAATTTTGAAAGTAAGAAGAGACAACGGATATCGTTTCGTCCCCCAAGGTGGCATGTTCCCTACTGAAACCACCAGGCTTGTTGTGAGAAGCTCTGGTTTGCGAGAAGCTTATACCCAAACCTGCCCCAAATGGGACAATATTTTTACCACGGCATGTCGATGCCGTTCCATGATATCATGTCAAGTTTCATGAATTTCAGATGAGTTTTCGATTTACTAGAATTTTAAAACCATGTATCTCAATGTTAGCGGCCGAGCGACAGTGTCAAGGTGTTTGACATTCATTCTCATTTCTTGCATGTGACCTAAGCTTGCAACCAAGGACACACATTTGATTTTTCAACCCGTTTTTATGCACTGGAGCATGTGCATGTAGTTCAATTTTGAATTATGCACATAAATGCCTAGAAAACTTAGTTAACATATAAAAATGTCCAAACGATCCCTGAAAAATTCTAAAATTTAATACGACACTCCTGTTGTTCTATATTGACACCAGAAAAAAAATTGAAAGCAAGAAGAGCGATGAATATCGTTTTGTCCACAAAGGTGACACATTTCCCTAACGGAACCATGAGGCTTCTTGTGAGAAGCTCTGGTTTGTGAGAAGCTTATACCATAACCTGCCCCAAATGGGACAATATTTTTTACCCCAGCATGTTGATGCCATTCCATGATAGCATGCCAAGGTTCATGAATTTCAGACGGGTTTTGGATTTACTAGAATTACAAAAGCAAGTACCTCAACGTTTGCCGGAGAGCCACGGTGCCGTGGTGTTCGAAATTCATCCCCATTTCTTGCATGGGACATAAGCATAAACCCATGGACACATATATGATTTTACAACCCATTTTGGTGCACTGGAGCATGTGCATGTAGTTTAATTTTGAATTGTGCACCTGAAATGGCTAGAAAACCAAGTTAATGTATAAAAATGTCCAAACGAACCCTGAATAATTCCATTTTTTTGACGACACACCTATAGTTGCATGTTCACTGCAGATAAAAGTTCTAGCAATTCAAACACCCTCCTTTGCCGCTGTGACCCAATTATGTAATTCAAATCAAGATGAGAAATCAAGTAGATCGCACATAATTTATTATCACCAACCGTGTGAGATGTAGTACAAAATATCTTGGAGCACCGTTGGAGTATAGTACGCCTATGGCTTACGCGAGAAGGTGCGTCGGCTACAGTCCACAGCCGGCGTGTCAAGCACACTAGCTCGCTCCCCAAATATCATTTCACTGTTCAATCGTCGCCGGTGAAAGATGGGGACATGGACCCGTGTCGTGAGGGCAACTTTGGCGGCCCACTCCGGTGAGAGCGTGGGCGTAGCCTCCATGCACGTGCTAACAAGCTGCATGAGCGCGGCCGCAATCTGTGATCGGGCGGCCAAGGCAGCCCAAACGGCCGCTGTTGCTTCTCAGGTGGCGGCAGCAACATCTGCCTCGGGGATAGCAACTGGCGAGAGCGGCACAACAGCTGTCCGTTCCGCAGTGATGGCCTTAGCCCTGATGGAGGCCGTCCACGACCATGTCGAGGCCGCCCACGCCCAGCTCGTGGCGGTCACCACACAAATCGAACGAAGCTTCTCCGACAACGGTCGGCAACCCACAGCCGAAGAGTTGGCAATCGCCGAGAGCGTTCGAGCAGCCGTCCGTTCCTCCGCGGCATACCTTGCCACAACGGAGCCCGTCCAAGCCCAGATCGTGGCCGCCCACGCCTAGCTCGTGGCGGCCTTTTCCAAAGAGATGGCGGACGCGGATGGCGAGATGCTTGCCGAGTATGGTGTGATGGATGCCATGGAGCCCCTTCCCCAGGAGATCATCGGGCGCGAGCAGGACATGGAGGAGGCGGCGGAAATCGACGAGCACCAGCCGTTATAGTACTCTTTGTTTTGTTTAATTAAGAGCGCCGGTCTTTAATTTGTTAGAGTAATGTTTAGGTCAGCTAGCTCTGTTTAATTGCTGAACTTGCTCGATTAAGAAGTGTGGGTGTGCTGTAGTCTCCTTTGTGTACCAAATGCAATGACGTGGATGACCACTGTAACCAGGGAAATTCGAACCAAAATTTTTTACGTTCAAACTCATCACACACGGATTAAGCTATATGAATCGTTTGTGATGTTCACATATCGTACACAGTGCTAAATAAGGGACCGTGTCTGATGACACTTTGCGCGCCAGTTTTTTTGCTGCACCGATTCAAAATTTTCGGCTTCCGCGGAAATATCTACCTCCCCGCCCCCTCCCCTTATCAAAAGCCACATTTCCCCTGTTTTCGCCCTCCTTTTCAAGTTGAAACCTTCACTCCTTGCTTGCAGCGCCGCCTCCTCGCCGGCGACCCTCCTTCACGCTGCTCGGCCTCGTCGATCCAGGCAGGTAATCCACACCCGACCCCCATCCTCCTCCTCCTTCCACATCCCACATGCCCCGACCGCCGACGCGACACCTTCCACCCAAATCACCGACCCCTTCCCAAATAAGCGCTGCCCTAAGCCATGGTGCACGCAGTATAGCTAGGAGCTCAAGGAGCATTTGGCAGCGGAGAAGCAAATCGCGGCCGCACGCGCGGATGAGGTCGCGATGGCTGCCATTCGTGCCGACCCCCAGATCTTGGAGGAGCACCTCACCGTCGAGGCCACCGTCGACGCCTCGCGCGCCGACGCCGCGACATGGTTGGCTGCTTTAAACGACAGTTTGTGGCGTTTCCTCGAGGCCACCATTGGTGCCTTCGATGAAGACTATGAGGTATTTTCTCAGCGTGCCCGTGCTTACCTCAACTCGAGAGGCAGCAGGTTGGTGCCCGGAGTGGCTCAGGCAACTCACCACTACGACGAGGGCACCCACGATGTGGAGGCCTCGCCCTCTTCCATGTTCAAGGAGCCAATCATCATCGATATCTCCGACGGTGAGGAGTAGCTTGTCTTATTAGCTCACTATAAGGACCTATGTTCAGTTTGCTAGCTACGCCAGTTAAGCATGCTCGGTTTACCCGTTGCATGTGCTGCTCCTGCCTTTTCTTAACAAATTCTAGTGAATTGTCCTATCTACTTTTACCATGCAATCTGTTGCTCTAGTGTATATGTTCTATATGTCGTGCAATGTGGTGCTCACTTATTAATTGTTTGGTTAGTTAGTTGTCGTCTTCAGTTAACTGTTTGGTTCAATTATGCAAATGTGATGTTCAATTCTTCAGGGTGCAATTTTGTATTGTCTTCCATGTGAGAAATAAATAGAATTTATCTTTACAAAATACATGAGAAACAAATACAATCGCTATATTTCCAAGTTGTCAAGCATGCCTGATTTGGTTAACTGTCTGATCTTCTAGTATGTTATACATTGTGCAATGTGGTGCTCAGTTAACGTTTGGTTCATTTGTTGTAGTGTTTAGTTAACTGTTTGGTTCAATTCTGCAATGCGATGTTCAATTATTGTGGGTGCATTCTGTTATTGTATACCATGTGAGAAATAAATCGAATTTGGCTGTATTAAATACATGAGAAACAAATACAATTGCTATATTTCCAAGTTGTTAAGCATGCTTGATTTGGTTAACTATCTGATCTTCTATTAGGAGTATGTTATATTGTGCAATGTGGTGCTCAGTTAATGTTTGGTTCATTTGTTGTGGTGTTTAGTTAACTGCTTGGTTCAATTCTGCAATGCGATGTCCAATTGTCATGGGTAGAATTTTGTATTGTTGTGCATGTGAGGAATAAATCGAATTTGGCTGCACTTAATACATGAGAAACATATACAATTGCTATATTTTCTAGTTCTTAATCATGCTTGGTTTGGATAAATGGGTTTTTCATGTGGCTTGAATTAATCTGATGAATCTGCAATGTGCTTATTTTTCATCAACATATTTTACTGATAGCATGCAAACCATCACTTAACCTGATCACTAACTACCTTATATGTGTTGCAGGGAAATAATGGGAAGCACTGAGGTTTACAATCGAGGTTTGCACATGCATGGTCCTTTGTCTAATAGCACATTATTGTGCAATTGCAGGAACCATTCTAATATTTAGGTTTTTAACAATTTGGTCTTGCACATGTAGGTCCTGCCGTCAGAGGTTTTGACCCACTGTTTGACCCTTTTTGCATATGGGGAAATGAGTTGTCCATGAATATCAGTCAAGTCAAGAAACTCAGAAAGATTGTTAGGATAAAGAAATTAGCGACAAAAAACAACAAGATCTTTGTCTGCACAATGAAGAAGACATCAGTTCACTACAGGATGGTACTAACTATTATACCTTGCCTTTTTTATTCCTTTGCCCCATTTCCAATATAGAGAACATATTTATGCACATCCTTGTTTTCAGGCTTTTTCAAAGCAGTTCACTGATGATTACCTCTTAAACCACCTGTATGGTCAGGAGGCGAGGAAGGTATTCATACAACACCCACGGTTCAATATTGAAGTGTTTCTGAAGAGGACGAAGGATGGACGGCCAATCATCCACAGGCACTGGCCTAAAGTTGCAAAGAACTTCAACATCAATGAAGGCTCAATATTCGCCTTCCGCTTCAGCAGTTTTCCAGATGGGATTCATCTGTCTATGTACCGTCTATGATGCTAATTTCAAAAGGTTATATATGTTGCATGTGAAACTTGGTGCTGGTGCAGTTGTGTAATGGGGTAGCTGAGTGCTGAAGCTATATGATGTAGTACTCTGATGTATTTCAATTATGAAATATGCTTCCTTAATATGAAAATGAAATATATTGTGTGCTTAATATGAAATGTCAATTAGATTAATAAATGGATTATTAATAATAGGACAATTAACCTGCTAATGGCCAATTAGCAGGCTAGTTGGGTTTTTCTATTGCAAACGGTTATTGAGAAAACACCATGGGCGATGACCTCAGGCAACGCACATAGTTTCTAGGAATAAACCGTGTTAGATCAATGAACAATCACACACGACATTCTCTTGAAAACTGTTTGCGTTAGTCCACCTTGCGCAAACGTTTACCACATAAAAAGCATGTGTGATGGACAGCCTATGCCACAAAGTTTCTTCTACGCACTGTATGTGATGCATTCAATAATGCAAACGATAAAATTGTTAATATCGTGTGCAATGGCAACGCTATCACAAATGATTTAATGGGGAAAATTGTGTATGATGTACCTGCGAATGGAAACGTTTTTCTTGGAGTGACTGTGTGGGATGTATATACGAACGGAAGCGTACTTCTTGGTTTGACTGTGTGGGATGTATATACTAACGGAAATGTATTCCTTGGATTGACTGTGTGGAATGTACATACGAACGAAAACGTTTAGCCGGGACTGACTGTGTGGGATATACTTACGACCGGAAACGATTTGGCCTGTATAATTGTATTTTTTTAGCACAACTGTATGTATAACCATATTTCATCGCTCGCCCGTCGCACATGACCTCATTTTGCCGAGCATGTGTGCCAGGAGGGCCTATCCCCGACGGTTTCTGGGTCGTGTGGGAAGGACCCCCCTATCGCAGTCACTCACTAGGCGACGGTTCAGAATGCCGTCACGCAAAGGGGTTAAAAACCGTTTGTATAGCACCTAGCTATAGGAGTGTTTGGGAGTGAGGGACTTGACCACTTTGTGTGTTTTTGCCATTGCATTAGTTGTATCAGTTTGATTTCTCCACGGTGATACGTGGAAGTGAAAGTTGAGAAGCTTATTATTCTTGGGTGTTTGGGCACCCTAGAGCTTGTGCCTCTTGGGTGCTTGGGCGCCGTAGACAGTTGGTGGTGTCGCGGAGCTCAATCATTGTGGTGGAAAGCTCCGGGACAAGCGTCGGGGTGTCCAATTAAGTTGTGGAGATTACCCCGAGCAATTTTTACGTTTCCGGTGACCGCCCCCAAGGGTTGCCAAAGTGTACAGGTTTGGTGACCGCCCTCAAGGGTCCCTTAGTGGAATCACGACATCTTGCATTGTGCGAGGGCGTGAGGAGATTACGGTGGCCTTAGTGGCTTTTTGGGGAGCATTGTGCCTCCACACCGCTCCAAACGAAGATTAGCATCCGAAAGGGTGTGAACTTCAGGATACATCATCGTCTCCGCGTGCCTCGGTTATCTTTTATCCGAGCCCTTTACTTATGCACTTTACTTTGTGATAGCTATAGTGTTTCATGTTATATATCTTGCTATCACTTAGTTGTTTATCTTGCTTAGCATAAGTTGTTGGTGCACATAGGTGAGCCTAATTGTTTTAGGTTTTGTGCTTGACAAATTAAACGCTAGTTTTATTCCGTATTTGTTCAAGCCTAAACCGTAATTATTTTAAAGCGCCTATCCACCCCCCTCTGGGCGACATCCACGATCTTTTAGTTTGTCCTTAAGCGAAAGTCGATATCGATAATCATGACCACATATTTAGAGAAAGAGAGAGGTGTCGATAAAAACAAAATACGGACATGAAAGCATCATGATCATCTATTATATATAAAATAAATACTTAACGGGTTTACCAGAAAAAGAGAAATAACCTGGAAAATTCCACAATAATTAGGAAGATCTGGCCATTTAATTCCTAAAAGAAAGAAACATAACCATTGGATGGAGGCAAAAAAAATAAATCTATAACACCAATCAAAGAAAAATTACCAACCATTGCCATTACATAAAAATACCTTATTCAACCAAGTTCAAGAAAAATATCACCACGTCAACTCAACTTTTTTTTACTCAAGAGACCTTCCCTAATAATCCCTAAACAAAGGCTCTCTCAAAAAAAAAAAAATCCTAAACTAAGACTCACGTCCTCCTAAAAAAAGACTCACGAGCCTACCTTCCCTAATGCCTAAAAAATACTCACCAGGCTATTGAGCCTCTCACTCCTTCATGCCGCCGCCAGACTCCTGTACATCCTGCCGCCCACGGCTTCATCGGGCTGTGCCGGAGGAAAATCCTCAGCCCAGCCCTGCCTCCTCCATCACGTCCTCTCCCTACGGCCTGCTTCCGAGGGATTTCTTCTCATCACCACCAAGAAGGCATCAAAGTCAGATGCTTGCCTAGCCGAAGTTTAAATTGTCGGGTTCTAGAACTCCTCGGCATGAAGGAAGCGGGCGCAATCCATGGATGTGGAATTTTTGAGTATGCGATGAATTTCAGAACAAAATAACTCGGTATATACATCAGAACTCTGTTCCCCTTCCGACTTCTGTGGTGCTTTCGTGATTTGTTGATGTGGTGTTGGGGCGGCACTTCCATGCTACGAGGATGCCCAACTGCATGGATGGTTCGCTCACGCCGGTCCTTTAAATTGATATGCCTCTGTTCTGTCCTATTATGAGCTCCTGCGGTCCTGCCACAACCCTGCAATTATGCTCCAAAGTTACAGTAAGCTCTACTTTGCACATTCTCTTTCCCTTGCTCCACCAGTTGTAGTTGTAGGTATCGTTGTCGACTTGTCGTACATATACAAAGTTTTACTTTTTACTCTTTTATTGTGTAAAGACTAGGATTATGTTTGTGACAAGCAAGGAAAAATTCTGTTAAAAACAATACTGCACAATTCACCTTCAATTTCTTGAGGCTCTCCTGCTGCAGACTGTGATGGCAATTTCTTGAGGCTCTCCTGCTACAGACTGTCATGGCTAGCCGATTAAGCCTATGGTACGCCTGCAGCACATCGAAAAGATTATGCTCAGTCGGAACCATTAATGGATTGTCCGACTCGCCATGTTGATTCCCTTATACTCCCTCCGTTCCTAAATATAAGTTTTTCTAGAGATTTCACTATGAACTAGATACGGATGTATATAGACGTAATTTAGAGTGTAGATTCACTCATTTCACTCCGTATGTAGTCTCTTATTGGAATCTCTAAAAAGACTTATATTTAGGTACGGAGGGAGTACACGAGTGTGCACATGATGCCCTTGGCGTTCGGTACAGGCTGGGCTCCTCCCTCTTGCAGCAGCATTCACTGATGGATGAAAATCCAATTGACAATCATTCACCAGGTGAAGAGGCCAAGCCACGGCGGACGCATCTATAAAAGCTGGACGCGGCTGATTTCAACATCAGCTTCCCCTAACACCAAGTTGAAACTAAAAAATGAAGGTAGTTCAGATTATTACCTTAAAAGTTCATTAACTGTTGACTGCAGATTTACAATTTTTGTCATACTAATTATAGATTGCCTTACAGGTTCTGTGACTGAATTGATCTATAATTGTGACCTTCCCTTATTAGTTTACAAATTTTAACTATACAGATGCGCATCTTCTTGAAGACCCTCACTGGCAAGAATATCACCATGAGGTCAATTTTTTCTCAATTCCTCCTTGATTACAATTGCTTTGGGGTTGTCTATTACGAGGTCTCAATTTAGTATAGAATGGAGGTTCAGATGGTAACATGTAACCAGTCAAGATAGAAAAGTGAAATCATCCATCTATGTTGTGTAGTGTCTGGTGCTGCCGAGTGATCTCTTTCATAGTGAACCACAAAAGATATAGTGATTATGCAGTAATTACCAGGAGGACTTTGAACCGGAATCCCCCTATTTGCGACTCTTTGATTATGTCAATCTTATTCGTTTCATGTTGTATTTTCCTTTTCCAGTGGTGCAGTGTCCGGACAACACGATCCCGTCTTCACATTTGGAGAACATGATATATTCACTTTAGTTTTTTTAGATGTATTCACTATAGTTTTTGTTTCAGAGTGAACCACAAAAGTCCATCCAAGAAAGATTTATTCTATTCCCTGGCTCGAGCAAGGTTCATGGTTCTGCGGCAACCATGGCAACACAGACGAGCGACACTCCGCGACAGCATGCTGCTCCAGAACTCACTGAGATCTTATTGTAATGCCAACTGCGAGCTCATGCGACACTGCCGATGGTGCAACGACACACACATACACAACAGTCACCGCTTCACAAAGACGGTGCTCCTACAGCCCTAGCAATGTACGTGCTTCTTTTCTTTCTACCTTCCGGCTCTAGCTGGTGCTAATAGGTCCGGATTCTATATCACCATAGTACATACATGGATGGTTTTAGTCATTGAAACAATCACAATCCATCATATTTTCAGAAAGAGTCTATGTAGGAGCTTTGTTTAGCAAGTTCACATACTCAACTATCATCTAATCTTCTATGGTTGCTGACACTCAAGGCATATTTATAGAGCAAAAGTTTCAGTCAGACACATAGAAAGATAGAGGCTTACGATTTTGCCTCCCAACTTATTTACCTCAAGGGTAATGTCAACAATAATAACTCATGATCACCTACATTCAACGGGATATATATATATATATATATCTGGATCCATCAACCACATGATGCTTGCCACTAGAGAGTACATAGAGCGGAATAGGGATGGACATTATTGACTCTTGCATAAAAATAAATACATGAAAGTAAAAGATATGCCCTTCGCAGAGGGAAGCAGAGGTTGTCATGCGCTTTTTGTTTTTGGATGTGCAAGCTCTTAATGTAAAAGAACATCACTTTATATTGCCCCTTGCGATAGCAACCTTTATTATGCGGTCTATTACTTTTATTTCTTCACCATCACAAGATCGTACAAAGCTTATTTTTCCTTACAATAAAATATCATACATATTTATGAGCAATTTTTATTTCTTTATGCACCGATGACTGAAGGAAATATGCCCTAGAGGCAATAATAAAGTTGTTATTTTATATTTCCTTATTCATGATAAAGGTTTATTATTCATGCTAGAATTGTATTGATTGAAAACTTAAATACATGTGTGAATACATAAACAAACACCGTGTCCTAGTAAGCCTCAACTAGACTAGCTCATTGATCAAAGATAGTTAAGGTTTCCTAACCATGGACATGTGTTGTCATTTGATAATGGGATCACATCATTAGGAGAATGATGTGATGGACAAGACCCATCCGTTAGCTTAACATAATGATCATTCAGTTTATTGCTATCACTTTCTTCATGTCAAATACATATTCCTTCGACTATGAGATTATGCAACTCCCGGATACCGGAAGAATAGCTTGTGTGCTATCAAACGTCACAACGTAATTGGGTGATCATAAAGATGCTCTACAGGTATCTCCGAAGGTGTTTGTTGAGTTGGCATAGATCGAGATTATGATTTGTCACTCCGAGTATCGGAGAGGTATCTCTGGGCCCTCTCGGTAATACACATCATAAGCTTGCAAGCAAACGACTAAGGAGTTAGTCACGAGGTGATGCATTATGGAATGAGTAAAGAGACTTGCCGGTAATGAGATTGAACTAGGTATGAAGATACCGACGATCGAATCTCAGGCAAGTAACATACCAATGGACAAAGGGAATTACGTATGTTGTCATAACGGTTCGACCGATAAAGATCTTCGTAGAATATGTAGGAGCCAATATGGGCATCCAGGTTCCGCTATTGGTTATTGACCAGAGAGGTGTCTCGGTCATGTCTACATAGTTCTCGAACCCGTAGGGTCCGCACGCTTAACGTTCATTGACGATATAGTATTATATGAGTTATGTGATTTGGTGACCGAATGTTGTTCAGAGTCCCAGATGAGATCACGGACATGACGAGGAGTCTCGAAATGGTCGAGAGGTAAAGATTGATATATAGGACGATGGTATTCGGACACCAGAAGTGTTTTGGGGGATACCGGGTACTTATCGGGTCACCGGAAGGGGTTCCGGGCACCCCCGGCAAAAGATATGGGCCTTATGGGCCAAGAGGGGAAACGCACCAGCCACAAGGGGTTGGTGCGCCCCCCATATGGGATGGCCAAAGGAGGAGAAGGAAAGGGGAGAAGGGAAAGGAGAGTGCGGATTAGGATTCCCACTTCCTTCCCTCTCCCCCCTCTTTCCTTCCCCCTTTGGAAAACATGGCAGGGGGGCGCAGGGCAAGGCAGGGCCCCTAGGGGGCCGGGGGCCAGCCCTAGGGCGCGCCCTGGCCTCTCCGCTCCACCTCCCACCTATATATATGGGAGGGGGCGGCTAGCACACCCTAGACAATTGCCTAGCCGTGTGTGGCGCCCCCTCCACCGTTTACACCCCCGGTCATATTTTCGTAGTGCTTAGGCGAAGCCCTGCGGAGATCACTTCACCATCTCCGTCACCACGCCGTCGTGCTGGCGGAACTCATCTACTACCTCGACATCTTGTTGGATCAAGAAGGCGAGGAACGTCACCGAGCTGAACGTGTGCAGAACGCGGAGGTGCCGTGCGTTCGGTACTAGATCGGTTGGAGCGCGAAGAAAGTTCGACTACATCAACCGCGTTGTGAAACGCTTCCGCTTACGGTCTACGAGGGTACATAGACATACTCTCCCCCTCGTTGCTATGCATCTCCATGGATAGATCATTGCGTGTGCGTAGAATTTTTTTTGTTTTCCATGCAACGATTCCCAACAATGGCATCATGAGCCAGGTCTATGCGTAGATGATATGCACGAGTAGAACACAAAGAGTTGTGGGCGGTGATAGTCATACTGCTTACCACCAACGTCTTATTTTGATTCGGCGGTATTGTGGGATGAAGCGGCCCAGACCAACCTTACATGTCCACGCACATTAGACCGGTTCCACCGACAGACATGCAACTAGTTTTGCATAAAGGTGGCTGGCGGGTGTCTGTTTCTCCTACTTTAGTTGAATCGAATTTGACTGCAGTCGGTCCTTGAAGAAGGTTAAAACAGGAAACTTGATGAATCACCGTTGTGGTTTTTGCCGTAGGTAAGAACGGTTCTTGCTAGAAGCCCGTAGCAGCCACGTAAAACTTGCAACAACAAAGTAGAGGACGTCTAACTTGTTTTTGCAGGGTATGTTGTGATGTGATATGGTCAAGACATGATGTGATATTCGTTATTGTATGAGATGATCATGTTTTGTAAGTTATCGGCAACCGGCACGAGCCTTATGGTTGTCTCTTTATTGTATGAAATGCAAACGCCATGTAATTGCTTTACTTTATCGCTATGCGTTAGCAATAGTTGTAGAAGAAATAGTTGGCGAGACAACCACGACGCAACGATGGAGATCAAGGTGTCGAGCCGGTGACGATGGAGATCATGACGATGCTTTGAAGATGGAGATCAAAAAGCACAAGATGATGATGGCCATATCATGTCACATATTTTGATTGCATGTGATGTTTATCCTTTATACATCTTATTTTGCTTAGAACGGCGGTATCATTATAAGATGATCCCTTCACTAAATTTCAAGGTAAAAGTGTTCTCCCTGAGTATGCACCGTTGCTACAGTTCGTCGTTTCGAGACACCACGTGATGATCGGGTGTGATAGACTCTACGTTCACATATAACGGGTGTAAGACAGTTTTGCGCATGTAGAATACTTGGGTTAAACTTGACGAGCCTAGCATGTACAGACATGGTCTCGGAACACTGGAGACCGAAAGGTCGAACATGAGTCATATAGTAGATATGATCAACATGAAGATGTTCACCATTGAAGACTACTCCATCTCACATGATGATCGGACTTCGTTTAGTTGATATGGATCATGTATCACTTAGACAACTTGAGGGATGTTGATTTAAGTGGGAGTTCATTAGTAATTTGATTAATTGAACTTAATTTATCATGAACTTAGTCTTGATAGTTTTTGCATATCTATGTTGTAGATCAATAGCTCGCGTATAGCTCCCCTGCTTTATTTTGATATGTTCCTAGAGAAAACTAAAGTTGAAAGATGATAGTAGCAATGATGCGGACTGGGTCCGTGATCTGAGGATTATCCTCATTGCTGCACAGAAGAATTATGTCCTTGATGCATCGCTTGGTGACAGACCTATTACAGGAGCAGATGCAGACGTTATGAACGTTTGGCAAAGCTCGACATGATGACTACTTAATAGTTTAGTGCGCCATGCTTTACGGCTTAGAACCGGGACTTCAAAAATATTTTGAACGCCACGGAGCATATGAGATGTTCCAAGAGCTGAAATTGGTATTTCAGACTCATGCTCGTGTCGAGAGGTATGAGACCTCTGACAAGTACTTTGCCTACAAGATGGAGGAGAATAGCTCAACCAGTGAGCATGTGCTCAGAATGTCTGGGTACTACAATCGCTTGAATCAAGTGGGAGTTAATCTTCCAGATAAGATATTGATTGACAAAGTTCTCTAGTCACTATCACCAAGATACTAGAACTTCGTGATGAACTATAATATGCAAGGGATGATGAAAATGATTCCCGAGCTCTTCGCGATGCTGAAATCGGCGAAGGTAGAAATCAAGAAAGAGCATCAAGTGTTGATGGTTAACAAGACCACTAGTTTCAAGAAAAAGGGCAAGGGAAAGAAAGGGAACTTCAAGAAGAATGGCAAGCAAGTTGCCACTCCCGTGAAGAAGCCCAAAGATGGACCCAATCCTGAAACTGAGTGCTTCTACTCCGAAGGAAATGGTCACTAGAAGTGGAACTGCCCCAAATACTTAGCGGATAAGAAGGATGGCAAAGTGAACAAAGGTATATTTGATATACATGTTATTGATGTGTATTTTACTAGTGTTCATAGTAGCCCATGGGTATTTGATACCGGTTCAGTTGCTAAGATTAGTAACTCGAAACAGGAGTTGCAAAATGAACAGAGACTAGTTAATGACGAGGTGACGATGTGTGTTGGAAGTGATTCCAAGGTTGATAAGATCACCATCGCACACTCCCTCTACCTTCGGGATTAGTGTTGGACCTAAATAAATAAATGTTATTTGGTGTTTACGTTGAGCATGAATATGATTGGATCATGTTTATTGCGATACGGTTATTCATTTAAGTCAGAGAATAATTGTTGTTCTGTTTACATGAATAAAACCTTCTATGGTCATACACCCAATGTAAATGGTTTATTGAATCTTGATCGTAGTGCTACACATATTCATAATATTGATGCCAAAAGATGCAAAGTTGATAATGATAGTGCAACATATTTGTGGCACTGCCGTTTAGGTCATATTGGTGTAAAACGCATAAAGAAACTCCATACAGATGGACTTATGGAATCACTTGATTATGAATCATTTGATACTTGCGAACCATGGGCAAGATGACTGAAACTTCGTTCTCCGGAACAATGGAGCAAGCTAATGACTTATTGGAAATAATACATACCGATGTATGCGGTCCGATGAGTATTGGGGCACGCGGTGGGTATTGTTATTTTCTGACCTTCACAGATGATTTGAGCAGATATGGGTATATCTACTTAATGAAACACAAGTCTGAAACATTTGAAAAGTTCAAAGAATTTCAGAGTGAAGTGGAGAATCATCGTAACAAGAAAATAAAGTTTCTACGATCTGATCGCAGAGGCGAATATTTGAGTTACGAGTTTGGCCTTCATTTAAAACAATGTGGAATTGTTTCACAACTCACGCCACCTGGAACACCACAGCGTAATGGTGTGTCCGAACGTCGTAACCGTACTTTATTAGATATGGTGCAATCTATGATGTCTCTTACCGATTTACCACTATCATTTTGGGGTTATGCATTAGAGACAGCTGCTTTCATGTTAAATAGGGCACCGTCTAAATCCGTTGAGACGACACCGTATGAACTGTGGTTTGGCAAGAAACCTAAGCTGTCGTTTCTTAAAGTTTGGGGTTGCGACACTTATGTCAAAAGGCTTCAGCCTGATAAGCTCGAACCCAAATCGTAGAAGTGCGTCTTCATAGGATACCCTAAGGAAACAATTGGGTACACCTTCTACCACAGATCCGAAGGCAAGATCTTTGTTGCCAAGAATGGAACCTTTCTAGAGAAGGAGTTTCTCTCGAAAGAAGTGAGTGGGAGGAAAGTAGAACTTGATGAGGTAATCATACCTTCTCTCGAATTGGAAAGTAGCACATCAGAGAAATCCATTCCCGTGATGCCTACACCAACTAGAGAGGAAGCAAATGATAATGATCATGAAACTTTAGATCAAGTTGCTACTGAACCTCGTAGGTCAACCAAAGCACGATCCGCACCAGAGTGGTATGGTAATCCTGTCCTGGAAGTCATGTTATTTGACCAAGGCGAACCTATGAACTATGAAGAAACTATGATGAGCCCAGATTCCAACAGATGGCTTGAGGCCATGAAATCTGAGATAGGATCCATATGTGAGAACAAAGTGTGGACTTTGGTGGATTTGCCCGATGATCGGAAAGCCATAGCGAATAAATGGATCTTCAAGAAGAAGACTGACTGTCTACAAAGCTCGACTTGTCGCGAAAGGTTTTCGACAAGTTCAAGGAATTGACTACGATGAGACTTTCTTACCCGTAGCGATGCTTAAGTCCATCCGAATCATGTTAAGCAATTGCCGCATTTTATAATTATGAAATCTGGCAAATGGATGTCAAAACTGCATTCCTTAATGGATATCTTAATGAAGAGTTGTATATGATGCAACCAGAAGGTTTTATCGATCCTAAAGGTGCTAACAAAGTGTGCAAGCTCCAGCGATCCATCTGTGGACTGGTGCAAGCATCTTAGAGTTGGAATGTACGCTTTGATGAGGTGATCAAAGCATATGGTTTTATACAGACTTACGGTGAAGCCTATATTTACAAGAAAGTGAGTGGGAGCTTTGTACATTTCTAATATTATATGTGGATGACATATTGTTGATTGGAAATGATATAGAATTTATGGATAGCATAAAAGGATACTTGAATGAGAATTTTTTAATGAAATACCTCGGTGAAGCTACTTACGTATTGAGCATTAAGATCTATAGGGATAGATCGAGATGCTTGATAAGACTTTCAATGAGTACATACCTTGACAAGATTTTGAAGGAGTTCAAAATGGATCAGTCAAAGAAGGAGTTCTTGCCTGTATTGTAAGGTATGAAGTTGAGTAAGACTCAAATCTCGACCACGGCAGAAGATAGAGAAAGAATGAAAGTCATTCCCTATGCCTCAGCCATAGGTTCTATAAAGAATGCCATGCTGTGTACCAGACCTATTATGTACCTTGCCATAAGTTATGCAAGGGGGTACAATAGTGATCCAGGAGTAGATCACTGGATAACGGTCAAAATTATCCTTAGGTACCTAAGAGGACTAAGGAAATGTTTCTCGGTTATGGAGGTGATAAAGAGTTCGTCGTAAAGGGTTACGTCGATACAAGCTTTAACACCAATTCGGATGACTCTGAGTCTCAATCTGGATACATATAGAAAGTGGGAGCAATCGGCTAGAGTAGCTCCATGCAGAGCATTGTAGACATAGAAATTTGCAAAATACATACGGATCTGAATGTGGCAGATCCGTTGACTAAACTTCTCACACAAGCAAAACATGATCACACTTTGGGTATTAATCACATGGCGATGTGAACTAGATTATTGACTCTAGTAAACTCTTTGGGTATTGGTCACATGACGATGTGAACTATGGATGTTAATCACATGGCGATGTGAACTAGATTATTGACTCTAGTGCAAGTGGGAGACTGAAGGAAATATGCCCTAGAGGCAATAATAAAGTTGTTATTTTATATTTCCTTATTCATGATAAAGGTTTATTATTCATGCTAGAATTGTATTGATTGGAAACTTAAATACATGTGTGAATACATAAACAAACACCGTGTCCCTAGTAAGCCTCTACTAGACTAGCTCGTTGATAAAAGATGCTTAAGGTTTCCTAACCATGGACATGTGTTGTCATTTGATAACGGGATCACATCATTAGGAGAATGATGTGATGGACAAGACCCATCCGTTAGCTTAGCATAATGATCGTTCAGTTTATTGCTATCGCTTTCTTCATGTCAAATACATATTCCTTCGACTATGAGATTATGCAACTCCCGGATACTGGAGGAATACCTTGTGTGCTATCAAACGTCACAACGTAACTGGGTGATCATAAAGATGCTCTACAGGTATCTCCGAAGGTGTTTGTTGAGTTGGCATAGATCGAGATTAGGATTTGTCACTCCGAGTATCAGAGAGGTATCTCTGGGCCCTCTCGGTAATACACATCATAAGCTTGCAAGCAAACGACTAAGGAGTTAGTCACGAGGTGATGTATTATGAAACGAGTAAAGAGACTTGCCGGTAACGAGATTGAACTAGGTATGAAGATACCGACGATCGAATCTCGGGCAAGTAACATACCGATGGACAAAGGGAATTACGTATGTTGTCATAACGGTTCGACCGATAAAGATATTCATAGAATATGTAGGAGCCAATATGGGCATCCAGGTTCCGCTATTGGTTATTGACCGAAGAGGTGTCTCGGTCATGTCTACATAGTTCTCAAACCCGTAGGGTCTGCACGCTTAACGTTCGTTGACGATATAGTATTATATGAGTTATGTGATTTGGTGACCGAATGTTGTTCGGAGTCCCGGATGAGATCACGGACATGACGAGGAGTCTCGAAATGGTTGAGAGGTAAAGATTGATATATAGGACGATGGTATTCGGACACCGAAAGTGTTTTGGGGGGTACCGGGTACTTATCGGGTCACCGGAAGGTGTTCCGGGCACCCCCGGCAAAAGATATGGGCCTTATGGGCCAAGAGGGCAAACGCACCAGCCACAAGGGGCTGGTGCGCCCCCCATATGGGCCAGCCTAAGGAGGAGAAGGAAAGGGGAGAAGGGAAAGGAAAGTGCGGATTAGGATTCCCACTTCCTTCCCTCTCCCCCCTCTTTCCTTTCCCCTTAGGAAAACATGGCAGGGGGGCGCAGGGCAAGGCAAGGCCCCTAGGGGGCCGGCGGCCAGCCCTAGGGCGCGCCCTGGCCTCTCCCCTCCCCCTCCCACCTATATATATGTGGGAGGGGGGAGTCTAGCACACCCCAGACAATTGCCTATCCGTGTGCGGCTCCCCCCCTCCACCGTTTACACCCCCGGTCATATTTTCGTAGTGCTTAGGCGAAGCCCTGCGGAGATCACTTCACCATCACCGTCACCACGCCGTCGTGTTGACGGAACTCACCTACTAGCTCGACGTCTTGCTGGATCAAGAAGGCGAGGGACGTCACCGAGCTGAACGTGTGCAGAACGCGGAGGTGCCGTGCGTTCGGTACTAGATCGGTTGGAGCGCGAAGAAAGTTCGACTACATCAACCGCGTTGTGAAACGCTTCCGCTTACGGACTACGAGGGTACATAGACATACTCTCCCCCTCGTTGCTATGCATCTCCATGGATAGATCATTGCATGTGCGTAGAATTTTTTTTGTTTTCCATGCAACGATTCCCAACAATGACAACTTACTTGAAGGATCTTATTCAATCCATAGGTAGATATAGTGGACTCTCATGACAAGAAACTGGGTTTAAGGGTTTTGGATGCACAAGTAGTATCTCTACTTAGTGCGACTTTTGGCTAGCAAAAGGTCCTAGACAAGCACCACATGTTAGAGGATCCATGACAATATAACCTCTATGTGAATATAAGCAATCATAACTCATTACATTGTCTTCCTTGTCCAATGTCAACTAATTGATATGGAATATTTGATGGGGGCTCACAATCATAAAAGATGTCCAAGATAGTATATTTATATGTGAGACCTCTCTTCCTTCATTACTTTTTTCATGGATTGCATGAAGGACCAATGCTATGTTTGTCAACTTCCAACAAATTTTATCAGCTATACTTCTTTTATGTGAAGTCATTACTCCCCATGGGATTAGCATATGATCTTTTCATTCTTTTATTATTTTTCATTGCTAAGATTGAAACAAGAAAACAAAGCAAAACTCAAACTAATCTTTATTATATAACTCTCACACGATTACATAGATAGATAGATCACTAAGAAAGCACTCGATAATAGATCAAACTAAAACTTTTATTCTTCTAAATCACGAAATAACTAAGGATCAAACTAAGATAAATAATGATGATAAAAGTGATGGTGATACGATACCGGGGCACCTCCCCCAAGCTTGGCACAAGCCAAGAGTGGTACCCATACCCGTGTACTTAAGTCTCCTTCTTCAGTGATGGTGGTGGTGATGATGTGGTAGGCTTGTCCTTCATAATGTTCATCAAGATCTCCTTCAAACTTTGAATTTCTCGGAGCACATGACGGATGATCTCAACATTCTTTTGCACTTCGGCCATAATATGTTTATTCTCCGGACCCCAAGCATTCTTTCCTGCATCACTTTCACTTGGACGAGAGATGTCCCAATTGGACGGTATGTGCAAATGAGGAGTATTCTTAATCCCATAATTGTGAACCAAATTATGGAAGTTGTTTCGATGTAACCTATGTAAGGGCCTCCTAGGGGAAAACCCTTCTTGTATCTCTTGGCTTCTTTGGTTACTGGTCGTCCCCATGGCCTGATGGGGGTTGGGAGTAGTGGAGATGCCAGCCAGGGTGCCCTCTCCGATGTTGGAGGGTGAACCTCAAGCGAATCTCCTTCATCTTCTTCCATGGTGACTTCCTTGGCCTCCTCTCTCTTGAGTTACATCTGCATCAGCCAAGCATCGTCTCCCACATTGTTGGAGGAGGAAGAAGACATGATGCCTGGCCTTGGAAATCTGGCAGAAAACAACACGAAACAAGAACAGAGGAGAATCTTGCGATACGGTGGTCAAAACATCAGGGAGTATATATAATGAATTTTTTTCATGCAGGACTGATACGTCTCCAACGTATCTATAATTTTTGATTGTTCCATGCTATTATATTATCCATCTTGGATGTTTTATATGCATTAATATGCTATTTTATATCATTTTTTGGGACTAACCTATTAACCTAGTGCCAGTTGCAGTTTTTTCCTTGTTTTTGTCTTTTACAGAAAATCAGTACCAAACGGAGTCCAAATGGAACGAAACATTTTGAGCATTTTTCTTGGACTAGAAGACAACCACAAAGCTTCGGCATGAGGCCAGAGGAGCCACGAGAGGGCCACACGCCCTAGAGGCGCGCCCCAGGCCCCCCCCCCTTGCTTGTGGGCCCCTCAGGACTTCCCTAACCCTAATCTCAGCTCCATAAATACCAAAATATTCCCCTTATACCAGAGGGCACACCAAAAATACTTTTCCACCGCCGCAAGCTTCTGTTCTCATGAGATCCCATCTTGGGGCCTTTTCCGACACTCTACCGGAGGAGGATTTGATCACGGAGGGCCTCTACACCAACCTTGCTGCCCTTTCGATGATGTGTGAGTAGTTTACCACAGACCTACGGGTCCATAGCTAGTAGCTAGATGGCTTCTTCTCTCTCTTTCATCTTCAATACAATGTTCTCCTCGATGTTCTTGGAGTTCTATTCGATGTAATCTTCTTTTGCAGTGTGTTTGTTCAGATCCGATGAATTGTGGGTTTATGATCAGGTTATCTATGAATATTATTTGAGTCTTCTCTGAACTCTTTTATGCATGATTAAGATAGCTTTGTATTTCTCGCCGATCTATTGATTTGGTTTGGCCAACTAGATTGATCTATCTTGCAATGGGAGAGGTGCTTTGTTTTGGGTTCAATCTTGCGGTGTCCTCACCCAGTGACAGTAGGGGTAGCGAGGCACATATTTGTATTGTTGCCATTAAGGATAAAAAGATGTTTTTTTTACCATATTGCTTGGATCTATCCCTCTACATCATGTCATCTTGCTTAAGGCGTTACTCCGTTCTTGTTAACTTAATACACTAGATGCATGCTGGATAGCGATCGATGTGTGGAGTAATAGTAGTAGATGCAGGCAGGAGTCGGTCCACTTGTCACGGACGTGATGCCTATATTCATGATCATTGCCTTGGGTATCGTCATAACTATGCACTTTTCTATCAATTGCTCAACAGTAATTTGTTTACCCACCGTATGTGTTCTTTCAAGAGAGAAGCCTCTAGTGAAACCTATGGCCCTCGGGATCATTGCCTTGGGTATCGTCATAACTATGCACTTTTCTATCAATTGCTCAACAGTAATTTGTTTACCCACCGTATGTGTTCTTTCAAGAGAGAAGCCTCTAGTGAAACCTATGGCCCTCGGGTCTATTTTCTATCATATTATTTTCAGATCTATAAAACCAAAAATCCAAAAATACCTTGCTGCAATTTATTTATATTTACTTTATTTTACACTTTTACTTATATTTTATACCTATCTCTATTAGATCTCACTCTTGCTAGTGACCGTGAAGGGATTGACAACCCCTTTTTCGCGTTGTGTGCAAGTATTTGTTAGTTTGTGCAGGTGCATCTATTGGGGACTTGTGTGTTCCTCCTACTGGATTGACACATTGGTTCTTAACGCAGGTAAATACTTATCTCTACTTTTCTGAATCACCCTTTCCTCTTCAAGGGAAAAATCAACGCAAGCTCAAGAAGTAGCAGGAATAATTTCTGGCGCCGTTGCCGGGGAGGTTCTACATCAAGCCCACCAACACTACAAAAAAAATCACTTCCGTGATGATACGTGTTTGTCACAGTAGGTCATGTTTTCTGTCATGCATGTACATCCATGACGATTTTATGACAGATTCAAGATAGTCATACCTGTGCTGTCGTAGAAGTGTTCCATGACAATACCAAAATTATCATCACGGAAGTGTCCACTTCCATGACGATAAATGGCGCGTCATGGAAGTGCTTTCGTCAAAGGTAACCGACACGTGGCATCCACTGTAATGGGTCACCGTTAAGCTATCGGGTTCCAGTTTGGATCCGATAACCCGTTAATAGCCCGGACCAATGGGGATTTTCCACGTGTAAAATTCTCTATGGACAGAGGAACCACGTGTCGGCTCAGCGTTGGAACAGATGTCATCCACTCATTGGACGGGAGGTGCCTATGATACGTCGACATGTGGCACGGCCCAACAGAGGCCCATTCAAGTGAAAAGGCCGGCCCGTTTGACTTGGTCAAAAGGTAGCGGGCCGGCCCACGGAAAACCTGTTAAGGGCCTGTTCGCATATAGCCCATTTACAACCCGCTAACTCGCGGCCCGTTATGGCCTACCCGAATTGGGACCAGTAGCGTCATCTGGGCCGTCCAATATGATTCCATCCCATTGTAACTTTCGGCCCATGTATGGCCCATAACGTCTTTTGGCCCATACGAGGCCCTTTGTAACTCTGGGCCCATTAAAGGCCCGTGGTGAAATTGGCCCATAATGAACAGTGTATCGCTTTACACCCATTAACGGCCCATTATTTCGTTGGGCCGCTTCCAGCCCGTGTTACCATTCGGCCTTCTAAGGGCCCATTTATTCTTGGGCTCATTTCCAGCATTTGGTTACTTACGGTCCGTTACTGGCCTGTTCCACTTGTGGGCCAAATTCGGCCCGTGGTTACAGTCGGCCCGTTAACCCGTTGGGCTGTTTTCATAGCATCATCAAATACGGCCCATTAACGACCCGTGATGCCTGTCTATAGAATTAAGCCCGTTATACATTTCGGCCTATTAACGACCCGTTATGGTCGGGCCATAAACACACGATTTCCACTCTAGCCCGTTTACGGCCCATTTTGTGGACCGTTATTGGTCCACGAATAGTACGGCCCATGTTTAACCAATCGATCATACGGCCCATAGAAGGCCCATTGATTATACGGCCCGTCGAGGGCCCATGGATCCTACGACCCGTAGGAGGCCCATGGTCACTACAGCAGGTAGCAGGACCATGGTTACAATGGTCCGTATGTTGCCCATGGTTATTGTGGCCTAGTTATAAAAAATAGGTTATTGTGGCCACTAGAAAAACGCGGAAAAAGAACTGCAGTGACTACAAGCAAAAAACTAAACAAGACAATAAGGAAATAAATAAGCAAGCAACTAACGCTAGGCTATTACGGCTATTACACATGTTACATCCACTGGGCATCAAAGTTCGCCACCCGTACAAATATAGGAAACAAAGCAGCATATCACATACACTGGTTGTCAAAGTTGGTGACCAGTGCAAATAAATGCCACAGCAAAACAAGTCCAGAACTGAAACCACTTTAGAAGAGCTCAAGAAAAAATATCCTGGGTACCCAGCATGCTGACAAGATGCTTAGCAAGCTTATTAACTTTCACTTGTTTGGCGCTTAAATCCTTCAGCGCTTGCTGTTGCACCAGAAAGTATGCATCTGAATTCTGCAGGGACTTCCTTAGTCCTTCGGCTTCGTGTCGCAGCACATCTGATCGATGTCTTTCAACTTGAAGTTGAGACTCAAGAAGACGAACTGATTCAGGCAGCAAGTTCGAAGAGCTTGTGCCAGCAGTAGTGGCCAGTAACTCGAACACTACATCAAGACAGGACTTTGGGGTTGTCTCACTGTCGTCAAGATAGTTTTTATCAACTTTCTTGGAGACCAACAGGGATGTCTCACTATCTTGAACCTTATATGCATTACTTCCTTTACCATTGCATAACGGGGTACTCTTCTCCAATATTTTGTTTGCATTCTAAAAGAGAAATAAGCAGACACATCACAGGTTTACCTTGTTGTATATGAAACTCATTTTGGTAAATCAGTTCAGTAGTAAAGTGGGCAGGATAACAACATGAAACAAACATATATCTATGTACCATGGTCACTATATGGTCTATATCATTCTAGTTTTTGTTGCCAAATCAAGATAGAGACACAGTTCAAATAATATCTGTTTAAGACAAAGCAGCATAGACAGAATATAAGTGTGGGAAACTACACAGCAATAACAACACTTGTAATGTGCATGACATGAGAACATAACTGTTTATTCAATTGAAACTGAAATCAACATAGAGCAAGTTACAACAGCAAACCAGTTAAAGAAATGGGTTTGAAACATACCTATTGCGCCATTGGAGTTTCAATTCCATCCTTCAAATTTGAAAATAGTTGGTATGAGTAAATACAATGATGCAAGAGCAAAGGAGTATGAACCATAGCTACAGAACCTGACCTGAGAACAATTCTTCTTCTGCCTTAAGCGTTGAGTTGGGGTTCGGAGTGGTGGTCCTCGTGCTTTGGGCACTACAGTTGCCTTACTAACTGCTTATGTTTGGGTGCTCTGTGGTGGAGACAGTGCTGTGTCAACTGGAATTGGGTTACTATCTGCTGGGGTTGGGGTTAGAAGGGGTGTAGCTAGTTCTCTGTACAACCGGGTAGGGGTACAATCTACGAGAGTCTGGGTTATCTGTGGTGGGGCTGGTTCTTGGGCAAGTATAACCGTGGTTCTATCTGCATCGACTGGTAGCACTATCTTTTCTGAAGACCGTGTTGTTACTCCCTTAGATACTGCCATCACCCCCTCCAATTCAAATGGCTGATAAACAAGAAAAGTAATTGAATGTACAGACATTGTATGATAGACAGGTGCAATGGATAGTGGGGAATAAAATAGGGCATGAAATAATTCACATTTATGTTGTCTAACCAAACAGGATAGCATGACACAATTTCACATATATGATGGCTAACTAAACAGGATAGCATGACACAATTTCACATAGATGATGGCTAAATAAATAGGATAGAAAGACATAATTCAAAATATGATGACTATGTAAACAGGATGACATGATATAACTATATGATGTGTTTATTAAATAGGTTGGCATGCCATAGTTCACATACATGCCGCCTATGGAAACATGATAGCATGATATAATTCACGGATAGAATGACATAATTCAAAATATGATGACTGTAAACACTAAACAAGATGAGATGATATAACTATATGATGTCTTTATTAAATGGGTTGGCATGCCATAATTCAGATAGATGTTGTCTATGTAAACATGATGGCATGATATAATTCAAAGATATGATTTATATATATACTAAGCAAGTAAGCAGATGGCAATCACATATATGATGTAAAAACTAAGCAATGCAAGACAACGTATGCATGATATGAGTAATATAACCCTGCCTAGTTTGAGCATAGACCTCAGGGGGGAAATAGGACTGGTCATCTGTCTCTGAATCCTCCTCTGAGGAGCTATCTGTAACCAGAAAGATGTTTGCTTCAGCAGGTAGCATTGTCTGCTCTGAAGACCTTGTTTTCACTCCAGATACTTCCGTCACCACTTCAAATGGCTGATGCACAAGAAGAGTAGTTGAATATACAAACGTTGTCGACAAATGGAATATGTAATACAAAAAAAGGATAGCATGATATAATTCACATATATGATGATTGGCTAAACAGCATGGCATTGCATAATTCACATATATAATGCCTTGCAACAAGATAGCATTGCATAATTCACATATATAATGTCTTGCAACAAGATGGCATTGCATAATTCACATACATGGTAATTAGACACTAAACAGGTGGCATTCACACAAAGCATGTCTAAACTAAGAAAATGACATAGCAATGCAAGACACCGTACGCACGATATGAGCAACATAACCCGGCCAAGTTAGAGCATGCACCTCGGGGGGGGGGGGATAGGACTGGTCATCTATCTCTGAATCCTCCTCTGAGGAGCTATCCGTAACCAGCAAGATATGCGCTTCGCCAGATAGCATTGTTTGCTCTGAAGACCTTGTTTTCACTCCAAATTTTCCATCACCGTGTCAAATGGCTGATGCACACAAAGAGTAGTTGAATGTATTAACATTGTTGACAAATGTAATACGTAATGAAAAAAAAGGATGGCGTGATATAATTCACATATAAGATGACTGGCTAAGCAGGATGGCATTGCAAAATTCACATATATGATGCCTGGCTAAACAAGATGGCGTTGCATAATTCACATATATGATATAGAAACTAAACAGATGGCATTCACACAAAGCATGTCTAAACTAAGCAGATGACATATTTGATGTATAAAGTAAGCAATGCAAGGCACCATATGCATGATATGACCAATATCAGCATGCCAAGTTAGAGTGAAGACCTTAGGGGGTAAATAGGAGTGGTTTGCTCCTTCTGAATCCCCCTCAGAACAGTTATCTTCCTCTTGATTACAACCTGAAATGGGTGGAGGGGGGGCTGCCTTTGCGCCCACCATGGAGCGATGTCTGCATGAAATTTTATTGCCACGCAAGGCTCGTCTCTTTTGCTCTACATGTTCAGTTCCATTGTGTACAATAACTGACATGCATAGGAATAAAACATAGTGAGATTATGTAAGGAGTGCATGCAGAAATCCAGAGTGATGGTAGCAACCTATGGATAGACCCAAAACCAATGATAGCAGGCAGATAATGGCTTCAGTTAAAAAATACAGATAATGGCTTCTTTACTGTTTGTTTCCCACCTGATGTCGCTTGAACTACGTTGGTATTTCCCCAAAGAGGAAGGGATGATGCAACACAACTACGGTAGGTATTTCCCTCAGTTATGAAACCAAGGTATCAATCCAGTAGGAGAACCAAGCAACACTATGTAAACGGTACCTGCACACAAATAACAAATACTTGCAACCCGACGATTAGGAGGGGTTGTCAATCCCTCTACGGGTAACGGTGCCAGAAATTGTCAAGTGACGGGATAAAAATTGTATAGATTGGATAGATAGCTCTCGATAAAACACGAAATAAAATAAATAGAAAAAAAGTGCAGCAAGGTATTTTTGGGTTTTTGGTATAATAGATCTGAAAATAAAAGTGAATAAAAATAGATCTCGAAGCAAATATGGTAAAGAATAGACCCACGGGCCATAAATTTCACTAGTGGCTTCTCTCAAGAAAATAGCATACGGTGGGTAAACAAATTACTGTTGGGCAATTGATAGAACATCAAATAATTATGACGATATCCAGGCAATGATCATTATATAGACATCACATCCAGGATTAGTAGACCGACTCCTGCCTGCATCTACTACTATTACTCCACACATCGACCGCTATCCAGCATGCATCTAGTGTATTAAGTTAATGAAAAAATGGAGTAATGCAATAAGAACGATGACATGATTTAGATGAGATCTATTCATGTAGGAATAGCCCCCATCTTGTTATCCTTAATAGAAACGATACATGCATGTCTTGCTGCCCCTTCTGTCACTGGGAAAGAACACAGCACGATCGAACCCATCACAAAGCACCTCTTCCCATGGCAAGAAAAATCGATCTAGTTGGCCTAACTAAACCAAAGATTCGAAGAAGAAATAAGAGGCTATAAGTAATCATGCATAAAAGAGATCAAAGAACACAAATAACTTTCATGGATATAAATCTGATCATAAACTCAAAGTTCATCGGATCCCAACAAACACACCGCAAAAAGAGTTACATCAAATAGATCTCCAAGTGACCATTGTATTGAGAATCAAAAAGAGAGAAGAAGCCATCTAGCTACTTCATCGGAGAGGCACCAATGAGGATGATGAACCCCTCCATGATGGTGTCTAGATTGGATCTCGTGGTTCTGGAACTTGCGACGGCTAGAATTGTGTTTCGTCGACTCCCCTAGGGTTTTTGGAATATTTGGGTATTTATAGGGCAAAGAGGCGGTGAGGGAGGCCACCGAGGTGGGCACAACCAACCAGGGGGCGCCTGGGCCCCCAGGTGGGTTGTGCCCCCCTCGGGGCACCCCTCTGGTACTTCTTTGGCCCAAGTTGTTTCTTCTGGTCCATAAAAATTCTCCAAAAAGTTTTGCTGCGTTTGTACTCCATTTGGTACTGATATTATGCGAAGTAAAAAACAAGCAAAAAGCAGTAACTGGCACTGGGCACTATGTCAATAGGTTAGTCCCAAAAAATGATATAAAGTTGCTATAAAATGATTGTAAAACATCCAAGAATGGTAATATAACAACATGGAACAAGAAAAATTATAGATACGCTGGAGACGTATCAGCATCCCCAAGCTTAATTCCTACTCGTCCTCAAGTAGGTAAATGATAAAAACAGAATTTTTGATGTGGAATGCTGCCTCACATGTTCATCACATATTCTTTTCTTTTTTAGCATGGACATATGGACTTTATATGGTTCAAAGTAATAGTCTAGTTTTGACATGAAGATTTCAATACTCAAGCATATCAACAAGCAACCATGTCTTTTAAAATATCAACACTAAAGAAAGTTATCCCTTGCCCATCATGCTCAATCATTGATCCATTCATGAAACACACTCGCATATTAGCTACATCCAATGCTCAAGTATGATCACAGTGCCCCTTAGTTGGTGCTTTATAAGAGAAGACGGAGACTCAAATAAAAATAAAAATTGCATAAGGTAAATAGATAGGCCCTTCGTAGAGGGAAGTAGGGATTTGTAGAGGTGCCAGAGCTCAAAACTTAAATTGAGAGATAATTTTTTTTGAGAGGCATACTTTTCCCGTCAACGAAAACGACCGAGTAATTCCCAACACTTTCCATGCTAGATATATCATAGGCGGTTCCCAAACAGAAAGTAAAGTTTATTCCCTTTTCCACCATTCTTTCACAATCCATGGCTAGCCGTATCCACGGGTGCCCTCCATACCAACACTTTCCAAGGAATTTATTATTTGACAACATAAAGTAAATTTCTTTTTCATTTTGGGACTGGGAATCCCTATTACCGCCGCACTCTCGTGCAATGACAAGTGAATAAACACTCATCTTGAGAATAACACATCTAGCATGAAAAATATTGGCCACCCCCTACCGCTTCATGAGCGGTACGAGAACACAAAAAGGAAATTCATTTTGAAAATTAGAGATGCCACATACAAATTTGCTTAGAATGGCATGGAAATACCGCATATAGGTAGGTATGGTGGACTCATATGGCAAAACTGGGTTTAAGGATTTTAGATGCACAAGTAGTATTTCTACTTAGTACAAGTGGAGGCTAGCAAAAAGATTGAGAAGCAACCAACCAAGAAACGAAAAATCACATAAGCGAGCATTAAGCATAACTAACACCGAATAATGCACCACGAGTAGGATGCAATTTCATTGTATAACTATTGACTTTCGTGCTTGCATAGGGAATCACAAACCTTAACACCAATATTCTTACTAAAGCATAATTACTTACCAACATAACTCACATATCACTATCATCATATCTCAAAACTATTACAAAGAATCAAGTTTATTTTGTCCAATGATCTTCATGATTTTTTTATTATATCCCTCTTGAATATCTATCACTTTGGGACTAGCTTCATATATTGCAATTGCTTTTGACAAGCTCAAACAAATCTAAGTGAAGAACATGAGCATAAAATTTTTCGTCTCTCAAAAATAATGTAAGTGAAGCATGAGAGAATTTCTTCAAAAATTTACTAACTCTCAAATAAATCTAAGTGAAGCATGAGAGCATTTCTTCAAAAATATTAAAGCACACCATGCTCAAAAAGATATAAGTGAAGCACTAGAGCAATTCCATAGCTCAAAAAATTGAAGTGAAGCATAAAGAGCAATTCTAACAAATCATAGCATAATTTTGGCTCTCTCAAATAGGTGTGTCTAGCAAGGATACTTGTGACAAACTAAAAAGCAAAACAAGCAAAGACTCATATAATACAAGACGCTCCAAGCAAAACTCATGATATGTGACGAATAAACATATAGCTCCAAGTAAAATACCGATGGTCGTTAGAAGAAAGAAGGGATGCCTTCCGGGGCATCCCCAAGCTTAGTTGCTTGGTTCCCCTTGAATATTAACTTGGGGTGCCATTGGGCATCCCCAAGCTTAGGCTTTTCTTACTCCTTATTCCTTCATCCATCATGATCTCATCCAAAACTTGAAAACTTCAATCACACAAAACTTAACAAAACCTTCGTGAGATTCGTTAGTATAAGAAAACCATTCTTTACTTTAAGTACTGTAGAAAACCGGTTCAAATTTTGTTATTGCATTATATCTACTTTATTCTAACTTTACCATGGCTTATTACCCCCCCGATACAATCCATAGATTCATCAAAATAAGCACAAAATGCAAAGAAAACAGAATCTGTCAAAAACAGAACAGTCTGTAAATATGCGAATTGTTCTCATACTTATGTAACTACATAAATTCTGAAAAATAAGGAAAACGGAGGCAATTTGTATATAAATCTTTTTTAAAAATTCAGAATTTTTAGTCACTTCTGTGAATTTAGAGAATTATGTTACTGGATGCAAAAGTTTCTGTTTTTCAACAGGATCAAATCAACTATCACCAAAGCTATCCCAACGGCTTTACTTGGCACAAAAAATAATTAAAACATAAAAAACACAATCATAACAGAGGCATAATTGTGCAAACACTCAAGAACAGACAGAAAAGGCAAAAATAATTTTTATTCATTGGGTTGCCTCCCAACAAGCGCTATCTTTTATGTCCCTAGCTAGGCATAATGCATAGATTCAAGTATTGTCATCTTTCTTCTTATTTTCCATAGATGTGTTCTTGTCAGGAGGTTTTGCAAAAAAAACCTGAAACACATTATCCATAGAAATTTTAGCATTATCAAGTTTCCCATCTACGTATCACCTTTGATTTCCGGCAACAATCCAAGAATATTGTTGATTGACATCATTGAAAACTTGTTGGATTATATCTAAAACGGGGATTTCCTTTTTAAGATTCTCATGAAAAATTTGGTTATTTCCAAGAAAATGTATCAACATATAATCACTATTATAAAGGATCTCATTTATCACCGGTTTTCCACGGCTCATACCATAAAAATAAAAAATTTCCCTAGCTTCCCGTACTATGTGGTCAAATTCATTCATAAGAATAAGGGTAGCTAACCTTTTTGCTTTAGGATCCTTTATAACGGGTAACTCATAAAACAATCTTTGCAAGGTAGGGTGAGTACGGGTAAATCTATTTTCAAGTTTCAGAACTAGTGCTGAAATAGCTTCCGCATAAGATTTAGGTCTTTTGAGTATAGGAGTATCATCAAGAGTCAAATTTCCAATACTATTGAAAAATTCTTGGATATGTTCTTTTCCCATAACGTTCTCTTGCCAAAACAAAAGTTTTAGTATCCAGATTGCTAGATCGTCCAATTTTAGGAGTCCGGCCATCATCTATTTCTGCCATACCAAAGTCACTCATGATGACAAGTTCAAGCAAGTAAGAGATCTGACGAGAAAACGGCGAATGAAAAAGAGGGCGAATAAAACGGCAATTTTTTGTGAAACGGGAGAGATGAAAACAAGAGGCAAATGGAAAACAATGTAAATTGCAAGGAGATGAGATTTGTGATTAGGAACCTGATAGATGTTGATGATGTCTCCCCGGCAATGGCGCCAGAAATTCCTTTAGATGTCGCTTGAACTATGTCGGTATTTCCCCAAAGAGGAAGGGATGATGCAGCACAGCTACGGTAGGTATTTCCCTCAGTTATGAAACCAAGGTATCAATCCAGTAGGAGAACCAAGCAACACTATGTAAACGGTACCTGCACACAAATAACAAATACTTGCAACCCGACGATTAGGAGGGGTTGTCAATCCCTCTACGGGTAACGGTGCCAGAAATTGTCAAGTTGACGGGATAAAAATTGTATAGATTGGATAGATAGCTCTCGATAAAACGTGAAATAAAATAAATAGCAAAAAAGTGCAGCAAGGTATTTTTGGGTTTTTGGTATAATAGATCTGAAAATAAAAGTGAATAAAAATAGATCTCGAAGCAAATATGATAAAGAATAGACCCGGGGGCCGCAGATTTCACTAGTGGCTTCTCTCAAGAAAATAGCATACGGTGGGTAAACAAATTACTGTTGGGCAATTGATAGAACATCAAATAATTATGATGATATCCAGGCAATGATCATTATATAGGCATCACGTCCAAGATTAGTAGACCGACTCCTGCCTGCATCTACTACGATTACTCCACACATCGACCGCTATCCAACATGCATCTAGTGTATTAAGTTCATGGAAAAACGGAGTAATGCAATAAGAACGATGACATGATGTAGATGGGATCTATTCATGTAGGAATAGCCCCCATCTTGTTATCCTTAATAGCAACGATACATGCATGTCTTGCTTCCCCTTCTGTCACTGGGAAAGAACACCACACGATCGAACCCATCACAAATCACCTCTTCCCATGGCAAGAAAAATTGATCTAGTTGGCCTAACTAAACCAAAGATTCTAAGAAGAAATACGAGGCTATACGTAATCACGCATAAAAGAGACCAAAGAACTCAAATAACTTTCATGGATATAGATCTGATCATAAACTCAAAGTTCTTCGGATCCCAACAAACACACCGCAAAAAGAGTTACATCAAATAGATCTCCAAGAGACCATTGTATTGAGAATCAAAAAGAGAGAAGAAGCCATCTAGCTACTGCCTATGGACCCGTAGGTCTACAATGAACTACTCACGCATCATCGGAGAGGCACCAATGAGGATGATGAACCCCTCCGCGATGGTGTCTAGATTGGATCTCGTGGTTTTGGAACTTGCGACAACTGGAATTGTGTTTCATCGACTCCCCTAGGGTTTTTGGAATATTTGGGTATTTATAGGGCGAAGAGGCGGTGCGGGAGGACACCGAGGTGGGCACAACCCACCAGGGCACGCCTGGGCCCCCAGGCGCGCCCAGGTGGGTTGTGCCCCCCTCGGGGCACCCCTCTGGTACTTCTTTGGCCCAAGTTGTTCCTTCTGGTCCATAAAAATTCTCCAAAAAGTTCCGCTGCATTTGGACTCCGTTTTGTACTGATATTCTGCGAAGTAAAAAACAAGCAAAAAACAGCAACTGGCACTGGGCACTATGTCAATAGGTTAGTCCCAAAAAATGATATAAAGTTGCTATAAAATGATTGTAAAACATCCAAGAATGATAATATAACAGCATGGAACAAGCAAAAATTATAGATACGTTGGAGACGTGTCACCACCCAACATGAAACTCATAGTAGACACCAGAGATTAACTAGATAGTAGACAGATACTATTGATTGCGGCCCCGATATGTACCCCACAACCATTTAAAAACTCAAGTTTGAGCATTATTTTGGAGCTGACTCAGAGTCTAATCGGTGAACAGGATGATAAAGTAGCATGTAATATTAAGCGATGCATAACGTAAGCAGACACGAAAGAGTGCGACCTCTCTTGCGGGCCCGTGTAGTCCTCAAGGTCATCTGCTCAGTTGATGATGGTAATGCTGTTGTCGTGGCTACCGGCGGCGGGGAAGAAGATCTGAGGTGGCGAAAGACAGTCTGGAGGGCGGATCCCTATTGTGGTGGACCCTTCTGTCGTTGGAGCAGCTAAGCTGGGGTGGACGATGATACGGCAGGAGTGGGACAAACCACACAAGATTTTCTTTGACAACTATCTATAAGAGAAGTAATTCTGTAAGGGCTCGTTTGAATTGGAGGATTCTAACAACGCAGGGATAGGAAATACACAGTAATAGGATTGGAATGCATGTGCAAAACAGATAATTTAAAATCATAGGATTTCTGTCAATCTGGGTGTTTGGTTCACAGGAATTGGAAGGTCACAGGAATGCAAAGAAGCATGGTCAAATTAAGTCAAACCACAAGAAAATGTACAGTTATAATGCTATTATGCTACTATCACTTAGTCTTGTTCTTCATGAATAGGAATTTGAAAAGGAGGGCCAAGTGGATATTAAAATTCCCACGGTTTTTCTTTGAAAGAGACACTAAAGGAACAAATCCTATAGTTTTCCTTTGCTCCATTCCTTTGAACCAAATGCATTAATAGTAGTACCATAGGAAACTTTCCAATTCCTATGTTTTTCCTTCACTTTTCCTTTCAACCATTGGCAACTCTAGTAGGCAGGCTTGAACAGGCAAAAGCCTACACTCCAAAAATGTATTTGTGCTGCTTGTACTACTTTGGACCCAGGCCACTGCCCTACTAACTCAACTCCCAGGCCCATCTACACATGCACAACTCAAACGCGTAGAAATAAATAATGATGGCTTTCGAGAGAGTCCATAACGGATAGCTAAGTTGCCTGGTACCTCACTGCTTGTTATATAGGAGAAACTAATCATATTTCACGTTACTATGTGTGCTCAGTGGACAATATATATAACATGTAGAGTAAAAAAGCGATGCAGCAAGTGTACAACCTCTTTGGTGAAGCCATGTCGATCTCAGCATCATTGGTTTGGTCGCTGAGGATGCTGCGGCTGATGTGGCAGTCGGAGGAGGGGAAGAAGATCTTAGGCGCCTGGAGATGGAGCCAAGGGTACTGCTCCGCTGTGATGGAGGGTTTCGTCATTGGAGCAACTCTGGTGAGGTGTACGACGGCGAGGCTGAAGCAGGACAAGAGAGACAACATTAACCTGAAGTGGTATTCTAATAGCATCTCCGGTAGATGATGTAAAACACATAACCAAAAAGTGCTAGATGTAAAATACATCAGCCGCTCATCTCTGAACTTAACTGTCGAAACTGAATTTAACTATCGAAACTGAATTTTGCTGTCGAAACTGAATTTTACTGTCGAAACTGAATGCACTAGTAGCAGAAAAGCAGTGCACTAATAGTTTTGGCCACTCGAGCACTAGTGGCAGAGTAGCAGTGATCTAAATCGGTAGCCGCTCCAGCAGGGACCATACTACCAGAGAGCAGCCGGGGCAGAGCAGCAGCAGCGCCCAGAGCAGCAGCGTGTGCGAGAGCCGGGGCAACTGGTCGTGTAGCAGCATCTCGGGTAGCAGCAGCAGGAGCTCGAGCGAGAGCCGAAGCTGCTGCTTGTGCAGCAGTAGCGCGAGCAAGAGTAGACCAGCAGTGCAAGCAAGAGCAAGAGCAGCAGCACGAGCAAGACCCAGAGCAGACCAGACAGGGGACCAAGAGCAAGAGCAAGAGCAGCAGCGCGTAGGGATGGCAATGGGTACCCATTACCCACGTACCCTGCGGGTAAAAGCCCTATTAGGGTAAGGGTATGGGACAAAAAGTTACCCATGGGTATGTAAATAGGGAAATCTCAAACCCATCGGGTAGAGTGGGTACGGGTATGAGATCATATAACCCATACCCGCATACCCATGTACCCTTATAAAAATCTAACAAGTACGGAAAAATTACCTCTACCCTTTGTCGTGAGTTTGTGAACTTAAAATGTATGACTATGTACTAGTGTTTATAACTATGTGTTGATGTTTTGATGTGTTGTTGTTTACAAGAAAGTGTTGATGTTTATAAAATGTGGTGTGTTTATGATGTGTTGTTATTTATAAGTATGTATAGATGTTATTATGTGTTGTTGTTTATAAATTATGATTGTATCTTGTTGTTTATGATTATGTGTCGCTCAAATTGATGTTATGCAAACATGGGTATTTTTACCCGCTGGTACCCATTTACCCTGTCGAGTGATGGGTATGGGAAAAATTTGTACCCACTAGCGGGTATGGGTACGGGTGGTGGGTAAACTTAAATGGGATGGGTAAGGGTATGGGGTGGCTCCACCCATACCCAAACCCTGCGGGTGCCATCCCCGGCAGCGCGAGCAAGAGCCAGAGCAGCCGTAGATGGAGCCGCGCCATGGTGGCTCGGGACCGAGCACCGGCAGCACCATGAGATCGAATCAAGAAGAAATTGCAGTGATTAGTGTAGAACCTGTTTGGTGGCGCCGATTAGGCCTCAGCTTCATCCGAGGAATCGGTGATGGTGCTGCTCTTCCGGTGGTGCAGGTGAAGACGGCGCTATGGGAATGGAGGTGGCGCGAAAGACGAGGTGAACGTCGGGGCAGCTCCCTGGAGGTGGAGGACGGGGTGGCTGAACCGGCGGGACGACGAGATCGACGACGGATCCTCATCCGGTGCGGTGGATGAGGGACGTCGAGCTATTGCGGTGAACGATGTCGTCGGGGAAGAGGCTCTGGCTGGGTGGCGGACGGAGGAGAGTGTGGGGCTTCGCGGGTTTTCACGGCCTCGGTGTACGAATGGGGGGGGGGAGGGGATGGGAGTGGGGAACCATGGCTTAGGGACGCGCTTGTCCGAAATGTGGGTTAAGTTACAAAAGTAGCTAGCACCACCGATTTGAACTAGGTGGTTCTTTCGGTTTAGGGTTATCACGGGAATTTCGCGTGTCAGGATTTCGCAGGAGGTGGGAGTTTTCGCGCGCGTTGTAATTTTGGGACAGCAAGGCGCGGGTTGATATGGAGGGAATTTTAGGAGCACAACGAGACAAAGAGATACCTTAAAATTTCGGGATAACAAGACGCGGGTTGAAATTTCCGGACAAGCCTAACGTATACTGTACCAAATCAATTCACACTTCCCTTGACGAAAAAACCAAAAAGAAATCAATTCGCACCACACAAGAGAGTCTAGTCCCGTTTTACTGTATGAGTTACTACAAATGCCATTCAAAACTTTGAATCCATGTTATGTTCAATTAAAATATTTCGCTACGTGTATAATACATGCAACCTGCTACTCAAATGAACATTTTAGTGCATTCCAAACGTATATACTACCGCTTCAATATGAACTAAATTTGAATTCGTTTCTCTATTTGAATAAGATCTACAATCATGATTATTGTCAAGTTAAACCATTTGAATTCATTTCTCTATTTTAATAAGATCTACAATCATCTTTATTGTCAAGTTAAACCATCGTTTGTATATTATCTTCACAGCACACCACATGATTACTGTCGAGTTAGATATGAACTATGTATACTATATGAACTCGAACTCGATTTTTTGAATCCGCTTTTTGTTGATTTCAAATCACAGTACATTTCAAGCTCTAGATAGATCTTCATAATCTAAACCATGTCTCATATGTATAATGTGTTTATCACATAATGTATGGTGCCCCGCCCCCTACGCCTACAAGTATTTAGCTGTGAGTTGCAAACGCCACACATTATCACAAATTCAAATAAAATGTGAGATTGTTCGATATATAGTATGGTTTAGATTGTTCGATATTTAGTTGTGAGCTGCAAACGCCACACATTATCACAAATTCAAATAAAATGTGAGATTGTTCGATATATAGTATGGTTTAGATTGTTCGATATTTAGCTGTGAGTTGCAAACGCCACGCATTATCACATTACAGTATAACATGTCCAAAACCACACCACGCGTATCACTGCTATATTCATGCATGCATAGGTTTATAACACTATGATCTCTTATTCAATTATATGAATCCACTTTCATATCGAATTATGATCTTTGTTAGTCTCTTACACCCACACAATCCTCTAACCTTTGTAGCTAGCACTAACTTTCTCTCGTGCATGCACACGCCTTTTCATTTGCTTGTGTGCTAGATTGCTTGCTTTGTCAAGATGTCTCAAGAAAATACCAAGTTGTGTGATTTTTCCAACACTAATAATAATGATTTTATTAGTACTCCGATTGCTCCCGCCACTAGTGCGGAATCTTATGAAATAAATGCCGCTTTGTTGAATCTTGTTATGAAAGAGCAATTTTCTGGTAGTCCTAATGAAGATGCCGCATCCCATCTAAATACTTCCGTTGAGTTGTGTGATATGCAAAAGAAAAAAGATGTGGATAATGATATTGTTAAATTGAAGCTATTTCCGTTCTCACTATGAGATCGTGCTAAAACTTGGTTTTCATCTTTGCCTAAAAATAGTATTGATTCATGGAATAAGTGTAAAGATGCTTTTATTTCCAAGTATTTTCCTCCCGCTAAGATCATCTCCCTTAGGAACGATATAATGAATTTTAAGCAACTTGATCATGAACATGTTGCACAATCTTGGGAGAGGATGAAATTGATGATAAGAAATTGCCCTACTCATGGTTTAAGTTTATGGATGATCATACAATTTTTTTATGCTGGATTGAATTTTGCATCTAGAAATCTTTTAGATTCCGCCCCGGGTGGTACTTTTATGGAAATCACATTAGGAGAAGCTACTAAACTCCTAGGTAATATTATGGCAAATTACTCTCAATGGCATACCGAAAGATCGTCTACTAATAAAAAAGTGCATGCGATTGAAGAAATTAATACTTTGAGTGGAAAGATGGATGAACTTATGAAATTGATTTCTAGTAAGAGTTCTCCTATTGATCCTACTGATATGCCTTTGTCCACTTTGATTGAGAATAATAATTAATCTATGGATGTGAATTTTGTTAGTAGGAACAATTTTGGTAATAACGCGTATAGAGGCAATTTCAACCCTAGGCCGTTTCCTAGTAATTCCTCTAATAATTATGGTAATTCCTAAAACAATTCTTATGAAAATTTTAATAAGATACCCTCTGATCTTGAGAACAATATTAAAGAATTTATTAGTTCTCAAAAGATTTTCAATGCTATGGTAGAAGAAAAATTGCTTAAGATTGATGATTTGGCTAGAAACATTGATAGAATTTCTCATGAGATTGATTATTTTAAGATTAGATCTATGCCACCCAAGATTGATATCAATGAGTCTCTGAAAGCTATTAAAATTTCTATTAATGAAAGTAAGGAGAGAACCCTAGGATGCGTGCTAAGAGAGATTGGCTAGAAAAAGCATGTTCTTCTAGTTTTCGTGATAATAATGATGAAGATCTTAAAGTGATTGGTGTGACTCCTATTGAATCTTTGTTTGCTAATATAAAAATTGATAAATAAGGGACTAGAGATGAGTCAACTTTAGCTAGAAGGCGTCCCAATAATTTGGAGGTTGAAGATCTTAATGAAAAAATTGATAAAAGTGGGATTGGCGAGGTCAAAACTTTAAGTAGTGATGAACCCACTCTTTTGGATTTCAAGGAATTTAATTATGATAATTGTTCTTTGATAGATTGTATTTCCTTGTTGCAATCCATGCTTAATTCACCTCATGCTTATAATCAAAACAAAGCTTTTACTAAACATATTGTTGATGCTATGATGAAATCTTTTGCAGAAAAACTTGAGTTGAAAGTTTCAATCCCTAGTAAGCTTTATGATGAATGGGAACCTACTATTAAGATTAAGATTAAATATTATAAGTGTAATGCTTTGTGTGATTTGGGTGCTAGCGTTTCAACTATTCAAAAAACTCGATGTGATGTGTTAGGTTTCTGTAAACTTGATGATTGTTATTTGAATTTGCATCTAGCGGATTCTACTATTAAGAAACCTATGGGAAGAATTAATGATGTTATTATTGTTACAACTAGGAATTATGTGCCCTTTGATTTTATTGTGCTTGGTATAGATTGAAATCCTAAATGCCCTATTATTCTTGGTAGACCTTTCCTTAGAACGATTGGTGCAATTATTGATATGAAAGAAGGAAACATTAGATTTCAATTTCCGTTAAGGAAGGTCATGGAACACTTTCCAAGAAAAAAATTAAGTTGCCATATGAATCAATTATGAGGGCTACTTATGGATTGCATACCAAAGATGACAATACCTAGATCTATGCAATATGCCTAGCTAGGGGCGTTAAACAATAGCGCTTGTTGGGAGGCAACCCAATTTTATTTTGTGTTTTTTGTTTTTGCTTTTGTTCTTGAATAAATATGCAATATTACTTCTGTAATAATTGTGTTTTAATTAGTGTTTGAGCCAAGCAATACCTTTGGGATGCTTTGGTATATCATTGATTTGATTTTGCTGAAAAACAGAAACTTTTGCGTCCAGTAGAAGAATTGTTAAAATTCACTGGAGCATGGAAAAACTCTGAATGTTTTACACAAGATTGATATATGAATTTCCTATGTTGTCCTAATGTTTTAGAATTTTTGGAGTTACATAAGTATGACTAATATTCGGGTCTTTACAGACTGTTCTATCTTTGACAGATTCTGTTTTCGATGTGTTGTTTGCTTATTTTGATGAATCTATGGGTAGTATCGGGGGGTATGAACCATGGAGAAGTTAGAATAAAGTAGATATAACACCAATATAAAATTGGAATGAGTTCACAACAATACCTAAAAGTGGAGATTTGTTTTATCATACTAACAGATCTCACGAGTTTTTGTTGAGTTTTGTGTTGTGAAGTTTTCAAGTTTTGGGTAAAGTTTTGATGGACTACGGAATAAGGAGTGGCAAGATCCTAAGCTTGGGTATGCCCAAGGCACCCAAAGGTAATATTCAAGGACAACCAAGCATCTAAGCTTGGGGATGCCCCGGATGGCATCCCCTCTTTTGTCTTCAATCCATCGGTAAAATTACTTAAGGCTATATTTTTATTCACCACATGATATGTGTTTTGCTTGGAGCGTCTTGTATTATTTGAGTCTTTGCTTTTTAGTTTGCCACAATCATCCTTGCTGTACACACCTTTTGATAGGGACACACATTAATCATGAATTTATTAGAATACTCTATGTGCTTCACTTATATCTTTTTAGCTAGGTAGTTGCTCTAGTGCTTCACTTATATCTTTTTAGAGCACGGCGGTGGTTTTATTTTAAAGAAACTGATGAACTCTCATGCTTCCCTTATATTATTTTGAGATTCTTAAAATAGTATGGCAATTTGCTTAGGTTATGAAGTTGGTCCTAATATGATGGGTATTCAAGAGGGATATAATAAAAACTTTCATGAAGATGATTGAATATATGAGAAGTTTGATTCCTTGCATTTGTTTCGGGATATGAAGATGGTCATATTAGAGTCATGCTAGTTGGTAATTGTGGATTAATAGAAATACTTGTGTTAAGGTTTGTGATTCCCGAAGCATGCACGTATGTTCTATCATTATGTGATGAAATTGGAGCATGATTTATTTTTGATTGTCTTCCTTATGAGTGGCGGTCGGGGACGAGCGATGGTCTTTTCCTACCAATCTATCCCCCTAGGAGCATGCGTATTAGTACTTTTTTTTGAGGGCTAATAAATTTTTGCAATAAGTATGTGAATTCTTTATGACTAATGTTGAGTCCATGGATTATACACACTCTCACCCTTCCACCTTTGCTAGCCTCTCTAGTACGACGCAACTTTCGCCGGTGCATTAAACCCACCATATACCTTCCTCAAAACAGCCACCATACCTACCTATTATGGCATTTCCATAGCCATTCCGAGATATATTGCCATGCAACTTTCACCGCTCCGTTTATTATGACACACACCATCATTGTCATATTGCTTTGCATGATCATATAGTTGGCATAGTATTTGTGGCTTGGCCACCGTTCATATTTTTTTATACATGTCACGCTAGATCATTGCACATCCCGGTACACCGCCGGAGGCATTCATATAGAGTCATATTTTTGTTCTAGTATCGAGTTGTAATTCTTGAGTTGTTAGTAAATAAAAGTGTGATGATAATCATTATTAGAGCATTGTCCCATGTGAGGAAAGGATGATGGAGACTATGATTCCCCCACAAGCCGGGTTGAGACTCCGGACTTAAAATAAAAAAGGAGGCCAAAGAGCCCAAAAAGTAAAAAAAGAAAAAAAGGAAAAGAAAAAAAAGAAAAAAAGGAGAGAAAAAGAGAGAAGGGACAATGTTACTATCATTTTTCCACACTTGTGCTTCAAAGTAGCACCATGTTCTTCATGATAGAGAGTCTCCTACGTTGTCACTTTCATATATTACTAGTGGGAATTTTTCATTATAGAACTTGGCTTGTATATTCCAATGATGGGCTTCCTCAAATTTCCCTTGGTCTTCATGAGCAAGCAAGTTGGATGCACACCCACTTAGTTTTCTTTCGAGCTTTCATACACTTATAGCTCTAGTGCATCCGTTGCATGGCAATCCCTACTCACTTGCATCAATATCAATTGATGGGCATCTCCATAGCCTATTAATTTTCCTAGTTGGTGTGAGAATTTCTTTCTCATTTTTGTCAACCTCCACCATCATATTCTATTCCACCCATAGTGCTATATCCATGGCTCACGCTCATGTATTGCGTGAAAGTTGAAAAGGCTTAAGAACATTAAAAGTATGAAACAATTGCTTGGCTTGTCATCAGGGTTATGCATGATAAATACTTTGTGTGATGAAGATAGAGCATGACAAGATTATATGATTTTGTAGGGATAACTTTCTTTAGCCATGATATTTTGAAAAGCCATGATTGCTTTATTAGTATGTTTGAAGTATTATTGTTTTTATGTCAGTATTAAACTTTTGTTTTGAATCTTATGGATCTAAATATTCATACCACAATAAGAAAGATTACTTGATAAACATGTTAGGTAGCATTCCACATAAAAAAATCTGTTTTTATTATTTACCTACTCAAGGACGAGCAGGAATTAAGCTTGGGGATGCTTGATACGTCTCCAACGTATCTATAATTTTTTATTGTTCCATGCTATTATATTATCCATCTTGGATGTTTTATATGCATTAATATGCTATTTTATATCATTTTTAGGGACTAACCTATTAACCTAGTGCCTAGTGCCAGTTGCTGTTTTTTCCTTGTTTTTGTCTTTTACAGAAAATCAATACCAAACGGAGTCCAAATGGAATGAAACTTTTTGAGGATTTTTCTTGGACCAGAAGACAACCACGAAGCTTCGGGAGGAGGCCAGAGGAGCCACGAAAGGGTCACAAGCCCTAGAGGCATGCCCCAGGGGGTGCCCCCCAGGCTTGTGGGCCCCTCGGGACTCCCCTAACCCTAATCTCAGCTCCATAAATACCCAAATATTCCCCGTATACTAGAGGGCACACCAAAAATATTTTTCCGCTGCCGCAAGCTTCTGTTCTCGCGAGATCCCATCTTGGGGCCTTTTCCGGCACTCTGCCGGAGGGGGATTCGATCACAGAGGGCCTCTACACCAACCTTGTTGCCCTTCCGATGATGTGTGAGTATTTTTACCACAGACCTATGGGTCCATAGCTTGTAGCTAGATGGCTTCTTCTCTCTCTCTTTCATCTTCAATACAATGTTCTCCTCGATGTTCTTGGAGTTCTATTCGATGTAATCTTCTTTTGCGGTGTGTTTGTTGAGATCCGATGAATTGTGGGTTTATGATCAGATTATCTATGAATATTATTTTAGTCTTCTCTGAACTCTTTTATGCATGATTAAGATAGCTTTGTATTTCTCTCTGATCTATTGATTTGGTTTGGCCAACTAGATTGATCTATCTTGCAATGGGAGAGGTGCTTTGTTTTGGGTTCAATCTTGCGGTGTCCTCACCCTGTGACAGTAGGGGTAGCGAGGCACGTATTTGTATTGTTGCCATTAAGGATAAGATGATGGGGTTTTTACCATATTGCTTGGATCTATCCCTCTACATCATGCCATCTTGCTTAAGGCGTTAATCCATTCTTGTTAACTTAATACACTAGATGCATGATGTATAGCGGTCGATGTGTGGAGTAATAGTAGTAGATGCAGGCAGGAGTCGGTCTACTTGTCACGGACGTGATGCCTATATTCATGATCATTGCCTTGGATATCGTCGTAACTATGCGCTTTTCTATCAATTGCTCAACAGTAATTTGTTTACCCACCGTATGCGTTCTTTCAAGAGAGAAGCCTCTAGTGAAACCTATGGCCCCCGGGTCTATTTTCTATCATATTATTTTCAGATCTATAAAATCAAAAGTCCAAAAATACGTTGCTGCAATTTATTTATATTTACTTTATTTTACACTTTTACTTATCTTTTAGTATTTGTTAGTTTGTGCAGGTGCATCTATTGGGGACTTGTGTGTTCCTCCTACTGGATTGATACCTTGGTTCTTAACTGAGGGAAATACTTATCTCTACTTTGCTGCATCACCCTTTCCTCTTCAAGGAAAAAATCAACGCAAGCTCAAGAAGTAGCAAGGACAAGCAATATGGAAGAAAAGTGGAGCCGAGAAAGTCCACGAGGGCACCACAAGCCTGGGAGGCACACCCAGGGGGTAGGGCGCCCCCCCTGGACTTGTCGCTCCCTCGTGCACTTTTCATACTATTTATTATTTTCCTATTTTTTAAATATTCCAAAACGAACAAAAAATACTTTCATGGAACTTTTTGAGTCGGTTTACTTACCGTACCACATACCTACTCCTTTTCAGGGTTCTGGAGTGTTCTGTATAGTTGCCTCTATGTGCTCTTTAGGTGTCATAGTTTCAATAATATTGGTTTCAACATTAATGGGTATACCTGAAATATAATGTTTAATTCTTTGCCCATTATGCACCCTCAGATTAGTGCCTTCTGTGTTGTTTATCTTGAAAGCTCCGGAGCGATAAACTTCTTTGACGATATATGGTCCTTCCCATTTAGAGAGAAGCTTTCCTGCAAAGAATCTTAAACGAGAGTTGTATAGTAAAACTTGATCACCTACTTTGAATTCCCATTTTTTTAATTCTTTTATCATGCCATCTTTTAACTTTTTCTTTAAATAAGTTGGCATTTTCATAAGCTTGTGTCCTCCATTCATCTAGAGAACTAATATCAAATAAGCTCTTTTGACCGGGAAGTTTGAAATCATAATTGAGTTCTTTAATTTCCCAATAAGCTTTATGTTCTAACTCAAGAGGTAAATGACATGCTTTCCCATAGACCATTTTATAAGGAGACATACCCATAGGTTTTTTATAATCAGTTCTCTATGCCCACAATGCATCATCAAGTTTCTTAGACCAATTCTTTCTAGATCTATTAATGGTCTTTTGCAAAATCAACTTTATTTCTCTATTGCTCAATTCAACTTGACCACTAGACTGAGGGTGATATGGTGGTGCAATTCCATGGTTGACATCATATTTAGCAAAAAGTTTACGGAATGCACCATGAATAAAATGTGAACCACCATCAGTCATTACATATCTAGGGATTCCAAATCTCGGGAAAACAACTTCTTTAAGCATTTTAATATATGTGTTATGATCAGCACTACTAGTTGGAATAGCTTCTACCCACTTAGTAACGTAACCAGCAACAACTAAAATATGTGTATACCCATTAGAGGAAGGAAAATGTCCCATATAATCAAATCCCCAAACATCAAATGGTTCAATAACAAGTGAATAATTCATAGGCATTTCCTGACGTCTACTAATATTACTAATTCTTTGACACTCATCACAAGAAAGGACAAACTTACATGCATCCTTGAAGAGAGCAGCCCGATAAAAACCAGACTGTAATACCTTATGTGCAGTTCTGTCTCCAGCATGGTGTCCTCTGTATGCCTCGGAGTGACACTTCCGTAGGATTTGTTCCTGTTCATGCTTAGGTACACAATGTCTAATAACACCATCTACTCCTTCTTTGTATACATGTGGGTCATCCCAAAAGTAATATCTTAAATCAAAGAAGAATCTTTTCTTTTGTTGGTTTGTGAAACCAGGGGGTATATATTTAGCAACAATGTAATTAGCATAGTCTATATACCAAGGAGTATTACGAGAAGCATTTATAATAGCTAATTGTTCATCAGGAAAGCTATCATCAATGGGCAGTGGGTCATCAAGAACATTTTCCATTCTAGACAAATTATTAGTTACGGGATTCTCAACTCCCTTTCTATCAGTAATATGCAAGTCAAATTCTTGTAGAAAAAGGACCCACCTAATCAACCTAGGTTTAACATCTTTCTTTTCCATAAGATATTTATTAGCAGCATGATCGGTGTGAACAATTACTTTAGAATCAACAATATAGGATCTGAATTTATCAGATGCAAACACAACTACTGAAAATTCTTTCTTAGTAGTAGCACAATTTCTTTGGGCATTGTCTAGAGTTTTACTAGCATAACGGATAACATTCAATTTCTTATCAACTCTTTGTCCTAGAACAACACCAACAACTTAGTTACTAGCATCACACATCTATTATATATAAAAAGTACTTAACAAGTTTACCAGAAAAAGAGAAATAACCTGGAAAATTCCACAATAATTAGGAAGATTTAGCCATTTAATTCGTAAAAGAAAGAAACATAACCATTGGATGGAGGCAAAAAAAACTGTAACACCAATCAAAAAAATTTACCCACCATTGCCATTACATAAAAATCTTTCCCTAATAATAAAGCACGGATTGACTCCGTCGGGTTCGCCGTCGTTTTTTAGATCTGGCCCACCCGGTCCTGTGTGCGCGTGTGTTTGAATTTAAAAAAAAGAGAAAAAATGGTCGCAGCTGGGATTTGAGCCCTGGTCTACTGGATGTGTGCAGACACATCAGACCACTCAGGCTGGGCTCGTGAGTGTGATAACATAGGCGTCTGGCTGTTTAAGAATAGAAGGCGATGCGTACTTGGGCCGAGACAATGGGCACGGGCGTGCTGGGTCGGCCGACTGCCCATTGGGAGCAGGCTGGAGGCTGTTTTTCATATTTGTTTACTTATTAAATAGTCCCACCTTGCTATTTTACATAAATTTTTACCAGTTTATATACGTTCTTAGGTTGTCAAATATCAAGGAGCTCTTCGGAAATTATGCAAAGAATATGGCATGAATAAGATTTGTGCTTAGCGAAACAAATGAGGAGGAGAGCAATAGCTATTATGCATAATTAAGCCGGCAAGAAAGGAAATAGACATTAATTACATGAGAAATAAAGAAGGAAGGAGAAAGGAAAGAGAGAAGAAGGAAATAAACGGTAATTATGTGAAGCCGGCAAGAAAGGAAATAGACATTGCATGAGAAATAAAGAAGGAAATAGACGGTAATTATTGTGGGCGCCATATTAATCGCATGAGTAATTAATAGGCCGACAATTGGGATTCGTCACATGCATGATATAATAAGGAAAGAAAGATAAATAAAATAGGCACTAATTGCATGAGAAATAAAGAAGGAAAGAGAGAGGAAGTAATTAGACGGTAATTACAGATTTTTATTTGAAGGAGGTGCGGGAATCAATGGCAGGCGTGTAGTGCCCTCATTTATATCTTATGAATAAAAATGATGTGGCATCTTTTTCCTGCATGATCCTCACTAAATTCAGGCCATTTTTTCTTTCGTTGCAACAGACAGCGTGACATGTTTTTCTTGCACTTATAATCCTTACTAAATTTGCGCGAAATTTATAACACATTGGACATTATGTTTGTGCATACAGCCCTCGCTAAATTTATGTCAATTGTTTCTACCGTTGTAACCCACGGGCATATATACTGTTCTTTTATATTTATATAAATGGAGGTATAATCTTATTGGTCCTCCCATTTCGTATGTCCATGGCATTTCTTCATACTGAGCTAGGCTATTCTACCGATCGTCTGTCATGGGCCACTTGGCCTCTGCCCGGTTGGTCCGTGTAACGTTCCACCAATAGAAAAAACAGTGCCCTCCCAATCTATCCGTGCGACCCGGCCCAACAAATCAAACCCACCATCCCGTTTAGGAGGTGAGGCAAAAATAGTTGACCATGACTGAAATCAAACTCGCAACCTTCACTGTTTTTTGTGTTGATCGTGTTAGCCCGCAAAAAAAGGTGTTGATTGTTTTAAACTAAAGTTAAATTTGGTGGTTGGTTGTGTCCTTCACAGACTGGTACTAAACTATTACGATGTAAAATCCGGATAACACAAACACAAGGCACAAGCATTAGATTGTGCAGATGTGGCCGGGATCTCAAACGCGACCGTTCGCTGGTTGTCCATGCAGGCGATGCAATTCTTTATTGGTTCCAAACTTAGGTGAAACGTTCGCAGTGTAGTGAACATCGTGACCGACAATGATGATAAAGAAAAGAAATGGCAACAAGGATGGAGGAAGGATGGAGGCGCTAGGGGTGATAATTTGTTTCTCTCGTTGCAACGCACGGGCACTTTTGCTAGTACCTATTCAACCAAGTTCAAGTAAAATATCACCACGTCAACTCAACTTTTTTTTTTACTCAAGAGACCTTCCCTAATAATCCCTAAACAAAGGCTCTCTCAAAAAAAAAAATCCTAAACTAAGACTCACGGGCTCCTAAAAAAAGACTCACGACCCTATCTTCCCTAATGCATAAAAAAATACTCACGAGGCTATTGGGCCTCTCGCTCCTTCATGCCGCTGCCAGCCTCCTGTACATCCTGCCGCCCACGGCTTCATCGGGCTGTGCCGGAGGAAAATCCTCAGCCCAGCCCTGCCTCCTCCATCACGTCCTCTCCCTACGGCCTGCTTCCGAGGGATTTCTTCTAATCACCACCAAGAAGGCATCAAAGTCAGATGCTTGCCTAGCCGAAGTTTAAATCGTCGGGTTCTAGAACTCCTCGGCATGAAGGCAGCGGGCGCAATCCATGGATGTGGAATTTTTGAGTACGCGATGAATTTCAGAACAAAATAACTCGGTATATACATCAGAACTTTGTTCCCCTTCTAACTTCTGTGGTGCTTTCGTGATTTGTTGATGTGGTGTTGGGGCGGCACTTCCATGCTACGAGGATGCCCAACTGCATGGATGGTTCGCTCACGCCGGTCCTTTAAACTGATATGCCTATGTTCTGTCCTATTATGAGCTCCCACGGTCCTGCCACAACCCTGCAATTATGCTCCAAAGTTATAGTAAGCTCTACTTTGCAGATTCTCTTTCCCTTACTCCACCAGTTGTAGTTGTAGGTATCGTTGTCGACTTGTCGTACATATACAAAGTTTTACTTTTTACTCTTTTATTGTGTAAAGACTAGGATTATGTTTGTGACAAGCAAGAAAAATTTCTGTTAAAAATAATACTGCACAATTCACCTTCAATTTCTTGAGGCTCTCGTGCTGCAGACTGTCATGGCAATTTCTTGAGGCTCTCCTGCTGCAGACTGTCATGGCTAGCCGATTAAGCCTATGGTACGCCTGCAGCACATCGACAAGATTATGCTCAGTCGGAAGCATTAATGGATTGTTCGACTCGCCATGTTGATTCCCTTATACACGAGTGTGCACATGATGCCCTTGGCGTTCCGGTACAGGCTGGGATCCTCCCTCTTGCAGCAGCATTCACTGATGGATGAAAATCCAATTGACAGTCATTCACCAGGTGAAGAGGCCAAGCCACAGTGGACACATCTATAAAAGCTGGACGCGGTTGATTTCAACATCAGCTTCCCCTAACGCCAAGTTGAAACTAAAAAATGAAGGTAGTTCAGATTATTACCTTAAAAGTTCATTAACTGTTGACTGCAGATTTACAATTTTTGTCATACTAATTATAGATTGCCTTACAGGTTCTGTGACTGAATTGATCTATAATTGTGACCTTCCCTTATTAGTTTACAAATTTTAACTATACAGATGCGCATCTTCTTGAAGACCCTCACTGGCAAGAATATCACCATGAGGTCAATTTTTTCTCAATTCCTCCTTGATTACAATTGCTTTGGGGTTGTCTATTACGAGGTCTCAATTTAGTATAGAATGGAGGTTCAGATGGTAACATGTGACCAATCAAGATAGAAAAGTGAAATCATCCATCTATTTTGTGTAGTGTCTGGTGCTGCCGAGTGATCTCTTTCATAGTGAACCACAAAAGATGTAGTGATTATGCAGTAATTACCAGGAGGACTTTGAACCGGAATCCCCCTATTTGCGACTCTTTGATTATGTCAATCTTATTCATTTCATGTTTTATTTTCCTTTTCCAGTGGTGCAGTGTCCAGACAACACGATCCCATCTTCACATTTTGGAGAACATGATATATTCACTTTAGTTTTTTTAGATGTATTCACTTTAGTTTTTGTTTCAGAGTGAACTACAAAAGTCCATCCAAGAAAGATTTATTCTATTCCCTGGCTCGAGCAAGGTTCATGGTTCTGCGGCAACCACGCCAACACAGACGAGCGACGCTCCGCGACAGCATGCTGCTCCAGAACTGACTGAGATCTTACTGTAATGCCAACTGCAAGCTCATGCGACACTGCGACGGTGCAACGACACACACATACACAGCAGTCACCGCTTCACGGTGCTCCTACAGCCCTAGCAATGTACGTGCTTCTTTTCTTTCTACCTTCCGGCTCTAGCTGGTGCTAATAGGTCCGGATTCTATATCACCATAGTACATACATGGATGGATGGTCATCTTTCTAAGAATACTGACATGGTACTATTATAAATAATTCTGGATTTGATCATCCGTGCATCACAACAGTGAGGATATTACTACAAAAGTGAGCATCTCTAAAGGATACACATAACAAAAGTGAGCATCTCTAAAGGATACACATATAGTCTATGTGTATCCTTTAGAGATGCTCACTTTTGTAGTAATATCCTCATTTGCTTTATTTATAAAGCGGGGCGAAAGCCTTTTTCGGTAGTAATATCCTCACTGTTACTATATCTACAAAAGTGAGCATATCTTTTTTTTGTCTAAACCCTTTGCTAAATCAAAATGATTTATATCCTTTGTGTTGTTCTGTACAGATGAGCAATTTTTCCGAGGAAAATATGGTTATTAGGTAGATGATACCAACCAATATTTTGTGGCCTTGCAATTTAGAAGTTTTGAAATACATTATGAAATTTCATAATGTATTCATGAAGAAACAACCATTTATGAAATTTCATAGACATTGAAAGCACCGGATATTTTGAGATAATAAGCTTCATGTTGGAGGCGCGATGAATGATAGCTTTAAAAGAAAGTGGTACATATGTAGTTATCACAAAAAGAAGCTTGCTTCCAAACATCCTTATTTCTTATGTGGTTGCACTGCAGTGACGGTCTATCAACTACTATAACTTAGTAAAGATCATGTCCATGTAATAAGTTTCAAAATTGATGAGGACAAAAAGTTGGCGTATTTAGCATGTTACCTGATATTGATTTGAACTTATGAAAGAAGGAAAAAACTATGACTGCAAATGTAAACGAGTTAAAGTCTTATGTAATATTCATTTTCCCTCTCTGATATAAACTATGAAAGTAACAAGTACTGACATATGTATGTTGTTCTGTCATTTTAATTTTCCTGCCATGATACCCTTTACGGAATCACAAAAATGTGTCATGCATTGTAAGTTAGTAGGGATTGGGTCCACGTAATAAGGATCAAAATTGATGTGGACCATAAAGGGGCATATTTGGGATGTTACTTGATATTCCTTTCGTTTTCTGAAACAAACCCAAAAAACAGTGATTTAGAATGTGAACGAGTTAAAAGTCTTATCTCATGCTCATTCTCCTCTCTAATACTATCTCCGTCCCAAATTAAATGTCTCAACTTTAATACAACTTTAGTACGTGACATGATGGGAAAATAATCTTCTTTTTGCTTCTTTTATTACTTGATGCCTAAAATCTTCTTGAATCCTCCTCCAAGACTTGAAATACCATTATTCCTCCTATTAGGGACAACACGTGGTCGACAAAATATCAGCATGGACTTTCACATGTGCAGTAAGATTCATGCCAAAGGTTGCCAACAACTAAAAACAAATATCTATTTTGGTTCATTATATATCCTTTCCAGGAGTTTTCTTCCTTCCGTTTGTAATTTATGAATTACTTTCTGAAGAATGGTTAATTTAAGATGATGCCCGCGAAAGGATCCATGAAACAAATGTCATTGAGTACATAGTAGTTTATACACATATTTTTTAGACAAGAAGGGTGGACAAATTTTTTTTAAAAGTGTGGAAAATCTTATAGCAAACTTTCCTTACATGAAAATATGAGCCAAAATTGGTCATGCTTAGTGCATGTGTCTTAAATTAACTTAAAAATGATAATGGAAACAAATACCTAACACGGCCATTTTAATGGATATATATAGTATATAAATGCACTCTAACTTCATAAACCTAATTTTAAAAGCACTTATAGTAAAAAATTACTAAAAAATAATATGTCAATCTATACATATTCCTATATGGAAGCAACAAGTACTATTAAATTTGTGTTTTAAAAAAATAACACAACACAAGATGATAAAATGCCACAACAATGACACACATATAATTTCAACAAAACAACTAATCATAGAAAATACAGTTAGTATGCCATGATTAATGAGAAGGTAAATGTAAAATGGATAACATATATATTTATATATAAGTAAAAGAACTGAACAACTCATTGTTAAGCTTTATAATACTAGCCCGCGCATCGAGCGGGCCACTTTGCTAGTAATTTCAAAAGGCAAGTTCCAATCAGGTGGTTGAACAATAGGTGCAGAGGTTAAGGCTTTCTGTTGGTGCGATGATAGGCCCCTTATGTTTTGGAGTTTGTTGACATAAACAGTATGGGACTTATGTGTTTGCTAGTGCACACAGAGTAACAGGTCCCTGAGATATCGAGGAGTTTGATGCAAACGACGAAGATAATCTCCCTGCAGTGCAGCGAAGGTTATCACCGAAGATGATGTTAACAAGAGTGACCCCTAAAAATTGCTGAAGTGAAGCAATTGGTTCGGTGTCTGTCCGAGGAAAAGGACTACGTCCGAGGAGATTGAAGACGAAGTGAAGACATAGCATTTATTTCGTTTTTCTTCTTCTTTTCATTGAGTCATAGGACCACCGTACTATTAAGAGGGGTGTAGCGTTCGAAACTCTGATTCTCTGATGCTAAACCCAAATCCTATGAAAGTTGTGAGAGAAATCTCCTTGTGTTCCGAGCAAATACTTGCCAGCAAGAGACTGTGATCTTCTTTGCTGCGAGAGATTTGTCTCAGACCGAGGAGTTAGGATTACTTGTTCCTCAAGTAATGTTACCGTTGCTTCCAAATTCGACCATTGTGAAACGTGTCGGTTGGCCATCGGCTGGACCGTGTGTCCAAAATGGTCATTTCCCATCCGGGAAGGCTGCGGCTATAAATAGCCACCCCGCGCCGGCTTTGTCCGGTGGCTGCTCCGTTTGATTTTGAGAAGATTGTTGAGCAATCCACTCGCTAACCAATTTGAGTTTAAAATCCACCTAGAGAAAACCCCTAGAGCCGAAGAACTAGATAGTGGTTCAGCATCACTCAAATCTAAGTCCAGTACGCTCCACCTATTACTCTTGAGAGCTGGAAACTCTCTAGACGGTTAGGTGTCAATTTCTTTAGAGACCAAGAGTGATTGTAGTTCTCGAAGAAGAAGTCTGTAAAGGTTCGGAGATCACCTTCAAGTATCTACCACAAGTGATCGACATTGGTTGACGAACCAAATGTCGAGGAGAATAGGGTGAAGAGAGTTTATCTTCCGTGTTAAGTAACAGCCCCTCCAGACGTAGTCCTTGTGCAGAAGGACGAACTGGTCGAACAAATACCCTGTCGCCATCGAGCACCACTGGTTATATCTTCTACCCATGTTTATATTCGACATGTTTTCCTTCATGTGTTTTGTCTCGATGCTTGTTTAGTTTCCATTCGGTACTTAGTTTTTAGCTCGCTGTAGTTTGTTTTTCATTCGTTCCGCTGCTGGGTTCTGAGAGTTTTGAATTTTCTGAAGAAAATCTAAAACTCTCATTCACCTCCCTTTGATAGACATACTTCGTTCCTACAATTGGTATCAGAGCGAGATACTCCTTGACTCTACTCATTTTGGTCTAACAACCTTGGAGTTTAAGTATGTCTTCAGTGAGCTACAAGTCGCATCTCAAGATTCCCATATTTGATGTGACAGGCTATCCCTTCTGGAAGGAGAAGATGAAGATCCGTCTCCGAGCAATAGATGATGACATGTGGAATGTGGTGCGGTTGGGGTTCACCGTTGCAATACCTCAAGTCCCCACTAACGAAGTGAAGAAACTCATTCAGATGGATGCTCAAGCCAAAGATGAAATTGGTGGTCATCTCTCTCGAGCGCAATTTCTTCGGTATCGCCAGTGTGAAACTGCGAAGGATTTGTGGGATGTCCTCGAGAAGATCAATGAAGGAGTTTCAACTCAGAAAGAAGCTCGAATTGATACTCTTCGAGCGAAATTCAATTGTTTCAAGTGCATTGGAAATGAAAGCTGTCAGCAAACCTTCGACCACCTCAGTGACATTGCAAATGAGCTTCAAGGTCTCGGCGCCAAAGACATCATTGACCATGAAGTTGTGAAGAAACTACTTCGATCACTTGACAGTTCATTCGACACTCTTGTCTTGATGATTCGTGAACATTCTGATTTCAAATCCCTCGACTCTGCTGACATCATGGAAAGACTGAATACTCACGAGGAACAAGAAGAATAGAAAAGAGATCTCTATGGCTCAAGTCAACGCAAAAATCATGCTCTCAAGGCTGTGGCTAATTCTTCATCCGATGGAAATGCCGAAGAAGATTCAGATGACCCAGAAAGGCTCATCAAGGATCTGGCATTGATCACAAAAAGATTCCAGCGTCTTCACAGGAAGAGCCAGTTCCAGAAGAAAGGTTCAAGCAACTCTGGTGGATCAAAATCTTCATCAAAACCTGCTGGAGAATACACCTGCTTCAAGTGCAAAAAGCCTGGACACTTCATTTCGGACTGCCCTCTCTGGGAAGCTGAAATTCGTGCTAGTGGAAGATATGATTCTGGCAACTATCGAGCCAAAAGCAAGAGCAAGAACTACGACTCCGATGATGAGAAGAAAACGAAGAAGTTCTTCAAGAAGAAGGATAGCTCCACCTCAAAATCTTCGTCAAGATATTCTTCAAGGAACCCTTCCAAGTCCTCCTCCAACTGCAATAATAACTCTCGCAAGGCCAAGGTGTACATTGGCAAGGAAATGGATTCTGATGAAGAAGAATCGTCAGACCCCGAAGAAGCTGATGAATCCGATGAGGATTCCGACTCTGGCATGGCTGGCATAGCATATGCTTCGTCCCCTATGACAAACTTCTTCGGGAATCCATCAAGCGACAATGAAACTCCTGCCTACTGTTTCATGGCCAAGGCCTCGAAACAAAAGGTATCCTCCAAACATCACAAGGTTCACTCCAATGATCAATATTCTTCTGATGAGGATGACCATGCTAAGTTGATCAAAATCGCTAATATTCAACAAAACTCTCTTGAGAAAATTGAGAAAACCCTCAGGAAATTTGAAGGGTTGTTGGTTGAGGAGATGGAGAAAAATCAGTCATTGACCGAAGAGTATTCTGCTCTCCAGTCACGAATGGAAGAACTGACAAATTGTCATGATTTTATCTCGGCCGACCACGAAAGATTAACCTATGATTACCTGAAAAGGAAACAGGAACTTGAGGCGCTGAGACAGGCTCATGACGATTTGATCAGGGAAAATTCTCTTCTCACCCAACAACTCAAAGATAAACCTGAAGTGTTTGAGCCACCCTATTTAAAATTCCTTAAACGAACAAATGCTGAATCAAATGTTGAATCCTCTATGAATGCTAACCCCTCGTTCGAGGAAAATCATTCTGTTTCTGATGAAAATGCTACGTTGAATGATCTTCTTCAGACAAGAATGTTCAAATCTCTCAAAGGGCATCAAACCCTTTGTGATGTTTTGAAGAAATCCATTCTTCACAAAAATCCTAGGAAAGAAGGCATCGATTTCGAAAGGAAACTGAATGAAAATGGTACCTACTGGGAACCTCATCAATATCCTTGCACTGTGTGGGTACCTGCAAAGAGCAAAACGCTCGATCCAGCATTACTCTCGGGATATAACTCTCCCATACCTGAATATCCTGATGATGATTCTCTGGATAACTATAAGCTATTCAAAAATCAACATGGTGAGGTTGTTGCTTGCTATGTTGGACCAAACAGCAGGAAGGGCCCCCCAAAGAAATCCATTTGGGTGCCTAAGAACACCATTGAAGCATTACATGTTACCACATTACTAACCATGCAGGCTCAAAATGCTCGTTACTTCCTTGAAAAAGTTCAACAGAATGAGTACATGCATACCTCATTCAATCATTATGCTCACTCATCTAGAAGGAATTTTAATGCTTACTCTTTCAATTATGCTCACTCTTCCTCGAGCAACAATTATGTTTACCGAAAGAAATCATATCCTACTCACTCTACTATTTTGAAGCCACCTGCAAAGATGTGGGTGGTTAAGAAAGCCTAATTCTTCTGCAGAGCTATGTCTCCAGGTGTACCAAATGGGTAATGGATAGTGGATGCACTAGTCATATGACCGGAGACAAGTCATTGTTTGTCGACCCCAACTTAACTGCTTCTCCTCTGAAGTATATTACTTTTGGAGACAACAACAAATGAAAGGTAATTGGGCTAGGTAAAATTGCTATATCGAAACACAAGTCCATTGATGATGTTTTACTTGTTCAATCTCTTGGATTCAATCTCATGTCAGTTGGCAAGCTATGTGATCTAGGCATGCTAGTTCTCTTTTCCATATCCAAATGCATTGTCTTCATGGCCTCTGACAATTCCTTCGTCTTTGAGGGAATTAGAAAAGGTGATCTATATATTGTGGATTTCTCTAAGGGTCCCTCAGTCCAAAATTGTTTGCTTGCAAAAGCAACCGAAGGTTGGCTGTGGCACCGAAGGCTTGGTCATGCTGGTATGAGAAATTTGTAGACCCTGGTGAAGAAAAATCATCTTCGTGGCATTCCTGATGTAAAATTCGATAAGGATCGTCTCTATGCTGCATGTGAGGCTGGTAAATTAGCCAAGAAGCATCACTCATCAAAGACTGTTATGACCACAACAAGACCTCTGGAAATTCTTCACATGGATTTATTCGGTCCTCAGAATTATGCAAGTTTCGGTGGCAGTCATTATGGTCTGGTTATTGTTGATGATTTCTCTCGATACACTTGGATATTCTTTCTCGAAGACAAAACCTACACCCAAAACATCTTCAAAAGCTTTGCCAAGAAGGCTCAGAATGAATATGATGTGCGAATTAAGCATGTCAGAAGTGACAATGGGACTGAGTTAAAAAATACTCATATCGATGAATTTCTCGACGAAAATGGTATTACTCATGAGTTCTCTGCTGCTTACACTCCCCAACAGAATGGAGTTGTTGAACGAAAGAATAGAACTCTCATTGAAATGGCGAGAACAATGCTCAGTGAGTACAAACCTCCTATTCGCTTCTGGGCTGATGCTATTAATACTGCTTGTCATGTTATCAATCGTGTTTATCTTCACAAGCTCCTTAAGAAAACTTCATATGAGCTTATCACTGGCAAGAGACCAAATGTCTCTTATTTGCGTGTTTTTGGTGCACCTTGTTATATTCGTGATATGAATCATTCTTCCAAGTTTGCACCTAAGGCACATGAAGGTTTTCTTCTTGGTTATGGCTCGAACTCGCATACTTATCGTGTCTATAACTCTCACCACGGGAAAGTTATGGAAACAGTAAATGTGCGGTTTGATGAACCTAATAGCTCCCAAAAGGAGCACCTGCCAAATGTGATATGAACCACCGATTTCAGATGCTATTCGACAAATGGCCATCGGGAGCGTCAAGCCAGTTGAAGAAAATGCACCTGAGTCTTCTAATGATGATGCCCCTATGACTCGAAGCAGAACTCGTCAAGCCACTGCCGAAGCAAATGCTCCTCCGAATGCTAATGGCAATCAAACTCCCAATGCCGATCAAAATGGCAATCCCAAAGGAAATGATGATACAAATGCTGATGCTGATGAAAATGATGATGATCATCACAATGAAAATGCTCATCCTCGAGTGGCTAATCGAGTTGATCCTTCATTAATTCTCAATGAACTCAAGAATCCAGGTTATCGACCCACAACTCGTTCACGCACTCGTTTGGCTAACTACTATGGCAGCTTCTCCTTTGTTTCATTGGCAGAACCTACCAAGTATGAAGAAGCCATGAATGATCTAGATTGGGTGAATGCCATGCAAGAGGAGTTGGTGCAATTCGAACTGAATGATGTTTGGGAATTGGTTGACAAACCGAATCCTAAGAAGAATAATATCATCGACACAAAGTGGATCTTTCGCAACAAGCAAGATGAAAATAGCATTGTGGTGAGAAACAAAGCACGTCTTGTTGCTCAAGGGTACACACAGGTAGAAGGTATTGATTTCGGTGAAACATATGCTCCTGTTACACGCCTTGAGGCAATTCGTATTCTTCTCGCTTATGCAAATTACAATGATATCTTGCTTTATCAAATGGACGTGAAAAGTGCTTTCCTCAATGGTGAAATTGATGAGGAAGTTTATGTTAGACAACCACCTAGCTTTGAACACCCTGAGTTTCCTAACAAAGTTTTCAGGTTGAAAAAGGCTCTATATGGGCTGAAGCAAGCCCCTCGAGCTTGGTATGACACCTTGAAGAAGTTTCTGCTCGATAAAGGGTTCAAGCCAGGATCCACTGATCCCACACTTTTCACTCGTGTTGTTGATAATGATCTATTCGTATGTCAAATCTATGTGGATGATATTATCTTCGGCTGTACTAACAATGCTTGCAGCTTAGAGTTCGGGAAAATGATGTCCGATAAATATCAAATGTCTATGATGGGTGAACTCAAGTTCTTTCTCGGACTGCAAATTCGTCAATAGGCAAATGGAATTTTCATATCTCACGAGAAATATCTGAAAGAATGCCTGGAGAAGTTCAAAATGCAAGATTCCAAAATGAAGGGCTATAAAACTCCTATGCCCACAAATGGTAAGCTGGATGCAGACATGTACGGTAAGGATTACGATCAGAAGGCTTATCGTTCGATGATTGGTTCTCTTCTTTATCTATGTGCATCCAGACTTGACATTATGTTGAGTGTTTGCATGTGTGCCAGCTATCAAGCTGCACCGAAAGAATCACATCACCAAGCGGTCAAGCACATTCTGAGATATTTGGCTCACACCCCCACCTTAGGTTTATGGTATCCTAAGGGAGCACAGTTTGATCTCGTTGGATATTTAGACTCAGATTGGGCTGGTGACTTGGTTGATAGGAAATCTACTTCGGAGACATGCCATTTCTCAGTAGATCTTTGGTATGTTGGTCGTCAAGGAAGCAGAATTGTGTATCTCTTTCTACGGCTGAGGCCGAATATATTGCTGCTGGCGCTTGTTGCACTTAGTTATTGTGGATGCAGCAGACTCTGAAGGATTATGGCATCAAGGTCAAGAATATACCTCTATACTGTGAGTGCCATCAAAATTGCACACAATCCTGTGCAGCATTCTCGCACAAAGCATATTGCCATCAGACATCATTTCATTCGCGATCATGTTACTCGAGAGGATATTGTCATCAATCACGTCAAGACCGAAGACAATCTCGCTGATATTTTCACCAAGCCTCTCGATGAGAAAAGATTTTGTGCGTTAAGGTGTGAGCTAAATATCCTAGATTTCACAAACGTGCAATAAGCTGGTCTCGACACTCGTGCTAACTCTTCCACATCTTAGAAGGAATGGGTGCATAACACTCAAAGAGTTTGAAAATTTCGACAAAGTGAAATTTTCTTTCTAAGAGTGAATACATTAACGAAGAACTATACTAACCGGGTGCCGCAATAATTGTGCGACGCTCAGGGTCATATAGTTCTTATACGGTGGGTCACGCCACCACAATTTACTTTCATTGAGTTTCTGTTCGATCTTAAGTCTTGTGTTAGTCCGAATGCATTTCTCTCATAGCTATTTGCTCGGGTTTGTGTTTCTTTGTCTGAGTGAAATGCCTAGCACCCTATTTTCCCTCTGTTCTATCTTTTCCAGTCTATGCTGTTCCGTAACAAATGCTCAAATTCATCTGGAACGAAACTTTATTTGGTGTCCTTGACCACGATTAAGATTCGGTCCGAACTTTAATCTATTTTGGTGAAAGCTATCCAAAATTTGGGGTTTCCCGCCCAAGTCAGGACCACGATCTTTTATGACGGTTGCCACGTGCAATCCATCAACTGCCATCTCATCCTGTCCGCTGAATCGCAATAGTCTCTGAATAGAGGCCGCTCGATCAGATTCACCGAGTGCGGTTATTTCCATTCGCATATAAAAACCGCACCACCCCCCTTCTTCCAGTTCACTTCTCTTTCTCCTCGCGACCGTCTCCTCCAAAACCCTTGCCGCAGCGCTCCTCCTTGAGCTCGACGCCGACGACCCCTTCGCTGCTTCATTGCCGGAAAGTGGTCACCGGAGTCTTTCCTCGCTGCCGCGGGCCATCTTCTTCCCAGCGCCGCCGTAGCTGCTGCACGCCACCAAGCTAGGGTACGTGCTGTTCGAACTCGGGCCTCTGTCCTTCTCATTCGAGTTCGTCCGCGGTTAAGTTTCTCTGATTTTTCCGCATATCTTAGATCTAGGGTTTTACCTTTACTAGTGCGGATGTGGTTTGTAGCTATCCCTCGCATCCGAAAAAGTTTAGATCGAGGGTTTGTGTTATGTTTCACTCGAATGGAATACCTAGCACGCCGACTAGTATATTCTTCGGACCTACTAGTTCGTTCTATATGTTTCTTTCATTCGAAACATCTCTCAAAGTCTGCATCTATTTCTTCCTCAAAATGTTTTTGTTCGAAAAAATCCTCGCTGTGAGAATTTGTAACCATGTTCCCATTTTCCCTCGCATCTATTCTTATTCACAGGAATATGCAACCTGTTGAAGATTCTGCTCGACCAATGAGCATGGCAGAAGAAGAAGAGGTAGTTCTGGGAACAACAGATGAATCAATGGCTCCAAATGCCAAGGGCCCAATGGTAGGCCCATTATCCAGCAAACGAAAAAGATCCGAACAAAATGCAGATGAGCAAGAAGAAGATGCTCCAAAGAAAAAGAAAGGTGGCAGGCAACCTGATACGTCTCCAACGTATCCATAATTTTTGCTTGTTCCATGCTGTTATATTATCAATCTTGGATGTTTTACAATCATTTTATAGCAACTTTATTTCATTTTTTGGGACTAACCTATTGACATAGTGCCCAGTGTCAGTTGCTGTTTTTTGCTTGTTTTTTACTTCGCAGAATATCAGTACCAAACAGAGTCCAAACGCAGTGAAACTTTTTGGAGAATTTTTTGGACCAGAAGACACAAGATGGGCCAAAGAAGTACCAGAGGGGAGGCCCGAGGTGGGCACAACCCACCAGGGCGCGCCCAGGAGCCCATGTGCGCCCTGGGGGGTTGTGCCCCCCTCGGTGGCCTCCCGCACCGCCTCTTCACCCTATAAATACGTAAATATTCCAGAAACCCTAGGGGAGTCGACGAAAAACAATTCCAGCCGCCGCAAGTTCCAGAACCACGAGATCCAATCTAGACACCATCACAGAGGGGTTCATCATCCTCATTGGTGCCTCTTCGATGATGCATGAGTAGTTCATCATAGACCTACAGGTCCGTAGGCAGTAGCTAGATGGCTTCCTCTCTCTCTTTTGATTCTCAATACAATGGTCTCTTGGAGATCTATTTGATGTAACTCTTTTTTGCGTTGTGTTTGTTGGGATCCGATAAACTTTGAGTTTATGATCAGATCTAAATCCATGAATATTATTTGAGTCTTATTTTGATCTCTTATATGCATGATTATTTATAGCCTCATATTTTTTCTTTGAATCTTTGGTTTAGTTAGGCCAACTAGATCGATTTTTCTCGCCATGGGAAGAGGTGCTTTGTGATGGGTTCGATCCTGCGGTGTTCTTTCCCACTGACAGAAGGGGCAGCAAGACACACATGTATCGTTACTATTAAGGATAACAAGATGGGGGCTATTCCTACATGAATAGATCTCGTCTACATCATGTCATCGTTCTTATTGCATTACTCCATTTCTCCATGAACTTAATACACTAGATGCATGCTGGATAGCGGTCGATGTGTGGAGTAATAGTAGTAGATGCAGGCAGGAGTCGGTCTACTAATCTTGGACGTGATGCCTGTACATTGATCATTGCATTGGATATCGTCATAATTATTCAATCTTCTATTAATTGCCCAACAGTAATTAGTTTAGCCACCGTGTGCTATTTTCTTGAGAGAAGCCACTAGTGAAATCTACGGCCCCCGGGTCTATTCTTTATCATATTTGCTTTGAGATCTATTTTTATTCGCTTTTGTTTTCGGATCTATTATTCCAAAAACCCAAAAATACTTGCTGCACTTTTTATTACTTATTTTATTTCGCGTTTTATAGAGATCAATTTATCCAATCTACACAAATTTTATCCCGTCAACTTGACAATTTCTGGCGCTGTTACCCGTAGAGGGATTGACAACCCCTCATAAGCATCGGGTTGCAAGTATTTGTTCTTTGTGTGCAGGTACTGTTTACATAGTGTTGCTTGGTTCTCCTACTGGATTGATACCTTGGTTTCATAACTCAGGGAAATACCTACCGTAGCCGTGCTGCATCATCCTTTCCTCTTTGGGGAAATACCGACGTAGTTCAAGCGACATCAAAAGGAATTTCTGGCGCCGTTGCCGGGGAGACATCATCAACATCTATCGGGTTCCTAATCACAAATCTCATCTCCTGGCAATTTACATTATTTGCCATTTGCCTCTCATTTTCATCTCCCCCACTTCATGAAAATTTACCGTTTTATTCGCCCTCTTTTTCGTTCGCCGTTTTCTAGTCAGATCTCTTATTTGCTTGAACTTGTCACCATGAGTGACTTTGGTATGGCAGAAACAGATGATGGCCTAACTCCTAAAATTGGACGATCTGGCAATCTGGATGCTAAAACTTTTGTTTTGGGGCAAGGGAACGTTATGGGAAAAGAACATATCCAATAATTTTTCAATAGTGTTGGAAATTTGACTCTTCATGATACTCCTATACTTAAAAGAACTAAATCTTATGCGGAAGCTATTTTAGCACTAGTTCTGAAACTTGAAAATAGATTTATCCGTACCCACCCTACCTTGTAGAGATTGTTTTATGAGCTACCCATTATAAAGTATCCTAAAGCAAAAAACTTAGCTAGCCTTATTCTTATGAATGAATTTGACTACACAGTACGGGAAGCTAGGGAATTTTTTGATTTTTATGGTATGAGCCGTGAAAAAACCCGGTGATAAATGAGATCCTTTATAATAGTGATTATATGTTGATACATTTTCTTGGAAATAACCAAACTTTTGATGAGAATCTTAAAAAGGAAATCCCCGTTTTAGATATAATCCAACAAGTTTTCAATGATGTTAAAAAACAATATTCTTGGATTGTTGCCGGAAATCAAAGGGGATACGTAGATGGCAACTTGATAATGCTAAAATTTCTATGGATAATGTGTTTCAAGTTATTTTTGCAAAACCTCCTGACAAGAACACATCTACGGAAAATAAAACTAAAGATGACAATACTTGAATCTATGCATTATGCCTAGCTAGGGGCATAAAACGATAGCGCTTGTTGGGAGGCAACCCAATGAATAAAATTTATTTTTGCCTTTTTGTTTCTGTTATTGAGTGTTTGAAAAATTATGCCTCTGTTATGATTGTATTTTTTATGTTTTAATTAGTGTTTGTGCCAAGTAAAGCCTTTGGGATAGCTTTGATGATAGTTGATTTGATCCTGTTGAAAAACAGAAACTTTTACATCCAGTAACAGAATTGTTTAAATTCACAAAAGCGACGAAAAATTCTGAATTTTTTACACAGGATTTATATACAAATTTTCTCTGTTTTTCTAATATTTCAAATGTTTTGGAGTTAAATAAGTATGAGAACAATTCGCATCTTTATAGACTGTTTCGTTTTGACAGATTCTGTTTTCTTTGCATTGTGTGCTTATTTTGATGAATCTATGGATTGTATCGGGGGGTATAAGCCATGGTAAAGTTAGAATATAGTAGATATAATGCAATAACAAAATTTGAATGGGTTTGCAACAGTACTTAAAGTAAAGATTGGTTTTCTTAGATTAACGGATCTCACGAAGGTTTTGTTAAGTTTTGTGTGATTGAAGTTTTCAAGTTTTGGGTGAGATCGCGATGGATGAAGGAATAAGGAGTGAAAAGAGCCTAAGCTTGGGGCTGCCCCATGGCACCCCAAGTTAATATTCAAGGAGAACCAAGCAACTAAGCTTGGGTATGCCCCGGAAGGCATCCCCTCTTTCTTCTAACGACCATCGGTATTTTACTTGGAGCTATATTTTTATTCGTCACATATCATGAGTTTTGCTTGGCGCGTCTTGTATTCTATGAGTCTTTGCTTGTTTTTATTTTTAGTTTGTCAGAAGTTTCCTTGCTGGACACACCTATTTGAGAGAGCCAAAATTATGCTATGATTTGTTAGAATTGCTCTAAACGCTTCACTTAAATTTTTTGAGCTATGGAATTGCTCTAGTGCTTCACTTAAAGCTTTTTGAGCACGGTGTGATTTAATATTTTTGAAGAAATACTCTCATGCTTCACTTAGATTTATTTGAGAGTTAGTAAATTTTTGAAGAAATTCTCTCATGCTTCACTTATATTATTTTAAGAGACGAAAAATTAAATGCTCATGTTCTTCACTTAGATTTGTTTGAGCTTGTCAAAAGCAATTGCAATATATGAAACTAGTCCTAAAGTGATAGATATTCAAGAGGGATATAATAAAAACTTTCATGAAGATCATTGGACAAAATAAGCTTGATTCTTTGTAATAGTTTTGAGATATAATGATAGTGATATGTCAGTCATGCTGGTGAGTAATTATGCTTTAGTAAGAATATTGGCGTTAAGGTTTGTGATTCCCTATGCAAGCACGAAAGTCAATAGTTATGCAATGAAATTACATCCTACTTGTGGTGCATTATTCGGTGTTAGTTATGCTTAATGCTCGCTTATGTGATTTTTCATTTCTTGGTTGGTTGCTTCTCAATCTTTTTGCTAGCCTCCACTTGTACTAAGTAGAAATACTACTTTTGCATCCAACATCTTTAAAGCCAGTTTTGCCACATGAGTACACCATACCTACCTATATGCGCTATTTCCATGCCGTTCTAAGAAAATTTGAATGTGGCATCTCTAATTTTCAAAATAAATTTTCTTTTTGTGTGCCCGTACCGCTCATGAAGTGTTGGGAAACGTTGCATGGAAAACAAAAAAATTTCTACGCACACGCAAGATCTATCCATGGAGATGCATAGCAACGAGGGGGGAGAGTGTATCTACGTACCCTCGTAGACCCTAAGCGGAAGCATTTAGTAACGCGGTTGATGTAGTCAAACTTCTTCGCGATCCAACCGATCGAGTACCGAACGTACGACACCTCCGCGTTCAGCACACGTTCAGCTCGGTGACGTCCTCGCCTTCTTGATCCAGCAAGATGGCGAAGTAGTGGATGAGTTCCGACAGCACGATGGCGTGGTGACGGTGGTGGTGATGCTATCTACGCAGGGCTTCGCCTAAGCACTACGAAAATATGACCGAGGGACGAAACTGTGGAGAGGGGCGCCGTACACGGCTAAGAGATTGTCGGGGGCTATGTGTGGCGCCCCCTCCCACATATATATAGGTGGGGGGGAGAGGGGAGGCAGCCAGGAGGCGCCCCAAGTGGGGCAGAATCCCACTTGGGCTCCTGCCCCTAGTCGCGCCCCCCCTTCCATGTTTGTGTGCGGGAGGAAGGCAGGGGGAGGTGGCGCCCCCCCTTTCCTTTCTCTCATAAGGAGGGAAAGGCAGGAGGGACCAACCCTCCCCCTTTCCTCCCCCTAGGGCCGGCAGCCAGGGAGAGGGCGCGCCAGCCCCCTTGTGGGCTGGTGTGTCCCTCCCCTTGGCCCATTAGGCCCATAGACCTCTCGGGGGTGTCCGGAACCCCTTCCGGCGATCCGATGACTACCCGGTGCACTCCGAAACTCTTCCTGTGTCCAAATAGTATCATCCTATATATCAATCTTTACCTCCGGACCATTCCAGAGCTCCTCGTCATGTTCGTGATCTCATCCGGGACTCTGAACAACATTCGGTCACCAAATCATATAACTCATATAACACTATATCGTCAACAAACGTTAAGCGTGCGGATCCTACGGGTTCGAGAACTATGTAGACATGACCGAGACACCTCTCCGGTCAATAACCAATAGCGGAACCTGGATGCCCATATTGGTTCCTACATATTCTACAAAGATCTTTATCGGTCGAACCTTATGACAACATACGTAATTCCCTTTGTCTGTCGGTATGTTACTTGCCCGAGATTCGATCGTCGGTATCTTCATACCTAGTTCAATCTCATTACCGGCAAGTCTCTTTACTCGTTCTGTAATACATCATCTTGTAACTAACTACTTAGTCACTTTGCTTGCAAGGCTTCTTATGATGTGTATTACCGAGAGGGCCCAGAGATACCTCTCCGATACACGGAGTGACAAATCCTAATCACGATCCATGCCAACTCAACAGACACCTTCGGCGATACCTGTAGAGCATCTTTATGATCACCCTGTTATGTTGTGACATTTGATAGCACACAAGGTATTCCTCCGGTATCCGGGAGTTGCATGATCTCATAGTCGAAGGAATATGTATTTGACATTAAGAAAGCAATAGCAATAAACTGAACGATCATATGCTAAGCTAACAGATGGGTCTTGTCCATCACATCATTCTCCTAATGATGTGATCCCGTTATCAAGTGACAACACATGTCTATGGTTAGGAAACCTTAACCATCTTTGATCAACGAGCTAGTCTAGTAGAGGCTTACTAGGGACACGGTATTTGTTTATGTATTCACACATGTATTTAAGTTTCCGATCAATACAATTCTAGCATGAATAATAAACCTTTATCATGAATAAGGAAATATAAAATAACAACTTTATTATTGCCTCTAGGGCATATTTCCTTCAGTCTCCCACTTGCACTAGAGTCAATAATCTAGATTACATTGTAATGAATCTAACACCCATGGAGTCTTGGTGCTGGTCATGTTTTGCTCGCGGAAGAGGCTTAGTCAACGGGTCTGCTACATTTAGATCCATACGTATTTTGCAAATCTCTATGCCTCCATCCTTGACCTTTTCACGAATGGAGTTGAAGCGTCTCTTTATGTGTTTGGTTCTCTTGTGAAACCTGGATTCCTTTGCTAAGGCAATTGCTCCAGTGTTGTCACAAAAGATTTTCATTGGACCTGATGCACTAGGTATTGCACCCAGATCGGATATAAACTCCTTCATCCAGACTCCTTCATGCGCTGCTTCCGAAGCAGCTATGTACTCTGCTTCACACGTAGATCCCGCGACGATGCTCTTCTTGGAACTGCACCGACTAACAGCTCCACCATTCAATATAAATATGTATCCGGTTTGTGACTTAGAGTCATCCGAATCAGTGTCGAAGCTAGCATCGACGTAACCATTTACGACGAGCTCTTCGTCACCTCCATAAATGAGAAACATATCCTTGGTCCTTTTCAGGTGCTTCAGGATGTTCTTGACCGCTGTCCAGTGATCCATTCCTGGATTACTTTGGTACCTCCCTGCCAAATTTATGGCAAGGCATACATCAGGTGTGGTACACAGCATAGCATACATGATAGAATCTATGGCTGAGGCATAGGGAATGACTTTCATTTTCTCTCTATCTTCTGTAGTGGTCGGGCTTTGAGTTTGACTCAATTTCACACCTTTTAACACAGGCAAGAACCCTTTCTTTGACTGATCCATTTTGAACTTCTTCAAAACTTTGTCAAGGTATGTGCTTTGTGAAAGTCCTATTAAGCATCTTGATCTATCCCTATAGATCTTGATGCCCAATATATAAGCAGCTTCACCGAGGTCTTTCATTGAAAAATTCTTATTCAAGTATCCTTTTATGCTATCCAGAAATTCTATATCATTTCCAATCAACAATATGTCATCCACATATAATATCAGAAATGCTACAGAGCTCCCACTCACTTTCTTGTAAATACAGGCTTTACTGTAAGTCTGTATAAAACCATATGCTTTGATCACCTCATCAAAGAGTATATTCCAACTCCGAGATGCTTGCACCAGTCCATAGATGGATCGCTGGAGCTTGCACACTTTGTTAGCACCTTTAGGATCGACAAAACCTTCTGGTTGCATCATATACAACTCTTCTTTGAGAAATCCATTAAGGAATGCAGACGTCCATTTGGCAGATTTCATAATTATAAAATGCGGCAATTGCTAACATGATTCAGACAGACTTAAGCATCGCTACGGGTGAGAAAGTCTCATCGTAGTCAACCCCTTGAACTTGTCGAAAACCTTTTGCGACAAGTCGAGCTTTGTAGATAGTAACATTACCATCAGCGTTAGTCTTCTTCTTGAAGATCCATTTATTCTCTATGGCTTGCTGATCATCGGGTAAATCCACCAAAGTCCATACTTTGTTCTCATACATGGATCCTGTCTCAGATTTCATGGCCTCAAGCCATTTATCGGAATCTAGCTCATCATAGCTTCTTCATAGTTCGTAGGTTCGCCATGGTCTAATAACATAACTTCCATAACAGGATTACCATACCACTCTGGTGCGGATTGTGCTCTGGTCGACCTACGAGGTTCAGTAGTAACTTGATCCGAAGTTTCATGATCATCATCATTTGCTTCCTCTCTAGTTGGTGTAGGCATCACGGGAACGGTTTTCTGTGATGTGCTACTTTCCAATTCGAGAGAAGGTACAATTACCTCATCAAGTTCTACTTTCCTCCCACTCACTTCTTTCGAGAGAAACTCCTTCTCTAGAAAGGACCCATTCTTTGCAACAAAGATCTTGCCTTCGGATCTGTGGTAGAAGGTGTACCCAATAGTTTCCTTAGGGTATCCTATGAAGACGCACTTCTCCGATTTGGGTTCGAGCTTATCAGGCTGAAGCCTTTTGACATAAGTGTCGCATCCCCAAACTTTAAGAAACGACAGCTTAGGTTTCTTGCCAAACCATAGCTCATACAGTGTCGTCTTTTGATGGTGCCCTATTTAACGTGAATGTGGCTATCTCTAATGTATAACCCCAAAATGATAGCGGTAAATCAGTAGGAGACATCATAGAACGCACCATATCTAATAAAGTACGGTTACGACGTTCAGACACACCATTACGCTGTGGTGTTCCAGGTGGCGTGAGTTGTGAAACAATTCCACATTGTTTTAAATGAAGGCCAAACACGTAACTCAAATATTCGCATGTGCGATCAGATCGTAGAAACTTTATTTTCTTGTTACGATGATTCTCCACTTCACTCTGAAATTCTTTGAACTTTTCAAATGTTTCAGACTTGTGTTTCATCAAGTAGATATACCCATACCTACTCAAATCATCTGTGAAGGTCAGAAAACAACGATACCCGCCGCGTGCTTCAACACTCATCGGACCGCATACATCGGTATGTATTATTTCCAATAAGTCATTAGCTTGCTCCATTGTTCCGGAGAACGGAGTTTTAGTCATCTTGCCCATGAGGCATGGTTCGCAATTATCAAATGATTCATAATCAAGTGATTCCAAAAGTCCATCAGCATGGAGTTTCTTCATGCGCTTTACACCAATATGACCTAAATGACAGTGCCACAAGTATGTTGCTCTATCATTATCAACTTTGCATCTTTTGGCATCAATATTATGAATATGTGTATCACTACGATCGAGATTCAACAAGAATAGACCATTCATCAAGTGTGCATGACCATAAAAGATATTACTCGTATTAATAGAACAACCATTATTCTCTGATTTAAATGAATAACCGTCTCGCAATAAACAAGATCCAGATATAATGTTCATGCTCAACGCTGGCACCAAATAACAATTATTGAGGTCTAAAACTAATCCCGAAGGTAGAAGTAGAGGTAGCATGCCGACGGCGATCACATCGACCTTGGAACCATTCCCGACGCGCATCATCACCTCGTCCTTAGCCAATCTTCGTTTATTCCGCAGCTCCTGTTTCGATTTACAAATATGAGCAACCAAACCAGTATCAAATACCCAGGCGCTACTACGAGCATTAGTAAGGTACACATCAATAACATGTATATCAAATATACTGTTGTTCACTTTGCCATCCTTCTTATCCGCCAAGTATTTGGGGCAGTTCCGCTTCCAGTGACCATTCCCTTTGCAGTAGAAGCACTCAGTTTCAGGCTTGGGTCTAGCTTTGGGCTTCTTCCCGGGAGTGGCAACTTGCTTGCCATTCTTCTTGAAGTTCCCTTTCTTTCCCTTGCCCTTTTTCTTGAAACTAGTGGTCTTGTTAACCATCAACACTTGATGCTCCTTCTTGATTTCTACCTCCGCGGCCTTAAGCATTGCGAAGAGCTCAGGAATCGTTTTCGTCATCCCTTGCATATTATAGTTCATCACGAAGCCATTGTAGCTTGGTGGCAGCGATTGAAGAACTCTGTCAATAACACTATCAACTGGAAGATCAACTCCCAGCTGAGTCAAGTGGTTATGATAACAGGACATTTTGAGTATGTGTTCACTGACAGAACCGTTCTCCTCCATCTTGCAGCTATAGAACTTGTTGGAGACTTCATATCTCTCAACCCGGGCATTTGCTTGAAATATTAACATCAACTCTTGGAACATCTCATATGCTCCATGACGTTCAAAACATCTTTGAAGTCCCGGTTCTAAGCCGTAAAGCATGGCACACTGAACTATTGAGTAGTCATCAGATCGAGCCTACCAGACGTTCATAACATCTGTAGTAGCTCCTACAGCAGGTCTGTCACCTAGCAGTGCATCAAGGACATAATTCTTCTGTGCACCAATGAGGATAATCCTCAAGTTACGGACCCAGTCCGTGTAGTTGCTACCATCATCTTTTAACTTAGCTTTCTCTAGGAACGCATTAAAATTCAGGGGAACGGTAGCTCGGGCCATTGATCTACAACATAGATATGCAAAACTATTAAGACTAAGTTCATGATAAATTTAAGTTCAATTAATCAAATTACTAATGAACTCCCACTTAAATAAACATCCCTCAAGTTATCTAAGTGATACATGATCCAAATCAACTAACCCATGTCCGATCATCACGTGAGATGGGGTAGTCATCAATGGTGAACATCTCTATGTTGATCATATCTACTATATGACTCATGTTCGACCTTTTGGTCTCTAGTGTTCCGAGACCATGTCTGTACATGCTAGGCTCGTCAAGTTTAACCCAAGTATTCTGCATGTGCAAAACTGTCTTACACCCATTGTATGTGAACGTAGAGTCTATCACACCCGATCATCACGAGGTGCTTCGAAACAACGAACTTTGGCAACTGTGCATACTCGGGGAGAACACTTTTATCTTGAAATTTAGTGAAGGTATCATCTTATAATGCTAACGCCGTTCTAAGCAAAATAAGATGCATAAAGGATAAACATCACATGCAATCAAAATATGTGACATGATATGGCCATCATCATTTTGTGCTTTTGATCTCCATCTCCAAAGCATCGTCATGTTCTCCATCATCACCGGCTCGACACCTTGATCTCCATCGTTGCGTCATGGTCGTCTCGCCAACTATTGCTTCTACAACTATTGCTAACACATAGTGAGAAAGTAAAGCAATTACATGGCATTTGCATTTCATACAATAATCAAGAGACAACCCTAAGGCTCCTGCCAGTTGTCAATATTACAAAACATGATCATCTCATACAACAATGTATATCACATCACGTCTTGACCATATCACATCACAACATGCCCTGCAAAAACAAGTTAGACGTCCTCTACTTTGTTGTTGCAAGTTTTACGTGGCTGCTACGGGCTTCTAGCAAGAACCGTTCTTAACTATGCAAAAACCACAACGGTGATTTATTAAGTTTGCTGTTTTAACCTTCTTCAAGGACTGGCCGTAGTCAAATTTGATTCAACTAAAGTAGGAGAAGCAGACACCCGCCAGCCACCTTTATGCAAAACAAGCTGCATGTCATTCGGTGGAACCGATCTCATGTGCGTGCACATGTAAGGTTGGTCCGGGCCGCTTCATCCCACAATACCGCCAAATCAAAATAAGGCGTTGGTGGTAAGCAGTATGACTATCACAGCCCACAACTCTTTGTGTTCTACTCGTGCATATCATCTACGCATAAACCTGGCTCGGATGCCACTGTTGGGAAAGGTTGCATGGAAAACAAAAAAAAATCTATGCACACGCAAGATCTATCCATGGAGATGCATAGCAACGACGGGGGAGAGTGTATCTATGTACCCTCGTAGACCGTAAGCGGAAGCGTTTAGTAACGCGGTTGATGTAGTCGAACTTCTTCGCGATCCAACCGATCGAGTACCGAACGTACGACACCTCTGCGTTCAGCACATGTTCAGCTCGGTGATGTCCTCGCCTTCTTGATCCAGCAAGACGACGAAGTAGTGGCTGAGTTCCGGCAGCACGACGGCATGGTGACGGTGGTGGTGATGCTATCTACGCAGGGCTTCGCCTAAGCACTACGAAAAAATGACCGAGGGACGAAACTGTGGGGAGGGGCGCCGCACACGGCTAAGAGATTGTCGTGGGCTATGTGTGGCACCCCCTCCCACATATATATAGGTGGGGGGGGGGAGTGGGGAGGCAGCCAGGAGGTGCCCCAAGTGGGGCTGAATCCCACTTAAGCTCCTGCACCTAGCCGTGCCCCCCTTCCATGTTTGTGTGCGGGAGGAAGGCAGGGGGAGGTGGCGCACCCCCTTTCCTTTCTCTCATGAGGAGGGAAAGGCAGGAGGGGCCAACCCTCCCCCTTTCCTTCCCCAAGGGCCGGCGGCAAAAGAGAGGGCGTGCCAGCCCCCTTGTGGGCTGGTGTGTCCCTCCCCTTGGCCCATTAGGCCCATATACCTCCTGGGGGTGTCCGGAACCCCTTCCGGCGATCCGATGACTACTCGATGCACTCCGAAACTCTTCTGGTGTCCAAATAGTATCGTCCTATATATCAATCTTTACCTCCGGACCATTCCGGAGCTCCTCGTCATATCCGAGATCTCATCTGGGACTCCGAACAACATTCGGTCACCAAATCATATAACTCATATAACATTATATCGTCAACGAACGTTAAGCGTGCGGACCCTACGGGTTCGAGAACTATGTAGACATGACCGAGACACCTCTCCAGTCAATAACCAATAGCGGAACCTGGATGCCCATATTGGTTCCTACATATTCTATGAAGATCTTTATCGGTCAAACCTTATGACAACATACGTAATTCCCTTTGTCTGTCGGTATGTTACTTGCCTGAGATTCGATCGTCGGTATCTTCATACCTAGTTCAATCTCGTTACCGGCAAGTCTCTTTACTTGTTCCGTAATACATCATCTTGTAACTAACTCCTTAGTCACTTTGCTTGCAAGGCTTCTTATGATGTGTATTACCGAAAGGGCCCAGAGATACCTCACTGATACACGGAGTGACAAATCCTAATCTCGATCCATGCCAACTCAACAGACACCTTTGGAGATACCTGTAGAGCATCTTTATGATAACCCAGTTACATTGTGATGTTTGATAGCACACAAGATTTTCCTCTGGTATCCGGGAGTTGCATGATCTCATAGTCGAAGGAATATGTATTTGACATTAAGAAAGCAATAGCAATAAACTGAACGATCATATGCTAAGCTAACGGATGGGTCTTGCCCATCACATCATTCTCCTAATGATGTGATCCCGTTATCAAGTGACAACACATGTCTATGGTTAGAAAACCTTAACCATCTTTGATCAACGAGCTAGTCTAGTAGAGGCTTACTAGGGACACGGTATTTGTTTATGTATTCACACATGTATTTAAGTTTCCGATCAATACAATTCTAGCATGAATAATAAACCTTTATCATGAATAAGGAAATATAAAATAACAACTTTATTATTGCCTCTAGGGCATATTTCCTTCATGAAGCGGCAGGGGGTGGCCAATATTTTCCATGCTAGATGTGTTATTCTCAAGATGAGTGTTTATTCACTTGTCATCGCATGAGAGTGCGGAGGTATTAGGGATGCCCAGTCCCGAAATGAAAAAGAAATTTACTTTATGTTGTCAAATAATAAATTCCGTGGAAAGTGTTGGTATGGACGGTACCCATGGATACGACTAGCCGTGGAATGTGAAAGAATGGTTGAAAAAGGAATAAACTTTATTTTTTGTTTGGGAACCGCCTATGATATATCTAGCATGGAAAGTGTTGGGAATTACTCGGTCGTTTTCGTTGACGGGAAAAGTATGCCTCTCAATTTTTTTTAATCTCTCAATTTAAGCTTTGAGCTCTGGCACCTCTACAAATCCCTTCTTCCCTTTGCGAAGGGCCTATCTATTTACTTTATGCAATTTTTATTTTTATTTGAGTCTTCATCTTCTCTTATAAAGCACCAACTAAGGGGCACTATGATCATACTTGAGCATTGGATGTAGCTAATATGCGAGTGTGTTTCATGAATGGATCAATGATTGAGCATGATGGGCTAGGGATAACTTTCTTTAGTGTTGATATTTTGAAAGACATGGTTGCTTGTTGATATGCTTGAGTATTGAAATCTTCATGTCAAAACTAGACTATTGCTTTGAACCATATAAAAGTACAAATGTCCATGCTACAAAAGAAAAGAATATGTGATCAACATGTTAGGCAGCATTCCATGCTATTATATTATCATTCTTGGATGTTTTACAATCATTTTATAGCAACTTTATATCATTTTTTGGGACTAACCTATTGACATAGTGCCCAGTGCCAGTTGCTATTTTTTTGCTTGTTTTTTACTTCACAGAATATCAGTGCCAAACGGAGTCCAAACGCAGCAAAAATTTTTGTACCAGAAGACACAAGATGGGCCGAAGATGTACCAGAGTGGAGGCCCGAGGTGGGCACAACCCACCAGGGCTCGCCCAGGAGCCCAGGCGCGCCCTGGGGGGGGGGGGGGTTGTGCCCCCCTTGGTGGCCTCCCGCACCGCCTCTTCGCCCTATAAATACCCAAATATTCTAGAAACCCTAGGGGAGTTGACGAAAAACAATTCCAGCCGCCGCAACTTCCAGAACCACGAGATCCAATCTAGACACCATCACGGAGGGGCTCATCATCCTCATTGGTGCCCCTCCGATGATGCGTGAGTAGTTCATCATAGACCTACGGGTCCGTAGGCAGTAGCTAGATGGCTTCCTCTCTCTCTTTTGATTCTCAATACAATGGTCTTTTGGAGATCTATTTGATGTAACTCTTTTTTGCAGTGTGTTTGTTGGGATCCGATGAACTTTGAGTTTATGATCAGATCTATATCCATGAATATTATTTGAGTCTTCTTTTGATCTCTTATATGCATGATTATTTATAGCCTCGTATTTCTTCGAATCTTTGGTTTAGTTAGGCCAACTAGATCGATTTTTCTTGCCATGGGAAGAGGTGCTTTGTGATGGGTTCGATCGTGCGGTGTTCTTTCCAAGTGATAGAAGGGGCAGCAAGACACGCATGTATCGTTTCTATTAAGGATAACAAGATGGGGACTATTCCTACATGAATAGATCTTGTCTACATCATGTCATCGTTCTTATTGCATTACTCCATTTCTCCATGAACTTAATACACTAGATGCATGCTGGATAGCGGTCGATGTGTGGAGTAATAGTAGTAGATACAGGCAGGAGTCGGTCTACTAATCTTGGATGTGATGCCTATATATTGAGCATTGCCTTGGATATCGTCATAATTATTCGATCTTCTATCAATTGCCCAACAGTAATTTGTTTACCCACCGTGTGCTATTTTCTTGAGAGAAGCCACTAGTGAAATCTACGGCCCTCGGGTCTACTCTTTATCACATTTGCTTTGAGATCTATTTTTATTTGCTTTTGTTTTCAGATCTATTATTCCAAAAACCCAAAAATACCTTGCTACACTTTTTTATTACTTATTTTATTTCGCGTTTTATAGAGATCTATTTATCCAATCTACACAAATTTTATCCCGTCAACTTGACAATTTCTGATGCCGTTACCTGTATAGGGATTGACAACCCCTCATAAGCGTTGGGTTGCAAGTATTTGTTCTTTGTGTGCAGGTACCGTTTATATAGTGTTGCTTGGTTCTCCTACTGGATTGATACCTTGGTTTCATAACTGAGGGAAATACCTACCGTAGTTGTGCTGCATCATCCTTCCTCTTTGGGGAAATATCGACGTAGTTCAAGCAACATCACAACCATTCACAAATTCAGCTCAGTATATCTCTGATGATAATTGCAACACTGTTCCGGGTGAATCAGCAACAGAAAAGAGAAGGCATCTGCAAAAGATTCGATGTCACTAGGTATGCAAGTGGTTCAATTATGAAATGATTCATCCTCGGTTTGCGAAGAACTTTGCTTTCCATCGTCCATGGGGTGACTGTCATGAAATTGTTCTTTTCCGAGCAAGTGATCCCCAGGAGAGACCACCACCACCATCAACTACTCATGAGTCGTCTCTTACGACTCCCGACTCTTATCCCGATGAAAAGGCTAAGCGCCTGAAGAATGATGAAAAGAGAGCTAAGAAGGCATAAAAGGATAGAGCTCGAGAAGAAGAAAATTGTCCTCTTATCAAATCTGACGTCGAAAAGAAAAAGGCTGAAGGAAAATCAAAATGGTGTTCAAAGCGCAAACATGATCCCTGCACTGCTACATTAAAGAAAAAAAGAGCGCGCCGAAGAAGAGGCCGGCTGAACCAATTGCTAGAAATGATGAAAGTGAATCCTCAGATCAAGATGATCCTCCACTCACAAGGGAAGAAGTTCAAGCTTCTCTCTCTGAGCAAGTGAACATCACAACTTCAACGACACTGCCTGATCTTCGGGCACGCACAATTCCTATAGCTCCTCCGAAGAAGATCACCATGAAGAGAAAAACCCCTCGTACCACTGTCACTATGGTGGATCACGTAGATACAACCCCTCATCCTGAGGTGATAAACATGCAAGATTTGGTTGTTGATGCCCCAGTAAGCACAGCTAAGCCAGGTGAGCAAATTTCAACGCCAAAGGTGAAGAAAATCACAGCTCCTGCCGAGCAAAGTGCGCCTTGAGCTGATGTTCTGAAAGAAAAGGCTGCTTAATTTGCTCCCACCTTGACACAACCATTGACGTCCATGCCTCCAACTGAGCAAAATCCAGTGCAAACTATTCTTGCTGCACAGACTGATGTCCAAACTGATGCTCCTCATTATTTCAATCAAGTGTTCATCATGGAGCAGCTTGACAAATTTGTGGAAAACCTATTCGATGGTGAAGTGGCATCTTTGCCGGTCCCTCCTGAAGTCGTTACTCAAGCTTTTGATCTTGTTCAAGATATGAGAGAAGATTCTGTTGAGATCAATTCCCTCACTGCCCAGCTTAATGAGCTTGATAACCGAATGAAAGCTACAACTTCCAAGTTTGTCATCAAGCAACTTGAAGACTCATACATGGATGTCAATCGAGCCTTGACTATCCTTCGAAACAGAAGATTGGAATTTCATTCAGATCTAGATAATATTGTTCGAAAGATCTGCCTCGATCATCAAGCACAAGCCACTTGCTATAATGATCTTGGTAAAGGGCATGTTGATCAATCTGTTCAGCAGAAACGGAAGAAGAAAAAGAAAATTGAGAAGAAGAATGCTCCTCCTCCTACGAAAGAAAAGTCTCCTGAAGGTGAGCCATATAGAAGGAAAACACACTGGAGCCAGCAATTCCCTCGCCAGCTAATGATAGAGTCACAGATGCTCCTACAACGCCAAGGCCAACTGAACCAGTGCCTATGGCGTCCCCTGTTCATGAAGAAAATCCTTCTCAGCCTCATGTATCAAAAGAAGGTGAAATTCCTTTGTCTGAGCATCAAGCCTCTCTAGCTCGTGACGAACCAAATGTTTTGGTTCCTCCCTCTGCACATCAACCGTCTGTCGAAGAACAAACCCAACAGCCTCCAGTGCAGCTCGAAAAAGAATCTGCCTTGTTGCCTTCTATTGCAGCTCAAACCAGTGTGCCTTCTGCTCCATCTCAACTTCAAGTGTCAATTGCCACAGCACAAAGGATTTCAGATGATGCTCCGACGAAAAATAGATCTATTTCTGCTCATCATACAGACTCCGTAGTATATGGAGAAGAAGTAATTTCAGTCGAAGATGAACTTAAATATCCATATCCTCATGAACAACTGCCCTTATTCAAGATTGGTGCTGGTGCCAAAGGACCGCTATTCAATCGGAATACGCACCCTCAATTCTTTCGTGAAAGTCCATACAAAGGGCCGCACACATCTGAATCGCCTCGTTTCCGGACCCAAGAACAGACCATCTATTATTCTCGAATTCTGTATGACAGCCGAAAGATTTTTCCTCACGAGTTTCCGGATTTCTCAGCTATGAAGAGCATTGGCTGCTTTGATCAAATACTGCAAGATCTTGAGGATTTCTGCCTCACCAATGTCTTTACCTTCGAGCATCCGTGGAACCAAGAAATTATTCTTCAATTCTATGCAACCTTGTACATCTCTGGTGATGAGTCTGATAGTTTGAAGTGGATCACAGAATGGATGACCGAAGGGAAACGGATCAAATGCACATCTACAGACTTTGTCTCCCATTTTCATTGCCCTCGGTTTGAGCATGGCAAGAATGAGATTAGAGTGCACAACATTGATGTTATTTCAGATGAAATCTTTCGATGCACCATGGACAAAGAAACGATTCGGGACTACAATGGTCCTCCCGTGCATGAGCATTTGACCTTCAAGAATCAAACTCTATATCATTTGCTCACATACACCCTTTGCCCTCTGGCCGGGATGAACACAGATAATGTCATTTCTGATGTTCTTCGAAATGCCATCTATGCCATCTCCGAGGAATATATCTTTAACGTTGAGGATATGTTTCTGCAAATATTGAAGGACTCAGCTCAGCATCCGAAAACCATCAAGGTCTATGCCCCATGGATTCAAAAGGTTGTTGATTATTCTATGAAAATCGAATATTTGGCGAAAGTGAGTCACAAAAGCTTTATTCCTCCTGTTCGGGACACCTTGCAAGTCATGCAAGATATTTCCTCGGGCAAATCACCAGACACAAGCCAGCAAAATTATCACAAAGCATTCGATGGGCCACGTCTGCCTCAGTGTGAGCAAAAGACATCTCATCAACCGCCATCGCACATTGAAGTAAGTATGCACACACAACAGTTGCTATTGAAGCATATGGCTGAGGATCGCCGAGAGAAAGAACACCTTGCTCCCGAGCTTAATGCCATCAACAACTGAACCAAAATAGTGCATATGGTTGCAGCTGAGAATAAGAAGCGACTCTGGAAATTGCTTCACAAGTTCTTCTCCAAGAAACAACTTCAGGCCAACGATCTTAAAGAACTTTATGATTACATTGACCAAGGCGTTGTTGACGAAGATTTCCAAGATCGCAGTACTCCCCCTCTGCCTGCTCGCGCGCCAACTACAGATCTTCTGCATATTAAGCTTCGCAAGATAATTGAAGAATCCGAGGCTACCTCACCAACGGAGAAGCCAACCGAAGGAAATTTGCTTTCTCGTGTTCCTCAAGAGGTTGCTCCGAAAGTGCCTTCTTCCCCACAGCACCATGAAGCCATTCCTGAAGACAAATCTACTGCTTCTGATGATGCAGATCTTCCAGTGACCTCTGAACCAGAAACTTCTTCGGATAGTTCTTCTGGTGAAGCCACAGAGTGAATCAAGTTCACAGCTTTTGCACTCATGTTCTTCATCACCTTTTTGACACTCGTTGACAAAAGGAGGAGAATTAGATCGATTTTTGATAGATTTGCTCTCTGTGCTTATTTGGATTTGGTTTCCCGTGTGGTTTGAAACTTATGCCTCAAAGACTATCTGTGCCATGACGTAAAACTTCTGTGCTATAATGTTAATAACTCTGCCTGCTGCACTATTTCTCTCGAAGCATTCGTTTTGTAGGTGTAATTTTTATCAGAAGTCATAAATGATTGCACTACAATCTCGATGGATTATATCATCATTGTGAATCATTATCTCGAATGATTGAAATCTCCTCTTTATACTTCAATGAATTGCAGGAGAATTTTATCTCATATCTATTACCCTGCATACATCTAGGGGGAGTATATTTCATCTTCGAGCCAAGTAACGCTAGTTCACTCTTGTTCGATTTACTTTTCAAATATCTATCTTCACTTCGATGATTATCTGTTTTGTCAACAACCGTCCAAAAAGGGGGAGATTGTTGGTGCAATGATAGGCCCCTTATGTTTTGGAGTTTGTTGACATAAATAGTATGGGACTTATGTGTTTGCTAGTGCACACAGAATAACAGGTCCTTGAGATATCGAGGAGTTCGATGCAAACGATGAAGATAATCTCCCTGCGGTGTAGCGAAGGTTATCACCGAAGATGATGTTAACAAGAGTGACCCCTAAAAATTGCTGAAGTGAAGCAATTGGTTCGGTGTCTATCTGAGGAAAATGACTTCATCCGAGGAGATTGACGACGAAGTGAAGATGTAGCATTTATTTCGTTGTTGTTCTTCTTTTCATTGAGTCATAGGACCACCGTACTATTAAGAGGGGTGTAGCGTTCGAAACTTTGATTCTCTGATGCTAAACCCAAATCCTATGAAAGTTTTGAGAGAAATCTCCTTGTGTTCCGAGCGAATACTTGCCAGCAAGACACTGTGATCTTCTTCGCTGCGAGAGATTTGTCTCAGATCGAGGAGTTAGCATTACTTGTTCCTCAAGTAATGTTACCGTTGCTCCCAAATCTGATCGTTGTGAAATGTGTCGGTTGGCCATTGGCTGGACCGCATGTCCAAAATGGTCATTTCCCATCCGGGAAGGCTGCGGCTATAAATAGCCACCCCGCACCGGCTTTGTCCGGTGGCTGCCCCATTTGATTCTGAGAAGATTGTTGAGCAACCCACTCTCTGAGCGATTTGAGTTTAAAATCCACTGAGAGAAAACCCCTAGAGCCGAAGAATTAGATAGTGCTTCAGCATCACTCGAATCTAAGTCCAGTACGCTCTGCCTATTACTCTTGAGAGCTGCAAACTCGCTAGACGGTTAGGTGTCAATTTCTTCAGAGACCAATAGTGATTGTGGTTCTCGAAGAAGAAGTCTGTAAAGGTTCGGAGATCGCCTTCAAGTATCTACCACGAGTGATCGACATTGGTTGATGAACCAATTATCAAGGAGAATAGGGTGAAGAGAGTTTATCTTCCGTGTTAAGTCACAACCCCTCCAACCAGACGTAGCCCTTGTGCAGAAGGACGAATTGGTCGAACAAATACCCTGTTGCCATCGAGCACCACTGGTTATATCTTCTACCCATGTTTATATTCTACATGTTTTCCTTCATGTGTTTTGTCTCGATGCATGTTTAGTTTCATTCGGTACTTAGTTTTAGCTCGTTGTAGTTTGTTTTTCATTCGTTCCACTGCTGGGTTCTGAGAGTTTTGAATTTTCTGAAGAAAATCTAAAACTCCCATTCACCCCCCTCTGGTAGACATACTTCGTTCCTATACTTTCTTAAGTATTTCAAAGGCTTCTACACAATCATCATAAAAAACAAATGGAACATCTTTTTGCAAAAGATTAGTAAGAGGCCTAGAAATTTTAGAGAAGTCCTTAATAAACCTTCTATAGAAACCATCATGACCAAGAAAACTTCTTATACTTTTATATCTTTAGGACATGGCATTTTCTCAATTGCATCAACCTTAGCTTTATCTACCTCAATACCACTTTCAGAAATTTTATGTTCAAGGACAATACCTTCATTCACCATAAAGTGGCACTTCTCCCAATTAAATACAAGATTAGTTTCTTCACATCTATGCAAAACTCGATCAAGGTTGCTCAAGAATCATCAAAAGAAGTCCCATAAACGGAAAAATCATCCATGAATACCTCAACAATCTTTTCAAAAAAAATCAGAGAATATAGCAGTCATACATCTTTGAAAGGTAGCAGGTGCATTGCATAAACAGAAAGGCATATGTCTATAAGCATAAGTTCCAAAAGGACAAGTAAAAGTGGTTTTCTCTTGATCTTCTTGTGATACAGGGTTTGAGAAAAAACAAAAAAACCATCAATAAAGCAGAAGTGTGTATGCTTAGACAATCTTTCTAACATTTGATCAATAAAAGGCAAGGGGTAATGATCTTTTCTAGTAGCTTTATTTATTTTTATAAAATCAATTACCATCCTATAACCAGTTACAATTCTTCGTGGGATAAGTTCATTTTTATCATTAGGAAAAATGGTAATTCCTCCTTTCTTAGGGACACAATGAATAGGACTTACCCATCTACTATCAGCTATGGGATAAATTATACCAGCCTCCAGAAGCTTTAATATTTTGGTTCTTACAACATCTTTCATCTTAGGATCCAATCGTCATTGATGATCAACAACTGGCTTAGCATCGGGCTCCATATTAATCTTGTGCTGACATAGAGTGGGACTAATGCCCTTAAGATCATCAGGAGTATATCCAATAGCAGCACGGTGCTTCTTCAGAGTTTTAATAATCTCTTTTCTTCATGCTCTGAAAGGTTAGCACTAATAATAACAGGATATATCTTCTTTTAATCAAGATAAGCATATTTCAATGTGTCTGGTAATTGCTTCAATTCAAACAGAGGATCCCCAAGAGTTTCAACAGGTAAGTTATGCTTAAGGATAGGTACTTGTTTGAAGAATATATCATCTATTTCATTACTTTCATTCATATGCATATCATTTTTATGGTCTAGCAAGTATTGTTCTAAAGGATCGGCCGGAGGAATAGCAATAGAAGCAAGACCAATAATTTCATCTTTAATTAACAATTCCTTTTCGTGTGGTTGTCTATGAAACTTAAAGAAATTGAACTCATGAGATACATCACCAAATTTAACTCTAACCGTTTCTTTAACTCAATCAATCTCAGCATTAACGGTATTCAAGAAAGGTCTACCAAATATAATGGGACAAAAATTATCTTGTTGTGAACCAAGTACTAAGAAATTAGTAGGGTATTTGATCTTACCACACAATACTTCAACATCTCGAACAATCCCTAGCGGTGTAATAGTATCTCTATTTGCTAGCTTAATAGTGACATCAATATCCTCAATCTCAGCAGGTGCAATATCATTCAGAATTTCTTGATATAGAGTAAATGGAATGGCACTAACACTAGCACCCATGTCACATAAACCATGATAGCAATGACCTCCAATTTTAATAAAAACAATAGGCATACCCACTACAGGTTTATTCTTATCTAGCTTATCACATTCATTTCTAACGGGTTTAGAAATTCTAGCAGATCATCGCAAAAAATAAATAACATGCCATCAATATTATCAACCAAGAGATCCTTAAACATTGCAATATTTGGTCCAACCGTAATTTGTTCAGAGGGTCTAGGTGTTCTAATAATACTTTTATTAACCACAGTTGTAGCTTTAGCATGTTCCTTATCCTAACGGGAAAAGGAGGTTTCTCAATATAAGCAGTAGGCACAGCTGGATCAACATTGTAAATGATAGCTTCATCTTTAACTATAACGGGTTCGTCTATCTTTTCTTTAATAGGGGGATGATATTTAAACCACTTCTCCTTAGGGAGATCAACATGAGTAGCAAAAGATTCACAAAATGCAACTACTATCTCAGAGTCAAGTCCATATTTAGTACTAAACTTATGAAAAACATCGGTTTCCATAAAAGATTTAACACAATCAAACTCAAGATTTATACCTCACTCTTTACCTTTGTCGAATTCCCAATCTTCAGAGTTATGTTTAATTCTTTCCAAAATATTCCACTTGAATTCAATAGTTTTCTTCATAAAAGAACCAGTAGAAGAAGAATCGAGCATGGATCGATCATTATGAGAGAGCCGAGCATAAAAAAATTGAATAATAATTTCTCTTGAGGGCTCGTGATTGGGGCATGTGTGCATCATGTACTTAAGCCTCCCCCAAGCTTGAGAGACACTTTCTCCTTCACGCGGCCAAAAATTATATATATAATTTTGATCACGATGAACCAAATGCATAGGATGAAACTTCTGATCAAATTCCAATTTCAGCCGGTTCCAGTCCCATGTTCCGATATCATCCAATAGCCTATACCATGTCAAGGCCTTTACCTCCAAATATAAAGGGAATACCTTCTTCTTAAATCCATCCTCGGATAAATCTGCAAGTTTAAACAATCCACAAATTTCATCTATATATATCAAGTGCATATCAGGATGTATTGTTCCATCTCCTGCATAAGGATTAGCTAGCAGTTTCTCTAACATACCTGAAGGAATCTCATAATAATTTTTTTAGTAGGTTTAGTAGGTTGAGGGGCAACTCTTATTGCTTTCAGTCGAGGTGAAGATACCCCGAACAAACCCCTCAAAGGGTTGTTTTCCATAATGACAAGTGACAGTAAATTTCAGCACGTAATATAAATGTTTCCTTACCAAATTCCACTTACCAAAGGCGCTTCACTCCCCGGCAATGGCGCCAGAAAAGAGTCTTGATGACCCAAAAGTATAGGGAATCAGTCGTAGTCCTTTTGATAAGTAAGAGTGTCGAACCCAACGAGGAGCAGAAGAAAATGGCAAGTGGTTTTCAGCAAGGTATTTTCTGCAAACACTGAAATTATCGGTAACAGATAGTTTGGTAGCAAGGTAATTTGTAACAAATGACAAGTAGAAATAGTAAGAAAGGTGCAGCAAGGTAGCCCAATCCTTTTTATAGCAAAGGACAGGCCGAAACTTTCTCTTATAGCAAGCAAAGCGTTCTTGAGGACACATGGGAATTCATCTAGTTACTTTCATCATGTTTGTTTGATTCGCGTTCGCTACTTTGATAATTTGACATGTGGGTGGTCCGGTGCTTGGGTACTGTTATTACTCGAACAAGCCTCCCACTTATGAATACCCCCTCTCGCAAGCATCCGCAACTACAAAAGAATAATTAAGATAAATCTAACCATAGCATGAAACATATGGATCCGAATCAGCCCCTTACGGAATAGCGCATAAACTAGGGTTTAAGCTTCTGTCACTCTAGCAACCAGTCATCTAATTACTACTCCACAATGCCTTTCCTTAGGCCCAAGTATGGTGAAGTGCCATGTAGTCGACATTCACATGACACCACCAAAGGAAGCAACAACATACATATCATCAAAATATTGAACGAATACCAAATTCACATGGTTGCTTACAACCAGACTTCTCCCATGTCCTCAAGAACAAAAGTAACTACTCACAAATCATATTCATGTTCAAGATAGAGGGGTATTGAATATCATTAAGGATCTGAACATATAACCTTCCACCAAATAAACCAAATAGCATCAACTACAGGATGTAATCAACACTACTAGCAACCCACAGGTACCAATCTGAGGTTTTGAGACAAAGATTGAATACAAGAGATGAACCAGGGTTTGAAATGAGATGGTGCTGGTGAAGATGTTGATGAAGATTGGTCCTCCAATGACGATAGGATCATTGGTGATGTCGATGGCTTCAATTTCCCCCTCCCGGAGGGAAGTTTCCTCGGCGGAATCGCTCCGCCGGAGAGCAAAAGTGCTCCTGCCCAGGTTCCGCCTCAAGACGGTGGCGCTTCCTCCCGAAACCTTCTCTCTAAGTTTTTCTAGGTCAAATGGCATCATATAGTAGAAGATGGGCTTCGGAGGCCTGCCAGGGGCCCCACAAGTCCAGGGGGCGTGCTCTGGGGGTAGGGCGCTCCCCTAGGCTTGTGGCTTGGTGGGTCCCCTGCTGATGTTTCTTTTGCCAATTTTTTTTATATATTCCATAATAATTCTCCGTCAATTTTCAGGTCATTTGGAGTTGTGTAGAATAGGTGTCTCCAATATAGCCCTTTCCGGTCCAGAATTCAAGCTGCCGGCAATCTCCCTCTTCATGTGAAACTTGCAAAATAAGAGAGAAAAGGCATACGAATTATATCATAAATTGAAATAACAGTCCAAATTGCAATAAATATCAATAGGAAAACATGATGCAAAATGGACGTATCAGCCCCCCTCCTTCTTCTTCTTGCTTGGCCTCCCCCCTAGATGGGAGGAGAGTTTCCCTTTGATCCATGGCTGCCATGGCTCCCAGAGGGTAGGAGCCCTCTGAGATTGGATATCTCTCTCTCTCTATCTCTCTCTCTCTCTCTCTCTCTCTCTCTCTCTCTCTCTCTCTCTCTCTCTCTCTCTGTCTGTGTTTCTCTATTGTTTCGCATTCTTGTTTTCTGGCCCTTCATCGTTTCTTAAATTCTCGGAGATCCGTAACTCCGATTGGGCTGAAATTTTGAGGGGATTTTTATCTGGAAATTATCTTTCTTGCAGCGAAAGAAGGGCCCCAACCACCTTACGGGTAGCCACAAGCCTGCTGGGCGCAGCCAGGGTAGGGAGTCGCACCCTCTGAGCTTGTGGTTCCCTCAGGCATCATCTTGCATTGATTCTTTTTCCCAAAAATCACATATATTCCAAAATAAATCTCCATAAAATTTTATCGCATTTGTACTTTGTTTGATATGGATTTTCTATGAAACAAAAAACATGCAACAAATAGGAACTAGCAATGGGCACTGGATCATTATGTTAGTTCAAGAAAATCATATAAATTGTTGCCAAAAGTATGTAAAATTTGTAAAATATTGGCATGAAACAACCAAAAATTATAGATACGATGGAGACGCATCCCCCTCCAGAAGCTCCCTCACCAGACCCCAGTCGCCGTCGCCCATGGGTGCATAGTGCACCATGGTGGCCGACAGCCCTTGCGCGCCTCCGTCTCCATGCTCCGCATCCCTAGTGATGCCCCGACTGCATCAATGACCTCGTCTGCCCTCTCCCGTCGCCTCAACAGCCTCGCAGCGCACTACCCTTCTCCAGAGCATCAATCGCAAGCCTGCGGCAGCTCTCGGTTGAGAGCATCTCCCTCCGGCTATTTAAGCCCTCCTGAGCTTGTCTCTCCTCAAAACTCATCCTCTCCACCTCTCAATCGACTTCTAGAGCCACTCAATCGAGCCCACGAGCTCTTGTTCTTCCCCTCCAGCCATCCCTCCGCAGCCCGGCCTCCACCAGCGTGAGCTTTGTCTCGTCCACCCCAGCACCTCCCGTGAGCACCGCCGAGCTCCGGGAAGTCTGCTGGTTCTTCCCCACCCCTCCATCGCCTGGGTTGGTGCCGGAATCATCGACTCGCTGGCGCTCGAAGCCCGCTGCCACCAGAGACGAAAAGGGAGACGTCGTTCGGCCACCATTCAGTGAGCAGCATCTACGAGGAAGCTCGCCAAGGGGTGCTCGATCCATCCCACCCCTCCCCCAGCATGGTGATACGTCTCCAACGTATCTATAATTTTTGATTGTTCCATGCTATTATATTATCAACCTGTTTTATATGCATTATTATGCTATTTTATATCATTTTTGGGACTAACCTATTAACCTAGTGCCCAGTGCCAGTTGCTGTTTTTCCTTGTTTTTGTCTTTATAGAAAATCAATACCAAACAGAACGAAACTTTTTGACGATTTTTGTTGGACCACAAGACACCTTGGAAGCTTCGGGAGGAGGCCAGAAGATCCACGAGTCGACGACAAGCTCACAGGGCACGCGGGGGCGCGCCCTGAAAGCTTTTGGGCCCCCATGACTCCTCTTACCCTAATTCTTCTTCTACAAATACCCAACTATTCCCCATAGACCAGAGGGCACACCAAAAATACTTTTCCGCCGTCGCAAGTTTCTGTCTTCGTGAGATCCCATCTAGGGACCTTTTCCAGTAATCTGCCGAAGGGGGATTCGACCATGGAGCACTTCTACATCAACCTTGTTGCCCTTCCAATGATGTGTGAGTAGTTTACCACAGACCTGCGGGTCCATAGCTAGTAGCTAGATGGCTTCTTCTCTCTCTTTGATCTTCAATACAATGTTCACCTCGATATTCTTGGAGATCTATTAGATGTAATCTTCTCTCTCTTTGATCTTCAATACAATGTTGAGATCCAATGAATTATGGATTTATGATCAGATTATCTATGAATATTATTTGAGTCTTCTCTGAACTCTTTTATGCATGATTAATATAGCTTTGTATTTCTGTCCGATCTATTGATTTGGTTTGGCCAACTAGATTGATTTTTCTTGGAATGAGAGAGTTGCTTTGTAGTGGGTTCAATCTTGCAGTGCTCAATCCCAGTGACAGAAAGGGACATGACACGTATTTGTATTGTTGCCACTAAGGATAAAAATATGGGGTTTGTTCATATTGATTGGAAATATCCCTCTACATCATGTCATCTTGCTTAAGGCGTTACTCCGGTCTTGTTAACTTAATACACTAGATGCATGCTAGATAACGGTCGATGTGTGGAGTAATAGTAGTAGATGCAGGCAGGAGTCGGTCTACTTGTCACAGATGTGATGCCTATATACATGATCAATGCCTTAGATATCGTCATAACTTTGCGCTTTTCTATCAATTACTCAACAGGAATTTGTTTACCCACCGTATGCTTTCTTTCAAGAGAGAAGCCTCTAGTGAAAACTATGGCCACCGGGTCTATCTTTTATCATACTATTTTAAGATCTATAAAATAAAAAACCCAAAAATACCTTGCTGCAATTTATTTTATTTTTATTTAGCACCTTTATTTATCTTTTATATCTATCACTATGAGATCTCATCCTTGCAAGTAACCGTGAAGGGATTGTCAACCCCTTTATCGCATTGGGTGCAAGTATTTGTTTGTTTGTGTAGGTGCAATTATTGGAGACTTGTGTGTTCCTGATACTGGATTGATACCTTGGTTCATAACTGAGGGAAATACTTATCTCTACTTTGCTGCATCACCCTTTCCTCTTCAAGGAAAAAACCAACGCAAGCTCAAGAAGTAGCACACGGCCACGACCTCGATGCCAGCCAATTCCGGCGGTGAGCTCTGCCGATCTCTGCCCTCTCTCTCATAACCCTGGCAGCCCGACCCCACCAGTCAGCCTCTCACTCACCTACTGAATCATTTTTAAGTGGAGACACATTACACCTTTATGCCTTCGACGTCAGTGTCGGAATCGGGGCTCCGCAGACCCAAGAAGGTTTGAACTCTGGGACGTGACCGAAGGATCTCGCTCCACAACAACGCTCAGCTCGCCATGCCCAGGGCTTAATCTCACCGAGTGCATGGGGTCGCAAGGAAGGAATGAACACAGAGATTTACCCAGGTTCGGACCACCTTGCGGTGTAAAACCCTACTCCTACTTTTGGTGGATTGGCCTCACGAGGAGGTAGAGGATGAACTAGTACAGTGGATGAGCAGCCTCGCGAGGGCTCGGGTGGTGAGGACGGATCGGTCCGGGGATCGGATCCTTTCTATGGTGGTGGCTAGCCCATATTTATAATGGCCTTGGTCCTCTTCCCTCATAGCTTAGGCGGGAAGGGATCCCACAGTGGCCAGTTTTGAAAGGGGACAAGGAGTACATCTTATCCTGACGAAAGGTGGTCTTCGCCTGCAAAGCTTCCGGCTATGACGCAGCGGTTGGCTCGGAGATGACATCCGTCCTGCCGAGCTCATGGTCTTGGTCTCGTTGCACTGGAACGGAAAGCTTTGGGGCCTTCCTCGGGAACCTACGCCTGTCCTTGCTCCCTTAGCACCGAAGAGGAAACTGTCGCCTTCGCGCCCGCTGGCGCCCGCCTGGCCTTGGTCGCCATGGCTCACGTCATCGCGGCCTCACAAGGCGGGAGGCTTGCATAGAGTTCTCCGCTCCTCGGGAGGCAGGCTCGGGGAGCTGCTCCTCTGGAGGTCTTGGCGTCGCTCGCCTCGCGAGGCCGGGGCCCTCGCAAGGGTCTTGTCCTAGGGGTCTTCTAGCTTGGGCCGTACCGGGCCATCGATGAGTCCGTGTGCTAGGCCGCAGGCAGGCAAGTCTGGGTACCCCCGATCCCAGAACGCCGATAGTAGCCCCCGGGCCCAAGGCGTACCCGGCCTGGCTTCGAGGCGAAGGCAAGGAGCGAAGGGCAAAGGGCGAAGCACCGCAGGCCCCAATCGCCTGCGGGCCAGGCTTGATGCGTGCCGTACGACGGGCGCTGGCACCTCCACTCCCCACGTCGCCTTGACAACTGCCTAGGCTGACAAAAGCCTGGCACTCGCTGCAGAGCCATCATTTCTCTTCTTCCTTGCGCCTTTCCTCCCTTGCCAAGATCCCCTTTCCTTCACGAGAAACTCCTCCAGATCCCGGCACAGCGCCGTCCTTCCTCTCGCTGCCCCAACCTCGAGGATTCCTCAGATGGCACCCGCTGGGAAGTCGAAATCTGAGGCCCAGGACTCGGCCTCCTCTTCTCCCCCGCCGACGCTTATGGCCTCCACCATTGCCAAAGAGGGGGACCTCGCCCCGGTGCTCCCGCTGACGGCGGGTGACACCAATGAGTGGGGCCAGACCCTAATCTGGTGCGGCTCTATGGAGCAGAGCACCTTGGCGAAAACGGTCTACCCCTTCTTCCTCTATAGCGTCTTCTCTGGGCTCATCCTGCCCTTCTCAGAATTCTTCACCACCGTCCTCAAGCACTACGAGATCCAGGCCCTCCATCTTTAGCCCAACTCCATCCTGCTCCTGTCCGTCTTCGCCTTCTACTGCGAGGCTTTTGTGGGCGTGAGGCCCTCAGTGGCCCTCTTCCACCACTACTTCAGCCTGCGATCCCACGACCGGGAGCAGCGGTCTGCGTGCATCTCTTTCGTCGCAGTCCAAAGCGGGAATGTGCTCCTGAAGGCCGGGAAGAAGGTGGAAGGCTTCCGTCATCGCTGGGTCTTCCTGGACACCAAGGGCCTCCGCTCCTGGAGCTTCCGGAGGAGCTGCCCGAGAAGATCCTAGCATGGGGCTCCGTGAAGCTCTCTGATCCACGGGCGAGACTTGTTTTGGAGCGAATAGCCTCAGATATGGAGGCCAAGCAGCTGACCGGGGCGATGATAGTGAAGGAGTTCTTGATGCAGTGCCTGGCGCCGCTCCAGTCGCACTCGAAGCCCCTGTGGGAGTACCAGGATGCGAGTGATGATGTAAGGCTGCGCTCCACCAGCCTGGCACGCGGAGAGCTTAAGGCTGCCTTGGTCGCCCGGTTAGGCGGTGTCCTAACGGACATACCCGAGGCGCACGCCCCATTGTACCGCCGCGATGACTGGGAGGCCCAGGGTTGCCACCATGCCCGCCTTCAACGACCAAGGGCTTGACCCGCCCGTCAATCCTGATTCCCTTGTGGAGCTGTCCTCCGGCAACAGCCGCGGCGAGGAGGACTCCGAGGAGACCGAGGACGACGGCTTGCCGGGGGCGTCCCCTCCGTCGCAGCGTGAGCTTCTCCGCAACCTCGAGGATTATGACAACGCCATGGATTCTTCAGTCGCGGAGTCCCCGCGCTCTGCCAGGGTCCTCAGGTGGTCAGGGCCCGCTTCTCGGACCACACGATCATCTGGCCAGGCGGCCTCAGGAAAAGGCGCAGCTGCGCCCCCTCCGGATGGATCCCCACGATCCAGCGGGGCGGTCGAGACGTCGGCCCTGTCCCCGTCCGAATCGCAACCGAAGGACGAGGCAGCCGCTGCTGGTGTGGACGTGGCTCCACCGGCCATGACCCCTCAGGGTGACCTCCTCATCTCTCCAGGCGGCAGTGCCACGACGGGGCCCATCGAGGAGCATCCCGCTCGCCCCCTAGGCGCGGCCAAGGCCACACCAAAGGAGAGCAGGGGCACTCCGACCTTCGCCGAGAAGGAGAAGAAGAGGAAGTGGGTCGTGCCCGAGGATTAAGTAACCTACCTTGCTTTTGGTCAAGCATAGATTGCGACTGTGCTCATAGCACTTCCCTCTTGATTACCAGGAGTGGCGACGTGACGAAGAAGAAGAAGGCGAGCACCAAGCCGAAGGAGCCCCATGTCCTGAGGGCGCCGCCAGCCTCCGGTCACAGCTGCGGCGGGCGTGGAAGTGCGTCGCGCCAGCCCAATCCAATCCCTGGGCGCTCAGGCGTCATCGCGCTCGAGCACACGGGTGTACCGCCTGCCCTTGGCTCCTCGCCGATGCCGCTTGGAAGACCGACGGCCAAGGACGCGGGGGTTCATGAGGTGACACTCCTTGTCACGGCCACGGCAACCCCGGCACTGGTGGAGGAGTGAATCCTTGCCCCCTCCGGCGGAATTCGCCCCTGAGGGTGCAGCAACGCAGCTTCAGGAGGAGCCAGCCCACGTGGGCTAGTAGGCTGCGAAGTCGTCCGCCCTCGTTGCACCCGAGAGGAGCCTGGAGCCTCTGGTGCCCCAAGCCGACCATGCCGCCACTTCCTCGGCCACAGTGCCAGCCGACGTGCCAGCGCCACCTCCTCGCCAGGCCCTCGCACTTGTGAACTGCGACCCCCTAATCAGGCCCGGGGCCTTGGACGAGGCCTACACCACGCTCGGCCGGATCCGGGCTGAACTCCAAGACGCTGGCAAGTGCCTCTCGAGGGAGCGCCTGGGGCTTGTTTCGGGGTGCCTCAGGCCGACACAGCCACCAGGACGGCCTGGGGCCGGGCCGAAGCCGCCACCGCAGAAAGCAGGAAGGAGGCCGCCGATGCCAATGCGGCTCACGACGCGGCGCTAGCCGAGGCAGCGTCTGCCGTGAAGTGTTGTGGCGACGCAGAGGCCAATCTATAGGCCCTTCAGGAGGAGCAAGGCACGTACGCACAACAGCTTCACCAGTGGGAGGAGGACCTCAAGGCCCGCGAGGCGAGGCTTGCCGATCGCGATTCCGTGCTGTCCAAGGTGACTATTGATCAAGCTGTGGAGCGCGAGCGTCTGACCAAGCTGAACGAGGAGGTAATCGAAGCCCAGACGTCCCACGCCCAGCGCGCCTCCAAGGTGACAGCCCAGCTGGATGCCAGGGAGAAGACCCTTGTCGCTGCCGAGAAAAAGGCGGCCGCGGAGCACGACGCCTTCCCCTCCCTCGAGCTCAGGGCTCACCAGGGGCTGCAGTCGATCTGCAAGGGCGGCTTCAAGGATCCGCTCACGCCCCCCGGGGGCGGCTACACAGGGCTCTCCTCCAGGCTTATCGAGGAGCTCGAAGGTGCCGCCGCCAAGGTGGACTCCATCCTGGAAGATGAGTGCTACTCTCTCTTCTCCGCGGCAGCGACACGCATCTTCAGCCACCTCCAGGATCCCAGCTTTGACTTCGAAGCGGTGGTTGGCCAGGTTGCTCCTGAGTCCCGTGCCACAGCTACGGCGGCCATGGAGGGCCATGTGGACACGCTGCTGAAGAAGTTCACCTGCATCCCTGACGCCGAGCCCCCTGCGGTGGAGGCAAGTGGCGGTGATGACGGCAGCAGTGATGTTGACGACGAGCTCGCCGCGACTGGGACAAGTGGCGGCGATGGTGATGATGACCCCTCCTCCTAGATTTTACCCTGCAACACTTATCATGCCTCATGGAGGCCTAAGACTTTGTTTGAATTCGCAGAACATTTGGTGCCTGTAATAACTGTTTGGACTCCGTGATTTCCTTTTTGTGCTTGGTTTCCTTCTTGTTTGCCTTTGTGCTCTGCGGTGGTAGGGCCCAGCCCCGCGCATACCTCGATCGCCGTTGGGGCGTCCGGATGCCAGGACGACACCAAGGGGCGAGGGGCTGTGTGACTAGTGAGGCCCCTGAGTTGTGATGCTCAGGGGTCCCCCTTGACGTGCGAGCAGCTCTCATGAAGGAATGGGTGGCGGCGAGGTTAATCCGGAGCCCTTCATACCTTTCCTCGCTAGCCTTCTCCTGAGAGGGGCGCAAGAAGACCAGGTACAAGGGACCTGGTGAGGTGGCGTGTGCCAGGCCTGGCCTGAGTGTAGCCCGCATGTCCAGCCCCCTCGCGCGTGCATCCCAGGGGAATGCTGCGTGAGAAGGCCGCGTGAAGAGCCGAGAGGCCATCCTGAGGTTGGTGCGGCCCCCAGGGCGCCCTCAGTTGTTTATCCACCAGCACAGAGCATGGGGCTTCCACTTGGGTGTGGGCATAGTCGCTGCTCGACCTTGTCGTCCGCCAGCGCGGAGCATGGGGCTTCCACTTGGGTGTGGGCATAGTCACTGTTCGACAGTGTCGTCCGCCAGCGCGACGCATGGGGCTTCCACTTGGCATGGGATGGGAGCTCTGTGTTAGAGTCTCCGGGCGTGTACATCCCTATTTCGTTCGTACACATGACTGGCATGGCAGAACTGGAGGAGGTGTATCTGGGCACCCGTGAGCCAGCGCGGGACTCACGAGGCCCTACCTCAAGGCGGGTTGCACCTGAATCTTCTGGCGTGGAGCACGCTTAGAAAACCTATGTGATGGGGGCAACCTGCGCCGAATGAACCTCCGGAGGCCATCGCATGAGAAGGCCTAACACCAAGGACCCCAGGAGGTGACGTGAACGGGGCCGGCCCGCCAGCAGAGCTCATTCGCTTGGGTTTATCAACGCTGCAGGGACGGACCCAAGCACAGACGCCGTGCCCAGTCTTCTCATGCAACAATCCTAAGGAAGGACACCCGGTGCGCGGCTCCTGCGACGGTGCAGCGCCGAACTGCGGTTGGACGAACCGGGCTGCACACCCTGACCCACCCACTCTCGATTAGCTCACACGAGGACAAGGCACCAAGGACCCCGGGAGGTGATGTGCACTGGGACTGGCCCGCGAGACAGAGCTCGGTCGCTTGGATTTATCAACGCTGTAGGGACAGACCCGAGCACAGACGCCGTGCTAGCCCTTAATCATGAGGCGGTAGAGGTCGGGGTTGTGAGGGCGCAGCGACATTCATGATGACGAAGCACCGGGCATGCAGGTTGGAATACTTAGGAAATTCGTCAAAGGCAGAGCCAGTTCCGATACATGGGCAAAACGATACAGCTGCAGGGACGGGCCCTGACAGCTTGAGGATAATGCAGCCCGAGGGCACCCTCAATTGAACAAACCAAAAGGTCACCTGGCAATGATGCTGCTGAAGCATCGAGGCAGTCGATGAAGCTGTATCCTCATGAACCTGAGGGCTTCAGAGGCTCCAGAGGCCCGCGAGGCCTGGGGGGCTCACGAGGGTCCAGGGCCTCCTGAGCCATCACCGCTTGACGTCGGGCCTCGTGAGACGCGTGCGCGGTCTGCGCGAGGCGCTGGTATGTAGCGCCCACGTTCACGAGGCCAAAAGGCATGCAGACGTGGCTGCATGGGTAGCCCCCGCTCCGGCCAACGCGCAATGGCCAGAAGAAGCCCCGAGAGGCGGCCCTGTTGAGACCCGGGATGTCGACACAGACGTGCAGCCCATTGCCCATGTCGGGGGCGGCAGCTGCACTGGGTGGTGAGGGGCGACACTCGCCACACATGACCTGCCCCTCCTGAAGCTCCTCGATTGCCTTAGTGATGAATTCTCACATCCCTGGCGCCTCGGGTCTCGCTTCTTGCTTGCGGGGGTGCGCATCGAAGCATGCCTCCAAGTGGTGCCCGAGCACCTCCCTCGTCGTGCTGGTCAGGTTAGAGGCTCTCCAGATGGAAGCCCGCGAGACCGCCCTGAGGGAAGCACCGGGCGCGCCTTCCTATGCGGGAGGAAGGGGTGCCCCGAAAGCAGGCACGGGGCCTGAGGCGCCACCAGAGGGCTTCTTGGTCTCCAGACGACCCTTGGGGAGGAGCTGCTTCTTCTTCGCGGGGGTGGCCTCGGGAGATAGGATGCCGCCCTCGTCGTTTGAGTTCTCGGCTGCAGTGGTGCGGTAGGCATGTTCAAGAGAATAGACCACGTCCTTCTCATTGCAGGCGACCGTGATTACGCCGCTGCACCCTGGCATTTTGAGGACGTTGTAGCCATGGTGGGTTGCTGCCATGAACTTGGTGAGGGCAGGGTACCCGAGGATGGCGTTGTACGGGAGGCCGATGTGGGCGACGTCGAAGTCGATAAGCTCAGTGTGGTAGTTGTCACGCTTGCCGAAGGTGACGGGGAGGTGCACTTGCCCCAGGGGTGTGGTGGAGCCATTAGTCACTCCTGAAAAAGGCTTGGTGGGCAGGAGCTGGTCATAAGGCACTTGGAGCGTGTCGAACGTCTCCACAGAGAGGACGTTGAGGCCGGCGCCACCACCAATGAGGGTCTTGGTGACTGCGACGTTGCTGATGGTGGGCGTGCAGAGCATGGGGAGCACGCCGGCAGTGGCCGCACACTTGAGGTGGTCCTTGGAGGAGGAGGAGGGAGGAAGAGGAGGGAGAAGAAGAAAGAAAAGAAGAAGAAGAAGAAGAAAGAAGAAAGAAGAAAGAAGAAGAAGAAGAAGAAGAAGAAGAAGAAGAAGAAGCAGAAGAGGAAGAAAGAAGAGGAAGAGGAGGAGGAGGAGGGAGGAAGAGGAGGAGAAGAAGAAGAAGAAGAAAAGAAGAAGAAGAGGAAAAAGGGCACCATAGAACATGTCACCATAGAAAGAACATATCACCATAAAACCTCCCCCCGCCAATTCTTTAGATATAGTTTTAGATAATAAATAGTTTTAGATAGTTTACATATTAGAAAATAAGAAGGAAAAAAAGGAAAAAGGAAAAAGGAAAAGAACGAAAAGAAGAAGAGGGAAAGGGAAAGGAATAAGAGGAAGAGGAGGAGAAAAAGAATAAGAAAAAGAAGAAAAAGAAGAAGAAGAAAAAGAAGAAGAAAAAGAAGAAGAAGAAGAAGAAGAAGAAGAAGAAGAAAAAGAAGAAGAAGAAGAAGAAGAAGAATAAGAAGAAGAAGAAGAAGAAGAAAAGGAAGAAGAGGAAGAAGAAGAAAAGGAAAAAGAGGAAAAAAGAAGAAGAGGGGAAGAAGAAGAAAAAGACACGTTTTTATACTTTCTTATTTAGGGTTCTGCCACGTTTTGCAGTTTCTTTCTTTTCTTTAGTTGAATGTTTTTATACTGCTAGCTAGTTGCCTAGTTTGCTGACCCAAAGAAGCTAAAATAGTTATTATATGAAATTCAACTAAAGTCAACATTTTTGACAACTAGTGCTACTAATAAATTCAACTAGAGCCATCATATGTCCACAAGTGCATTGTTTTTTGAATGAGAAATAATAACTTGGTGTAGTTGATTATCTTCTGCTGCTTATCAGAGATGGGGGGAAGCCGCCACCGCAGACTCCGCTCTGCCACACCGGAGTACGAGTTGGATGCTTTCGAGTTCTTCAGTATCATACTTGGGACTTCAGTATCATCCACGAGGCAGGTATATAAAAGGAGAGATCTCCCCTTCACCCATCTCATTATGATAACTCTGTTGTTTGCTGCATCACTCATTGTCCCAAACTGCAGAGGCTGCCTGACACTTTTATGAACATGCTGGGTGAAGATCCGCCAAATAATGTGAAGTTGCGACAGGCCGGCAGCGGGTTTCGCAGGCTGTGGGACATGGAGTTGGTGATCAAGGAGGGCCACATGTACCTGTGTTGTGGCTGGGAGAAGTTCTACCATGCCTACGACCTGCGGTAGGGGTACTTCCTTCTCTTCAGGTGTTCAATGCGACTATGTGTCGCATGCGCTACGCTGACGACGATGATGCCAGTACGTTCTGCCTCTTCTTATTCCTCTACATTTGGCTTTGTCTCGCATCGATTGTTAACAGTCATTGTTGCATTTGGACAGGCAATGGGAGCAGCAGCAGTGACACTGGCTACAGCCAAAGCAGCAGCGATTCTGGCTGTAGCAAAAGCAACAGCAAGGAGGATGATCCGGACTGTAGTGGGGAAGAAGAGGAGCAGAGTGGGCATCAGGCTGAGGATGACCTAGCGATGGTGGTGGCTGAGGATGACCTAGCGATGGTCGTGCCTGTCCTGCCTGAAGATGGCCTCGCGATGGTGGTGGTGCCTGACAATGACCTCGCGTCGGTGGTGGCGCCGGCGATCCCACAGCTGGGCGACATGACCACGCCAATTGTGGTAGAAGACTACATCCCACTGCCTCCACCGCCTCGCCGCTCTTGGCGCATCAGGCTGAGGAAGGAGAAGGAGAAGAACAATGAGAACTGAACTATGTCAGGTATGTTTGATCTCCAAAATGATCTATATATACTTAGCTTTGTTTCCTCCGAAATGACATAAGTAGCTTTAATATGCTTAGTTACCTATGTTAGCTCTAATAGCTAGTTACCTATGTTAGCTCTAATATGCTAAGTTATCTCTACTATGCTTATTTCATAAGGTTAACTCCAAAATTACTTATGTTAGCACAAAATGACCAAGTTTACATAATAAGCTTATAGTCTTCTTTTCTTCTTCTTCTTCTTCTTCTTCTTCTTCTTCTTCTTCTTCTTTTTTCTTTTCTTTCTTCTTCTTCTTCTTCTTATTCTTCTTCTTCTTCTTCTTCTTCTTTCTTCTTCTTCTTCTTCTTCTTCTTCTTCTTCTTCTTCTTCTTTTTCTTAGTCTTTTTCTAGATATTATTTCTAGCTTCCTTCTCTCTTCTTCTTCTTCATTTCTTCTAGGTTAGCTCCATTTTACTTAAGTATGCTTACTTCTTATAGTCTTGTTCTTCTTCTTCATTTTATTCTTCTTCTTCTAACATCTTGTTTATCATTTTGCAGATTTGATTTAATTCACGGAAGCTTGCATGGATGGAGTGCTTCTTTTCCATTTGTGCTTTTATTTTGTATCAATGAACTTGCATGGGTGGAACTTGTTATATGGATGGATGGATAACGGTGTTGGATGAACAATGTGAAACTTTTGTAATATGTAAGGATGGAACTATATATGTGTTGGTTATGTATGTATATATGATGAAACTAGTGCGTTGGATATGCTTGTTGTGTATATATGTATATCTGCGAATTGCTGTCAAATTGAAAGAATTAAATTAAAAATAGGGCTATACAGGCTAGCTGACGGCAAACATGCCACATGGCAGCTACCTGTGATTCCTGGGACTGGCATGTTTGAGCACTTTGCCGTCTGCTAGCGGATGGCAAAGACGTTAGCCTCTTTGCCGTCCGCTGGCTGATGGCAAAGCACGCCGTTAACCCCTAACGGCCCTCACCCCACCTCACTGCCGTCCACGATCTTTGTCATCTGCTGGCCACCAGAGGCGGACGGCACAATCCTTTGCCGTCCGTTTCCACGAAGCAGACGGCAAAGAAGGCCTTTGCTGGCACATGTTCATCCGGACATTTTGCCGTCTGCTGGCGGACGGCAAAGAGGTTTGCCGTCCGTGATCTATGCCTTTGCCGTCCGCCGTGGCGGACGGCAAAGAAGCTGATTCAAGTAGTGCCTTCTTCAGCCCTGGCGCACTTGTCAGCCAGGTTGAATAACTCGAGAGCCGAGCAAAGGTCATCATGGATGGCGAGCTCCTCACTCATCTTGACGTCGGTTATGCCCTCTGTAACGCGAAGATGATGGCCTCGTCGGACGCCTTCGGAACCTTAAGGCGGACTTGGTTGAAGTGCTGCATGTACTTCTGGAGGGTCTCGCCTGGCCGTTACTTCACGCGCCCCAGGTCGTTCATGGTGAGGGCGTGGTCGCGGGTCCCTTGGAAGTTGGCGATGAAGCGCTCGCGGAGCTCGTCCCATGAGGAGATGGATCCCTCGAGGAGGTGCATGATCCAAGAACGCGCACCATCCTTGAGGGCAATGGGGAACCAGGTCGCCATGACCTTGTTGTCGCCATTCGCCACTTCGATGCTCAACGCGTAGAGCTGGAGGAACTCCGCGGGGTCATGGGTGCCGTCATAGCGCGCGGGCAGATCAGGCTTGAACTTGATCGGCCAGACAACACGGCGCAACTCGCGAGAGAAGGCACGGCAGCCCATCGCGCTCACGTGTATGGCCCGTGCAAGAGGGGCACGGTCTTGACGCTCTGGCAGGGTGGCCACCAGCGCGGCCCGGTCCTGACATTGGCGCTGCAGCACGGGGAGCGCGTGCGCATCGTGCTGTGGCTGCTGCACAATCTGGCAGCTGGCCTCATCCCGCGCCGGAGCCGAGGCCGCGCGCGGTGGGTCGCACTGACGCGCATCGTGCCCCGGGTCGATGTCGGCGCTGCGCCGGAGCAGAGGTGGAGGAGCGCCATGCGCCACCTTGCCCGCACGAGACGGTGGAGGGCGGAGCGAGTGGGAGGGTGTCGGGGCCTCGCCGACGGCGTTGACGAGTTTGGTGGTGCGGCCCAGCCAGGCATTGTAGCCCTCGTCGGCGGGGCGGTAGCGCAGCAGCTCCCGCGCCATGAGGAGCGCGGCATGCACGTTCACCGGCCTGGGACAAACATGGGAAGATGACGCCGTGACGGGGGTGAGGGAAGGTGTGGCTGTGTGCCCGTCATGCAGCACAGAAGGAGGCAGCGAAGAATCCTGCTGCTCATGAGCAGCAGGGTCAGTAGCAGCGTTGACGACCGGAGAAGCGGAGCGATGAGGGGCGCCGCGGCCCACCGGGGCCATCTGAGCGACACGAGCGGTCCGACGCTCAGCGCGGACACGACGAGCTTCAGCCATGGGCACGGTAGAGCGAGAAAGGAGCGCGGTTGATGAAGAGGCGGAGCTTCAACATGCCCCTACCTGACGCGCCAAATGTCGGAATCGGGGCTCTGCAGACCCAAGAAGGTTCAAACTCTAGGGCGTGAATGAATGATCTTGGTCCACAACAACGCTCAGCTCGCCATGCCCAGGGCTTGATCTCACCGAGTGTGCGGGGTCACAAGGAAGGAATGAACACAGAGATTTACCTAGGTTCGGGCCACCTTGCGGTGTAAAACTCTACTCTTGCTTTTGGTGGATTGGCCTCACGAGGAGGTAGAGGATGAACTAGCATAGTGAATGAGCAGCCTCGCGAGGGCTCGGGTGGTGAGGACAGTTTGGTAGGACGGATCGGATCCTTTCTACGGTGGTGGCTAGCCAATATATATAATGGCCTTGGTCATCTTCCCTCATAGCTTAGGCGGGAAGGGATCCCATAGTGGCCAATTTTGAAAGGGGACAAGGAGTACATCTTATCCTAACGAAAGGTGGTCTTCACCTGCAAAGCTTCCGGCTGTGACGCAGCGGTGGGCTTGGCGATGATATCCGTCCTGCCGAGTTTGTGGTCTTGGTCTCGTTGCACCGGAACAGAAAGCTTTGGGGCGTTCCTCGGGAACCTACGCCTATCCTTGCTCCCTTAGCACCGAAGAGGAAACTGTCCCCTCTGCGCCCGCTGGTGCCCACCTGGCCTTGGTCATTATGGCTCATGTCATCGCGGCCTCACAAGGCGGGAGGCTTGCATAGAGTTCTCTGCTCCTCGGGAGGCAGGCTCGGGGAGCTGCTCCTCTGGAGGTCTTGGCGTCGCTCACCTCGCGAGGCTGGGGCCCTCGCGAGGGTCTTGTAGCTTGGGCCGTACCGGGCCGTCGATGAGTCCGCGTGCTGGGCCGCAGGCAGGCAAGTCTGGGTACCCCCGATTCCAGAACACCGATAGTCAGCCCCATGGAAATTCCAGAAAATCAATTCTAATTTATTTCTACTCTAGTTTGACCCAAACTTTGAGCAACTCTATCTCCCAAACTACAAGTCCAGTTGAGTTGATTCTTTTTGCATTATTTTTCTTTTAAGCTATTTTATTTTATGGTAGATGTTGACTTTTTTCTCTACTGTATAGAATTTTTGGATAGAGAAAAATGCTTTATGTGATTATTCATTTGCTTGTTATAATGTTTGCGAGAGTGTTTTGCTTGAGTGTTGAAGACCAAGAGTGCTATCCTCCCTCTCTTGGAGCAAGGCAAGCCACAACCTCCATTTGCATGATTGCAATGCAATGCCATGGTTTAATATAACAAAACTTGTTTAATTTTGATTTAGCTAGAAATGATTTATTCATGGCATTAATTGGGGTAAACGTTTGATCTTGTTGGTGCCATGATAATGCTTGGATTCTTTATGACTAATATCTGCAAGTTGATGATGCCATGACATTGGATTATTAGGATCACTAGTTATGATTATCTATGCTCATGTTTGTTATGATATGCTTACTTGAGTATTATAGGATTTGATACTGCCATGTTGATGCATGGATTGGATGTGATCAATAGTTTACCATCTTGATATTGCTATTGTATTAACATGATCATTTGCTTTGATCATGATCATATTTAATATTGGAGTTAATAATAATTATACTCTATATTATTCTTTGGATCATTGTTATGACTTGGATCACAGGTTGATATATGATATTGGAGTAACAGTTATTACAGAGATATATCTTGCGGATAAATTCCGTCATTTCTTTGATCTAGTGCCACCGAATCGAACTCACCAGTGCAACCACATTTGCCTGGACGGGGAGGCCCTAACTTGGTCTATTGTCGTGCCTCTTATTAGTACGTCCAACTAGGGAAGGTTATGTGTGCGTGCTATTCTGATCAACCAGGCGTCCATAATCTTGTGAGCCTAAATTGTATAGTGCTCGGGGACCCCGTTTGGGACAGTTTTGTATAGCCACGCGGTGACATCGGGGACACCCATGGCATGACCCAGAAAGGAGGGTATGTCGGAGTGGCCATAAGAGCGTCACGGAATGGATTGGTTTTGTTGGAACATCGCTGGTCCACCCAAATGGGAATATGTACTAAAGTACGAGGCCAGGAGTTCCATGGTGTGGGTACGGTGCGTTACCTCTACAGAGTTTACAATCTATCCGAATAGCCGTGTCCTCGGTTATGGACACAATTCGTACTAGGTCACACTGTTCGATCAACACTTACGATGACGGAATGACTTATACTATTTGAGTAAGTGACAGTTTGGTAGGATGCCGGTGATAATCTTGGAATGTTCTTGAGGATGATCATTGGATGACTTTGAGATCACGCGGTGATCATGAGGATATATTGCTTGGCTGGATAGTCAAGATTGAGGTGCTCCATGTGACCTTAAATGATGGTTACCCATTATTTCTAGCTCATCATATCATGATTATTATTTACTTCTCCCATCATAATAGTGGTTCATAACCTACTTTGGAATGCTATGTTGTTGTCTTGCCTTGATGCTTTTGGTTGTTGTGAGCTTGTGAGTACATTCAAAGTACTCACTTGGCGTGTCATGCCAGATTGCATGTGATGCCGTGATTGATTGCTTGTCGTGGATTCCGGGTCTGCGAGCTAGCCCATCTCCCAGCCAATGTCCCTGTGGAGAGGATTCCATCACCATCGTCTTCGTTTCATTGCTAGAAGTTATTCTGCTACTACATGTTGTTCTGCTAGTAGCATAAAGCTATCTTAGCAGGCGTAGTGTCGTTGTGCCCATGTAACTTTTGTATTATCGGAACCCTTGTACCTTTACTAGTTGCAATAAAGAGCTATTATGTTCTATGCTAAGCAGTGTCGTATTCCAGAAGACTTGACCTCTGGGCTGGAATACGGGGTGTTCCAGTTCCACTGAGCCAGGGTGCTACATCTATTGGTATTAGAGCAGAGTTAGCTGTAGAACGCCCTAGTTAATGCAAGCATTAGATGCCGGTAGTATAGGGTCTTGCCTGTTTGCTGTATTTGGTTGTTGCATTTGCATGTTGCATATATACTTATTTTTTTCCCTAAACATTGATTCCGTGAGTGTAGATGGACACCATCCCGATTGGTTTCAACGCAGTCCCTGCACCCCTCAGCTTCGCATCCCTGCTCTGCGACATATGGCATAGCCTCTATCCTAGTGGAGATATGCCGAGGTACCATGTATCCGAAGTCCCGCTTGGAGGAAGGTTGCTTGAATATGTCACTCATGTATTTCTGGCAGCCCAGATTCGTATTGGGAGACGCACCTATAGTTTCCATGGCGGATATGCTGCTACTCCAGAGCATGCAGTTCAATTAACCGCATTGGCAGGAGTTACTGGTCTTCGTCATCAGGAGCACCTGATGCAAGAGAATCGTGCTTAGCACTACTGCTCCACCATAGCTGGGAACTCCAAGTGAGTCAAGTTTCCCTCTGCTTGTCCTCAGAATGATGTGGCCATTCCATCCATGTCTCGCTACATGACGGCTGAGTATCTTCTTACTGCCGAGTTGGTCAGAGACGTCACCAGAACCAGGAGAATGATCGGTGGAGCATTAACTCCATCCGCAACGGCTTCTCCATTGATTTCTTTGCCTATCCTTTCGGGGACTCCCATGTAGACTGCTCCACCAACCCCTCCGCCAGCTCCTTCATCGGCTACCTAGTTATCGTTAGGTCATCGTGCCTAGGTATCTGCCTAGTTCATGCTGGATCAGTTGTAGTAGTATGCATGTTGTAAATTATGTTGAGTAGTAATAGAATGTGTTGTTCCTTGTGTGTAATTGTGATGCCTGTTGTGTGTCTTTGTTCGTTTGTGTCATTCCTTTTGCTTCTTTATTTAGTTCTTTGGTGTTATCTTATTTCCCTTAAGAAAGTTGCTCATCAACCGCCACCAGAATCGAAGAATCAATGAGGATCTACAACATTTGAAAGCTCATCTAAATAGTATGGAATTCTTAGTTAACCACATTATATTAGGAATATATGTCATGGTGGATGACCATCTATGGGGCCATCTAGCCCCTTCGTGGTTCGGCTAGGGAGATGCACAAGCACAAAGAGCAGGATCAACAGAGAACGCATGGGTTTTACCCAGGTTCGGGCCACCTTGAGGTCTAAAGCCCTACTCCTGCTTTGTATATTGGATGTGTGTGAGAGCACAAGTACAAGGAGCACTTCCCGGACAAGATGCAGAGGGAGAGAAGCTACACGTGCGAGTTGTGCAAAAGATCGATCCCTGTAAATATTGCCCTGGCCCTCCTTTTATAGCTTAAGGGGTTACCAAAGTGGCAAAACAGTAATTGTATGTTGATTAGATAGCAAACATTGCTATCATACCTAACTCTGCTGGACTAGGACAAAAGCATTAAATGCCCTGTTAGGTGTCGTGTGGAGGAGGAGCCCCATCAAGGTTGCTGCACCGCTCGCCCAGCTACCTCCTATTACCTTGACACGCCTTCTGGATGGGTGTTGTTAAAGGAAAATCTCCTTCTAGCATGCTGCCACATGCCCGACAAATCCCACCTAACCACCCGCGGGCTCGACACCTCATCGATTAGTGACTAGCTGCTCAATGAGGTGGAGTGTTGGTGGCTAGTGAGAGCTTGCCGGCCACGAAGCTTGCCGGGCCTTCACCTTGCCAACTCGGCCTTGCCGGCGAGGGTTGCCTTTGGTGCTAATCTTGATGTTCCGTCTCATTCTTCTCCCTAGTTATGATTAACAACTAGGTCTCGAATCTTGGTCTTGGCAATCTCCGGGAAGCCTTGGCCAGCAGGGAAGCTACTACTTGTCTGTGCATAAGTCAGTGTATAAAATACCCATGTTTTATACACCGACAGGAGCCCCCGGGCCGGGACTATACGCGCTGCCGATGCGTCATTCGGCTAGGCCCAAACAATGCATAGACACGCGGTGGGGAACTGACGCCATAATAACGACTTCTATCTTCTGAGATCTCCTTTGCATCTTCATTAATCTGAATTTATGTCCATCCTTGGCCATCCTCTGGCAAACCTCGTTGTTGGGTGGGCATCTACTTCCCATGCACAAACCAAGGGTGAGCACGCATGCGAGGAGCCGTTGGGTCTGGCCCGGACAGGCGCATGGTCACGCGTGTGATAACCCACAAGTATAGGGGATAGTTTGTAGCCTTTTTTGATAAATAAGAGTGTCAAACCCAACGAGGAGCTAAACGCAGAACAAATATTCCCTCAAGTTCTATCGACCATCGATACAACTCTACGCACACTTAACGTTTGCTTTACCTAGAACAAGAATAAAACTAGAAGTACTTTGTAGGTGTGGATAGTTTTACAAGATAATAAAGAATGTGAAAATAAAAGTTAGGTGTTGTTTAAATAAAGAAACAATTAAGTTTAGTAAAAAGAGTGTGGATTGGTGGTGGTAGGATTTGCGGAATTGTCCCTTAGCAATTGACAACGTTGCTAGACCGATAGCAAGTTTTTATGTGGGAGAGGCCACTGCTAGCATGTCGTCCCTTACTTGGAATTCTATGCACTTATGATTGGAACTATTAGCAAGCATCCGCAACTACTAAAGTTCATTAAGGTAAAACCCAACCATAGCATTAGGATATATATTGGTCCCCCTTCAATCCTGTACGTATCAATTTCTATGTTTAGGCTGAAGCTACTGTCACCCTTGCCCTCCAATGCATAGTCCTATCAACATACAACTAGCCCTATGGTTTGATCCACACGCGCTCATATGATGGGCACCAAAGGACAGCAACATAACTACAAGCAAATTAAACCGACCATTGCAATTCACCACTTACCGATAGGACAACAAAAATCTACTCAGACATCATAGGATGGCAACATATCATTGGATAATAGTATGAAGCATAAAGCACCATGTTCAAGTAGAGGGTACAATGAGTTGCGGGAGAGTGGACCGCTGAATATAGATGGTGGAAGGTGATGAAGATGTTGGTGAAGATGACGGAGTTGTTGGAGTAGATTGCCATCACACGATGGTTGCCCCGGCGGTGTTCCGGCGCCACCGGGAGAGAGAGGGGGAGAGAGCCCCCCTCCTTCTTCTTCTTCCTTGGCCTCCCCCCTAGATGGGAGGAGAGTTCCCCCTCTGGTCCATGGCCTCCATGGCGGCGGAGGGGCGAGAGCCCCTTCGAAATTGGATCTGTCTCTCCATTCTCTTCTGTTTCGCGTTTCTGATTTCTGGCCGAAAACCGTTTCTTATATTCCCGGAGATCCGTAACTCCGATTGCGCTGAGATTTTAACATGATTTTTTTTCCAGATATAAGCTTCCTTGCACCCGAAGTAGATCTCCAACCAACTTACGAGAAGGGCACAAACCACCACCACGCGCCTGGGCTGCCAGGCACGCCCAAGTGTCTTGTGGTGGTTATGGGCCCCCGTTTGCGATGACTCCACCTCCCAAAAATCACAAATATTCCAAAATAATTCTCCGTAAATTTTTATCGCGTTTGGACTTCGTTTGATATGGATATTCTGTGAAACAAAAAACATGCAACAAACAGGAACTGGCACTGGGCATTGGATCAATAGGTTAGTCCAATAAATCATATAAAATTTTGCCAAAAATATGTGAAAGTTTTATAATATTTGCATGAAACAATTCAAAATTATAGATACGACGAAGACGTATCAGCATCCCCAAGCTTAATTCCTGCTCGTCCTCGAGCAGGTAAATGATAAAAAAGATAATTTTTGATGTGGAATGCTACCTAGCATAATCTTGATCATATATCTAATCATGGCATGAATATTAAGACACGAATGATTCAAAGCAATAGTCTATAATTTGACATAAAGACATCAATACTCAGGCATCCCAACAAACAATCGTGTCTTTCAAAATATCAACGCTAAAGAAAGCTATCCATACAAAATCATATAGTCTTGTCATGCTCTGTCTTCTTAACACAAAGTATTTATAATGCACAACCCCGATGACAAGCCGAGCAATTGGTTCATACTTTTTAACATGCTTCAGCTTTTTCAACCCTCATGCAATACATGAGCGCAAGCCATGGATATAACACTATGGGTGGAATAGAGTATGATGATAGGGGTAAATATAGAGAAGGCAAAAAGTAAGAAAGTCTCACATCGACGCGGCTGACCAATGGGCTATGGAGATGACCATCAATTGATATCAATGCGAGGAGTAGGTATTGACATACAACAAATGCACTAAGATCTATAAGTGTATGAAAGCTCAATATGAAAACTAAATGGGTGTGCATCTAACTCTATAATGAAAAATTCCCAGAAGTATATGAAAGTGACAACATAGGAGACTCTCTATATGAAAAACATGGTGCTACTTTGAAGCACAAGTGTGGAATTAGCATGCCCCTTCTCTCTTTTCTCTCATTTTTTTTTCTTTTTTTTTTCTTGGGCTCTTTTTGGCCTCACTTTTTTCTTTTTTTCCTTTTCTTTTTTTTAGTCCGGAGTCTCATCCCGACTTGTGGGGGAATCATAGTCTCCATCATCCTTTCCTCACCGGGACATGCTCTAATAATGAATAATGATGATCATCACACTTCTATTTACTTACAACTCAAAAGAAATAAAAATTACAACTCGATACCTAGAACAAAGTAGGACTCTATATGAATGCCTCTGGCAGTGTACCAGGATGTGCAATGATCTAGTGTAACAATGATATCAAAAAATGGACAAGCCATGGAAATATCATGCTAGCTATCTTACGATCATGCAAAGCAATATGACAATGAATGCTCAAGTCATCAAAACGGAGGCGGTGGAAGTTGCATAGCAATATATCTCGGAATGGCTATGGAAAGGCCATAATAGGTAGGTATGGTGGCTGTTTTGAGGAGGATATAATAAGGCGTATGTGTGATAGAGCGTATCATATCACGGGGTTTGGATGCACCGGCGAAGTTTGCACCGACTCTCGAGGTGAGAAAGGGTAATACATGGTACCGTAGAGACTAGAAAATTGCGGAAAGTTAAGAGTGCGTATAATCCATGGACTCACATTAGTCATAAAGAACTCATATACTTATTGCAAAAGTTTATTAGCCCTCGAAGCAAATTACTACTACGCATGCCCCTAGGGGGATAGATTGGTAGGAAAAGACCATCCTCGTCCCTGACCGCCACTCATATGGAAGACAATTAATAATAAATCATGCTCCAACTTCATAGCATAACGAGAGACTATACGTGCATGCTTCGGGAATCACAAATCTTAACACCAATATCTTACTAAACACGATCATCCACTAGTACCTCCCACATATTATCATCTCTATATCGCAAAACTATTGCAAGGAATCAAACATATCATACTCAGTGATTCATAAGTTTTATGTAGGATTTTATGACTAACCATGCAATTGACCAATTCCTGTTGACTCTCTAAATAGATATAAGTGAAACAAGAGAGTTTAATTCTTTCTACAAAAGACCATGCTCTAATAAATATAAGTGAAGCAAAAGAGCATTCTACGAATAATGGTTTTCCATGTGAAGAGAAACAGGCAATCCAAACTTCATATGATATAAGTGAAGCACATGAAGCATTCTATAAAGCCATACTCAAAAGATATAAGTGAAGTGCAATGAGCATTCTATAAATTAACCATGGACTATCTCATACCAGCATGGTGCTTAAAAGAAAAGTAAAAACTAAACACAAAACACACTCCAAGATTTACACATATCACATGAACGAAATGTAAATGAAAACATACCGATACTTGTTGAAGAAAGATGGGATGCCTTCCGGGCATGGTTTTAAATAGCGTATAGCAAGCTGGTAGCAGATTGGGAGTCCACGTAGCGGAATGCAGATAGCGGGCGATATTACGGACGCTATGTCCACGTAGCGGATTTGTAAAAACACTAGATTATTGTGTATATTTCTAGATCATTAACAAAAAGTAGTGACATTTAATTTGAGCAATATTGAACGCTATTGCGCAAGCACTATTGCGGACGCAATAGCGGTTGCTATCTTTGCTATTTGAAACTATGCTTCCGGGGCATCACCAAGCTTAGACGCTTGAGTCTCCTTGGATATTTACTTGGGGTGCCTTAGGCAGCGCCAAGCTTGAACTCTTGCCTCTCCTCCTTCTCCTCATATCGAGATCTCCTCGATCTTTGATCACTTCATCCACACAAAACTCAACAGAAAGCTCGGTAAGATCCGTTAGTATAATAAAGCAAATCACTACTTTAAGTACTGTTGCAAACCCATTCATATTTTATTTTTGCATTATCCCTGCTGTATTATAACTTCTCCATGGCTTATACCACCGATAAAATTGATAGTTTCATCAAAACAAGCAAAACAATGCATAAAAAACAGAATCTGTCTTAAACATGACAGTCTGTAGTAATCTGAACTTTGACCATACTTATGTAACTCCAATTTTTTTGAAAAAGTAGGAAAAAATAAAAAAATTGTATATCAGTACTGTTTAAAAGTTTTAGAAACTTTTGACGTTCTAGTAAAAAAATGTAAAATCACGCACTACAGCCAAAGTTTTTGTTTTTGCACCGCACATACCAACAAGCAATCTAATCATCCTAAAGGCAAATGTTGGCACATTATTTTTATAATACAATGTATTTGTACAAGGGGATACTTATTTTCATGAGAAACTTTCATGAAAACAAATTCTACATTGTTTCCATGAGCATGAACACAAGTGTTCAAGGTCGACCCTCACTTCTGCAATGCATAACCTTCCAATCGCTTCCCTTTTTGAAAAGTTTTTTTTAGGTTCCCCTCTATATTTTTTTTTAAACTTTATAAAAGCACTCAACACAATAAAATGACTCTCTAAAACTTCTGGGTTGTCTCCCTGGCAGCGGTTTCTTTAAAGGCATTAAGCTAGGCATAAAGTGCTCAAGTAATGGATCCACCTGGATCCCAAGGTATATCAAAGCCAATTTTAATTAACAATGATTTGGCATTTAGTAGTGAGCACAAAGCAACATATATCATGCAATGACGAAGTCTAACTCTCTTCCTATGCATCGGCATTTCATAAAAGAACAATTCATGCACATCCAGTAAAAGCCAATACATAGCATAAGCAGTTTCTTGCATTTTTATCGTGTTGGAAACATAGAGAGGCGGAGATGTAGTTCCTCTCAAATAAAAATTGCAAGTGGGAGCAGCAAGCACATGCATATTATATTCATCAAAATTATCATGTGCAACTATAAAAGGCAACCCATCAATGTAATCCTTAATAAGTGCAAACTTCTCCGATATAGTGTAGTTTGGAGAATTCAAAAAGATAATAGGACTATCATGTGTGGGTGCAATAGCAACAATTTCATTCTTAACATAAGGAACTATAGCAATTTAATCTCCATAAGCATAATTTATATTGGCATCTTGGCTACAAGCATAGCAAGCATCAAGTTCATCAAAAAGGGATATTTCAAACGAATCGATGGGATATAGCAATTATCATAGCATTCATCCTTTGGTAAGAACGAAGGGATATTAAACAATGTATGGGTTGGAGAGTTACTCTCATTAGAAGGTGGGCACGGGTAGCTAATCTGCTCTTCCTCCTTTTGTTCTTCGCTCTCCTCATCATCTTTTTCATCCAATGAGCTCACAGTTTCATCAATTCCTTCTTCCATGGACTCATGCAAAATATTAGCCTCTCCTTGGACAGTGGAGACTTTCTCAATAAATACATCAATATTGGAATTGTATTTATAATTCTCATAGAAATATTTAAGTATAGCAAAATTTTCAGGTCTATAAACTGAATCATCAAAATCTTCATACTTTTCAAACATCGATTCAATTTCATAAGCACCCTTAAAAGCAACAAATTCTTCTATTCGTTCCACATCATAGTAATCATATCTACCATTAGCATAATAAGCTAAGGTTTTGTTATCATTAAATTTGCATGAAAAGGGAAGGTGTGGACCCTTCATCCTAGAGCAACAAGTATAATCATATCTCAAGCATAAATTCCGAGCATACCAATGTGTAAGTGCATCTAGTGCCCCTTAGTGATTTTGGTGTATTGAAGACTTATAGGTTAAGGGACTAATGCGTTTGTGAGTGTACACAGGTTCTATAAGTCTATGAGGAGTTTGATATTTACGATGAAAGTCGACCCCTAAAAATGAATGTCTTCAACTGAAGACTTTGAAAGTGAAGAAATTGGTGTGACCCTGAAGACTTGATATTCATGCGAGGATTATGAAGCGTGAAGACTTTTGTTTTTGTAGTTTCATTTTCTTCTTCTTGAGTCATAGGAAACACCGTACTGTTAAAGGGGGTCGAGGTAAAACTAAGGAAAAGTTTCCAAGTGATGCTCATCTCAAAATCCTACACCTACCCAATCCTTTCGAGTGAAGCCATTGGAAATCTCATACAGTTCAGTCAATTTCTTCAGTGACAGAGACGAAGTTCTTCAGGTCTCTGAGGAATTTATTCTGACTGAGGAGTTAGGAATTCGCCAGTGCGGATTGCCTACAAGTGAGGAACATGATAGCCCTGAGGAATTTGATACTCAAATTTCCGACCGTTGGTGTGCTACGCGCCAGTTGTCCAAATATCCTACCCACCTAACGGTCATATCATTGAAGGGCATTTATGTCTTATCATGTCGGGCCGCTCCCTAGGCTATAAATAGCTGCCCCCTACAACCACTAGCTGGTTGGCTACTCCGAGAGATAGATTGACACTTGTCATTTAGAGCATCCCATCCTCCGAGGACTTTGAGCGAAAATCATCAAGTGACGAAAAACCCAAAAACCGAAACACCTACAAACCCAAAGTGATTGAGCATCACTGAAGAAATTGTTCCTGTGTGGAACCGACGCTTGTTACCTTTGAGGACTGTGCATCCTCCAGATGGTTAGGCGTCATGGTCTAGAGCATCCAAGAGGAAATTGTGGATCGCCGAGTGACTGAGTCTGTGAAGGTTTGGAAGTCACCTGAAGACTTACCATGAGTGATTGGGTGAGGTCTGTGTGACCTTAGCTCAAGGAGAATACGGTGAGGACTGTGTGTCCGGGACTGTGTGTCCTCAGGTTTAAATATCTAGCCGCTCCAACCAGACGAACAACTGTCACAGCAGTTGGAACTGGTCTACCAAATCATTGTCTTCACTGAGCTACTGGTTCTAATTCCTCAACTCTTTCATTTCCTCATTCATGTGTTGATTTACTTGCTCGTTACTGTGTGAATACTTTGACTGAAGACTTTCTCAATTTCCTCAATCCTATTTCTTCAGTCATTTAGTCTTCAGCCTGCTTATCCTGTGTTTCACGCTACCTGTACTCTGTGCCTATTTCATTTCATCATGATGACTGTTCTTATGCCATGTTATGTTTGCATCTGAGTACTTATCCGCTGCTAAGTAGTTTGTTACTTAGGAATTTCCTCACTGTGAAATTCCTCAGTGACGAATTGGTAAAAATCACCTATTCACCCCCCTCTAGTCGATATAACGCACTTTCAATTGGTATCAGAGCAAGGTACTCCCTTGTTCTGTGTGATTTTGGTTTAACCACCTGGAGTTTTAGTTATGTCGACTGTAGGCATGATCAAGGTCTCGGCTGGGTGTCCTACCTTTGATGGGACGGACTACCCCTACTGGAAGAATAAGATGCGCATGCATCTTGAGTCAATTGACAATGATCTCTGGTACATTGTGGAAAATGGCGTTCCCTCTGTCACTCCTTCCGTGAATGCTGCTGATGTGAAGAGATTCAAGCAGCTCGACTCTCAAGCGAAGAATATCATATGTGGCCATCTGAGCAAAGGACAGTATGGCAGAGTGAGTGCTTTGGAGTCTGCAAAGCTTATCTGGGACAGGCTATCCAAGGTCAACGAAGGAATCTCAACTCAACGTGATTCTCGAGTTGACGTTCTTCGCAATCTCTTCAACTGCTTCAAAAGACTCGACAATGAGAATGTCCAGCAAACCTTTGATCGCCTCACTGCCATTTCAAATGAGCTTCAAGCACTGGGTGCCACTAACATCACCGACCATGAGGTGGTGAAGAAATTGCTAAGGTCACTTGATTCTTCATTCGATACACTGGCACTGATGATTCAAGAATGTGGAGACTACAAGTCACTTGATCCTGCTGATATCCTCGAGAGGCTAAATACTCATGAGTTCCAACTTGCTGAGAAGAGAGATCTCTACGGACCGAGTTATGGTAGATCTCATGCACTGAAGGCCAAGGCAGTCTCTGAATCTGAAGATGAAGATTCTGGTAGCAGCCTTGGTGATCCTGAAGAACTGAGTCAGGAGCTAGCAATGCTCGTGAGGGAATTCCAGAAGTTCTCTAGACGTGGCCGATTTGGAAAATCCTCAAGAGGTGATGACATGAAATCAGATTCCTCATCCCGTGATTACAAGAAGAGAACTTGCCACAAATGCAAGAAACCTGGTCACTACATAACTGATTGTCCTCAGTGGGAGAAGGAATCAAAGAAGAAGAAATACAAGGATGATAGTTCAGATGACTCTAAGAAGAAGAAGAAATCTTCAAAGTCCTCATCGTCAAAATCTTCAAAGTCTTTATCTCACAAGAAGAGCAGCTCCAAGAAAGCTCGGGCATTCATTGGCAAGGAAATGGACTCTGAAGCTGAATCTGAGGAACATGAGGAAGAGGAGGCATCTGAGGAGTCAGACTCTGGTGTGGCGAGCCTAGCCCTCGCTACTGCTTACGTCAGCAAGTCCATCTTCAACACTGAGGAAAATGGCTTCCCCAACACTGCTGATGACGGCAATGATGACTATGCTCCCACCTATTGCTTCATGGCAAAAGGTGCCAAGGTATTCAAATATCCCTCCTCTGAATCAAGTGAGGATGAATCTGATGATAACCTCAAACCCAGCTATTCCAAACTTGCTAATATTGCTGTTAAACAACAAAAGGCTTTGGAAAAGGTTCAAAATATGCTAGACAAAAGCGATGATCTGTTAGGTGAGGAAATGGATCGAACTCAAACACTGACTGATAATCTTCAGCAACTACAGTCTAAGTTTGATAACCTTCAAAGTCGTCATGAAACTCTCTTAGCCGATCATGAGAAGCTTTCTTATGAATTTCTTCAAAGAAAGCAAGATCTTGAGAAGCTAAGGGTGAGTCATGAAGATCTTCAAAAGGAAAATGATTCATTGCTTGCTCAACAGATTAGTTCCGCTCAGGAAGAATTTATTCCACCATGCTTGAAATGCATTGAACGTGAAACTGCTAATTCTTCACCTGAATGTTCAAATGCTTCTATTGCTGCAAATTCTTCAACTATCTCTGTGGTCACAAATTCCTCATCTGAGGATACCACTAGTATCACTGACGAAAATGCAGGGTTGAAGGAATTGTATGTGACAGGCATGTACAAAAGCCTCAAAGGGCATCAGACTCTTTGTGATGTGCTCAAAAAGCAGATCTTGAACAGGAACTCTAGGAAAGAGGGTATTGCATTTGAGAGAAAACTCAATGCTGATGGAACCTACTGGAAACCTGAGCAGTATCCCAAAACCTCATGGGTTGCTGGGAAGGGACCTCCCGTAGATCCATCCACTTTATCTGGCTTTACTTGTGAATCCTCATATTCATCTGATGAGTCATTTGACTCCAACTATAAACTGTTCAAAAATCAGAATGGTGAAGTATTTGCCAGATATGTTGGAACTAATTGCAGGAATGGTCCCCCTATGAAGAAAATCTGGGTTCCCAAAAGGTGCCTTGAAAGTCTTCAGGTGAATGTCCTCATGACACCACCTGTGAAAAATAGGAACCCCAGATCAAATTCTTCATATGGACCAAAGTCTTCATATGGATCCAAGTCCTCTTATGGATCAAATTCTTCACGTGGATCCATGTCCTCATATGATCATCATGCTAATGCTTCTGTTTTGCAGGGAAAATCTAAGAGTTCTGATTATGTGCATTATTCTTCAAATCATTATGTTCAGAAGTCCTCGAAGAATTTCTCTGCTTACTCATATGCCTATACTAATCCCTCTCCTGTGAAACGAAGCGCTTTGGCTTCAATGCCACCTTTCTCTTATGGAGCTCGCAGAATGATGAACTCTTTGCCACCCCTCCAGATGTGGGTGGTGAAGAAAAAGAACTAACCTCTTATGCAAGGTCAGGTCTCCAGACGAACTAAATCGTCTGAAGAATTTTCTGGAGACCTGAAATGCTTGAAAGGACACAAGCTAATCATGAAGAAATGAATCATTCATTTCTCACGTCCTTATACTGCTATATATACATATGTTGCATTAACTGATGAATTTCTGTCTGATGAAATTGATGTCATATTCTTCACTCTGAAGATATGTGTTCGTAAGATGCACTAATTCATCTGCAGGATGACTTACCCAAAGCTACTGAGTGGGTCCTCGACAGTGGATGTACTAATCACATGACTGGTGACAAGAGCTTACTGATGAACACTCCTTTATCTCCATCACATTTGAAGCATATCACCTACGCAGACAAAGGCAAAAGCAAGGTATTGGGTCTAGGTAGGGTTGCAATCTCAAAGGATCGACACATGGACAAAGTCATGCTTGTCGAGTCCCTCGGATTCAACCTCATGTATGTCTCAATGCTTTGTGATCTGGATATGGTTGTTGTCTTTGGCAAATATCGCTGCTTAGTGCTCATGGAATCTGACAATTCCAAAGTCTTCGAAGGCTTTAGGAGAGGAGACTTGTATATTGTTGATTTCTCTGCAGGACCACAGTCTGCCACTTGTCTACTTGCGAAAGCTTCAGAAGGCTGGCTATGGCATCGACGACTGGGTCATGCTGGCATGAGGAACTTACACACACTCGTGAAGATGAAGCACGTCATTGGCATTGAGGGTGTCAAATTCCTCAAAGATCATCTTTGTGGGGCTTGTGAGGCTGGAAAGATGACCAGAGCCAAGCACCCCTCGAAGTCTATCATGACTACCTCTCGTCCTTTTGAATTGCTTCATATGGATCTCTTTGGTCCTACTCATTATGCCACACTAACAAATGCAGCATCTCTATATGGCTTTGTCATTGTTGATGATTATTCTCGTTACACATGGGTGCATGTCATTACTTACAAAACTTAAGTGCAGGAAGTCTTCAGACAATTTTCTTCGAGGGCTTCGACAAATTTCGGTGTGAAGATCAAGCATATACATAGTGACAATGGGACTGAGTTCAAGAATACTGGTCTTGATGACTATCTTGATGAACTCGGTATTACTCATGAGTTATCTGCCCCATACACTCCTCAGCAGAATGGCGTCGTGGAGCGCAAGAACAGGACTCTTGTTGAGATGGCTCGCACTATGCTTGATGAATACAAGACACCTCATCACTTCTGGCCTGAAGCAATTGATACTGCATGCCACATTATCAACAGGGTATATCTTCACAAATTCTTCAAGAAGACCTCATATGAACTCCTCACTGACAAGAAACCCAATGTGAGTTATTTCAAAGTCTTCGGTGCTAAATGTTGGATTCGAGATCCCCATCACATTTCTAAATTTGCACCGAAAGCACATGAAGGTTTTATGCTTGGTTACGGAAAGGACTCGCACACCTACAGGGTCTTCAACACCTATCACAACAAGGTTGTTGAAACTGTAGATGTGCGGTTCGATGAAACTAATGGCTCGCAAAGAGAGCACCTACCTCCTGTGCTAGATGAAATGTCTCCTGAGGAATCCATCAAGCTAAAGGCTACTGAGGATGTTATTCCTACCAAAGAATCTGCTGAAGAAGTCATTCCAGATCATGAAGAAAATCATGCTGGTGCATCTGAAGAAAATGGCTCTGAAGAAAATGCTGAGCCAAATCAAAGTCATCAACCTGCTCATCCTCGCGTTTCAAGTGAAGTACATATTGAGAGAATCATCAACGACATCAACGCACCAGGTCCTCTCACTCGCTCAAAAGCTTCACATTTGTCTAACTTTTGTGGGCATTTTGCTTTCGTCTCTATCACAGAGCCCACCAAAGTAGATGAGGCATTTCTGGAGCCTGAATGGATTCAAGCGATGCAAGAGGAATTACATCAATTCGAGCTGAACAATGTGTGGGAACTTGTCAAGCAACCAGACCCTCGCAAGCACAATATCATCGGCACCAAATGGATCTACCGCAACAAACAAGATGAAAATGGCCTAGTAGTGAGGAACAAGGCTCGTCTTGTAGCTCAAGGCTACACACAGGTTGAAGGAATTGATTTCGATGAAACTTTTGCACCTGTTGCTAGACTTGAGGCTATTCGCATATTGCCTGCCTATGCTAACCATCATAATATCATCTTATATGAAATGGATGTGAAAAGTGCATTCCTCAATGGTAGGCTTGAGGAAGAAGTATATGTTGCTCAACCCCCAGGTTTTGAAGATCCTAAGCATCCTGATCAAGTCTTCAGACTCAATAAGGCCCTTTATGGCCTCAAGCAGGCCCCTCGGGCGTGGTATGATACTTTGAAGGAATTCCTCATGAAGAAAGGCTTCAAACCCGGTTCACTCGACCCAACTCTTTTCACCAAAACATATGATGATGAATTATTCGTGTGCCAAATATATGTTGATGATATTATCTTTGGCTGTACTAACCAACGTTATACTGACGAATTTGCTTATATGATGAGTGAGGAATATCAAATGTCCATGATGGGAGAATTGAAATTCTTCTTAGGTCTTCAAATTCATCAACAACGCAATGGCATCTTCATTTCTCAAGAGAAATACCTCAAGGACGTTCTGAGGAAATTCGGTATGCAAGAATGCAAAGGCGTAAAAATCCCTATGCCCACAAATGGCCATCTATGCACTGATGAAAATGGTATAGACTTCGATCAAAAGGTATACCGCTCCATGATTGGCTCTTTACTGTATCTATGTGCATCTAGGCCAGATATTATGCTTAGTGTTTGCATGTGTGCCCGTTTTCAAGCTACACCAAAGGAATCACACCATAAGGCTGTGAAGCATATTCTTCGATATCTAGCTCACACTCTAACACTTGGATTATGGCATCCCAAGGGCTCGGCTTTTGATCTCATTGGATATTCTGACTCTGACTATGCTGGTGATCGTGTGGACCGCAAGTCAACATCTGGCACATGCCATTTCCTTGGACGATCCTTAGTATGTTGGTCCTCTAAGAAGCAGAACTGCGTATCACTCTCTACCGCTGAAGCTGAGTACATTGCTGCTGGTTCTTGCTGTGCTCAACTGCTGTGGATGAAGCAAATCCTCAAGGACTACGACATCAATGTGAAGAATGTGCCACTCTTCTGTGAAAATGAGAGTGCCATCAAGATTGCTCATAACCCAGTTCAGCACTCAAAGACAAAGCACATCCAGATTCGTCATCACTTTCTTCGAGATCATGTGTTGAAGGGCGACATCTCAATCGAGCACATGAAGACTGAAGAACAGCTAGCCGATATCTTCACAAAGCCCTTGGATGAGAAGAGATTTAGCAAGTTGCGGTGTGAGCTAAATATCTTAGAATCTTCGAATGTCCTTTGAAAAGGACACACATCCTAACACTTATGCAAATTGATGACTTAGATGCGCAACACACGAAGAAACGTTTTTCTTCAAATCAATGAAGACTAACACTCTAAGTGTGAAGAAATTAACGAAGAATCTGATTCTCAGAGCCCTACGACAATTATACGCGGCGTCTGAAATCATCATTCTTATATGGTGGGTCACGCCACCACAAAAAGTTGAAAATCTTCAAAAATTGAGTTTTTCTTCATTTTGCAAATTCTTCAAATCTTCAAATTCTTCAACTTTGCAAAGTCTTCACTCTTTCCGACTGTGTTCTTCATTGACTATATATATATATATATTTGAGTTTTCATGTCCTCTACAGCATTCACTTATTGCTAATTCTTCAAGTTGATTTTCTTTTAAGTGAATGTGATCGGACCCGTTCCCCCTCTATGCTAAACTCAATCCAGTCTGTTCACAAATTCTTCATGTGCGTTCTATTTGAAACCCGTGCAAAGTCTTCACTGTGTCCTTGACAGCTGAAGAATTTGCGAACGAAAACATTAAAATATTCTTATCTGAATTTTCGGCTTTTGCCGCTCAAACCGTTCAATATCCCTCGATAAGATTTATCTATTCATCCACAATCTAACACGATCTCCACTTCACAGTACGTGGGTGACACATGTCGTTAGGATGAGAAGGGTCAGGGGCATGTTCGTCCATTTTCTTCGGACGAGCGGTTTTTCACCTCGGCTATAAAGACCCCTCGCCCTCCTCAGATCTCATTTACACCGCTCGATCTTACTCCCTCGCTCGAGCTCTCAGACCTAGCGCCGCCACTACACTCCATCGTCGCCGGTGAGGAAGAGCTTCACTGCCTCGACCTCGTCGCCATCGTACTCACGCCGGCCACGGAAATCTTCACTCCGCCGCCGCCGTAGCTGTTTTCCATCGCCAAGTTAGGGCGTGGAAGATCTGAACGGACGAGCTTCTCCACTGCTACTCTCAGTTCTTCATGTTCTTCGTCAAGGGTAAATAAAATCTATTTTTACTGCCCTTGTTGATTCTGATGATTTCCACAAAATCTTCAAAAGGTGTTTATTCTTCAACTTTCATGTTCTTAAACACCAACTTGCTTCTGTTCTTGATCTGTTTCTCTAGACAACGTTTTTCTTCAAGATTCCTCAATTGTGTGGATTTTCAATCTATACAACTCTGGAACCTAAGTCAAAGAACGCTTAGTGAAATTCCTCAAGACACCCCTGGTCAAATTCCTCAAACTTGATACTTTTGAAAAACTTCTGAGAACGCATATGACCTCTCCAAATTCTTCGCACCTATATTCTGTTCACAAGTACACATGTCCACTGCTGAATCTCTAGGTTCTCATCAACTTAACTCATTTGCAGCGTTCCTCAAAGAAAAGTTGCACACTTCCTCAGAAACATCCATTGTTCAAAATCCTCAAGTGAAGAAAATGGCTGATTGTAAATGACCTCAGAAGGGAGGAAAGAGGCCAGAAACAAATACTGCTTTTGAGATCCCTGATGACATCTATGATGAATATTGTACTCCTGATGAAGCAACTCATGGCAAGGAGAACAAAAATCAGCGCAAAGTGCGCATTCAGAAGATTGAGAGGAGATGGGCAAGAGAATGGAGAGAGTATCGATATGTGACTCCAAAGTACATGAGGAAATTCGCTGTTAACCCTCCTTGCCCAAGACCTCCATTGGCTCCAGGCCAAGAAGCTAATCCCACAAGCATCAGAAGAGGTGCGGAATTTCCTCAGGAGTGGGCTAAGCGTCAAGCCAAGCTGGCCAAAGTGGCTAAAGAGGCAGTGAAGAAATTCAACGAAGAGTCTGCTGCTGCCACTTCTGAGGCCTCTGCTAGCAAGCCTAAAAAGGCTATGACAAAGAAACCAGCTGTCAAGACAAGTTCCTCAGCTGCAATGCCCTCATGGCCTGATCCTCAAGCAACTTCTTCAAAAGCAGCTCCAACTCCCTCAGTTGCAAAGTCCTCAGCTGCTCCTGCAAAGTCCTCAGCATCTGTGCATCTTGCCACATGCCAAAGGACTACTGGAATCTCAATTGCTTCTGGAGTCTCTGCAGGTTCCTCAGCTCCACCTCAGTCTTCAACAGCTCCGACCTTGCTGAAGAAAAAGGCCACTGCTGGACGAGGCACAAGGCCAAGTCCTCACAAGAAGCAGGTCGCCTTTCAGGTTCCGTCAAGCGAAGACGAAGCTGATGATGAAGAATTAGCTGAGATCATCAGAGATCGACAACAAAGGGCCGCTAGTGCCAAAGGCAGTGCTGTGCCCCTCATGCTGGATCCAAGGAAGATCCTTGATTTCATCGATCTATGGCACAAGGATCCAAATACTCCTTTGCCTGAATTGAACCTCACTCCTGGTCAAAGTCACATGTTGACGGCCTTCATTAATGAAGAGAAATGGAAATTCGAAAAGGCCAGGCAGGTGAAGAAGGCTCAGTACAAAAAGGAGCATTTTCTGAAGAACAATGTTGTGAAAATGTCTCCTGAAGAACTTGTGACTATGCAGGCTAAGATCAAAGCACTCAGTGATGAATTTCACGCATACCGTGCAGATTGGCTAGGTGCCAAAGTCAGATTCGTCAGAATGGCAAAGGGATTCACTCCAAATGTTGCAGCTTCATCGCAACCCAAATTTACTCAGACTGACACATCTGCTCAGCCTACTGAAGAACATGCAAGCACAGCTGATGAAAATCAGACTGTTGAAGAAAATGAAAGCACCAGGGCTGATGAAGAAATTCCAGTCTCTGAAGAAAATGGCAGGGCAACCACCAATGTTGCGCCTGAAGAGCAAACCAGGCCAGTGGATACATCTGCTACTGCGCCTGAGGAATCTGGACAAGCCAGGGCAACTGCATCAGTTGTGCCTGAAGAAATTCAACCAATTTCATCTGCTCCTCCTGCAAAGTCATCACAGATAAAAGATGTACTTCCTTCTGCATCAGAAGCGAAGAAGACCAAAGCCACAGAGAAGGCTGCGGTGAAGAAAAGGAAAGCACCTGCCTCCTCAGAGTCTTCAGCTCCCAAGAAAGTGAAGACTTTAACGAGCTCAACTGAAAACCCAATTGATGTTGTTCCAATATCAAGCATGTCATCAAAGGAGATTATTCCCTTTGGTGAGGAATATGCAATTCCAAGTAAATCTGATGAAGAAGATCCTTCTGCTGCTTCGACAGAGTAGTTGGATGAAGACATTGAAGTGGACAATATCACTTCAATTCCTTTGGTATCATCGCCCATGCCTCAGTTCACAGCTGAAGAGGCAGGTGTTGAGGAATTTGATGATAAAGATGAGGATGTGGATATTGGGTCTACAACTCCTATTCTGAATGATGACTTTTGGGAAAGTCATCACCCCAATTCACCTCTGATAACACCACTACATCAAGTTCCTAAGTCCCCTGTGCCAACTGAAGAAATTCATACGGGCTCTGATGGACCTCAATCTTCACTTCAATCTATTCCTGAAGAAGTTCCAGCCGCTAGTGCTGAAGAAATGGAGGCCAAGGCTGCTGCTGATACAGCTACTGAAATTCCTCAGCCTCTGGCTCCAGTGGCTATACCTCAAGAGGCTGTGAAGACTTCAACTATAAATCTTAAGCCCAAGCCACAGAACCCTCACTCCAAGAAGCAGAAGTTCAATGCTGAAGATTTCTTCAATGAGCACATATTCTTCACTGACTACAATCCCTATGACTCTGCTCGACTTCGTCGCAAGCGCTTCTGGACTGCTAGCCAGATGAACTTCTATTCCTCACTGTTGTTTGATAAGGACAAGATCTTTGATCATGAGAAAGTTCCTCATGTGGATTTGGAATCGCTGCCCTGCCTCACCCCAGTCCTCAGTGTTCTTCATGACGCTGGGTTACTCAACTTCTGCACCGATATCTGTGATTGGAATGACGAACTCATTCTTCAATTCTTCGCCACGCTGCACATTACTGGAAATGTTGATGATGTCAATTCATGGGTATTGGACTGGATGACCGATAATACTCATTTCAAAGCACCAGTCTCTGAATTGCTTCATGCCGTCCCAGTCAGTCCTCCCACTGAAGGTGCAAGGCTTCTCTATGTTGAACCTGAACTATCCGATCATCTGATGCAAGTGCTGATGAAGCCTTTGAAGCTAGGACAAGCTCCAAGGACCAAATTCCTCGTCAAGGAATTGCTCTATGTGCCAAGGACAGTTTATCGCATTTTGACCAAAACCCTCAGTCCAATCAAGGGCCACAACTCTGATGACGAAGAGGTTGTTGGCATTATGAAGAATCTGCTGTTCAATATCATTCATGGTATTCCTATCAACTACCATGATTTCTTCATGAGGACTTTGGCCAATGCTGCTCTGTCACCTTTTGAGTTGAAGCCTTATGCTCCCTGGATCATGAAGTTCATCAGATCAAGGTCTTGAATTCATTATAAGGCTGACTTTCAAAATCATCTCAGCTATTTGCCCCCTATTGAAGTCCTCAAATGGACTATTTCCTCAATTGACGAGAAGGGCAAGGCTGCAGTTATTGATGAAGGTACTCGTCCATTGGATGGACAATTTTTCAAAGCTACTTCATATTCCACCAATGATGACTCTGCAACACAAGATTCTGCCGCCAAAGCTTCAGAACATAATCCTCAAGCCACAGCTCCGCGTGTGATGACTGATCGTGAACTTCTCCTTAGTCTTCATCAGAAAGTTGATCGAAATCACAAGTGGGTCAAGCGTCAGTTTGGTGCAATTCTTCAGAACATGACAGTCACTCAAAATACTGTGAAGAAGAATCACTACTACTTGCATGAAGTCTTTGACCGCACTTGGGCTATTCTGTCTAATCTTTATAGTGCTGAAGATCTCAAGGAGATGGGATTCCAACAGGACTTTGACTGGTCTCAGCCACCTTCGAAGAAATTCAAGAAGGTCAAAGTTCCTCAGCTCGTCGCCAGTTCATATTCTTCATCGTGCGAGACGGATGAAGCTGAAGACTTGAACAACACCGCGGTAGGCCCTACTCCAACTAACGACCCCAACAACGCTGGCGCTCCTCCATCGACATCATGATGATATTCTTCAGGGGCGTTAGTCCTCATTTTTCGTCCCTTTTGGTCATTCGATGACAAAGGGGGAGAAATTTGAGTTAGTCTTCAAGCGGGTCTCTATATATGGGCAATTTTTGCTAAGTTACAACTCTCGTTCTTCTGAAGTATTTGTTGGATCGAGTTGTAAACTTAAGTCCTATGGTGGTCTGATACTTTTGCTCTGTTTTTCTGCATGCTATTTCCTCAATATGTTAATGCACGTATGCTGAATTACATCAGTCACCATATTTCATCATGCATTTCAAATTCTTCACATCATATGTTAAATGCGTGTATGAATTACAAGATATAGGGGGAGATCTCCATGATATTACTCTACAATGTGCATTTGCAATCCAAAGCAAAATCCTCAATATGCACATCTTCAGGGGGAGTTCTTCTATATCTTGCAATCAAATTCCTCATTATCCGTATTTACACTTCATATGTTTATCCCCATTGAAAACTTAACCTATATTGTCATCAATCACCAAAAAGGGGGAGATTGTAAGTGCATCTAGTGCCCCTTAGCGATTTTGGTGTATTGAAGACTTATAGGTTAAGGGACTAATGCGTTTGTGAGTGTACACAGGTTCTATAAGTCTATGAGGAGTTTGATATTTACGATGAAAGTCGACCCCTAAAAATGAATGTCTTCAACTGAAGACTTTGGTTTTCTTGAAGACTTTGAAAGTGAAGAAATTGGTGTGACCCTGAAGACTTGATATTCATGCGAGGATTATGAAGCGTGAAGACTTTTGTTTTCGTAGTTTCATTTTCTTCTTCTTGAGTCATAGGAAACACCGTACTGTTAAAGGGGGTCGAGGTAAAACTAAGGAAAAGTTTCCAAGTGATGCTCATCTCAAAATCCTACACCTACCCAATCCTTTCGAGTGAAGCCATTGGAAATCTCATACAGTTCAGTCAATTTCTTCAGTGACAGAGATGAAGTTCTTCAGTTCTCTGAGGAATTTGTTCTGACTGAGGAGTTAGGAATTCGCCAATGCGGATTGCCTACAAGTGAGGAACATGATAGCCCTGAGGAATTTGATACTCAAATTTCCGACCGTTGCTGTGCTACGCGCCAGCTGTCCAAATATCCTACCCACCTAACGGTCATATCATTGAAGGGCATTTATGTCTTATCATGTCGGGCTGCTCCCTAGGCTATAAATAGCCGCCCCCTACAACCACTAGCTGGTTGGCTGCTCCGAGAGATAGATTAACACTTGTCATTTAGAGCATCCCATCCTCCGAGGACTTTGAGCGAAAATCATCAAGTGACGAAAAACCCAAAAACCCAAAAACCCAAACACCTACAAACCCAAAGTGATTGAGCATCACTGAAGAAATTGTTCCTGTGTGGAACCGACGCTTGTTATCTTTGAGGACTGTGCATCCTCCAGACGGTTAGGCGTCATGGTCTAGAGCATCCAAGAGGAAATTGTGGATCGCCGAGTGACCGAGTCTGTGAAGGTTTGGAAGTCACCTGAAGACTTACCACGAGTGATTGGGCGAGGTCTGTGTGACCATAGCTCAAGGAGAATACGGTGAGGACTGTGTGTCCGGGACTGTGTGTCCTCAGGTTTAAATACCTAGCTGCTCCAACCGGACGTACAACTGTCACAACAGTTGGAACTGGTCTTCCAAATCATTGTCTTCACCGAGCTACTGGTTCTATTTCCTCAACTCTTTCATTTCCTCATTCATGTGTTGATTTACTTGCTCGTTACTGTGTGAAGACTTTGACTGAAGACTTTCTCAATTTCCTCAATCTTATTTCTTCAGTCATTTAGTCTTCAGCCTGCTTATCCTGTGTTTCACGCTACCTGTACTCTGTGCCTATTTCATTTCATCATGATGACTGTTCTTATGCCATGTTATGTTTGCTTCTGAGTACTTATTCCGCTGCTAAGTAGTTCGTTACTTAGGAATTTCCTCACCGTGAAATTCCTCAGTGATGAATTGGTAAAAATTGCCTATTCACCCCCCTCTAGTCGATATAACGCACTTTCACAATGCAACATATGAATTTGATCCCATAACAGTTTCCCTTCTTGTTTCAAGCGATAGTTCCTAAAGTATTCATGTTGATCGAACGTGTCTCCCATTATCAAGTTGAATGGGGTTTTCTCAGGATTATCAAAGTAGTGTTTAATATTTTTCACATAACGAGCATCGAGGGTTTTAGGAGGTTCCCCATCTCCATTAGTAGCAAGTACAACTAATTTTTTTGGTATTTCGTGTTCCATATCCTTAACTAAAGATAGAGAACAACTTAGAACAGAAAATAAAAACTACTTAGTGATAAAGCAAACAAGCACACACGAGAATATTCACCCCACAATATTGCTCCCCGGCAACGGCGCCAAAAAAAGGTCTTGATAACCCACAAGTCACTACTGGAATCAGCTGCTTTGCCGTCTGCCATAGCAGACGGCAAAGGCATGCTTGGCGGATGGCAAAGGCTTTGCCGTCCGCTAGTAGACGGCAAACACTCCGGCTGAACTGATGCCGGTAAAGGCCGCTTTGCCGTCTGCTGGCGGACGGCAAAGAAGGAAAGTTCTTTGCCATCTGCTAGCAGACGGCAAAGCTTGTGGACGGCACAAAAAAGGTAACAGCCCCGTTAGGGGGCTAATGGCGCTCTTTTCTTCTTTGCCGTCTGCTGGCAGATGGCAAAGACCTTGCTTCTTTGCCGTCTGCCAGCAGATGGCAAAGACCTTTGCTTCTTTGCCGTCTGCTGGCAGATGGCAAAGACCTTGCTTCTTTGCCGTCTGCCAGCAGATGGCAAAGACCTTTGCTTCTTTGCTGTCTGCTAGCGGACGACAAAGAGGCCAAATAGGCCAGCCCAGGTTGAACAGTCTGCTGCCACGTGGCCAATTTGCCATCTGCTAGCAGACGGCAAATTGGCTATATAGCCCCTGTTTTTTCTTAAATTCAATCAATTTCACAGATATATATATATATATTCATTTCAAAATATTTCAACAAGTACATATAGCCAACATATCCCTGCCATATGGATCATCCAACATATCCAACACATATATCATCATCCAACACATATATACACCAAATGAAAAGTCCAACATATCCAACAATTAAGCAAAAGGTCCATATACAATATAGCCACCATCCATACATATATAAGTAGCAAGTTTCAAATTGTTCATCCTACAAAATCAAAACAAAAAGGAAGGACAAGGAGAAGAGTAGACTCCAACGCAAGCTTCCGTGATCTGAAGCAAATCTGCAAAATGGGAAAGAAGAAAGTTAGAAGAACAAGAAGTAGAAGACTAGAAGAAGAAGAAGAATAAAAAGAGGAAGAATTTTTCTTCTCTTTCTTTTTCTTCTTCTTATTGCTTACTTATGTCATTTTAGAGCTAACCTAGTTAAATAGGCCATTCTTGACCTAAATAGGCTAAGTATGTCATAAATGAACTAAATAAGCTAAGTATAGGTCATTTTGGAGCATATTAAGTCATTTTGGAGCATATTAAGTCATTTTGGAGCTAAATAGGTCATTTTGGAGCATATTAAGGCATTTTGGAGCATATTAAGTCATTTTGGAGCTAAATATGCTCCAAAATGACTTAATATGCTCCAAAATGACTTAATATGCTCCTAAATGACTTAATATGCTCCAAAATGACTTAATATGCAAAATAGGTCATTTTGGAGCATATTAAGTCATTTTGGAGCATATTAAGTCATTTTGGAGCTAAATAGGTCAATTTGGAGCATATTAAGTCATTGTGGAGCTAAATAGGTCATTTTGGAGCATATTAAGTCATTTTGGAGCTAAATATGTCATTTTGGAGCATATTAAGTCATTTTGGAGCTACATAGGTCATTTTGGAGCATATTAAGTCATTTTGGAGGAATAAATGCTAAGTATAGGTCATTTTAGAGCTATCCTAGGTTAAATAGGTCATTTTTGAGCTAATTAAGCTTATTATGTCATTTTTGAGCTAGCTAAGCATATTGAGTCATTTTGGAGGGAAAAATGCTAAGTATATGATTATGTCGCTAGTATCCATATGGTAGAGAACCCGGGCCGACATGACTAGTCATAGAACCAAGGTGGCACAAACATACAGGGACAGGCATACATGACCCAGCAATGCACGTGTCGGTCATCAGCGAGTGCAACCAAGTCGTAGCAAGCTACAAGGACTTCGGTGATACACCGCGTGACATTTCCCCGTAGGGACAGACACAGGAGCAAAGAAGGACACATGCTGGTCAATCCATGTGTTCCGGAGCAGTAGCGAACTACCATGCCTTAGTGGAAGCACTAGGAGGCATTTCCCTGTATGGAAGGCTACCAAAGGCACACGACTAGGTCATTTCTTAAGCTAAGTATGCATTTGTTAAGCTAAACACTTGGGAAAACTTACCGTCATCAAGGAGGTGTAGCTGTAGGACCGGTCGCGCCAGTGGCAGACGGAGAAGCATCGGTCGATGCTTGTCGGGAGTTATGCTGCACCAAAGATCATTTCCAATGTATCGTTAGCATGATGCAAATCAAATGTGAAGACTAGTAACTAATGACCATTCAAATGAAACTCACCGTGCCCGCCGGAACAATGTCTGGCATCGCTGGAGGAGTCGTGCCGGTCTTCTCGCACATGGTCTGCACATTTGGTTTTGACGAGTCAGTCATATTAGATACTAATGTAAGGAACATTACGTGCATGATTTAGCTAACATGCAAAAGAAAATTATCGCGAACATCTTGCATAGGGCCCGGGTAGCCATCATGTTCCGGTTCCTCTCCTCCTCCAACAGCTTAGCCGTCTGCCGGTCCCTCTCCGCTAGAAGTGCCTGCGTGTTCGCTCTCTCTTCCTCAATAGCAGCCTGGGTCTTCACTCTCTCTGCCTCAATAGCAGCCTGCAACACCACTCGTTAGCATTGTAATAATCGACGGCCGCACACACAATGTAATGGAGGAAAGGTATCTGATTCCGTATAACTAACCTTGAATTGGAGCTCCACTGGCCGTGCACGAGGCAATATCTCAGGATCGGAGCTGGTCTGGCGCTTCTTGATCTGCGGGAGAGTGCTACTACAACGTATCAGTCCATTCCCAATGGCTAACGAGCCATGGGACCTCCCGCCACCAGATATCATCACCAGCTCTGGATCAAGAGGTTGGCTCGGGTTAAAGTCCGGCCCTTTCCTCGCCTTCCCCTGGTCTCTGTACATCACAAGCTTGTGGTGGGAGGTGGGGTTGGTGAATTTCTCTAGATCATCGAGGTCAGACTCAGAGAATGCCTTGGCCTTCTTGTACGAGGCAGTATTGGACATGGCATAGAGGTCGAACAGCTCTGGCACTGGAGCCTTGTTGTGTCGCGCCTAAAAGAGAGGAACAGAGTATTAGTTAAGGGCTCAAGCTAGCATGAAGAATGAATTTGCATGAATCATGAAGCAAACCACATACCCAGTTTTCCCCGAACTGACGTAGGTTGACACTGCCTAGATGGTGTGGGACACCTTTCATTTGGGCACGCTTGTTCTTTGCAGTGTCGTGGACGAAGCGCCATTCGGGAGTGCACCACTCTTCCACCAACGCCTCCCAACAGTCCATCCTATCCGCACACCATCTCGGGGGCACCTAAGTTAAGCAAGAGAAATTTGAGCGCTACGCCTACGAATCAAATCAAGGAAACTAAGTACAAGGCCTTAAGAATAGGTAATTACCTTCATGTACTTCTCCTTACTCAGATACTTGACGCGGCACTTCCCTTTTTTCCTCCTAATACCAGCCGAGGCGAAGTAGTCTCGAACAGCCTGCGTCCGAGCCTCGTACCGAAAGTTTTGAAGTAGGTGCCTGCACTCGGTGTCGATAACCCGAGCCGCGGCCTCCTCCTGTCCCTCAGCACACCTGTAGAAGGTCTGCAATCAAACAAGAAAACACGGATTAGTACAATCACTAGGGTTGCCAATCAAAGAAGAAAACACAACGTAGACGGCAAAGGAGAAATTACCCAAAACGTCTGGATCACAATGTCGGCGACCGTGTGGCACTCGACATCGCCGATCCTATGCCCCGGCGGTGCCGGGGCAGCCAAGTAGTGCTCCGAGGTCATTCCTAGCTCTCGAACCCGGCCCTCACCAGGCAACGTGACCCACCCCGGAAGCTCTGGCGACAAATCACACCAAGGACACTGTTGGGCTTGCGGACATTCGGCTCGTGTGTCCAAGACCTGCAGTATGACAAGGCCAACGCATTAGATATTCGAAGAAACGTGAACACAAAAGGTTAAAAAAGAGTAAATGCACTTACTTCTCCCCGCTAGGCGCAATCAACCACCTCTGGTCGGGGGTCGCCGGGGTGTCAGGGAGCTTTGTACCACCACGCTGGTAGACTTTGCGCCCCTCAACCCACTCACCCTCGCTATAGCTATCAATGCTATAGCCACCCTCAGCACGGCCACTCGACTCCGGCGATTCCTCCAAAGGGTTCTGCTGCGACTCAGCGTGATCCCTGCTGAGCTCCGGAGTCTCGTGGGATGGAGTCTCGCGGGACGAAGGCTCGGCGGCCCGATGCTCGTGGGCCCGAGGCTCGTCGGCCGTAGGCGCGTCTGCCATAGGCTCGTCGCCCCGAGGCTCGTGGACCGGAGTCCGAGACGGCTCCACCTCAGGCGGCTCCATCTCAGACGGAGCACTCCTGTGGTTGGGTGAATCAGCCGGGGGTGGCGGCGAGGAAGGTGTAGCAGCAGCCTTCCTACCTCGCCCGCCGCCACGTCCACCTCTAGCAGCCTTCTTCCCCCCCCCCCCCGACCTCTCCCGGCCGAAGAAGAAGCGACCGGTGGTGGTGTCTGCATACCGAGATCCAGCGCTCTCCGGAGGCTCTGGGGTGGAATGGAACTACCCCTCCCACCACGTGCCGAGGAAGGAGCCTCGGAGCGCTCTCGACCCGCGCCCACCATCTGTCAACACCTGCAATGACAAAGAGTAAACGAAATTAGTACAACATAAAAAGAATGAATACCTGACATGAATAATATGTATATAATTTTAGTGTATCATCATCATGAACATAATAAAAAATTGAATACCTAACATGAACTAATTAATAATATATATGTACATAATAATAATTGAATACCTGACATGAACTGTAATATTAATCTTCATCGTCATCATTAATAAATGCATCATCATCATCGTCTATATATGCTTCGGGGTCAATAAATGCATCATCATCATCACTATCAGTAATGACGTGCTCATCATCATCAATAAATGCATCAACATGTGGAAGGCCTCCTGTACATAATCGGTCAAGCATTGACAGTCATCCGTAGCAGTAACCTCTTCTTGTTCCGGCTCAGGCTCGGATTCACTGCCGCTGTCTACTTCAATGTTCTGGGGTGAAGTAGAGCGGTTCTTGAAACGTTTTTTGGAAAGACGTGTTTCTTGGAAGAATTCTCCTTCATATGTGTTTGGGTTAATGTGAGGTTCATAATCCTCTTCATTGGGGGGAGGTGGTCTAACATGTGGCGGCACTTCATAAACGACATCCCAACCTTTGAGATTTGGATCACTTTGGCAGGCCCACGGTAGATAGAAAACTTGGGTCGCCTGTTGAGCCATAATATAGACATCGGGAACATTCAAATGGGTGCTTTGTTTGATTTCGACTAGCCCTAGATGTTCATGAGTCCTTCTAGTCTCCTTCGGCTGGAACCAATAACATTTGAAGACTACGACGTTCGGTGGGTTGGTACCATAGAATAGAAGTTCATAAATTGCTTCAACTCTTCCATAATACTCGATATCTCTTTCGCCGATAGCAGAGACACAACAATTTGTAGACTTTCGGTCGGCCATAGATAGCTCTTTGCCATAGGTACGAAAGCGATACCCGTTGATGTCGTATTTGTTAAATGAACGGACCTTATAGTCAAAACCATTAGCGACTTGTCTCAATTCGGCGTCCATAGACTCTGAACTAGCCTACAAGTTTAATACGAAAGGATTGTTGCATTAGCCGGAAATTAGAAGAAGAAATGAAATGGTCTAATGGAAATTACCGTTTGTTTGAACCAAGAGATGAAACCGGGATAGCCGCCTCCATACATTGCCAGAAGCTCATACTCTTCGACGGAATCCTTTTGGATCACCGCTCCATACAAGAATTCGGCGACGTATCGACTGTATCAAATATCCGTGAATAAGAGCAGTTCAAAGGAATTAGAGGTTGCGAAACAATGTACCGAGAACTTACTCGATGTACGGCCGCACTTCTGTTAGGTTGTTCAAGATATACAACGTAATGGTCCGCCATTCATCGACATCCAACGATAAGGGAGTATAAGCACCGGCTGGTGCGAGCTTCCCTTTGAATAGGCTGAGGTTGGATCCACCCTTTTTAGGGTCGCCAGCATTGTACCGAGGCTTCGGATTATGCAAATGACGATTTTTGGCTTCGTAGTGTGCTGTCACGAAGTTCTTCTAGCAAGCCAGGCGATAGTTCTTTCGCACAAAGAACACGGAAGAAATAGCTCAGCTCTGCCAGTACTAGCCATTCATCCTCAGGGATAAAGCCACGCAACATCACCGGCATTACCCGCTCAAGCCATATGTGCCAATCATGACTCTTGAGACCAAATATTTTCAATTTTTCAAGGCTCGCTCCCCTCTTTAGATTCGCTGCATACCCATCGGGGAACATCAACTCATTTTTCACCCACAGGAGTATTTCCCTCATAACTGGCCTTCCAAGATTGAACCATGCCTTTGGCTTCGTCCAGTTCTTCTTTCCTTTCGGTTGTAGCATGTTTTGTAGCGGTCTATCACATAGAGCCTGCTGATCGACTCTAGCCTTAGGATTATCCTTTGTTTTCCCCTCTATGCTGAACAATGTACCAAAGAGGGCCTCGCCGACATTCTTTTCAGTGTGCATCACGTCGATGTTGTGTGGGCAAAGGAGGTCTTTGAAGTAAGGCAGATCCCACAAGCATGTCTTGTGAGTCCAGGCGTGTTCGGAATTATACCCCTTGAAATACCCTGGACGCTCTGGATCCGGCTCGAGAGAGTTTAACTGATCCAGGGTTTGTTGGCCTGTCAACGCAGGTGGTGCAGAGTTTTTGACAACTTTACCTTTGATGAAGTTCTTCTTGTCTTTTCTGAACTTATGGCGAGGATCCAGGAACTGTCTATGCATGTCGAAGCAAGAAAACTTGCCACCCGCCTGCAGCCGACGAAACTCAAGAGCTGCCTTGCATGTGGGGCACGGGAACCTTCCATGCACAGACCAGCCAACGAATAGCGCATACGCCGGCAAGTCATGCATCGAGTACATGTACCACGCACGCATTAGGAAGTTTTTTTTGTAGCAGCGTCGTATGTCTTGATCCCATTATCCCAAACTTCTTGCAGTTCATCCTTAAGTGGCTGCATGTACACATTCATATTCTTCCCCGGATAGTTGGGCCCCAGAATTATCAACGTCAGGAAAATGTTCTTTCTTTGCATAATCTGTCCGGGGGGGAGATTGACTGGAATGGCAAATACAGGCCAACAACTATATTGGGCTGCCATCATACCAAACACATTGAACCCATCCGTGCTTATGGCGAGTCGAGGATGCCTTGGATCTGCCGCTTTAGCATGATGTATTGCATCGAAGCGCTTCCACGCAAAAGCGTCCGATGTGTGTACCAACATCGGCTCCCCATCTGCATCTAGTTCGATTCTTTTGCCCAATTTATGCCATGTCATCTGTTTGGCCGTCTCTTCGACCATGAAAAGACGTTGAAGTCTTGGTATGATTGGCATATACCGAAGAACATTAACTGGGATTTTTGTCTGACTCTTCTCACCCATACCGTTGTCTACCTCAACATACCTGGAAGACTGGCAAACGGGACAATACTTCAAGTCCGCATACTCAAGCCTAAATAAGGCACATCCTTTCTCACAGGCATCTATCTTCTCATAGGGCATCTTAAGTACATGGAGGATTTTGTCCGACTGGTACAGGTTTGCAGGCATTACATGGCCTTTGGGTAGAAAGCGTCCAAATAGTGTCATCATTGCGTCGTAGCATTCTCTGCCCAAGTTGAATTGAGCCTTCAGAGCCATTACTTGTGCGATGGCATCCAGCTGACAAAGCTCAGTGTGCTCGTGGAGAGGACGTTTTGAAGACTCCAACATATCATTGAAGGCCTTTGCAGATTCCTCCATCTCATCGTCCGAATCCCGAGCATCATCAAAGTCTTCCACCATGTCTTCCATCCCGATACCATGCTCATCGGTGCGACAACGGCCCTCCTCAGCTCTGGCACGTTGGGCAGACTCACCATGAAATGTCCAGACTGTATAATTAGGCGCGAAACCCAACTTCTACAGGTGTTTGATCATTTCTAACTCTGACATCTTATGAAAGTTGTCGTAGCGGACACAGGGGCACCAGGTTGTTTCCTGTCCATTTGCAAATGCGGCTCTCACAAACCCCTTGGCTTTTCTCATCCATTCATGGGTCATGTCTTTCTGACTAGTGTGACCGGTGTACATCCACGCACGATCACTCATCTTGCCTAGCTACTGGACACACAAGAAATACATACATAATTCAGCAAACCATATTCATCAGTTAATAGAGTTTGTCAGTTTTATTACGTCCATGCAACCTAGATGCTAGTAGGTAAGGATAGGTCCTAATCCCACCCGAGTATGTGTAGATTGGGTTCGTTTTCCCATGCTCTGCTCCGGATCCGACGCAAAATTTCGGCAGCACCTCCCCGTTGTTCTCCTGATACACGTCTCGGCAATAAGCAGAGAGGATGTGTACCCGGAGAACAACAGGGAGGCACTGACGAAATTCTGCATCAGATCCGGAGCAGAGCATATGGGAAAACGAACCCAATCTACACATGCTCGGGCTGTCCATGGATAACGTTGGACAATTCGAAAGAATCACGGTTATAAATATGCAAATGCATGCATATTTATAGATGTAACCCTTTCGAACGGGAGACGCATAGTGGTCATGCATACTAATGATTGACACCTACAGCTAGCAAGTTTCATCGGCACGAAGACCGGAACAAAGCAAATGAAGGGGGGAGGAGGAGATGTCATTTGTGCTCACCCACGAACGCAGGGGCGGAGCTCGTCGAACGCACGAGGAGGTCGTCGAACACCAGACCCTCGCAGCAACGAAAGAACTGCACATTTAAATCCACCCGATCAACACAAATATATATGATGTTTTTCTTAACAAAATCGGGAAATATACTTCCTAACTCATAATTCACAAATATATGACCCCATCGGCCTCTGGAAGGCCGAAGAGCACCTTTTCGGTCAACAGGAGGCCGAAGAGGTGTCGGGGGTCGGGGGGTGTCGTGTCTGGGTGTCGTGGTGTCGGGGTGTGGGGGTGTCGGGGTGTCGTGGTGTCGGGGTTTCGTGTCGGGGTCGGGGTGTCGGGTCGGGGTGTCGTGTCGGGTGCCGGGGTGTCGGGGGTGTCGTGTCTGGGTGTCGGGGTGTCGTGGTGTCGGGGTGTCATCCCTCGACCCCTCGACCCCTCGACAACCCTCGACCCCTCGGAGAGACGCCTAGGTTACGTGACTTCGCATGAAAATAAAATCTAGTGGCATCGGCAGAACGACCGAAACAGAGCAAATAGGGGAAGGTCAGGGAGGATATGACAGTCGAGCTGACCCTTAGACCGTAGAGGTGGTAGTCGAACGACGATGACGGCAACGGGGCCGACAGTGCTCCTGGAGGTGAAGAGAAGATCCCTGCACATGATAAACAATCCAACATAAGCACCGCAGAACAATCTAATCAACAACATCTAACCTAACGGAAAAAAAGACACTATTTTTTTAAATGAAAATCCATACATAAATCCACCCATACATCTATATAGCATTCATCCATCTTTCCATCCATACATCTACACAGCATACATCCATCTAGCAATCCATATAACAACTACAAATTGTTCAAAATCACATATACATACATCTATATATACATGGTTCAATACATCAATCGTCCATCTATACATCAATCAGACCCACCAGTAGGAAGCAACCAGGCCAAACACGCACAGAATCTTACTGCTTCAAAGTTTACATGTACTAGTATGCATACATTGTATTTTTAGAAAAATTTAGGTATGGCAGCTGCCAAAGCTTTCCAGATTGCTGGCACCGCCCCTTATACATACATCCATCTATCCATCCAAAGAGGTGTCGGGGGTCGGGGGTCGGGGGTGTCGTGTCTGGGTGTCGTGGTGTCAAAAGGACAAAGATAAATTCTATCCGGCAAAAGTGGACTGTAAAGAAAAGCCTAATGATCTGTGTATTAATCTTTTTTCAAAAAAAAGATATGTGTATTAATTCCCAATCCATGGACTCTTGCTTCCTACCCATTCAATTTGTTCATGTAACAGATTCAAGGGGCTGTTACTTCACTCATCTTGATCGGCCATCTCCTTTTTCTCACTCATGTTTGATGAATACTTGGATAACTAGCTAGATTTAAGTGAAAAACCTATACACTTCTTCCAGTGCTGTTTGCTGGGAGGCCATTGCTACAGAAGATTAATTTTCCACGTTTTCATTCAATGGTTTTATGTCATATGGGGCATTGATTTCCTTATGATATAAATGCTTATGGTGAGATTGTGTCTTTTGCAGAATGTAGATACGCATCATGAATGGGCATAGTTGAATGGAAGTGTCAGGTATGAGCTAATGACTAGCTGGAGCTAGCTTATGGCAATACTGCTCCATGTCTTATGCAGAAAATGAATATATTGCTATCATTGTTGCACTTTTTGCCAAGCGAATATTCAGTCTGCCTAGAATAATCTTAGGATGCAGCATGTGCTTTATGATCCAACCGGAGATTGGACAAGAACTGTTCTTTTTGGTTGGTGATGGTTTTCTCTCAGTTTTTTCAAGCGGTGAAGTATTCAACAAGCGTTTTTGTTAGTTATAATTTCAAGCAATGCAATATTTAGCAGTCCCATTCAAATAACTATTTACTTTACCCTTGCAAAAGGACCATTGTATTTGACAGATAAGAATAGACAGTCTAGCATCCAGTAGATGTGACCCCCTTTTCACTTTTCCCAAATGTCGTAGGAATTTCAGTCCTCACCTTAATTAACCCTTTTTGATCTCCTTATAGGGCTATCTCTGTCAGCTGTTCAACTTATCAAACCGACAAGCTAACATTCTTATTTATAAAAGAAATTTGACTTTTGAAAAAAAAAGGTCAGTGTACATGTTTCTTAATTTTGAAGGATTGCCGCTGACCGCAACTGTACTGGTGGTCATCTCAAGTTCTCACCCATGGAGCAGCAGTTTTCTATCTCGCTGATCACCTATGCCTTAAGTATTCCAATTTGAGCATGGAAGAATGCAGCAAAACCAAAAAATAACTAGCATACTTACAATTAGCCACCACTTACCAGCTTAACCTTGAACGTTTAAATAGGTTTTGCATTTTAACATGGCACACACGCACTACATGCAGTTTAACATGGTTCACATACTTCATTGGTTGTGAAGATCACAACTATCTACAACTGGTAAATGAACTTGATGGGTAATATATATCTTCCAATTAACAAATTTTAAAATGGAAACTGAATGTGGTCCATATTTCACAGTATTCTATGACCTTACAGCATGGATCAAGAAATACTATCCCAACAGCAGGGAACTAAGGCATAATGCCACTGCTAAATCCAAGGTGCGAAATAGGTTTGTGCCATTCTAACATCTCTGGCCCTCAATCAAACAGAATGACAGAAAAGACTGGGGAAGTCCTGGCGTTTGAGCATTTCAATGAACACCAAGCGAGCGCCGGCGAACCCCAGACCTAGACAGGCACCAGATCGATCGTGACCGAAGCGGCAGCAAGAAACGAAAGGTTCGGCGTAGGGAAGGAAGAGCCGAGTGACTAACTTGAGACGGTACAGTCCTCGAGGTGCTTCTCGCCGCTGCCGACTCACCTTGGATCAGGGATGCCGTGGCCTGGCTCCGGCGGCCATGGTGGTGGAGGAGGGCCGTGGGGAGGGGGGCGGGTGGTGCCGCGGCCTGGCTCCGGCGGTGGTGGAGGAGGGCCGCGGGGAACGGCGGCGGCCGGTGCTGTCGCGACCACAGCAGCAGGAACGGGTGGAGACAGGCCTAGGGGAAAGAGCGTGGAGGGGGCAACCATGGACAGAGAGGGAGGGGGGGGGAGGGGAGGGGAAGGGAAGTGGGGGCGGGCGGGAGGCCGGCTGCGACGGCTGGCGGCGGGCGGCGGCGGGGAGGCGGAGCAGAGGAGCAGGCAGACGTTTAAATAGGTTTTGCATTTTAACATGGCGGGTAGGAGTCATTACGGGCGGGTGGGGATTTTCATTTTGATTTTTTTTTCTTAATGCTTTGCCGTCTGCTGGTAGACGGCAAAGGGGGTGACCGTTAGACAGCCCCCGCCGTGAAACTGTGGGCCCCCCACCTCTTTGCCGTCTGCTAGCGGACGGCAAAGAATTCTTTGCCGTCTGTCAGCAGACGGCAAAGAATTGGTAGATGGCAAAGAGCTTGACCTAGCCAGTGTTGTGCCCCGTGGGGCCCACTTTGGTCTTTGCCGTCTGCTGGCAGACGGCAAAGAACTCTTTGTCGTCTACCAGCAGACGGCAAAGAAGTGGCAGATGGCAAAGATCCTCTTTGCCATCTGCTGGTTCTTTGCCGTCTGCTTTGTCAAGACTGACGGCAAACAGCATCTTTTCCATCAGCTGGCAGACGGCAAAGAGCTGGCAGATGGCAAAGACCCTGATTCCAATAGTGAGTATAGGGGATTGTTTGTAGCCTTTTTCGATAAATAAGAGTGTCGAACCCAACGAGGAGCTAACGGCAGAACAAATATTCCCTCAAGTTCTATTGACCACCGATACAACTCTACGCACACTTAACGTTTGCTTTACCTAGAACAAGAATAAAACTAGAAGTACTTTGTAGGTGTGCATAGTTTTACAAGATAATAAAGAACGTGAAAATAAAAGTTAGGTGCTATTTAAATAAAGAAACAATTAAGTTTAGTAAAACGAGTGTGGATTGGTGGTGGTAGGATTTGCGGAATTGTCCCTTAGCAATTGACTACGTTGCTAGACCGATAGCTAGTTTTTATGTGGGAGAGGCCAATGCTAGCATGTCGTCCCTTACTTGGAATTCTATGCACTTATGATTGGAACTATTAGCAAGCATCCGCAACTACTAACGTTCATTAAGGTAAAACCCAACCATAGCATTAGGATATATATTGGTCCCCCTTCAACCCCGTACGTATCAATTTCTATGTTTAGGCTGAAGCTGCTGTCACCCTTGCCCTCCAATGCATAGTCCTATCAACATACAACTAGCCCTATGGTGTGATCCACACACGCGCTCATACGATGGGCACCAAAGGACAGCAACATAACCACAAGCAAATTAAACCGACCATAGCAATTCACCAATTACTGATAGGACAACAAAAATCTACTCAGACATCATAGGATGGCAACATATCATTGGATAATAGTATGAAGCATAAAGCACCATGTTCAAGTAGAGGGTACAACGAGTTGCAGGAGAGTGGACCGCTGAATATAGATGGGGGAAGGTGATGAAGATGTTGGTGAAGATGACGGAGATGTTGGAGTAGATCGCCGTCACACGATGGTTGCCTAGGCGGCATTCCGGCGCCACCGGAGAGAGGGGGAGAGAGCCCCCTCCTTCTTCTTCTTCCTTAGCCTCCCCCCTAGATGGGAGGAGATTTCCCCCTCTGGTCCATGGCCTCCATGGCGGCGGAGGGGCGAGAGCCCCTCCGAGATTGGATCTGTCTCTCCGTTCTCTTTTGTTTCACGTTTATGTTTTCTAGCCGAAAACCGTTTCTTATATTCCCGGAGATCCGTAACTCCAATTGCGCTGAGATTTTAACATGATTTTTTTCCGGACATAAGCTTCCTTGCGCCCGACGTAGAGCTCCAATCGACTTACGAGGAGGGCACAACCCACCACCACACGCCTGTGCTGCCTGGCGCGCCCAGGTGTCTTGTGGTGGCTGTGGGCCCCCGTTTGCGATGATTCCACCTCCCAAAAATCACAAATATTCCAAAATAATTCTCCGTAAATTTTTATGGCGTTTGAACTTCGTTTGATATGGATATTCTGCGAAACAAAAAACATGCAACAAACAGGAACTGGCACTGGGCACTGGATCAATAGGTTAGTCCAATAAATCATATAAAATGTTGCCAAAAATATGTGAAAGTTGTATAATATTGGCTTGAAACAATCAAAAATTATAGATACGACGGAGACATATCAGCGTGGCAAAGAACACCTGCCATACCTGTCATTACTTCTCCCTTTCTCGCAGCACCCGTGATGCTTGTTGCATGTGAAACGTAGGATTGGAGAAGAGGGGCAGTCGTAGGAGTGGTGCGCCAGGCAAGGGATGCAGGGTACCGGATTGGCAAAACCATGCGGTTGCTGAAGTAATGTGCCCAACCAGAAATGCAGGGCACGAGATTGGCAGAACGGGGCGGTCGCCCAAAAACAGTGAGGAGCCAGCCCCCGCGGCCCTCCATATAAAGAGGGGACTGCGGAGAGCGATGCTCACCCACCTCTCCTCGTTCCAATCCCCCAGCCACCATCCTCTTCTTCTTCTATCTTCTCCCTGCATCTGCTGCCATTATGGCGAGGGGAAAAGGTCGAGCTCGTGTGTCTGTCGTTGCAGCGAGAGCTTCTCCTCAGCACCACGCCTCCGCTTCGGCCACAGTTGCGGAAGCCGGCTCCAGTGCTCGAGGCGGGACAGCGGCTCATGGTCGTGGAAAATGTGGCGCCCGGGGCCTGGGCGGCCACAGCAGAGTGCTCGTGGTTTCACCCCCAGTCGATCCGCCGCCGGCAGCAGGCCATTCGGAGGACACGGCGCACAAGTTCATCGTGGAACTGTGTGATCGGCCGCGGAGCTGGCTACGGCTCCCTCATCCTTTTGCTTGGGTGATGGAAGACAGTCATCCGCGTGGCTTGTGGCTACGCATGGATGGCTGCTGCAACGGCCCTATCTGGGTGACTGATGTCTCTTGAACTACGTCGGTATTTCCCCAAAGAGGAAGGGATGATGGAGTACAACTACGCTAGGTATTTCCCTCAGTTATGAAACCAAGGTATCAATCCAGTAGGAGAACCAAGCAACACTATGTAAATGGTACCTGCACACAAAGAACAAATACTTGCAACCCGATGCTTATGAGGGGTTGTCAATCCCTCTTCGGGTAACGGCGCCAGAAATTGTCAAGTTGACGGGATAAAATTTGTGTAGATTGGATAAATAGATCTCGATGAAACGCGAAATAAAATAAATAACAAAAAAAGTGCAGCAAGATATTTTTGGGTTTTTGGAATAAAAGATCTGAAAATAAAAGCAAATAAAAATATATCTCAAAGCAAATATGATAAAGAATAGACCCGGGGGCCGTAGATTTCACTAGTGGCTTCTCTCAAGAAAATAGCACACGGTGGGTAAACAAATTACTGTTGGGCAATTGATAGAAGATCGAATAATTATGACGATATCCCAGGCAATGATCAATATATAGGCATCACGTCCAAGATTAGTAGACCGACTCCTGCCTACATCTACTACTATTACTCCACACATCGACCGCTATCCAGCATGCATCTAGTTTATTAAGTTCATGGAGAAACCGAGTAATGCAATAAGAACGATGACATGATGTAGACGAGATCTATTCATTTAGGAATGTCCCCCATCTTGTTATCCTTAATAGCAACGATACATGCATGTCTTGCTGCCCCTTCTATCACTGGGAAAGAACACCGCAAGATGGAATCCATCACAAAGCACCTCTTCCCATGGCAAGAAAAATCAATCTAGTTGGCCTAACTAAACCAAAGATTCTAAGAAGAAATACGAGGCTATAAATAATCATTCATATAAGAGATCAAAAGAAGACTCACATAATATTCATGGATATAGGTCTGATCATAAACTCAAAGTTCATCGGATCCCAACAAACACACTGCAAAAAAGAGTTACATCAAATAGATCTCCAAGAGACCATTGTATTGAGAATCAAAAAGAGAGAAGAAGCCATCTAGCTACTACCTACGGACCTGTAGGTCTATGGTGAACTACTCATTCATCATTGGAGAGGCACCAATGAGGATGATGAACCCCTCCGTGATGGTGTCTAGATTGGATCTCGTGGTTCTGGAACTTGCGGCAGCTGGAATTGTATTTCGTCGACTCCCCTAGGGTTTCTGGAATATTTGGGTATTTATAGGGCGAAGAGGCGGTGCGGGAGGTCACCGAGGGGGGCACAACCCCACTGGGCGCGCCTGGGTCTCCTGGCGCGCCCTGATGGGTAGTGCCCACCTCGGGCCTCCCCTCTGGTACTTCTTTGGCCCACTAGGTGTCGTTGGTCCAAAAAAAATCTCCAAAAAGTTCCGCTGCGTTTCGACTCCGTTTGGTACTGATATTCTGCGAAGTAAAAAACAAGCAAAAAACAGCAACTAGCACTGGGCACTATGTCAATAGGTTAGTCCCAAAAAATGATATAAAGTTTCTATAAAATGATTGTAAAACACCCAAGAATGATAAAATAACAGCATGGAACAATCAAAAATTATAGATACGTTGGAGACGTATCAGCATCCCCAAGCTTAATTCCTACTCGTCCTCGAGTAGGTAAATGATAAAAATAGAATTTTTGATGTGGAATGCTGCCTAACATGTTCATCACATATTCTTTTCTTTTGTAGCATGGACATTTGGACTTTTATATGGTTCAAAGCAATAGTCTAGTTTTGACATGAAGATTTCAAAACTGAAGCATATCGACAAGCAACCATGTCTTTCAAAATATCAACACTAAAGAAAGTTATCCCTAGCCCATCATGCTCAATCATTGATCCATTCATGAAACACACTTGCATATTAGCTACATCCAATGCTCAAGTACGATCATAGTGCCCCTTGGTTGGTGCTTTATAAGAGAAGATGGAGACTCAAATAAAAATAAAAATTGCATAAAGTAAATAGATAGGCCCTTCGCAGAGGGAAGTAGGGATTTGTAGAGGTGGCAGAGCTAAAAGCTTAAATTGAGAGAAAAAAAATTGAGAGGCATACTTTTCCCGTCATGGAAAATGACCGAGTAATTCCCAACACTTTCCATGCTAGATATATCATAGGCGGTTCCCAAACAGAAAATAAAGTTTATTCCTTTTTCCACCATTCTTTCACAATCCATGGCTAGACTTATCCACGGGTGCCTTCCATACCAACACTTTCCAAGGAATTTATTATTTGACAACATAAAGTAATTTTCTTTTTCATTTCGGGACTGGGCATCCCTATTACCGCCGTACTCTCGTGCAATGACAAGTGAATAAACACTCATCTTGAGAATAACACATCTAGCATGGAAAATATTGGCCACCCACTGCCGCTTCATGAGCGGTACGAGCACACAAAAAGGAAATTTATTTTGAAAATTAGGGATGGCACATACAAATTTGCTTAGAACAGCACGGAAATACCGCATATAGGTAGGTATGGTGGACTCATATGGCAAAACTGGGTTTAAGGATTTTGGATGCACAAGTAGTATTTCTACTTAGTTCAAGTGGAGGCTAGCAAATAGATTGAGAAGCAACCAACCAAGAAATGAAAAATCACATAAGCGAGCATTAAGAATAACTAACACCAAATAATGCACCACAAGTATGATGTAATTTCATTGCATAATTATTGACTTTCGTGCTTGCATAGGGAATCACAAACCTTAACACCAATATTCTTACTAGAGCATAATTACCCACCAACATGACTCACATATCACTATCATCATATCTCAAAACTATTACAAAGAATCAAGTTTATTTGGTCCAATGATCTTTATGAAAGTTTTTATTATATCCCTCTTGAATATCTATCACTTTGGGACTAGTTTCATATATTGCAATTGCTTTTGTCAAGCTCAAACAAATCTAAGTGAAGAACATGAGCATAAATTTTTTTTCGTCTCTCAAAATAATAGAAGTGAAGCATGAGAGAATTTCTTCAAAATTACTAACTATCAAATAAATCTAAGTGAAGCATCAGAACATTTCTTCAAAAATTATTAAAGCACGCCGTGCTCAAGAAGATATAAGTGAAGCACTAGAGCAATTCCATAGCTCAAAAAATTTAAGTGAAGCATATAGAGCAATTCTAACAAATCATAGCATAATTTTGGCTCTCTCAAATAGGTGTGTTTAGCAAGAATACTTGTGACAAACTAAAAAGAAAAAGAAGCAAAGACTCATATAATACAAGATGCTCCAAGCAAAACTCATGATATGTGACGAATAAAAATATAGCTCCAAGTAAAATACTGATGGTCGTTAGAAGAAAGAGGGGATGCCTTCCGGGGCATCCCCAAGCTTAGTTGCTTGGTTCTCCTTGAATATTAACTTGGGGTGCCATTAGGGCATCCCCAAGCTTAGGCTCTTTTCACACCTTATTCCTTCATCCATCGCGATCTCACCCCAAACATGAAAACTTCAATCACACAAAACTTAACAAAACCTTCGTGAGATCCGTTAGTATAAGAAAGCCAATCTTTACTTTAAGTACTGTTGAAAGCCCATTCAAATTTTGTTATTGTATTATATCTACTGTATTCTAACTTTTCCATGGCTTATACCGCCCTATACAATCCACAGATTCATCAAAATAAGCACACAATGCAAAGAAAACAGAATCTGTCAAAAACAGAACAGTCTCTAAAGATGCGAATTGTTTTCATACTTATGTAACTCCAAAATTTCTGAAAAATTACAAAAAGAGAGGAAATTTTTATATAAATATTTTGTAAAAAATACAGAATTTTACGTCGCTTCTGTGAATTTAAACAATTCTGTTACTGGACGCAAAAGTTTCTGTTTTTCAACAGGATCAAATCAACTATCACCAAAGCTACCCCAAAGGCTTTACTTGGCACAAACACTAATTGAAACATGAAAAACACAATCATAACAGAGGCATAATTGTGCAAACACTCAAGAACAGAAATAAAAAGGCAGAAATAAAATTTATTCATTGGGTTGCCTCCCAACAAGCGCTACCGTTTTATGCCCCTAGCTAGGCATAGTGCATAGATTCAAGTATTGTCATCTTTAGTTTTTTACCCATAGGATGCCCTCATGATTGATTCATATGGTGGCTTAATTATTGTTCTAGGGAAGTTTTCCATACCCTTTCTTAGTGGAAATTGGAATTTAATATTGCCTTATTTCATATCAATCACGGCATCAATAGTACGTAAAAACGGTCTACCAAGTATAATTGGACAAGACAAATTGCAATCAATATCAAGAACAATAAAATCTATGGGAACATAATTTCTATTTTCAAGAATAAGAACATCATTAATTCTTCCCAAAGGATTTTTAATAGTGGAATCCGCCAAGTGCAAATTAGGAGAACATTCTTCAATATGGGTAAGACCAAGCACATCACATAAAGATTTTGAAATTGTGGAAACACTAGCACCCAAATCACATAAAGCAAAATACTCATAATTTTTAATCTTGACTTTAATGGTAGGTTCCCATTCATCATGTAATTTTCTAGGAATTGAAATCTCTAACTCCAATTTTTCTTCCAAAGCTTTCATCATGGCATCTACGATATGTTTAGTAAAAGCTTTATTTTGTTCATAAGCATGGGGTGGATTTATCATGGATTGCAAGAAAGAAATACATTCAAGCAAAGAGCAATTATCATAATTAAAGTCTTTGTAATCCAAAAGAGTGGGCACATCACTAGTTAATGTTTTGACCTCTCCAAATCCAATTTTATCAATTTTTTCATCAAGATTTCCACCCTCCAAATTATTGAGACGCCTTCTAACTAAAGTTGACTCTTCTTCAGTCCCTTTATCAACAATTTTAATTTTACTAAACAAGGAATCAATAGAAGAAACACCAATCACTTTAAGATCTTCATCATTTTTATGAAAGCAATCACTAGAAAACTCTCTTTCTAAAAATTCTCTTTTAGCTCTAAGCATAGCGGTTCTTTTCTTACTTTCATCCGTAGAAACATACAAAGCTTTAATTGATTCATCAACATTGGGTACAAAAATTTACAACTTGAGATTTTCTACATCATGTGAAATTCTATCAATGCTTCTAGACATATCATCAATCTTATTCAACTTTTCTTCTATCGTAGTATTGAAAAGTTTTTGAGCATTGATAAATTCTTTAATATTATCCTCAAGATCAGAGGGATTCCTATTATTATTGTAAGAAGAATTACCATAGGAATTACCATAATTATTAGAGGAATTTTCAGGAAAAGGCCTAGGATTAAAATTACCTCTATAAGCATTGTTATTAAAATTATTTCGTGAGACAAAATTCACATCTACGGGATCACTATTTTGCTCAATCAAAGTAGACAAAGGCACATCATTAAGATCAGTAGGAGCACTTTTATTAGCAACCAATTTCATAAGAGCATCAACTTTTTCACTCAACGTACTAATTTCTTCAACCGAATTAACCTTTTTACTAGTAGGTGCTCTTTCAGTATGCCATTGTGAATAATTTGCCATAATATTATCAAGCAATTTAGTAGCTTCACCAAAGTAATCTCCATAAAAGTACCACCCGTGGCGGAATCTAAAAGATTTCTAGAAACAAAGTTCAATCCCGCATAAATTTTTTGTATGATCATCCAAAGATTTAATCCATGAGTAGGACAATTTCTTAGCATCAACTTCATTCTTTCCCAAGGTTGTGCAACATGTTCATGCTCAAGTTGCTTAAAATTCATGATTTGAGTTCTAAGGGAAATAATTTTTGCGGGCAGAAATACTTAGTAATAAAAGCATCTTTGCACCTATCCCAAGAATCGATACTATTGCGAGGCAAAGAAGAAAACCAAATTTTTGCATGATCCCGCAAAGAGAAAGGAAATAATTTCAACTTCACAATATCATTGTCCACATCTTTTTTCATTTGCATATCACACAATTCTACGTATGTGCTTAGATGGGATGCGGCATCCTCATTAGGAGTACCGGAAAACTGATCTTTCATAACAAGATTCAACAAAGCGGCATTAATATCACAAGATTTCGCACTACTGGCGGGAGGAGCAATCGTAGTGCTAATAAAATCATTGTTATTGGTATTGGAAAAGTCACACAACTTGGTGTTTTCTTGAGTCATCGTGACTATGCAAACAAGATTGCAAATAAAAAAATAGATCTGACGAGAAAAAGACGAACGAAAAAGAAGGCGAATAAAACGGCAAATTTTTGTGAAGTGGGGGAGATGAAAACGAGAGGCAAATGGCAAATAATTTAAATTGCATGGAGATGAGATTTGTGATTAGGAACCTGATAGATGTCGATTATGTCTCCCCGGCAACGGCACCAGAAATTCCTTTTGATGTCGCTTGAACTACGTCGGTATTTCCCCAAAGAGGAAGGGATGATGCAGTACAGCTACGGTAGGTATTTCCCTCAGTTATGAAACCATGGTATCAATCCAGTAGGAGAACCAATCAACACTATGTAAACGGTACCTGCACACAAAGAACAAATACTTGCAACCCGACGCTTATGAGGGGTTGTCAATCCCTCTTCAGGTAACGGCGCCAGAAATTGTCAAGTTGACGGGATAAAATTTGTGTAGATTGGATAAATATATCTCGATAAAACGCAAAATAAAATAAATAACAAAAAAGTGCAGCAAGATATTTTTGGGTTTTTGGAATAATAGATCTGAAAATAAAAGCAAATAAAAATAGATCTCAAAGCAAATATGACAAAGAATAGACCCGGGGGCCGTAGATTTCACTAGTGGTTTCTCTCAAGAAAATAGCACACGGTGGGTAAACAAATCACTGTTGGGCAATTGATAGAAGATCGAATAATTATGACGATATCCAAGGAAATGATCAATATATAGGCATCACGTCCAAGATTAGTAGACCGACTCCTGCCTGCATCTACTACTATTACTCCACACATCGACCGCTATCCAGCATGCATCAAGTGTATTAAGTTCATGGAGAAATGGAGTAATGCAATAAGAACGATGACATGATGTAGACAAGATCTATTCATGTAGGAATAGCCCCCATCTTGTTATCCTTAATAACAACGATACATGCATGTCTTGCTGCACCTTCTGTCACTGGGATAGAACACCGCAAGATCGAACCCATCACAAAGCACCTCTTCCCATGGCAAGAAAAATCGATCTAGTTGGCCTAACTAAACCAAAGATTAAGAGAAGAAATACGAGGCTATAAATAATCATGCATATAAGAGATCAAAAGAAGACTCAAATAATATTCATGGATATAGATCTGATCATAAACTCAAAGTTCATCAGATCCCAACAAACACACCACAAAAAAGAGTTACATCAAATAGATCTCCAAGAGACCATTGTATTGAGAATCAAAAAGATAGAAGAAGCCTTCTAGCTACTGCCTACGGAGCCGTAGTTCTATGGTGAACTACTCATGCATCATCGGAGAGGCACCAATGAGGATGATGAACCCCTCCGTGATGGTGTCTAGATTGGATCTCGTGGTTCTGGAACTTGCGGCGGCTGGAATTGTGTTTCGTCGTCTCCCGGAGGGTTTCTGGAATATTTGGGTATTTATAGGGCGAAGAGGCGGTGCGGGAGGTCACCAACGGGGGCACAACCCCCCTGGGCGCGCCTGGGCCTCCTAGCGCACCCTGGTGGTTTGTGCCCACCTCGGGCCTCCCCTCTGGTACTTCTTTCGGCCACTGGGTGTCTTCTGGTCCAAAAAAAATCTCCAAAAAGTTTCGCTGCATTTGGACTCCGTTTGGTACTGATATTCTGCGAAGTAAAAAACAAGCAAAAAAACATCAACTGGCACACTATTAAATGATTGTAAAACATCCAAGAATGATAATATAACAGCATGGAACAAGCAAAAATTATAGATACGTGGGAGATGTATCAATGACCGTTGAATTCTCCGTCAATGGCATCACGTACTTCACGTGCGGGTGGAAATCCTTCGTCTGCGCCCGCTGCTTGGGGCAGGGACACCTCCTTCACTTCAGGCTGGTCGGACCTGATACGCTCGCCATGAAGTTCTTCGGGTATTCAGGGGCTCGTCTGGAGTGCTGCGCGCAAAGCTCGAGCAGCAGCGACACCGCTTCCTCCAGCGAAAGCGACGAGGAGGATGATGACAACGGCCTTCCAAGCATCAAGATCGAGGACGACGGCTCCGACTCCATTGAACACCGGCAGCACCATCATCTGGCCTATCGGGAGCAAGCCGGGCTTCACCTAGGCGCCCCTTTTGCCCTGGTATTGCATTTGATGTAAACCCTGGGAAAAGGGGCTAAGAAAATGTTTATCGAGCATCCTTTAATAAACATCTACTATCTATCATGCTCAAATGAATCGTGTGTCCCCCTGTTCGTTTTCATATTTATATGATTTCGATCCCATGCACTACGCAGTTTGGAAACTTGCCGGCCCGCACACTCGTCGCAAGCGCTTTGAGGAACAGATCCTTAGCAGCCTGCTGGAAGTGCCGCCATCAGCAAGATAATTTTGCCGGTCTCAACGCGGCTACAAAACCTTGCCGAGCGGATCGAGGCAAAATCAGAGCGCGAATGATCCCGACAAGGTTCCTCCGCATGCAGGTTTCTCATGCAAACACAGAATCGTTCCAGGGAAATTGCAAAATGTAACAAAGAATTTTTGGTTGAATTTTTTTTTCAACTTAGCTTTTCTTTGTTTTACTTTTTGTCGTATGAAATGATCACTTGAACCCCATTAAATGGTGTCCATATTGCCACTTCCAAGGCCCGGAAAATGTGCCTTCTGGGTAGAACTTGCGAAGATGCTCAATATTCCATGAGTTCTGCACTCGGATGCCATCTTCGGTCTCCAGACGGACCGCTCCAGGTCTGGTGACTTGTACTACCCGATAAGGGCCCTCCCACTTTGGCGTTAACTTGTTTGATCCTTTGACGGACTGAACGCACCGAAGAACAAGGTCACCTTCCTCAAAGCTTTGGGCATGAACTTTGCAGCTATGGTAGCAGCGCAAAGCTTGTTGGTAGCATGCAGCTCGCACAGCCGCCCAAAGACGATCTTCCTCAAGGAGCGTGGCATCATCTGGCTGCAACTGCTCTTGCTCTGCCTCATCATAGGCAAGCACTCAAGGTGACCCGTATGTGAGTTTCGTGGGGAGCACCGCTTCTACACCATAGACTAGGGAGAAGGGTGTTTGGCCAGTAGCTCGATCTTGGTGTCGTTCTGAGTGACCAAAGAACCACCGGCAACTCATCAATCCAGCGCCTTCCGCACTTGTGTAGCTTGTCGAAGGTTCTTGTCTTGAGACCACGCAACACTTCAGCATTCATCTGTTCTACCTGTCCATTACTTCTCGGGTGAGCGATAGAGGCAAAACAAATCTTGCTTCCAAGGTCTTGGATATACTGCATGAAGGTGTGAAAGCATAAGTGCTCCCTGGGTGATTTTGGTAATTAATGTCAACATATCTCTTGTTGGACTAATAGTTTTATCCAGTATATTTTAGATAAGTTCAACAGTGAAGTGGCAAGGACAAGAGGATGTGGAACTTCTTCAAAATGCTAAGGACAAGGATTGGCAAAAACTCAAGAGTCTTCATTTTTGTTTAAGTGATCCAAGATCACATCGAGTCCATAGGAAAGCCAATACTATTAAAAGGGGATGAGGTGTTGCATAATGGTCTACTTGCTCAAAGTGCTTAGTGATATTGCTCCAAAACCCTCAGCCACTTTCTCTATCCAAATATGTCAAAACCCTAAACTCCAACTCAGCCCCGCTGATATTCCCATCCGGAGCCACCGAGTTCATCTTGACATAGGCACTGCCAGAAAACCTAATAGTCCAGTCACACCGATACGGATCTTGGTCTCACCGAGATGGCCTTGCCAACTCTATGTTCCTTGTTGCAATTAGTTCGGTCTCACCGAGATGGCTTGCCAACTCTCTGTTGCCTTATTGCTTCACTTTGGTCTCACCGAGTTGATGCGATCGGTGCCACCGAGACGAGGTTTGCCCTAAGCCCTAGCACATCGGTCCCACCAAGTTGTTCCAGTCGGTCCCACCAAGATTCCTAACGTTCATATTTTTGAACAGATCGGTGCCACCGGGTTTAACTAATCGGTGCCACCGAGATGAGTGAAAAGTGTGTAACGGTTGGATTTTGTGTGGAGGCTATATATACCCCTCCACCCCCTTCTTCTCATAGAGGAGAGCCATCAGAACGTGCCTACACTTCCACCATTCATTTTCTGAGAGAGAACCACCTACTCATGTGTTGAGATCAAGAGATTCCATTCCAACCATTTGAATCTTGATTTCTAGCCTTCCCCAAGTTGCTTTCCACTCAAATCCTTCTTCCACCATAGCCAAATCTGTGGGAGAGAGTTGAGTGTTGGGGAGACTATCATTTGAAGCACAAGAGCAAGGAGTTCATCATCAACACACGGTCTACTACCTTTTGGAGAGTGGTGTCTCCTAGATTGGTTAGGAGTCGCTTGGGAGCCTCTGTCGTGATGTGGAGTTGAACCAAGAAGTTTGTAAGGGCAAGGAGATCGCCTACTGCATGAAGATCTACCCGAGTGAGGCAAGTCCTTCGTGGGCGATGACCATGGTGGGATAGATAAGGTTACTTCTTCGTGGACCCTTCGTGGACTCGTGCAACCATTACCCTTCGTGGGTTGAAGTCTCCATCAACATGGATGTACGATAGCACCACCTATCGGAACCATGCCAAAAATCCTTTGCGTCTCCATTGTGTTTGCACACTCTAATCCCATCCCTTTACATTCCTGCACTTGCATGATTTACTCTTTCGACTGCTCATACTCTTGCTATGCTTGTGTTGAATGTATTGTATGCCATTAACTTGTGCTGAACTCAAGCTTAACTTAAAGAAATTAAAAACTGCCACTTTTGCTTGTTAAGGGTCTAATCACCCCCGTCTAGACCCCTCTCCTCGATCCTTTCAATTGGTATCAGAGTTGTGGTCTCCATTGCTTTGGTTTAATAGCCATTGGAGGAAGATGGATGAGTCTACGTTCGGGAGTATTATACGTAGAGTGCCTATTCATGATGGGGAGTTTTATGGTTCTTGAAAAAATGAGATGCTTGAGATTTTCAATGAATATAATTTGAACAAGTATATTCTCAGCCCTTATGTGCCTCCCATTGATCCTTTGCATCCTAGCCCCGATGAGTATCTTGACATGGTTCGCAATCTTAGGATTATTGATCTTATCATTAGAGGATTGCCTAGAAATTTGCTTGTTTGCTTGCCAACTTTTGAATGCGCATATACTATATGGAGTTATCTTGAGGAACGCTTTCCAAATTACTCTTTGAAAAATCTAGATGAGATTCTTAAAAAATCCATTGCTTTTTCATAAGATGAAGCCTAGTGATCCCAAGTTTGATGAATGCTTATTTGAGCTCCGTGATCTTATGCGTGCCAAGGGTGATGTTGGAATCATTAGTAGCATCATCTCAGAGACAATTAGAATTCATAAACTTGAACATTGTCATGGTCGTAAATCTAATGAATCACTTACTCTAGGTGATGATCACACACATGATGATGATGACATTGAGCATGGCTATTATGATGAAGACAAAGAAAGTGACATTGACTATGAGGAGACTATGAGGAATCTTAGTCTCATGGTGAATCTTTGAAATTACATATCTGGAGGAAAAGAGTGGATTCTTGATAGTGGATGTACCGATCACATGGCCGGAGATAAATACATGTTCCGTGAGCTTGCCAAAAATGATGGTCCATGCAAGTATGTCACTGTTGGAGACAACTCCAAGGGTAAGGTACTTGGCCTTGGTAAGGTGGCCATATCCAATGATAGCTACGTTCAAAATGTTATGCTCATTGAATTTCTTGGTTACAATCTTCTTTTCGTATCTATACTAGTCGACTTTGGTTTCAATGTCTTATTTACCGAAGTAGATTGCCAAGTGTTTCATAGAGATAATCATAATATGGTCTTTACTGGCATTCAAAGAGGTGACCTATACATTGTTGATTTCACTAAGAGAGCCCAACATTGTACTTGTTTAATTGCTAAATCTTCTAAAGGATGGTTATGGCATGGAAGGTTAGGTCATGTTGGCATGAGAAATCTTGATAAGCTTATTAAAGGGGATCATATCCTTGGTGTTAAAGATGTTATATTTGACAAGGATAGACTTTGTAGTGCTTGCCAAGTAGGAAAACAAGTTGGAGGAAGTCATCCCATGAAGAACTTCATGACCACGAGAAGACCACTTGAGCTGCTTCACATGGATCTCTTTGGTCCCAATGCTTATAATAGCCTTGGTGGTAACTCTTTCGGTTTGGTCATTGTTGATGATTTTTCCAGATTTACGTGGGTGTTCTTTCTTGATGACAAATCGCAGGTCCAAAAGATCTTCAAGAACTTCACTAAGAAGGCCCAAAATCAATTTGAAGTGAAGATCAAGAAGGTTCGGAGTGATAATGGAACGGAGTCAAGAACGCTAATGTGGACACCTTTCTTGATGAAGAAGGGATTCCACATGAGTTCTCGGCTACATTCAAACCTCAACAAAATGGAGTTGTTGAGAGGAAGAACCGAACACTTATTGAGATGGCAAGAACAATGCTTGATGAATACAAAACGCCAAGACAGTTTTAGGCGGAAGCGGTTGAGACAGCTTGTCATGCTACGAATCGACTATATCTTCACAAGCTCCTCGGCAAAACGACATATGAGCTACTCACCGGTAACAAACCCCAAGTTGGATACTTTCGAGTATTTGGCTCAAAGTCCTACATTCTTGATAAGCATCGTCGTTATAAATTTGCTCCTAAATCTCATGAAGGTTTTCTACTCGGTTACGGCGTGAACTCTCACACTTACCGTGTCTACAACAATTTCACCCGAAAGGTTGAAGAAACGGTAGATGTGAAGTTTGATGAATGTAATGGCTCGCAAGTAGAGCAACTGCCAATTGATGTAGGAGACTGCTACTTCTTGAGCTTGCGTTGTTTTTTACCTTGAAGAAGAAAGGGTGATGGAGCAAAGTAGAGATAAGTATTTCCCTCAGTTTGAGAACCAAGGTATCAATCCAGTCGGAGGAACACACAAGTCACCAATGGTTGCACCTACACAAACAAACAAATACTTGCACCCAACGCGATAAAGGGGTTGTCAATCCCTTCACTGTTACTTGCAAGGATGAGATCTGATAGAGATAGGTATAAAAAGATAAATAAAAGTGCAAAACAAAGTAAAGGTAAATAAATTACATCAAGGTATTTTTGGGTTTTTGGTTTTATAGATCTGAAAATAATACGATAGGAATAGACCCGGGGGCCATAGTTTTCACTAGAGGCTTTTCTCTTGAAAGAACGCATACGGTGGGTAAACAAATTAGTGTTGAGCAATCTATTTATACATAAAAAGTACTTGAAGGGGTCACCAGAATAAATATAATATCTTATAAAATCCCACAATAATTAGAAATATCTGACCTTTAATTCGGTGTCACGACAAAGCACAACCATTAGATCTTCATAAACCAGGTGGGTCCATACCGTGCAATATTGGCTTCACATTCAATTTCACGATCCCAACCAGAACCCCAATATGTTGGACCATCCGACGAGGGATCAGAAAAGCACATACGCATACAAGTTGAAAACACATATGCATACAAGTTGGGCCATCACACATGTAATAGGTTGGACCATCACACGAGGGATCATAAAAATGCATCCGCATACAAGTTGGAATTGGAAGTTGGGCCATTACACATGTACACGATGGATGCCATGAGCGATGAAGCCATCCCATGAAAAAAGAAGGTCCAATGCCCCCAAACAAAACCAAACCATGTCTCTTTGTTTCTCAAAAGAAAAGGTCCAATGTCCCGAAACAAATCCAAACTACCATATCTCTCCGTTTCTCAAACAAAAAACTACCATAACTCTCCAAACCAAATATCTGTCCAGACCGCGTCCAAAAAAACCTACTTTTCGTCATACAGACGTGAGAAACTCAGCCATCCATATGAGACCTTCCCCACGACCTCAAAGGTTCATTGTCCTCTAGATTTTAGGCTACAACTTCTACATTATCTTCCTCCCACGTCATCTTCCTCCAGTGACCAAAACTTCAAGGTCAACAACCTCCAACCAGTGGCACTTCAGAATTGTCCTCCTCTAGCAGCCAAAAGACAACTCCGTCGAGCAATCAGACAACATTAAGTAAGTTCCATCTACACAAAATTATAGACCAGACCTATTAATGGATCAATAATGGTTCAATTATGCTCTAGGCAGTCCTGATCTAAAACTATTTGCCATGTTACCTTAGAAGATTAATTATGTATAATCCTATATGTGTGGGTTCCTTTCTTAATGGTGTCAGGTTCATATTTTTTACTCATATATAGAAGGCTAATGCCATGGATGTTAATATACTATAGAAGTCTAGAATCATACTGTAACTATAACAGAAACAAGTGGGATTGATTGCTGCGATGTAGAGAAAAAAATATAGATCAGACCTATTAGTGGATCAATAATGGTTCAATTATGATCTAGGCATTACTCATCTAAAAATATTTGCCATGTTACCTCGAAAGGTTGATTATGTAAATACCTATAGGTGTGGGTTCCTGTCTTAATGGTGTCATGTTCATACTTTTTACTCATCTACAGAAGGCTAATGCCATGGATGTTTCTTCTAGTATTTTCATGTTAAGATAATATGCTTAGAAGTCTATAATCAAACTGCAACTATAGCAGAAACAAGTGGGATTGCTTGCTGCGATGTAGAGGAGCATATATGGTGCATCAGATGTTGTTTGTATTATAGATCATACCTATTATTATAGATCAGACCTATTAATGGATCAATAATACTTAATTATATTATAGTCAGTGCTAATCTAAAAAGATGTCACATGTTAGCTCACAAGTTTCGTCATGTACAAACAGATATAGAGAAACATACATAGATGGTTTCCATGTTTGATCAGCCTCAGATGCTATAGTGGGTTTCTGTCGTCACTCCATCTGCTCCATCAGAAACATAAATTAAGACCAATTAGCAATAAAATTGTATTGATTCATTTACTATTATTTCATATAGACTCATGTACAGAAGGGTAATGCCATGGATGTTGCTTCCAGAGTTTTCAAATTAAGGTAATATACTATAGAGGTCCAGATTCATACTACAACAATAGCAGAAACAAATGGGATTTCTTGCATGTCAACATATTACTTACTTTACTAATCAACATTCTGTTCTTATATTTCTAGGGCCTCAAAGATTATGGCACCTACACCGTTGAATGCATTGACTACACGAACGAGGCATGGACAACCAAAGTCAAAGTTTTAAGACTTTGGGACGCAATTAACTTATCGACTAATGAACTCATTAGCACTGATATGATTTTATTGGATAAAAAGGTGCAAGTATTACATATATAATGTCTCTTCAATTTACCCTTTCCAAAGTTTACTGATGTTTTCTCTCTATGTAGGGCGATGCGATCCATGCTTTTATTGGGAGCAAAGTGGTCAATAAATTTAAATCAAAGATTAAAGAGGACTTCATATACATAATTAAGACCTTCAAAGTCTGGGAGTATGAAAAATACGGGCCATTGATGAACAATCTCAAAATCAATTTTGTTTACTATACAATAGTTAAGGAAGTGGATGAAGGAAAATCCAAGTTTTCGGACTACCACTTCGAATTTGCTGATGGTGATACCTTAGATAGCAGGGTGAATATTGATAAACAGTGCTCAGGTATGAACATAATCCATATGGAAGAACAAGCATCAGTGAAATAGATTTTAAATATGATTATGTGCAGATGTCATTGGATTGCTTACTACAATGAAACCAATAGAGCAAGTACAGAAAAATTAAGGGGCGGGCATGGCACAAACTTCAAACATCCTTGAGATTGAAGTCCTTTTACTAGAGTAAGTGATTATATTACTATAGCTTTTCTTGTATTACATAGATGATCTTTATATTCCTTTTTCATGATTAAATTCATGCAGTGATGAGAAGATCCGAATCACGCTATGGGGGGGTATTTTAGAAAATGGTGAATGGAAGTATTTTGCACAAACAAACAATAGTGATTGTCACTTCAAATTTGGTTAGAAAATTCAATGGTGAGAACTATAACCTCTATGTGTAAACCCAAATCCAAGTTACTGACAATTTGTTACCAGGGCTATTACTATGCACAACAAATGCATCTAAAGTCTTCCTGAACCCTGAAATTCCAAAGACAGACCAAATTATTGAGAGGTATGGTATGTAATAATGCAATTATGTATGTTTTTGAAGTTACAAGTTTATGTGCTCATGTTGTAACCTATTATAGGTATTGTGAAAGAGATGTTATTCCAACAATGATTGGAGTCAACGAAAACACCCAAGGAAAGATTGAAGAGCAAATGTTCTACAATAGAAAAACATTGAGGGAAATTATAGAACTGTGATATGCTGATGTTAAAAGAAAGATTTTCCTCTAACCTTGATCATCATATTGTACCTTCTTTATTGTACATTATTACATAATCTCATATGTTTTCTCTTCAATAGGAATTTGTATGCACAACAAAAGCAACAATTGATGATATTATAACAGATAAAGGCTGGTGGTAAACTTCTCCTGACAGGAAGTGCAACTTTGCTTTTGTGTTGCAGAAAAGGAACACAATAGCTATATTTGCACTTCCTGTCAGGAAGTAGCTGAAAATCCAAACAAACGGTGAGGATGTTGTGCACTAGATTGTCTTTGGTGCCATTTGTTTTAATAATATACCAGTAATAACTGACACTATAATATTAGGTACCTACTTAAACTCAAGGTACGCGGTGCCACAGCAACAACAACTTTCGTGATGTTTAATGAGGTAGCAAAGAGTCTTTTAGGCAACATATCTGAATCGACCCTACTAGAGCAGGAGGGACTCAACAACAAAATACCAGATGTTATTCAAAACCTTTATGGCAGAACACGCATATTCCTAGTGAAGTTAAATTCAAGGAATCTACAAGAGTGTATGGTAAATTTTAAAGTGCGCTTCACTTTTGAAGTTGATGACAACCTTGAGATGGAATATCCAAATGAAATGGTTGAAGAGGTATGCACATGCACATTTCAGTATTTTAAATGGTTTATAAAGTTATAATATGAATACATTCTTTATAGGGCATACTGGAAAGGCAATACACACAAGGTTCTTCAAATTCTGCTATGCGGAAAACCGATAACGAGGTGTTCCCACTAATTAATGGTTTTGCTCTCACAAGTGTCCAATCTTTGTTTTAAAATATTAAAAAATAGTTTCATTTGTATAGGTCAACCAGTCCTCCAAGAATGCAACAAATGATGAGAAGAAGGATATGTGCAGAAAGGAAACCTCAATATCATGTAACAAAAAGCAACAACGGAGGATAAGACAGCTATTCACAACAAATTTAAGCCCCTGAGAAGTCACAAACCCAAAAAAATGTGGGAATCATGCTCGGAAGTACTAAGCGAAGACATGGAGTACAGACAGGGAAAAGTATTGAACTATCCTACACTATGCCTCACAGCATCACAGAAGCAAGGACACGCCTTGGTGGAAATAGAGAAGCTCATGAGACAAGATGGAAAGACACTTAAGGAATACCTCGGAATAGAACTTCCCGATTCTTCAAAAATAAAGGAACTTGGAAACAAGCTACTCAATGAAGAAATTAATTACAACAAAGAGCAGCAAAAAGAAGAGCATTTCAACATCTTTGGTACTCTCAACTATGAACAACGTCTTGCGTTTGACTCAATAATGGAATCTATTGAGAGATATTTTGGAAAACAATTTTTTGTGGACGGATATGGTGGGACAGGTAAGACATACCTATGGAAGGCGATCACAACAAAGCTTCGTTCTCAAGGCAAGATAGTACTAGCAGTGGCATCATGTGGTATTGCAGCGCTGCTTCTACAAGGAGGGAGAACGACACACTCCCGGTTGCACATCCCACTAATCCTTATAGAAGAGTCAACATGTGACATCAAACAAGGTTCACACTTGGCAGACCTACTAAAAAGATGTCGCTAATACTATGGGATGAAGCTCCAATGGCAAACAAGATATGTTTTGAGGCACTAGATAGGACTCCAAGGGATTTATGAAGACATAAAAATGTGAACATCAGCAAGAGACCATTTAGTGGCATGACAATGGTTCTAGGAGGGGACTTCCGCCAGATCCTTCCTGTTATACCGAAGGGAAGAAGACACAACATAGTCACTGCATCCATTAAAAGATCTTATCTTTGGAAGAACTTTCATGTAATGAAGCTAACAAAGAACATGCGGCTGAACTGCACAACAAATGATGAATCAGGGAAACAAAGGGTAGCAGAATTTGCAGAGTGGATTCTCAATATTGGCGATGGAAAAAATACATCATCAGAAGGTCAAGAATTGATAAAAATACCAAATGACATACTTCTCAAGAAAGGAAATGATCCAAAAAAAAACAATTGTGGAGAGCATATATCCCAATTTGCAGGAGAGGTATCGCCAACGAGAATACTTAGAAGAAAGAGCAATATTATGCCAAGAAATGAAAGAGTTCATGATATAAATGAATATATAATGAATCAAATACAAGGTGAAGATAAAACTTATCTAAGCTGTGATGCTGTATACAAAGCAACTACCTTCAATGCAGAAACAAAATTATTATATCCAATGGAATTCCTAAACAGCTTACCATTTCCTGGAATCCCAAATCATGAGCTGAAATTAGAAGTTGGCATACCTATGATGCTACTACGTAATATCAACCAAAGTGCTGGGTTATGCAAAGCTACAAGGATGACGATTATTTAGCTTGGAAGAAGATTCATCGAAGCACACATAATAACTAGAACACATGTGGGAGAAAAGGTATATATTCCAAGAATAGTCAGGTCACCAACAGAATCAGCGTGGCCATTTGTTCTAAAAAGGAGACAATATCCTATATCAGTTTGCTTTGCTATGACTATCAACAAGAGCCAGGGCCAATCTCTAAGCAAAGCAGGACTATATCTACCTAAACAAGTTTTCACACACGGACAGTTATACATAGCCTTCTCAAGAGTAACAAAAAGGGAGGGACTGCAGGTAATGGTAGGTGATGAAGATAGCAATGAGGATGATGTGGTCAACATAGTCTATACAGAAATATTCTAAAGGTATGAACAAATAACAGAATTTCAACATGATGTTTTCTTTAACTACATGAGGCAACATGACTATTACGTAAGAATTACATATATAGGAACTTACTACAATGCAAAATCTATTACAAATAAAGTCTGACTTAACTATGCTAACATGATATGGCAGGTCGAATATGGTGTACTACCTGGCCAAAGTAATGCAAACATGCATCAACAGGTGGAAATACTACATTATAGTGAAAGCATCTGACGTTGTTATATAGCAAATGTACAATGCTATAAGACCTTTTTTAATATTAAGCTATTATCTATTAATATTTGTACGCAAAATATTGCAAAAATGCATCAACAATTGGAAATAGTTCATTACTACCAAACATCGACAAAATATATTATCTGATGTTTTATTCAACGAGCTTAGTATTTCATGCAAACCGATAGTGAAAGCATGGGGAGATTATTATATTCATATGTGCAACGCAATCAGACCGATTTTCATATTCAATTATTAGATATTCATTCTTCTCTGCGAAATATTTCAACTATAGCTAATCACAACTGTACTATTGCTTCTTTAGTTTGTTGAATATGAATATTAATGGGGGTAGGGGGGCCTAACACTGCCAATGCCAGTCCCAAGCCCGGAAAAATGTTGAAGAGGGCATAAACAAACTAACACTACACCTCACATATTAGATGTAATAACGTTTGTATTATGGGACGGAGGGAGTATTTCTCATTCACAACTTACTATCATCAACCAAATAAAAAAAGAGCAGCCAGTATGCATGATGATACAAGAATATATATAGTACTAATTTGTATTGGTATGTCTGCTCAAATATATATACGTTCTAAAATGTTCACTAACTTATTATTATCTGTTATGTACCTCATTCAAAACTTATAGAACACTTAAAAAAGAAACACATGTTCTTCCAAAATTTCACAAAAAAATATATGAAATAATTACCACTAACAGGCATTTCCTTATAATTACATTATATTGGTTGAATAGCACAAACATAGGAAAGAGTTAAGAAAAAGGAAAAGTATGACAGAGTAAGGAAAAGCAAAAATAAGGACCTGTAGGTCAACTTCCAAGAATGTTGCCGCTTTGGAGGGTGAGGAAGACGTCTAGAGATGCCTCTAGCGGAAATAACGACGATGCGTCTTGCTTGAACACTTGGGGAAGAAAACAACGCCAACATCCTCATACTAAATTGGATCCACGCCTGCGGGACATGAAATCCACGACAAAATCAACTGCACGCAAGACAAAATCAACAGAACCGTGCAGATGTACGATCCCACCTCCTCCCTGGCGCAGCACATCCTTGGACCATGCTACCCCTCCTGTTGGAAATATTAGAACTTTCTCGACTAATCTAATCCACGAGTAAATAGTAAACATGGCAAATACGGTATGCATCTCATACCGATACCTAAGCATGTGAGACCGTACAGTACATAGAACCGAAACATCTATGAACAGCATATATACGGCCAGCACATGAACAAGTAAATAGGGGATGAACGTGTCATACCCTTCGGTTGGCCAGGCCAACGCGGCGGCTGCACCAGCAGCCTCGGCATCGACCGAGGCCTTCTTCTTGGCGGCTTCGTTGTCAGCCATGGAGTCGATGCAGGGGAAGTAGTGGAAGCAGAAGCGGACGGAGACAAGAACGGATCAGGAGTAGTCGCGTCAAGATGCTCCCCAAAAACCTTATTGTAGTTCTCCCGGGCAGGATCTCGAATGACAGGGTTCCGGAGGCACCTACTCTCCCGACCAACCGTGCACGCGGTCATCGGGATGGGATCGCCGGAAGTAGCACAGTGAGAGGAACAGTAGATGACAGCTAGGGTTGTGAGAGAGGGAGTGAGTGAACTGAGTTAGGGTTCACTCCACTAGCCAGCACCTTCTTATATAGGCCATCAGGTTGATGGGCCTAGGCTCAGGCCCATGACCGAGTCTGCGAACAGCCCACGGTCCAACGTCTCGGACAGTGGCACTTTCGTAGGCGACTCGTTAATTAATCTATGATTAATTAACCATTTCTGACCGGCAAAAATAAGCTTCGGCTCGGCTCATTCCCGGAACCCACGGCGCGCGCGCGTCATGACGAGGCGAGGTGGGCGTCGGAGGAGGAGGAGCGCGCGTGTACAGCTCCTATTCCCAAGCTCCCAATAGCAAGTGATGGAGTAGCCCTTATAAAGAGGTCTCACTCTTCTTACTGTAGCAGTATGGTACTAAACTTCCCACACTTCCCACCACTTTCCGTACACATTAATGGGCCTTAGAGATTAACCAGGGATTATTGTCTTATATGGGCCTAAGCCCATCCATAATCCAATAATCCCCCACCAGATCTCGAGGCACATAAGTTTGTCAACTGTTCTAAACAATGTTTGATATACCAGAATTTTCAGTGGAGACTGTTAAGTTGAACTTCCACCTAGAGCAATGGGATTAGACTTCTTCATAATTGAACAATGGACTATGCCTTGAATTGTCAGTTTGGCATGTAGAAGTTTCGCCCATTGTCAGCTGATATGTGGCTGCCGAAGGCTAAACCCCACGGGTGGAGCTTATTAGTCATACTCCGTACCTTCTCATGAGCTTCCTAGAGACCACCCAATCTCATAAACTGTGACCAGCAGTCGGGCTCACATAGGTATGTTCCTCCAAAGAATGCTCTGTAGGTTAGCATCTTGCTTACATAAGCTTTGGAACACATTAAGACAAAAATCAGCTTGCCTTACAGAATTGAGAGTATTATGCATCTCCAACGGAGTGGGTTAATTAAGGATACTCTCCTCATTTGACCGTTGGATTGTTTTCCCAGGTCCTAATTCACGGGATCTCCGATCACATAGGTTGGGTTACCCCCATGGCAACTTACGTGGGTCTCATACCCATCTCCCTCGATGCATTTTCTATCACAATCCGTGATAGCCCTTTTGTAAAAGGGTCTGCCATATTTTAGCAGTCTGGATATAATCCAACGCTATCACTCCAGAGTTTCTTGATTTTTTGACAGATTTCAATCTTCTTCTTATGTGCTTAGTGGATTTCATATTGTCCTTTGAACTCTTAGCCTTGGCAATCACAGTTTGATTGTCACAGTTCATAAGGACAGTTGGGACTGGTTTATCAACCACTGGCAAATCCATCAAAAGCTCTTGAAGCCATTCTGCTTCGACGCATGATGTGTCTAATGCTGTGAGTTCTGCTTCCATAGTCGATCTCGTTAGGATCGTCTGCTTGCAAGACTTCCAGGAAATAGCACTACCACCAAGCGTGAAGACATATCCACTTGTGGCTTTCATCTCATCAGCATCAGATATCCAATTAGAATCACTATACCCCTCAAGTATCGTCGGGTACCTAGAATAGTGAATCCCATAGTTCACAGTACCTTGCAAATAGCACATCACTCGCTCAACAGCATGCCAATGCACATCTCCCGGATTGGAAACAAACCAGCTCAGTTTGCACACAACAAATGCGATGTCAGGACGAGTAGCACAAGCTAGGTACATTAGTGAAACAACCACTTGAGAATATCTCAATTGATCTACAGTCGTGCCTTCGAACTTTCGAATCCGCACGCTAGGATCATATGGTGTTGCAGAAGGTTTGCAGCCCGAATATCCAAAACGGCTCAAAATCTTCTCAACATATTGGGATTGCAAAAGTGTAATTCCACCCTCAGTATTTCTCAGTAGCTTGATGTTCAAGATAACATCAGCCACGCCCAGGTCTTTCATCTCAAAGTGATGAGATAGAAAAGCCTTGACCTCCTCAACGACTTTGAGGTGGGTCCCAAATATCAGTATGTCATCGACATACAGACACAGTATTACTCCTTCGCCCCCACCATAGCGATAGTATACACATTTGTCAGCTTCATTAACAACAAAGCCAGCAGATATCAAAGTTGTATTAAACTTCTCATGCCATTGCTTAGGCGCTTGTTTTAGGTCATACAAAGATTTCACTAGCTTGCACACCTTTCTTTCCTGACCATTTACTACAAAGCCATCTGGCTGTTGCATGTAAATTTCCTCGTCTAGCTCCCCGTTAAGGAAAGCCGTCTTAACGTCCATCTGATGAACGAGAAGACCATGCGAGACAACCAATGCGAGTAACACTCGAATGGTTGTCAGTCTAGCCACAAGTGAGTAAGTATCGAAGAAATCCTCTTCTTCTTTTTGGGTATAACCCTTGGCCACAAGCCTAGCCTTGTACTTTTCTACAGTACCATCGGGCCTAAGCTTCATTTTGAACACCCACTTACATCCCAATGGTTGGCAACCATAAGGACGATCAGTGATCTCCCATGTTCTGTTAGCCATGATGGAATCCATCTCGCTATGGACTGCATCCTTCCAGTAGTCAGCATCCGGAGATGCATAGGCTTCTGAAATGGAACTGGGAGTGTCATCATCCATGAGGTACACGAGGAAATCGTCACCAAAAGACTTTGCAGTCCTTTGTCTCTTGCTCCTAATAGGAGCTTCCTCGTCATCCTCTGATGAACTTTCATCACTTTTGTGTTCATAATATTCCATTGGAATGGCAGGTTTAGGAGTCTCATCAGATTCCAATCTAGAACTGCTTTGCATATCTCTCATGGGCAAAATATCCTCAAAGAATGTAGCATCCTTAGACTCTATAATTGTACCGACCTTCTGGTCAGGTACCTCAGATTTCACTACTAGAAATCTATAGCCAACGCTATTCTTAGCGTAGCCCAAATTAACGCAGTCTACGGTCTTCGGTCCAAGCTTATGCTTTTTGGGGATCGGCACATTGACTTTCGCCAAACAACCCCAAGTGCGCAAGTAAGAGAGTGTAGTTCTTTTCTTTTCCCATTGCTCGTAGGGAGTAGTCTCATTATCCTTCGCAGGAACTTTATTCAGGACATGACATGATGTCAATACAGCCTCCCCCCACCATGCCTTGGATAAACCCGATGTTTCTAACATGGCGTTAGCCAAATCAGTTAGAGTACGGTTTTTCCATTCGGCAACCCCGTTTGACTGGGGTGAATAGGAAGGCGTCCTCTCATGAATAATACCATGTTTCGCACAGAATAAATCGAACTCACTAGAAAAGTACTCTCCACCATGATCAGACCGGACTCGTTTTATTTTCTTGTCAAGTTGGTTCTCAACTTCAGCCTTATAGATTTTAAAGTAGTGTAGAGCCTCATCCTTTGTATTTAACAGATACATATAACAGAATCTAGTGGAATCATCAATTAAAGTCATGAAGTATTTCTTTCCACCTTTAGTCAACACACCATTCATCTCACAGAGAACTGAATGTATGAACTCTAGTGGTGCTAGGTGTCTCTCCTTCGCAGGCTTGTGAGGCTTACGAGGTTGCTTTGCTTGCACACACGCATGACACTTAGAGCCTTTGGCTAAAGTGAAACTCGGGATTAGATTGATCTTAGCTAGCCGCATCATACAACCGAAATTTATGTGACAAAGATGTGAATGCCAAACCTCACATTCGTTCACATTAGAATGAATTTGGTTCATGACTTTATTACAGAAATCCTCCAGGGAAAGGCGAAACAAACCACCACAATCATATCATTTTCCAACAAATAGTCCATATCAAGATACGACTACTTTGTTAGACTCAAATACTAACTTAAACCCTTCTTTACATAGAAGGGAGCCACTAGCGAGATTCTTCTTGATGGCGGGGACATGCTGCATGTTCTTCAGTTGCACGATCTTTCCTGAAGTAAACTTCAGATCTACCCTGCCAACACCATGAACAGAAGCATGCGAGCCATTCTCCATCAGGATGGAACAATCTCATGCGACCTGGTAAGAAGAAAACAAAGACACATCAGCACACACATGAAAATTGGCCCTAGTGTAAACCCTCCAATCGGTGGACTGACAAACTGAAAGTACGGTAAATACATTACCATACCCAGATGCCGCATCATTGTTGCTCAGAGTGACATTGATAGACTTAGAGTCCTGTCCTGTCTTCTTGTACTTGTATGGGCACTTGTTTGCCCAGTGTTCCTCTGAACCAAAAGTAAAGCAGTCATCTCTCTTTTTTTCTTTCTTCTTACCCTTCTTCTTAAAGGTAGTATTCTGCTGGACAGAGTTTTTTCCCTTGAACTTGTGGGAATTCTTCTGCACCACATTGGCGCTAGAAGAACCGTCTGCCCCTTTCACATGTGATTCCTTTGCTCTCGAGTTCTGCTCAACACTTAGATGACCAATGACATTCTCAACAGAGAATTCACGTCTCAAGTGCTTGAGAGAAGTAGCAAAGTTCCTCCATCCAGGAGGGAGTTTTGCAATATTGCAACCCGCGACAAACTTGTCCGGTAACTCACACTTCAGGAGATCCAGCTCCTTAGCGATGCATTGTATCTCATGGGCCTGGTCCAATACAGAACGGTTATCAACCATTTTGTAATCATGGAACTGCTCCATAGCATACAACTCGCTTTCAGCATCGGTTGCGCCGAACTTAGCTTCGAGCGCATCCCACAAATTCTTGGCAACACGCATATGAAGATATGCGTCAACTAGCTTGTCTCCGATCACAGTAAGAACAGCTCCCACAAAGATGGTGCTTGCCTCCCTAAACGCATTCTCCTGTTCAGGAGCAATCGTTACCGTGGGAGACTCACCACCAACCCAGAACACGTTCATTGCTGTGAGCCACAAGGTAGTCCTCATCTGCCAATGCTTAAAATGCGTCCCGGTAAAATTTTCCGGTTTCAGAGTAGCGGTGAAGCCATGAGTCGAAAAGTGCCTAAAATAAGGTTTTTGGATTGTTGGAAATATTAGAACTTTCTTGACTAATCTAATCCACGAGTAAACAGTAAACATGGCAAATACGGTATGCATCTCATACCGATACCTAAGCATGTGAGACCGTATAGTACATAGAACCGAAACATCTATGAACAACATATATACGGCCAGCACATGAACGAGTAAATAGGGGATGAACGTGTCATACCCTCCGGTTGGCCAGGCCAACGCGGCGGCGGCAGCGGCAGCCTCGGCATTGGCTGAGGCCTTCTTCTTGGCGGCTTCGTCGTCAGCCATGGAGTTGATGTAGGGGAAGTAGTGGAAGCAGAAGCGGACGGAGACGGGAATGGATCGGGACCAGTCGTATCAAGACGCTCCTGAAAAACCTTATTGCCGTTCTCACAGGCAGGATCTCGAACGACAGGGTTCCGGAGGCACCTGCTCTCCTGACCAACCATGCACGCGGTCGTCGGGATGGGATCGCTGGAAGCAGTACAGTGAGAGGAACAGTAGATGACAGCTAGGGTTGTGCGAGAGGGAGTGAGTGAACTGACCGGCAAAAATAAGTTTTGGCTCAGCTCATTCCCACAACCCTCGGCGCGCGCGCGTCATGACGAGGCGAGGCGGGCGGCGGAGGAGGAGGAGCGCGCGTGTACATCTCCTATTCCCAAGCTCCCAATAGCAAGTGATGGAGCAGCCCTTATAAAGAGGTCTCACTCTTCTTACTGTAGCAGTATGGTACTAAACTTACCACACTTTTCACCACTTGCCGTACACATTAATGGGGCTTAGAGATTAATCAGAGATTATTGTCTTACATGGGCCTAAGCCCATCCATAATCCCACACCTCCATCGGCATTTACCAGCATAAAGGAGGTGTACGACGAGGTGGGAAACTAGCTGCCATCGATGTGGAACAACCAGTTGCGAGGTTGCTTCAGATTAGAACAAGCATCAGCGAATCAAGAGAGCAAGCTGTTGGGAGCTATCAAACAGTACCAGAATTTCACTGAGAAGAGAAAAAAAAGAGGAAGAGAAAGGGGATCGGCCAAGAACGGAGAAGTCCAGAAGACTACAGAGTGGGTAAAGTGAAGAGTGGTAATGGTGGGACCCATGAGACGAATTACGTACTTTGGAGACTGTGAGAGGAAACAATGTAACGCCCAAATATAAGGCAACCTTGGTACTGATGAGTGTACGTGTATGCAACCAAATACCTAGAAACCTTTTATGGATACCAATATTGCAAAGCGATAGAGAATTAATCTATGACTACAAGAAAACAACAGGAAGAATTTTACACACAAAACATATCAACATCATAAAATGTTAGAAAAAATATAAAAATAGATTAACATAAAACTACAATTAGATGGCATGCATAATTTTTACTGTTCACAGAAAAAATAAACAACATGGTAAAAATATTACCAAAAATATACCAATATAATTTAAATAATGTCGTCGATAACAAGACTATAGTTTAAAGGTATAATTTAGAAAATGTAGTCGATCATCAAAATACAGTTGTTATGGAATGATTAATTAGCAATTCAATGATGAAGGACAACAAATAAATTCATATATCAATAAAAAATAATCAAAAAACAAAGTTTACAAAACTCTAATACTTAAAAAATGTGTCCACATTTGGTTACAATTATACTTCAAAGGAAATATACTTAAGATTAAACTTCAAAAATCCTAGTTCGCGCGTCGAGCGGGCCACTTTGCTAGTTGATTGAAAAGCGTAAAGTTATGACGATATCTAAGGCAATGATCATGAATATAGGCATCACGTCCGTGACAAGTAGACCGACTCCTGCCTGCATCTACTACTATTACTTCACACATTGACCACTATCTAGCATGCATCTAGTGTATTAAGTTAACAAGAACGGAGTAACGCCTTAAGCAACACTACAAAAAAAGACACATCCGTGACATTTTGGGCCAAATGTTTTTTTTTCTGTCATGCTTATGACACTTCTATGACGATAATTGTGATAAAAGCATGTATCATCATAGATGTGGTGGGCTCCTACTTCTATGACAAAAAATCATGACAGAAAATGGGCTTTTCATCCTCGGCGGGCCGGAGACGCAGCTGCATGACATTCTTTGGGCCATCCATGACGAAAAAAATCATGGTAGAAGCGAGGGCGAGGAAAATATCGGGGAGTTCCCGGTTACGGTGGGTTGTCGGGGCCAAGCGATGCATGGAGGTTTGGTGTTTCTCTCGTGTACGTGCGTGTGTGCGAGGCGTTGGCTAACTGAACCCGAGCGATCGCACGTTACTGAACCCGAGAGATCGATCCCTTGGCTGTTAACTGAACCCGAGCGATCGATCCCTTGGCTGCTGACTGAACCCGAGTGATTCCTTCGCTGTTGCTGCTAACTGAACCGAGCGATCGATCACTGCTGCTCTTACTGAAGCCGATCGAGCCCCCGTGCCAGACGTAGCCAGCCGGTGTTGGGTTGCCTCTCGATGAACAGTGACCGTTGCTACCATGCGAGTGGTATGTAGAACGAGTCGAGACATGGTGAGTCGAGCCAGTTGGTTGGCTGTGGATGAACAGTTCCCGGTGGGGGTTGGATGAATAGGATCCCGTGGTAGTAGGCCGTTGCTGCTGGATGAACAGGACCCCGAGGAGGCCGCTGCACCCCAGCCGGTTGGGGGGTGGATGAACAGGACCCCGTGGAGGCTCTATGAACAGCAGCCGGTGGAGGCTGGATGAATAGTAGCCCATGGATGAACAGTAGCCCGTGGAGGCTGGAGGAGATTGACGGTGGATGAACAGTAGCTCGTGGAGGCTGGAGCGAGGCAGTAGATGGTGGATGAATAGGACCCCGTTTTGACCGGAGGCGCTCCAACACAAGTCCGTTTCCTCCGTTTTGTGGAACGCCACACCTATCCCGATCAACAGGACCCCATTTCGACCGTAGGCACTCGAACACAAGTCCGTTTCCTCCGTTTTACGGTATGCCAGACCCTTCCTGATGAACAGGACCCCGTTTCGACCGTACGCGGTCAAACAGAAGGCCTGTTTCCTCCGTTTTGCGGTACGCCACACCCCTCCCGATCAACAGGACCCTGTTTCGACCGTAGGCACTCGAACACAAGTCCGTTTCCTCCGTTTTGCGGTAAGCCAGACCCTTCCTGATGAACAGGACCCCGTTTCGACCGTACGCGGTCAAACAGAAGGCCCGTTTCCTCTGTTCTGCGGTACGCCAGACCTCATTTCGGCTGTTCCGTCCAAGCTATTGGCTCCCGATGAACACGACGTATTCCGTTGCCTCCCGATGAACACGACGCATTCCGTTGCCTCCCGATGAAAACGACGCAATTTCTCCGTTTCGACCCAGCCGGTTGGCTTCCGATGAACAGGACGCCGTTGCTGCCGTCCGTTGCCTCTCCATGTACACGAGACCTGGCCGTACGTATGCGCGAGTACGCGTTCGAGACCCCGCCCGTATGTACGTACGTGGCTGTATTTTTTGGCATCTGGCTATACGTACGTGTACACGGTTTTGAGTGGACTACCTGAACTGCTACCACTCCTTACTCGGCCACGGTTCATCATGACAGACAGACCGATCAACCAGTATGTACACAGACAACGCTACGTACGCTTCGACCGGGTGGGTCCCAGCTGTCAGGGAGGGCAAGGAGGCACTTCCTTGCGTGCGAATATATAGCTGGCGGGTCCCAGCGGTCAGGGGCGGAATCATATTTTTTTTTCCCGTAATAAGGAGGCACTTCCTTGCGTGCAAAGATGCTGTTGTTGGGTCCCAGCTGTCAGGGGCACGCATAAGGAGGCACTTCCTTCCTTGCGAAGATATACGTGGTGGGTCCCAACTTTCAGGGGAATGAATAATTTTATTTTCGCGTAATAAGGAGGCGGTTGCATGCGTGCGTCCATGGACCTCGTGCGTCCCCACTGTCAGCCTCTCCACGTACAGTCCTCTTTGATAACTCTTGTTTGTTGACCACATTGACCACGCCGCGCCGAGCGTACCAAGGCGGTGGACAACGGCGAGGCCCCGGACGACAACGAGCCGGTGATGGGAAGATGCGGCAGTGGAGTCACAGATGGAGAGGTGTACGAGGGTTAACTGGTTCTGGTGCGGCGTGGTTCTGCAGTCAGCGGAGAATAACAGGAGGTGTGGAGGGGTGGAGGGATGGCTTGGCCGGGGGTGGGGTAGCGTTTCGCAGCGAAGCGTGCTAAGCAGAGCTGCTAGTAGCCGGAGGCGGGAGCAGTTGGTCCCGGCGGCGCTGGAGGAAAAAGACGAGAGATTGAAGATGAATGCCAGCCGTTGGATGTAAATCCAATGGCTATCGATGTCAGAATCATTTGTTGACTAAGTTGACAACGCCTTGCGTTGGCTTCGACCTATTGGCCCACATTTCAACCTCAAAAAATGTCGCACATATTCAACCCATTTATTTAGAATTTACAGTCCATTCGCTGCGCTGGGTGAACAAATAATGTAGCATCCATGTGGCCCATTTATTTTTTTTCTAAAAAAACTACATCCCATTTGCACTTTCTAGAAATACACGAATTTGCTGGCCTGTGTGAACAAATAATGTAGCGTCCATGCGGCCCATTTATTTTTTTTCTAAAAAAACTACAGCCCATTTGCTCTTTCTAGAAATACATGAATTTGCTGGCCTGGGTGAACAAATAATGTAGCGTCCATGCGGCCCATTTATTTTTTCCTAAAAAATTACAGCCCATTTGCACTTTCTCGAAATACACGATTTTGCTGGGCTGGTTCTAATTATAATGTTGGGTTGGGCGCAGCAATGTTATCAAAAAATAAACAGGGGCTGAGCATTTTGTTATAAATATATTTAAATAATAAGTGCTTTATTTACGTTGGTCCTTAAATCTTACCAAGCTTTTGTACACAATCACCTGTATTTTCGTTGACCTTAAGTAAAAAAACCAGGATTTTATTGTTAAACATTTATTTTTATAAGTTCATAATACATTGGATAATTTTTTCTTATATATGCAAGTATCTGTTAAATATATGATGATAATAATAATAGTATATAATAACATATAAAATAATATAAATATATATAATATAGTTAGAAGGGAAACATAAGTTGGACCTGGCATTCCTATTCTTATATAGAAAAATAGAACAGACCTCTGCGTTTTGTTTAAAAAAATACATAAGTTGGGCCGCGGATATTTAAGAACAAATAAAACCTAGGATGGGAGGGCCATAGGCCGGTCGATACATGACGGCCCTCAAACAAATATAAATCGGCATGTCGTGGGCTGCACATGTTAAAAAAGAAAGCCTAGACTGGGCATCCCACAACCCAGCTGATACTTGTTTTCCCAATGATAATAAATGATACATGCCAGCTCCCCGATGACTTCGTTGTAAATTTATCTCCTTTAGTAACTACGTTGACAAACCCGTGGCCCCCAATGTCAGTATAGCATTAGGAGGAAGTATTTTTTTCAATGAGGCACTTGCTTGCATACGGCCATGGACCTGGTAAGGCCATAGACATGCTCCAGTAGTGGTAGATGTTGTGCCTAATTTCTAGCGAAAGTACTGGAGTAGCCCAGTGGCCAAGTTCCATTCTCCAACCGCTGCTCTGCTCGGGTTCGATTCCACCTGATGCAGTGAAAATATTCACAAATTTTTGCTTCTGCCTTTGACATGTGAGTGCCCATTGTCATCTACGCACACCACCTCCAACACACTCAACATTGTGTGGGCATTTTGAAAATAGCATATCTTTTTGATTGTGCATCATATGAAGATGTGCTATGCATGAATGTTGATCAGCATGATGTTAACTGGCTGGTAGTTCCATTTTTGATCATGAATAAAACTTCCAACATGATGTTATCTCTGTTTGAAAAGGGCGTGTTAATATAAATGCTCTGCCTCGAAAACTTGCAGTTTCTTATATGAAACTGAAACTTGCAGTTTCTTCTCTGAGAATCACATTGTCTGCACTTTTATATGAAACTACACTTTTTAAAGTGCTAAAAATAGATCTCTAGAATTCATAAAATACTTCATATGCTCAATACAGCAAATCTGAAATTCAAAAGACATTCATATCTGAAAGTACTCTCAAATCTGAAACACAAAACACAACCTGCAAATACTGGACAACCCTAAGCTCCTCCTCAGACTATTTGGGGGGGGGAGTCCCCTCCTATTCCTCGGCGGCAGATAGCCGCCCCGTGGGACGAGGTGAACGGCGAGAGAGAGGATGGCAGGGAAGCATCGTCGCGCCAACTGTTTTTCTCCTCTTGCAGTTGGGTTCGGTCGACGAAGACTCCACCAGCTTGCTCTGCCATGGCACACTCACAAACGGCACCGTGTAGATGCTCGATCCTTCAATCTCGGGTGGATGCTCCATCTTGGATCGATACTCCCACCACCGCAGCCTCACGATCGGATCCGGTGAATCTGTTTGCTCCATGGCCCAGAGGAGCAGCTCTATGTACTCCCGCGCGACTCCCTCCCGGTGTATCGCCTCCTTTTCGCTCTTTTCCAGATATTTGGCCATCGCTTTCGCCTTCGCCGCTAATTGCTCCGGGTTGTCAAACCAAAACTGTATCTCCAACATCCTAGCTAGTTTCACAAGGTTGCTCCCTGCGAGCCACACGTATCGGTTGTACTCCTCCATCGATCTACTTCTCTGCAGCACCTTCACTCATCGGCGGTGGTTTTTGAATGGAAGAGGAAAGGAGCGGCGTTGGTTTTGGATTAGAACGGGAGAGGAGCGGCGGTGGTTTTGAAATGGAAGAGGAAAGGAGCAGCGCTGGTTTAGGATTGGAACAGGAGAGGAGCGGCGGTGGTTTTGAAATGGAAGAGGAGAGGAGCAGCGATGGATTTGGATTGGAACAGGAGAGGAGCGGCGGTGGTTTAAGAGGAGAGGAGCGGCGCTGGTCTTGGAAGTATTTTTTTGTTTTGCGTATTTTGGGTCAAAGTTTGACCACGTACTGTATTTGACAAGGAAAATGCGAATGCATGTCATCAAAAATTGTATCGTTTGGTTCTTATCTGAATGTACTTTCAAATTATATTATTTTTGCAACATAGAACATATATTTTATTTGTGAAAATCATGGTCAAATATGACGCAGAATACAAGGGAGACTAGTTAATGTGGGGTCGCTTTCTTAATTGAAGGGTAAATTGATTTTGATTTTGATCTAGTCACAGCGCGCTAGCCCTCTCATCCAATACTAAATCGCTGCTGCACGCTCCTCTCCCTCTTCTCCATTGCAAAACCACCCCCTCTCCTCTCCATCATCTCCATTCCAAAACCACCGTCTTGCCTCTCCCTCTTCTCCATTGCAAACCCACCCCCTCTCCTCTCCATCATCTCCATTCCAAAACCACCGTCTCGCCTCTCCCTCTTCTCCATTGCAAAACCACCCCTCTCCTCTCCATCTTCTCCATTGCAAAACCACCATCTCGCCTCTCCCTCTTCTCCATTGCAAGACCACCGTCTCACCTCCCATCTTCCAAAGCTAGCACCGGACCTCTCAGAAGGACATCTATGGAGAGGACGCAGCAGCGAATCGGGCAGATCACCAGCGGTGACCAGGCAAAGTTAGCCAGGTTGAAGGAGATCCTTACTTGGTTTGACAACAAGTGGGAGATTTTAAGGACGGTGAGGGCCATGTGGCAATGTATGCGAAAGAGCGAGACGGCGGCAATGAGGGCGGCGATGTACTCCCCGGCGGCAGTCACGCCGCAGTCCTTCGAGTTCCTCGAGTATCTCCTCTTGGCGATGGAGCAGACAGATTCGCCCGACGCGAAAGTTAGGCGGAGGTGGTGGGCGTACAGGTCGAAGGTCGAGCATCCAAAGGATAATGAATTGATCGAGTACGGTGTGCCGTTCATGAGGGTGCAGTGCCAGCCGGAGCCACAGGAGTATTCGTTCTCCCACCGCAAGAGGAGGCCGGATGGCGCGATGTTGCTTCCCCGCCATTCTCCGTAGTTCCCTCGCCGCTCGCCTCATTTCAACGGCGCCGGTAGGGCTTAAGGTAAGCTTCGCACTAACCTAATCTTCCATCTGCTCATGCTTACAATCAGTGTGATGGCTAATGAAAACCATGCTTATAATCAGTGTCCGAGTACTACACCAATCACCCTAAAATAGCTCTGGACCAAAAACAAAGTTGTGACACTGTGAACAAATAAAGAAAAATAGATTGGTGCTTCTTTCAGAAAAGAGTACTCCCTAGAAAAGTGCCAATATAAGCTACTAGTTTTTTATTAGAGGATTTGCTGCCGAGAAAGATCTGTCCATAGAGAGCGCCACCCATCCCATTGGTGGTGGATGCCAATGCTTAGACGGCGCATGGTTGGTGTCGGTAATTTTTACTTGGCACCTCGCACTCTGCATATATGCCGGTTCCATCCGTACATTTGTGCAGTTCCACCAAAATGCAGCTGAATAACCCTGTTTGCACAGATAATGAAAAAGGATGATTACATTATAGTGGCACTAGTTGATAAAACATACACTAATAAATAGAAGAAACTTCATTTTCTTAATGGGAAAATATTGCAATAGTATCACACTATGCCATGCTGCGAGGGCGAGATGGGCCCTGCGACGCCTCATACGGTTGGCCTCATACAGGAAATCGACCCAATTCTCCCCGATACACCTTCTGCCAGTGATGAACATCAGTGTACAGCGGTAGTACAAGGAGGGGCCTTGAGACATTCCAATCTCTATTTTTATGCAGATCAACTAAAATTAAGCACCCCAGTTTGCCGAAACACTTAAACATTAACAATGGGACTACTTGATGAAACATATACTAACAAAGAGAAGCACTTTCTTTATCTACATTGGAAATGAAATGATAGAGAGGACACTCGGTCTATTTTAACTGTATTATTACTTCATTTTATCAGTGGCACTAGGGTCGAGTAGGTGGCAAGCAAGGTGTACCGTGCATCTCAAGGATGGAGGCCGGGGGTGCTTAGACTGGGATGCTGAAGCTAGCTCTTTCAGTCCCTATCTTCCCCCCTGATGTTTCTGTGGCAGCATTTGGGTTGTAATCCAAACTTGGTCGAGCTGGTGCTGCGTCCCCCTACCTGCTGTGATGCCCCCGGCTCAATCGTGCACTAATCATACACGCAAATGCACACGATCAAGCCTAAGGACTCACGGGAAGATATCACAACACAACTCTAAAACATAAATAAAGTCATACAAGCTTTATATTACAAGCCAGGGGCCTCGAGGGCTCGAATACATAAGCTTGTGTACAAGCGTCAGCGGAAGCATCAGATATCTGAGTACAAATATGAAAGAAAAACACAGATAAGCCCTTAGAAGGCGGGGCAAAAGAAAACACTACGATCAAAAGGCGCAGGCCTCCTGCCTGGGATCCTCCGATCCTACTCCTGGGCGTCAGCCAACTCGTAGTAGTATCCACCCTTGGGGTAGTAGTAACGATCGTCGGCGGGGGTAGCTGTATCTGGGGCTCCGTCATCTGGTTGCATCAAAAGGAATATGGGGGAAAAAGAAAGCAAAGCAACCGTGATTACTCATCCGAAGTACTCAGCAAGCAAGGATCTACACTACATATGCAACATTATCAAAGAGAGGCTGTATATGTGGACTGGGCTGCAGAAATGCCAGAATAGAGAGGATAGCCTAGTCCTATCGAAGACTAGCATCTTCATCGGTCTTGCAGCAATAGAAGAGAGTAGAACAGTACAATATAATGTAGCAGTATCATTAAGTCTCAACCTCACCCAGAGATCCTTTCTCGACTCCCTGCGAGAAAGCAATCCCAGAGCCATACAGTCATTAACCTCGTCCTGAGATCCCTTATCGACTCCCTGCGAGAAGCAATCCCAGAGCCATAGTATCCAATTCTAATTGTATCAATCAGGATACAACTCCGAGTGTCCGTTACCAAGGATCCGGCTATGCATAGATTAGTTCTTCCCTACAGGGGTGCACCAACTTACCCACCACGCTCGCTTAACTCCGGCCGGACACACTTTTCCCGGGTCATGCCCGGCCTCGGCCAAACGACACACCGCAACCCTACCTAGAGCTCAGCAGAGAGGTCCCCGTCGGTCTACATCCTAAGCGCTCAGAGCTCTTGGGCCATCGCCCTGTGCACTCCAAGTCGTTGCGTGCAGGGAGAAGCCAGGCACCAGGGGAGTGTCGGTCCGTCCCGGCTGCAATGCTGAACTGGACGTCTGACAGAGCCTTCGGCTGATGCATACGATGCAGAGTGCCCATAACTTTTCCCACGTGATGGTTAGTGCTATCGGGCCAAAGGCCCACTCGAATCAAATATCCAAACCGTTAGTACCTTGGGGCTGCGGTAACGAGCAGAGGCTCACGAAAGATGTGACCCCGTCGCCCCGTCTTGGGGACTTGCGGCAAGGGCCAAGAATGCCCGGCCACGCCTCGTATTCATCACTCGGGCACCATCCAGGCAACCTGTCTTCACATCACACGCGGGTACCCCTCAGGATCGACCCGCCTTTCCAAGTATCAATAATACAGTCCAAGTATCCGTGTGTCCATAACATCAGGGGAGTCCGAGGTATCACCCTCGTTGGATTCCTACACGATGTATCCGTCAAGGTGAACTCGGAGGAATCACCCTCACTGGGTTCACACTTGAGGTGTTGTACGACGGCATCGTTATCGGAAGCGGTGAAGAAGGAATCACCCTCGATGACCACGCCCGAATAGCTACTCTACAGAGTTAACATCAGAAGTGCTATAAGAGGTTTCACCCTCGGCACCCGATAATAACGCTGCAGTGTCGTTACAACTAAGGGGGTGATGTGCGGTGCCGGGGCCTGGTCTTCGATCCCGTTGATTGGGTCTTCGGATAATCCAGCGGGGCAGTCGGGATAAGTGGGGTCACTGATAGGTCTCTACCCAGCCTATACTAGACAGTTTAGGATAAGCAGGTAAGGTTTCAATAGCAGGTTACAATAAACAGACTATGCATCAGAATAGGTAAAGCAGTAGCAGCAGCAATACTAATGCAAGCATGATAAAATAGAATGGGCGATATCAGGATGATCAAAGGGGGTGGGGGGGGCTTGCCTGGTTGCTCGGCAGCAAGGGAAAGGTCGTCAACGGTGGCGTCGGGCTCCGGAGCTGTGTCGGTCTCGGGGACGACGTCGGGGTCTAACGAGAGAGAAGAGGGGGAGGAAACAATAAATACAGAGCAAACAAGTGCAGCACAAAGCATAACATGGCAATACGCGATGACAGAGGTGATCTAACACAGTACTTCACGTATCAGACGGAGCGGGAGAATATCTGACGATATTCCCCGGGTCTTTGGATTTATCGGACAGACGATCCGAAGAGAGAAGTTCCATATTCATCATGCTAGGAGCATGTGACAGATGAAAGGAGGGCATATTCGGATTCGTGGGATTTTTCTGATCAATTTTCATATATAAATTATTTTCATCGGAGTTACGGATTAAAAGATATGATTTTCTAAAGTTTTTATTAATTTCTGGAATTTCTGGATTTAATTAAATCAACATTATCCAGAACAGTATAGGGCGACGTCAGCATGACGCATTGATGATGTCAGTAGTCAATAGGGGGCCGGCCAGGTCAAACCTGACCAGTGGGGCCCACATGTCATAGACATAGGGCTAATCCAGGGTTTAAATTTAACTAAAACTAATTAACAGGGGTGTTGTTGGGGATATAACTATTGAGTATAAACCGCCCAGGAGGGGCCGGGTTATGCTCATAGTGATTTACCTGTATTGAAGCCCATGAAGACATAGAAGATGGCGACTTACGAAGGAGACTTAATAAGAAGGCCCAAAGCCCAAAGGCGAGTTAAGGCCCATAGATGTAAACCGCCATAAGTATATGACTTGTATTGTAAGATAGGAAAGAGTGGATACCGAGCCGGACACGTTTATGAGCCGGCCGGGATTGTGTGAACCGCCGGGCATCAACTTGTGTATATAAAGGGACGACCCGGCGGCGGTTTAGGGACGGGAGAGAACAGATCGAGAGCCAGGTTAAGCGTATTCGCTCCCTGGTCATTGAAACCCTAGCAATACCACCTCAAACTGGATTAGGCCTTCACCTTCACCGCAAGGGGCCGAACCAGTATAAACTCCCCGTGTCCTTTGTCCTGATTAACCCCTTTAAACTAACCTCATTGTGATGGTTCCACGACTAAGTCCTCACACTAGGACATCTGCCGTGACTATTCCACGACAGTTGGCGCCCACCGTGGGGCCAGCGCACGGTGGTTTCGAGTTCTTGAAGGGCAACTTCGAAGGGATCAAGGGATACGCTGTGGGCTGGATGACCAAGAGTCATCGCGGCAAGCTCTACATCGACGATGAAGGCTGGGGCCCCGAGGCCGGCTCAATTGAGTATGGGTACCGGGTCCCCTTCGGTGGAATTCATGTCTTCATTGGCAAGATCGGCGAACCGGGCCCTGAGCCGGACACCTGCACCGACATCATCGAGACGGCTCAGCGTGCAAAACCCGCCCGAGTTCAGCCCGCCATGAGTCGTGCCTTCGTGGGATTCATCAATGGTGCGGGATCTGAGGATAAATCAGTATCTGACGGTGAGACAGTTGTCTATTCTGATGGCGAGTCATCAACTGGTGAAACCGAGTCATTGTACCGACTGCAAGACGGTCGGCTTGGGGGCTGTTCCGATGGCGATAGTATTCTGGACCCCTACGAGCCGCCGAACCGGGTTGCAATCTTCATGGCCGGTACGCAGCCAGTGCAACACCCTTCAACTGCAGCGGCATTGATTTCCAGATCAGCAGCGGCGACGGCAGCCGGGGCAGGAGGCCCTGCGCGCCCGGCGGCTCAAGTCTTGTCCGGTTTACTAGACGCCTTGGTAATATTGCTGACGACGGAGGTTAACCCAGATAATCAAGATCAGCATAATGCGGAAGTCGTGAAATTGCAAGATCAGATAGCTCAAGCTAAGGAAGACCTGGCAGCTGAAGATGCCAGGATGGCTGCGGAGCGGGTTACGTTGGATGCTCAGGCGCAGCGGATTCAGTCGGAGTCGTACCGGCTCATGCTAGATCAGAACGCTTCAAACGAAGTCTTGAGGAGGAGGCATCAGTCTCGCCTGCCACCGGTTTACGAGGCGAGGAACCTCTTTAACACACCAGGAGCAGGAACCAGTAACCCGCCAGTGGCGGACCGGGTTGAAGCGCCTGGGACGGGAGCGCCGGTTCAGCCGTGCACCACGGATCCGCCTCGTCAGAGCAATATCCCTCCGCAACACATGCCAACGCCACCGGGTCATTACTCTAACCCTTTGGATAACATGATCGCTGCGGCATCACGATTGGCGGCTATCCTGGTTGAAGGTGAGTCTCCAAAGGCGGTTGAGATGCGGAGGGCTAGAGAGCTCCTTCAGACAGCATTGGTTCAGCAGCAGGCTTATTCTTATAGTCGAAGCCGGATTCATTCCACCCCTCGCCCAAGCCAGAGTTACAGTAGGCATATTAACAAACCAGCTGTGTCAAGCAGTGGGCGGAACCATAACCAGCCTCGTGGACATAACCCGGCGGGCGGTGGTGCTGATGCTCAGAACACGGTGGATCAAGGTAGAGCACGTCGAGAGGCCGAGCTGGCAGCGCAATATGCGGCCCGCCAGCCTTCTCCGGTTCGTCCGACAACTTCGGTGGAGCCAGGTGGAACCTTTAGGAATTTGGGCATGCCATGTTTAGTGCCAGCCATACGTAATGAGCGTCTGCCCAAGGATTTTAAGGGCCCTCGCAAGGTGCCTAACTATACAGCCGATTTACCTCCTGAAGCATGGATCGAGAGTTATGAGATGGCCATGAAATTGCTAGATGTTAGCGATGCGGCATGTGCTAAATATTTCCCCCTGATGTTGGATGGAACGGCTCGCACTTGGTTGAAGGGGCTCCCTACCAACTCCATTAGGTCATGGGCCGAGTTAAAGGCCCGGTTTATCCAGAATTTCAAAGATACGTGCAAGCAGCCTATGTCAATTGTGGATCTGGATGCCTGTGTCCAAGAAGAGGGTGAGTCCACAACCCATTGGGTGCGCCGGGTTTCGACCATCTTACATTCATCAGATCGCATCAATGCCGGTTCAGCGGTCATAATGTTGGAGAAGAATTGCCGGTTTACGCCTCTTAAGGAGAAGTTGGGTCGGCTCAAGCGCCACTGCAATGACATGGGAGAGCTGATGGCGGCTCTGGTTAAGTACGCTGACTCTGATGGTACCAAGGACCTCGAGTCTGATGATGACAAGCCGGGAAAGGGAAAGAAGAGCAGCAGCACCAGAGGATAGCAGCATAATCCGGCGAATCAGGGAGGCAATGGTAAGCGCAAAGCTGATAATAGTTTGGACTTTGTGGCTAACACCAACGCACAGAATAATGGCCAGCGTCGTAAAGGTAAACCGCGCCCACGGGCCGGAGGGTCAGGCTTTAATCTTGAGCAGATGCTAAATCAGCCCTGCCCAAGGCATGAGACGCGAGAAAGACCGTCTGGCCACCTCTGGAAGGATTGCTACATCATGAAGGAGTATAAAAATTCCAATCTTTTCCAAGACAATCATGGACCGGGTGGTGGTTCAGGGTCCGGTTCTCATGGGCCGGGTTACGGTGGTGGCGGTTCTAGTTCTGGATTCCAAGGTAATCAGGGCAATCAAGGCAATCAGGGTGGCTACCATCAACAGTCAGGTCAGGGGTATCAGCAGCAGCAATCTGGGTATCAGAGTAACCCAAAGCAGTTGAATAGTGGGCAGTACCACGTCTTCACCACAAATCTATGCAAATGGGATCAGAAGCTTCATAAAAGGGCAGTGAACGCCGTTGAACCGGCGGTTCCCCGTTACTTGCGCTGGTCTGAGCAGCCCATCATGTGGAGTCGGGAAGATCACCCGCCCCGGGTTGATAATCCGGGTCACCTAGCATTGGTGGTTGCACTCCAGGTTGGAGGGTATAAGTTTACCAAGGTACTCATGGACGGAGGGAGCAGCATCAATATCCTTTATTACGAAACTTTCCGTCACATGGGGTTGACAGATAAAAATCTTAAACCATCGAATACAGTTTTCCATGGTGTGGTGCCTGGTAAGTCGGCGTACCCTGTTGGTAAGATAGCTCTGGAAGTTGCCTTTGGAGATGATCATGACTCTAGGTCAGAGACATTGACCTTTAAAGTAGTCAAAATTCACAGCCCGTATCACGCTCTGTTTGGACGGCCGGCTTATGCCAAGTTCATGGCACGACCTTGTTATGTTTATCTGCAGCTCAAGATGCCGGGTTACAAGGGGACCATCATAGCACATGGGAGCGGAAAGATAGCCTTGGAATGTGAAGAGGGTGATGCGGCTTATGCTGAGTCGGTTTGTGCAACGGAATAGTTAAAATTTTACAAGGACAATGTTGATCTGGCGGATATGACGTCTTTGAAAAAGCCAACTACAGAGCATGATCCGGTGTTGAAGTTTAAATCAGCAGATGACACTAAGATGGTTGATTTTGTTCCTGGCGATTCATCCAAGCAGTTCAGCATCAGTGCTAATATGGATCCAAAATAGGAAAGCGCGCTCATCGAGTTCATCTGTGAGAATCGGGACATCTTTGCATGGAAACCTTCTGACATGCCAGGTGTACCGAGGGAACTCGCTGAGCACACTCTCAATATTAATCCCAAGTTTAAACCGGTCAAGCAGTTTCTTCGTCATTTCAATGAAGAAAGGCGTAAGGCCATTGGTGAGGAGGTAGCCCGGCTCTTGGCGGCTGGGTTTATTGTTGAAGTTTTTCATCCTGAGTGGTTGGCTAACCCGGTGTTGGTACTTAAGAAGAACGGCACTTGGCGCATGTGTGTGGACTACATGGATTTAAACAAGGCTTGTCCGGCTAATCCTTTTGCTCTCCCTCGTATTGATCAGATTATTGATGCTACGGCGGGTTGTGAGCGTTTGAGTTTTTTGGATGCTTATTCTGGTTATCATCAGATCAAGATGGCAGTTAAGGACCAGGAGAAGACAGCTTTCATAACTCCCTTTGGAGCCTTCTGCTATGTGTCTATGCCTTTTGGGCTGAAGAGTGCCCAGGCGACTTACCAGCGATGTGTGCAGAATTGTCTTCATAATCAGATTGGACGCAATGTTCATGCTTATGTGGATGATATTGTGGTGAAATCCAGAAAGAAGGAGACGTTGATAGACGACTTGAAGGAAACCTTTGATAATCTCTGAGTTTATAAGATGATGCTTAATCCGGCCAAGTGTGTTTTTGGTGTGCCGGCGGGCAAGCTTTTGGGCTTTCTGGTGTCTAACAGGGGCATTGAAGCTAATCCAGAGAAGATCAAAGCCGTTATTTCTCTGGCTAAACCGGCGTGTATCAATGATGTTCAATGTCTGGCGGGTCGTATTGCGGCGCTAAGCCGGTTCATAAGCCGCCTCGATGAGAAGGCCATCCCTTTGTATCAGATGATGAAAAAGACAGATGACTTCGTCTGGAGTGATGCTGCTAATGAGGCATTTGAGGCGCTTAAGAAGCAGCTGGCTGAGCCGCCGGTCCTAGCTGCGCCCGTGGATAAGGAGCCACTGCTGTTATATGTGGCTGCTAATAGCCGGGCTGTCAGTGTGGCTATTGTGGTTGAAAGGAAAGATGCAGGCAAGGAATATCCGGTTCAACGGCCGGTTTATTATATCAGCGAAGTGCTTATTGAGTCCAAGAAGAGATACCCACATTGGCAGAAGCTTGTATATGGGGTTTTCATGGCAAGCCAGAAGCTTAAGGAATATTTTCAGGGTCACCCCATTACTGTGGTTAGCTCTGCTCCTTTAGGAGATATCATACAAAACAAGGAAGCAACAGGCCGGGTTGCCAAATGGGCCATTGAACTTGGGCCTCATAGTTTGAAGTATATGCCTCGCACGGCCATCAAGTCTCAAGCACTGGTGGATTTCATCAATGACTGGACAGAGCTGCAGATGCCTGAGGAAAAACCAGATAACACGTATTGGACTATTCACTTTGATGGGTCCAGGCAATTGGAGGGCTCGGGGGCTGGAGTTGTGCTTGCTTCCCCTCGAGGTGATAAATTTTGTTATGTTCTCCGTTTGATGTTCCCTTGCACTAACAATGCAGCTGAATATGAGGCCTTGCTCCACGGTCTTCGGATGGCTAAGGAGATGAACTTAAGCCGGGTAAGGTGCTTTGGTGACTCAGATTTGGTGGCTCAACAAGTCTCTGGTACTTGGGATTCTAAGGATCCCCTCATGGCGGCTTATCGACGAGAGGTGGATGTTATTGCTGGTCACTTCAAGGGTTATCAAGTTGAGCATGTTGATCGGAGGAAAAATGAAGCGGCTGATGCCTTAAGCCAGTTGGGTTCTCAACGTAAACCGGTGCCACCTAATGTCCTTCTTGACGTTTTGCATAACCCATCGGTCAAGTTACCTACAGAGGAGGATTTGGCTATTCCTGACTCGGAAGCTCAGTTGGTGGCGGCTCTTCATGTTATTCCTGATTGGACAGTTCCATATTTTGCATATATGACCCGGGGCGAGTTACCTGAGGATGAAACCTTGGCCAGGCAAATAACCCGGCGGTCCAAGTCAATGACAATTGTCAATGGAGAGCTGCACCATTGCAGTGTTACCGGGGCGTTTCAGCGTTGTGTTTCTCCTGAAGAAGGCTGTGAGATTCTGCGTGAGATCCATGAAGGAGATTGTGGTCATCACGCCGGCTCTAAATCTCTTGTAGCCAAGGCTTTTCGTCACGGTTTTTATTGGCTGACGGCTCATGCTGATGCTGAGGACTTGGTCAAAAAATGTGACGGTTGTCAGAAGTTTTCACGTCGAGCTCATGTTCCGGCTCAGGAGTTGAGAATGATTCCAATCACTTGGCCATTTGCAGTTTGGGGGCTTGATATTGTTGGACCTTTTAAGAGGTCCAAGGATAAGAAGACCCACGTCTTGGTGGCGGTTGATAAATTCACTAAGTGGGTAGAGGCAGAGCCAGTCAGTAAGTGTGATGCAGCAACGGCGGTTCAATTCATGAAGAAGGTGATCTTCCGTTTTGGCTTTCCACATAGCATTGTAACAGACAATGGCACTAATCTCTCCAAGGGTGCTATGAAAGAATTTTGTCAACGTGAGCATATCCGGCTTGATGTATCGTCAGTGGCTCACCCCCAATCTAATGGTCAAGCTGAGAGAGCCAATCAAGAGATCCTGAGAGGCATCAAGCCCCGGCTTATGGTTCCCTTACAGAGGACGTCGGGTTGTTGGGTAGAGGAGTTACCCTTGGTGCTATGGAGCATCAACACAACGCCCAACAGATCTACGGGTTACACGCCTTTTTTCATGGTTTATGGAGCAGAGGCGGTTCTCCCCAGTGACATCCGTCACGATTCACCCCGGGTGGCGGCTTACGTTGAAGCTGATAATGAAAAGGCACGTCAGGATGCACTTGACCTGTTAGATGTGGCGCGTGATCTCGCAGCGGCTCGTTCGGTGATTTACCAGCAAGATCTACGTCGTTATCACAGCCGCCAGGTCAAGACCAGAGCCTTTCAAGAAGGCGACTTAGTGCTCCGGCTTATCCAGGATCAGACTGATATGCACAAGTTATCCCCACCTTGGGAAGGACCCTTTGTGGTCATCAAGAATCTGAACAACGGGTCATACTACCTTATTGATGTTCGAGACCACAAGGACTCACGCACGTCGGAGGAGGAGACTCACCGGCCGTGGAATATTGCTCATCTTCGGCCTTACTACACCTGAGCCATTGGCTCTTCTGATGTACATATTTTTGACAATGTATATATTAAACCGGCACCCCTGCTAAAGCAGGGCCTCTGTCGTTTTTTTCTTAATAAGTCTTTGGTTACTTGGGGGCTTCCGGCTTATGAGCGAAGTTATGATTACCCTTTGAACCGGCTTATAAGCCAACTGAAAAAAAAACTTGGGGGCTTGCTACCCAGGTTAAAGGTACCAAAGAGAGTCTGTTGCAAAATCACAGCTCGAACATAGGTGCCCCTTGAGCACAGCTCAAAAATATTACTTGGGGGCTCCTTGATTCTAAAGAACAAAGAGTTTGTATAACCCTTGTAATAGGCTTAAAAGCCAGGCTTGGAAGCCAGGTGTATTCACCTAAAACCCCGGGTTATCCTGCTTTTTTAAGTAAGCCACTCCGCCCAGGTATTCCTGGAATGACCCGCCGAACGTTTGACAAGTCAATCTTATACAGACCCTGAACTTGTCAAAGTTAAAACGACGATTGGTTATGTGAGGTCCATCTTATAAGGTTTGTATATAGGTTTAACTCAGTGGCTGTGCGGCCCATGAAAGCACTCGATTTTCGGCCTGGCAGCCCATGAAAAGCCTCATTTTTTTGTTTGCTTTATTCCACAGTTTTTGAGGTTTATTTGATGAGGCTTATAATGCTTTATGATCATAATTCATCCGGTGTTTATTAACCCGGCCTGGCTTTTGACTATAAGTCGCCAGTATGAGATAAGATAATATCCGATGTTTATTAACCCAGCCTGGTTTTGTTCATAAGCCAAGCAATCTATGGTAATTACCAGTGCTCAAAGTTTGGGTTCTCCCCCTTACTACACCAGTTTGGTAAACCAACAGTGTGATCAAATATCACAGGTATGATATATTTCAAATTTGGTTATTCTGAAAGTCCAGCCTTGGGTATAAGCTATGTTAGTTTCCATGGGTTTATATTGGGCGTTATGACCCGTCCAGCGGTAAACCGCCAGGACACTTTTAATCCGTTGCATGCAGGAGCAGATTCCACATTGTTAATATTATAAGCATAAGTGGCATATCTTAACATGGTGGATTAGCAGTGTCATGCAAAGTAAATATGCACGATGGCATAGCAGAACAAGAGTTTAAGCTAGCCTATTACAAGGCGTTTGGTGCCCAAAAGAATAATTGTTTTAACAAGTCTTGAAGAAAGCAGCTGCTAAACCGGCCTCCGGTTTACGAGTCCTGGCCTGACTGACTTGAAGGTTGCAGATCGTCCTACGCCGGTTCATCTTCCTCCTCTCTACCCAGTGGCTGGAAGTCAATGGTGGTCCAATCGATCCCAGTTAAGGCCTTGAATACAGCTTCATCACTTATAAGTATGGAGGGGTCAACATCAGGGGCATAGGTATGCTTACGGATTGGAGGAATAAGATTTGGAGCATCATAAGTTGGCGCGTTAACTCTCTTGTTGTTGGCATCATAAATCGACTGATAATGTGAAAGATCGGTTTCTTCAGCCAATTTGCTAGCCAATGGGCGCATTTCCCTCGTCAAGGCTCTGAGGTCATCGTTATTAAACTCTGACCCGTCCTCCTTTATGCTCGGGTAGCCATTTCCCACATCGGCCGGATCAAGATCAGATATCCAAGCTTTGGCTCGAGTCAGTGCAGTAAGAGCACCCGCCCTGGCAGCTGACTTCTTTAGCTCTTCAAACCGTGCAGGCATCATCGCTAGCCTTTCCAATGTCTCCTTGATCAAGGTTGGGGGCGGTTTATTATGGGAAGCTGTGCAGATAACCCGTTGTACGCCGGTATATAATTGCTCTATAAGTGTATAGGCGGCTTTCAGTTTTTGCCGCATATCTAAGCCAAGATGAGCAATGCGAGTTCCTGCATCATCAAAAACATCGGTAAACCGGCAGTCTCTTACATAATACATGTTCAAAGCTTATGAAGAAGTTATTTACCAAATACGTCAGCGGTCATGGCATTTATTTGTTGTTTCAAGCCAGTCAGCTCCTCAGCTACCAGATTAAGGGCAGCCTCAGCATCCTCAGCCCTCTTCAGCAGAGTTGACTTTTCTGTATGCCAACCTGCCCGCTCGTTCTTAAAGCTCTCCTTCAGTTTTTCCATTGCTGTTAAGGCACTGGTCAGTTCTTCCTTGGCTTTGGAGGTCTCGGCTTGTTGCGACTTGATATTTTCTTGAAGGTCGGCGATTTGAGATTCCTTCTTGTTAAGATCATCCTGCAAGAGACATGTAATTAATTAGATAGCAGTGCATATTCAAAGTCCCAAGCACATAACAAGTAATATACTTGGCACTTGGGGGCTAATGTCTATTGCTTCTTATCAAAAAAAAAATTACAAGTCCCAAGCACATAACAACTATCAGCTTGATGGTCAACCGGATTATAAAGGTCCTAAGTAAGAATTTTGAGCCTTACAGCATAATTAGTCTCAACTTAACATATTTGTTAAGTCGACCCTTGGGGGCTACACAGGCGAAATTGTAGAGTTATTATTCTAAAGTCCCGGTTCATATTGACATTATGAACCGGCCCTTGTGGGCTAGTGGAGTTGATCTATATGGTTCTTGAGAGTTTGCAGAACATTCTATTCTTTTATGTCCAGTAAACTTGGCGGCTAAGGGAAGAATATTTATGCAGAGTTAACAGCATTTACCTCATATTGCTCCTTCATCATGTTCAGTAAACCGGTTTCATAATCACGGCTTGTGTGCAATGGTTTAAAAACCCAGAATGAATATCTTGGGCGCTGAGGTGGGCATAGCTTTCCAAGTCCACCTTCCACTTGCCCTTGTCAACAGCAGAAAATTCTTCTTTGGCACTATGTTTTGATAGAGCAGTGGGGTTGCCTGGGGCTGTACACCCGACACCGGTAACTACAACATCGTCGGCTTTATCATCGGCAGCCTTAGTTGGGCTTGGCGATTTATCAGCATGACCCATCGGATCAATTTCCATCTGTTCAACAAAGGTTTCATAATCTTGCGGTGGCGGATCATCAAGAATAGCTTCAGTATTTGGTTCAAACTGTTCCGGGTTCTTTTCCGGATCAGTTGGCGCGCTGTCATCAGCCGGTTTGTTCAATTTGGCCTTTTTACTGGGTCTGGCATTGGCTCTGACAGAGACGAAAATAACAGGTTAGTATAATGGTCAAGCATAAGGTATAAGGGGTTAGTTAAAAATGCTCACCCAGGAACAGTTTTGAGGGTTGGAATTTGTGTCCCTGTGCACTCGCCAGAGGATGAATGGGAAGTTCCCTGATAGTTTGAATTAGACGGATTAAGAGGTTGTCGGAAATAGCCCGCCTTGGGATAAGATGTGTCAGAAATAGAAGAGACCTCTGGGCGGCGTTTACGAACTGGCGAGTTCGGTAAACCGGAAGAAGTGACCACATGGCCGCTATGCCGGGTTGTGCGGCGAGCCTCGCGTTGCTACTTCTTCAAAAGAAAGTTTGGATCTAAGTAAGCTAGGGGGTGAGAAAATCTTATTTTCTGGCTTGCTTGTCAGGTTTTCTGTGTGGGCAGAGGTTCTGAACCGGATGAGAGAATAGTTACATCGACGTCGTTTGCACGGCTAGCTTCTGCGTCGTCCTGATAAAAATCATCGTCAATGAGATGTATGAAAAAAGAGCCAAGTGAATCAAGTTCTACCACTGACTCCGGATTATCATCGTCAATGTTTAACTCGGTAGGCTCGGTGTTTTTCTTCTTAGCGGGCTTCTTGTTGACCTTGGTCTTGACGTGAGGTATTTTGGCCGGTTTATCCTGCAGTTTGTTCTTCCAGAATGGATCATCACCCTGTTTAAAGATTGAAAATATCATAAGGGAGTATTAAGAATATGGATTAAAGCAGGAGTGGGGTAATTCTTACAGCTGGCGGTTTATTTGAAGCGCAAAAAGGACTAAGCCCTGTTTTGCTACAGTCGGTCACCGGTTCATCCAACATCTTCTTGATAGATTTAGTAATTTCAGCATCAGTCAGCTGAATATCAGTGTGGCATTGAGGGTCTTTCACATCCCCTGTGTACTCACACATTAAACCGGAGCGACGGCTTAAAGGCAAAATGCTCCAGGATACCCAGCAACGGACAAAATCAATGCCTGTCAAACCGTTTGCCACAAAGGCTCTGAGCTTTGAAAGCTGTGGTGCATATTTGGACCATTCCTTTGCATTGAGTCTTTGGGGGAATGGATGTGCATCGGTAAGACGGTGAGCACGGTAACCTGGCAGAGGATTCTCGCTAGCTGGAGATGTATCTTGGCAATAGAACCAAGTTTGATTCCAATCTTTGGGATGGCTATGATGCTTAGCGTGAGGGAAGCTGACGTCTTTTCTCTTCTGAATTGAAACCCCGCCAAGTTCAGTATTGGGCCCATCCGTAAATTCAGTACGGCGGTTTAAATAGAAGAAATCTTTGAACAGTTCAACTGTGGGCTCTTCTTGCAGGTAGGCTTCACAAAACACTTGAAAATTGCAAATATTGGACACGGAGTTAGGCCAAATATCTTGAGGGTGAAGTTGGAAGAAGTGAAGCATGTCACGGAATTTTTTTGATCCGGGAGGGCTGAACCCTCGACTCAGATGATCAACAAAAACGATCACTTCCCCATCCTTGGGCTCAGGAAGATTTTCTAGACCGGGGGCTCTCCAGTGGATGTCTTCCTTTTTCGCTAAGGCGCCGGTTGCAACATACCCGTTCAGTTCTTCTTCTGTAACACGGGATTGAACCCAGTTACAGGAATAAAAGGATTTGGCCATTTATACGATAACCTGGAAAAGATTTGTGCCGGTTTAAAGTTCATGGTTAACAGGCAGAAAGTGTTGAAGCATGCATAATTGTTAAACCGGACAGTGACGTTATCAAATTACAAAGACGAGCACTTGGCGGTTTAAGACGGGACTAATGGTACCTGGCAGGTTATTAATTAATTCTGAAGTTAAACCGCCTATACGGATATTGAAAGTATAGATCTGAAGTTGGAAAATGGCTAAGTGATGAAAAACAGGTTTCACAGATTGGTATTGCAATTTTGGATCTACTGCGAGTCAGAAAATGAAAATATATTTAGACCTAAAATACTGGTACTTGAGAAGTTTATGAAGGTCCAGATCGGATATTTCTACCTAAAAGAGATGCTCTAATGAGGAAAAAGGGACTAGGATTATTGCCGCACAGGATAAATATCAAGCTTGAATCAAACCTCATGCCACAGCGAAGAACAGGTGAAGAAACAGTGCCGAACCTCCATGAATTTGTTCGAACCCTAATGAGATCTACGGAGGGGGAAGGAGGAAGAACTTACCAAGGCTGTTGAATGGCAGAGGCGCGTGAGCAAACTCTGGACAAAATCAGGTTGATGCAGCGGCCAAGGGTGATGCAGAGGAGAGGGTCGATGGCGGCGGCTGGACTCGAGAGCAGTGCGTCGTGAGGAAGACGAAGAGGCCGAGGGGGGAAAGTGAAAAGGACCCCTAGCCCTATTTATAAGGTGAATGGATAAGTGGCATGCGCGAGAATCTAGGAGCTCCAAATTGGATATGTGACAGGGCTGACGCCTCGATTTTCGGAGGTTCATTAAAAAGGAGATGCATATATGATTTTTGGATGTTTATAAAATTAATGACAGGTGACGACATGGCGGGTTATCATGATCTCGGAAGATGACGTCACGGCGAGTTACAAATTTTTGCGAAGGTAATGAAGAGGGAATTTTCCTAAGTGTTGAAGATTGACATGAACAAGTTCAAATCAACCTGGGGCCTAATGTTGGGGATATAACTATTGAGTATAAACCGCCCAGGAGGGGCCGGGTTATGCTCATAGTGATTTACCTGTATTGAAGCCCATGAAGACATAGAAGATGGCGACTTACGAAGGAGACTTAATAAGAAGGCCCAAAGCCCAAAGGCGAGTTAGGGCCCATAGATGTAAACCACCATAAGTATATGATTTGTATTGTAAGATAGGAAAGAGTGGATACCGAGCCGGACACGTTTATGAGCCGGCCGGGATTCTGTGAACTGCCGGGCATCAACTTGTGTATATAAAGGGACGACCCGACGGCGGTTTAGGGACGGGAGAGAACAGATCGAGAGCCAGGTTAAGGGTATTCGCTCCCTGGTCATCGAAACCCTAGCAATACCACCTCAAACTGGATTAGGCCTTCACCTTCACCGCAAGGGGCCGAACCAGTATAAACTCCCCGTGTCCTTTGTCCTGATTAACCCCTTTAAACTAACCTCATTGCGATGGCTCCACGACTAAGTCCTCACACTAGGACATCTGCCGTGACTATTCCACGACAGGTGTGGCCCCACCTGTCAGTGAGTAATTAGTGATTAATTAACTAATTAATTAATTAACATTTTAATTAACAGATTATTTATTTTTAAAATTGATTTAAACCATGCGGGACCCACATGTCAGTGGCGGGGCCAGCCCAGTCAGCGGCTGACCCGGTCAACTGGGGGCAGCCGGGCCCTGGGGGCCACCAGGTAGTGACCCTGGGGGTGGCCCCGGCTGGCCACGTCAGCATGGGCGCCGGCGTTTAGCCGCCGGTGGCCAAAACCACGCGGAGGCAAGGGCCAGCGGTGGAAATTGGCTACGGGGGTCCGTTCGTCGCACGGTTTGCGCCGTTCGAATGAGGGAAACCCGCCGCGTCGTTTGGGGGTACCGGGCGGAGCTGGGGCTGCCGGAGTCGACGGTGGAGAGCGCCGTGGCGGACGCCGATGTTCGGGCCTCGACGGGGTGGAGGCTAGAGGGCACGAGAGGACGCGGGGGTGAGCTTGCCGGGCTCCTAGGAGCACCAGGAGCTCGATGCATTGCCCAGGGACGAACGCGGCGGCCTGAGCGCATGTCTGCGACGAGCTCGACAGTGGCGAGCGATTCGGCTAACTCGGGGCAGGAGCTACGGGCGGCTAGAGAGGTTAGAGACGGGCGCATTCGGCGCAGTGGCTCTCCGCGGAAACGCAGGGTCTAGGTAGCGGGCTCGGGGAAGCTCGGAGTGGATGGCACGGCGGCGATGGCGACGGCGATGCAGAGAAGGGGATCGGCTCGATCCCGTGGTTGCACTGCTCCCTGAGTCGATGCAGGGCTCCCGCTCGATGGACACGAGGACAGCGGTTCGATCGGGCACGGTGGTGAGGCGAGGCGGCGACGATGGACGCGCGATTCAGGGAGGCGCAGTCATGGCCGCGTCGGGCGAGGTGAGGGGAACCAGGGAGAGAGAGAGGGAGTGAGCGAAGGAGAGGCCAGGGAAGCGCCAGGGCTCGCCCTTTATCCACCATGAGTGGGCGAGGCCGCGGTCGAGCAGGAGGAGAGGGGGGCCTGGGCGCGGGCGTGCATGCGCGCAGAGCGCTCGACAGCGAGGCGCGGGGTGAGCAGTAGGTAGGGGATGAGGTGGGAAGTGGGCTGGGCCGGCATTGTGGACTCAGTCCAGTGCCCTAGGCCTTTTCCCCTTTTCTATTTTCCTTTTTCTGTTTTCTCCTTTGTTTTCTGTTTTGTCTGCCTTTTGTCTTTTGTTTTTACTCGAAATGACTTTTGTAAAATATGGCACTTGCCCATATAACATCAGTGCAATATCCAACCCTGGTATAAAATGGTTTTGGGGCCAAATGTTTTCATATGGATTTTATTTAAATAAAAAGATATTAACCAACTCTGTTTCCCTACTGTTAGAGTCACTTAGTTAATTTAGTATATGTTGAATATAATTTTAGAATTGTCTCTGGATTATTTACAATATTATGAACAATTTAGTTTTCAAATTTGAACAACTTTTATTTTCACTTTCAGTTTAATTTCCATTTGAATTTGAATTTGAAAAGAGATATGATACTAATGATGATTAAGCACTGTTGATCATGATGACATGGCATAATCAAAAGGGTGATCACTGTAGCTTAATACATGGGGTGTTACAAATCTCCTCCACTAACAAGAATTCTCGTCCCGAGAATTAAGAGGTAGAAGGGAAAAGTTCGGGGTATTCAGCACGAAGATTATCCTCATGTTCCCAGGTGGCTTCATCTTCAGTATGATTCGAGCATTGCACTTTGAGGAACTTGGTAACCTTCTGACGGGTCCGACGTTCAGCTTCATTGAGAATGCAGATCGGATGCTCCTTATAAGATAGATCATCTTGCAATTCGAGCATCTCGTGATCCAGTGCGCGGTGCGGAGATTCCTTGAAGCAACGACGAAGTTGCGACACATGGAAGACGTCGTGGATATGAGAGAATTGCGGCGGCAACTCCAATTTATATGCCACCTGACCACGTCTAGCAACAATGCGGAAAGGACCAATGTAGCGTGGGGCTAACTTGCCCTTGATTCCGAAGCGGTGAGTGCCCTTCATAGGAGTGACACACAGATAAGCTTGATCACCAGGTTGATAAGTCAAACCGCATCGTTTGCGATCATAGTTGCTCTTCTGGCGGTCCTGAGCCGCCTTGAGATTTTCTCGAATGATACGGACTTGTTCTTCGGCGTGTTGAATAATATCCGGACCCATGAGCGGTTGTTCCCCAGTTTCTGACCAATTCAGAGGGGTTCGACACTTACGTCCATATAGAACTTCAAAGGGAGCCATTTTCAAGCTGGCTTGATAGCTGTTGTTATATGAAAATTCCGCATAAGGAAGAGATTCTTCCCACTTCTTACCAAACGATATAACACAAGCCCGAAGCATGTCTTCAAGTACTTGATTGACTCGCTCGACTTGGCCTTGGGATTGGGGGTGATAAGCTGAACTCCAGGTAATATGAGTTCCCATAGCTTCTTGGAAACTTTCCTAGAACTTTGAGGTGAAAAGACCGCCACAGTCCAAACTGATCTCCTTCGGAATACCGTGGAGTGAAACAATTCTGGAGATATATAATTTTGCTAACTGACTAGCAGTGATCGTCTCCTTGATAGGCAGAAAGTGTGCAACTTTAGAAAGTTGGTCGACGACGACAAGAATAGCATCGTGACCCTTCTGTGACCTGGGAAGTCCTATAATGAAATCCATCTGAACCTTATCCCATTTCCATAGAGGAATAGGCAGTGGTTGCAGAATTCCAGCAGGCTTCTGATGTTCTGCTTTAACGCGACGACACACATCACATTCAGCAACATATCGAGCAATATCCTGCTTCATTTTAGACCCCCAGTACCTTTGACGGAGATCACGATACATCTTGGTGCTACCCGGATGAATAGACAGCGGGGTATCATGTGCCTCCTTCATGACCTTGTCAGTCATAAGCTCGAAACAAGGTACGACAATGCGGTTTCTGAAATACAAGGTTCCATCTTCAGAAAGCGAGAAATCTCTGTACTTTTCAAGTTGAAGATCTTTCTTCATGAGATCAATTTCAGCATCTTTAGCTTGCGCATTCTTAACAGCTTTCTCGAGATCTAGTTGTATCACGAGGCTATTAAGAGAACCCTGTGGAACAATACGCAGATTCAGCTTGCATAGTTCTTCAAAAAGACGAGGTTGAGCTCGCCTAACCATGAGGTTGTCGCAATAGGACTTGTGGCTTAAGGCATCAGCCATCACGTTAGCCTTGCCAGGGGTATAGAAAATACCCAAATCATAGTCCGCAATGGCCTCCATCCATCTTTGCTGACGGAGGTTTAGAGATGGCTGGGTGAACAACTACTTCAGACTTTTATGATCCGTGTAGATCTCGCAACGATTACTGAGAATGTAATGTCGCCACAACTGCAGTGCATAGATGACAGCAGCTAGTTCTAGATCATGTACCGGATAATTCTCTTCGTGCGGGCGCAACTGACGAGAGCCATAAGCAATCACTTTACGCTCTTGCATTAGGACACAACCTAATCCTTCACGGGATGCATCACAATAGATCACAAAATCTTTGCGAGAATCCGGTGGAGCAAGTACTGGGGCAGATGTCAACTTGTCTTTGAGTGTTTGAAAACTTTCTTGACATTTTTCTGTCCATTCAAATTTAACGCCATTGTGAAGCAGATCAGTCAGGGGCTTAGCAATCTTGGAAAAGTTCTCAACAAATCAACGGCAATAGCTTGCAAGGCCAAGAAAACTTCTCACTTGCTTGACGTTCTTCGGGGGAGTCCAGTCAAGAATAGCCTGAACTCGTTTCGGGTTAACAGCGATTCCATCCTTGGAAATCACATGACCAAGGTAGGTTACTTCGGAAAGCCAAAATTCACATTTGGAGTATTTGGCATACAACTGGTGTTCTCGGAGCCTTTCCAGTACAAGACGGAGGTGTTCAGCATGTTCTTCTTTATTCTTCGAATAAACCAGAATATCATCTAGATAAACCACGACGAACTTGTCGAGGTAATCCATGAAGATGTAATTCATCAGATGGGAGAATGTGGCTGGAGCATTTGTTAAACCAAATGACATGACAGTGTACTCATAAGAGCCATAGCGAGTAACAAATGCAGTCTTTGGAATATCCTCTTCATGAACACGGATCTGATGATAACCCAACCTCAAGTCGAGTTTAGAAAACACCGATGATCCAGCAAGTTGATCATACAAATCATTGATCTGAGGAAGCGGATATTTATTATGAATTGTGGCTTCGTTAATGGGCCGTTAATCCTGAACCAATCGGTTAGTTCCATCCTTCTTCTTAACGAAGAGTGAAGGTGCTCCCCAAGCAGAGGAACTGGGGCGGATGAAACCCTTCTTAAGTGATGTGTCGATTTCCTCCTTAAGTTCGAGAAGATGGTGTGGAGGCATCTTATAAGGACGCTTCACAATAATAGTTGTGTCTGGCTTCAAGTCAATGACAAACTCGACAGCTCTAGCAGGGGGTATTCCTGGAAGTTCTTCTGGAAATACATCTTGAAAATCACGAACAACTGGAACGTTCTTGATGCCTTCAAGAGGTGAAGCATTCAATGCATTCAGAACATAAATCTGGCTCTCAGCATCCTGAGCTATTCGTGGTGAGTATTTGACTGTCTGGCCAGAAGGGTGAGTGAGCTGGACTGTCTTAGTAGCGCAATCAATCAAAGCATTATGGGCTGTCAACCAGTCCATACCGAGAATGATGTCTATGTCGGAAGGTCCAAGAGCAATAAGGGAAGCAGAGAACATCAACCCTTCAATTTTTATCTGATTGTTGTGACTTACCATCTTGGTTTGCCACCTGGAATGGGGAGTGATAATCTCTAATGGTGTGGGCAATAACTCTAGAGGTAGCTCATGCCGCTGAGCAAATTGCTGAGACACAAAGGAATGTGATGCCCCGGAATCAAAGAGAATAGAAGCTGCAACTGAATTAACTGACAGAGTTCCCATCACGATTTTAGGAGACTCACGAGCTTCTCCCATTTTGACGTGAGTAACCTGGCCTCGGTCCATAGCAGACATCCTGGCTTTACGATTTCTGCAACGATGGGTTCGATGGCCCTTCGTACGACCATAAGGAGGACGTGGTGCATCCTGAGGAGAAGCCATAACATTAGGCGGTCCATCATGAACCGTTAGCTGTCTCGGCGGTGAAGGCAGACGAGGTGCAACATATGACGGCCTGGGTGTTGGAGCAGGTTGGTGGTAAACATTGTGCGGAATCCACACTCAACGTTTCTGAACAGGCTGACCCGAGGATGGGCCAACGTCATGAGTGCGCTTGAGCGACTCCTAGTGCTTAGCCAGAGCAGTTTCAACTTGGAAAGATTGGCTGACAAGCGTTGCGAAGTCTGTGCAATCATGGACAGCAAGTGCAAGGTTTATATCGGTACGTAGTCCTTCACGGAATTTCTTCTGCTTGCGGGCGTCAGTGCGGACGTCATCTTCAGCATAGTGGGACAATTCAAGGAATTTCCTCTAATATTCATCCACAGTCATTGCGCCTTGTGTAAGTTTGCGGAACTCCTGCTTCTTCTGGTCGATAAGACCTGGAGGGATGTACCGTGCATGAAAAGCTGACTGAAATTCCTGCCAAGTGGTTACAGTCTCTGCCGGTAACATATCCTTGTGGCTTTCCCACCATTGAGCAGCTGGACCCTTTAAGTGGAATGTCGCAAAGGTGACGTAACTGTCAGGGGCAACATTAGCTGACTCCATCTCAAATAGGATATCACGAAGCCAATCATCAGCATCCATAGGATTGGTGGAGTTGCGGAAAACGGATGGATTGAGGCGCACAAATTCTGGCAGAGTTATTGGAGCAGACTGTTGCTGAGCATCCTGAGTTGGGAATTGAGCCATTAGTCCGGTCATAAACTGACGGTTGAGCTCAAACTGCTGATGGTTGAGTTCAAACTGCTGCATCATTGCGGCAATATAGGGTGGAGGTGGAGGATCATCGGCCATCCTGCCAATTCAACAGGGGCAGTTTAGTAATAACAACTGCATGTGTATAGAGTTCATGATGTAACATGGGGAATGAACAGGAAGGGCATTAGATATATGATAGTAGTCGTTAAAGACATACCAATCCATTCACGGAGTTGGATTCAAACGGATAGTACACGCACAGGAATGCTCGCAGCTAGACAAACTAGGCGGCGCGCAGGCACGCGGTAAGGAAGCACACAACAAGACATAGCAAAGGCTACATCCACGTCGGAGAAAAACTGCTGGGGCGAGGAATCTGCAAGTGAAACGCAGGGTGCCCTCGATAAGAGGATCCTGCAAGCAGAACCTGGCCCGCCATCTTGAAGGAAGGGGGGGAATTTTCAGAACTCCGGGTGGATGTGACCACGAGAACCTAATGTTGGAGTTAGTAAAATTTTAACCCGAAAGGAAGAGAGATCAGAGTCCCAGAGTAAAGGTCGAGGAGTAAAAGATCCTAATACCACCCAATTGGCGACGTGGGCCCGTAAGCCACACATCCAAGTTAGTAAAATAGCTTTCAAGTACTAGACTCAACTTCGACCAAGGAGTTGGAAAGGGGGATTCCTAGAGGCTGTCGGCTCCGATACCAACTTGTGACGCCCCCGGCTCAATCGTGCACTAATCATACACGCAAATGCACACGATCAAGCCTAAGGACTCACGGGAAGATATCACAGCACAACTCTAAAACATAAATAAAGTATAGCATTAGGAGGAAGGATTTTTTCAATGAGGCACTTGCTTGCATACGGCCGTGGACCTGGTAAGGCCATAGACGTGCTACAGTAGTGGTAGATGTTGTGCCTAATTTCTAGCGAAAGTACTGGAGTAGCCCAGTGGCCAAGTTCCATTCTCCAACCGCTGCTCCGCCCGGGTTTGATTCCACCTGATGTAGTGAAAATATTCACAAATTTTTGCCTCTGCCTTTGACATGTGAGTGCCCATTGTCATCTACGCACACCACCTCCAACACACTCAACATTGTGTGGGCATTTTGAAAATAGCATATCTTTTTGATTGTGCATCATATGAAGATGTGCTATGCATGAATGTTGATCAGCATGATGTTAACTGGCTGGTAGTTCCATTTTTGACCATAAATAAAACTTCCAACATGATGTTATCTCTGTTTGAAAAGGGCGTGTTAATATAAATGCTCTGCCTCAGAAACTTGCAGTTTCTTCTCTGAGAATCACATTGTCTGCACTTTTATATGAAACTACATTTTTTAAAGTGCTAAAAATAGATCTCTAGAATTCATAAAATACTTCATATGCTCAATACAGCAAATATGAAATTCAAAAGACATTCATATCTGAAAGTACTCTCAAATCTAAAACACAAAACACAACCTGCAAATACTGGACAACCCTAACCTCCTCCTCAGACTATTTGGGGGGGGGGGAGTCCCCTCCTATTCCTCGGCGGTAGATAGCCGCCCCGTCGGACGAGGTGAACGGCGAGAGAGAGGATGGCAGGGAAGCATCATCGCGCCAACTGCTTTTCTCCTCTTGCAGTTGGGTTCGGTCGACGAAGACTCCACCAGCTCGCTCTGCCATGGCACACTCACAAACGGCACCGTGTAGATGCTCGATCCTTCAATCTCGGGTGGATGCTCCATCTTGGATCGGTACTCCCACCACCGAAGCCTCACGATCGGATCCGGTGAATCTGTTTGCTCCATGGCCTAGAGGAGCAGCTCTATGTACTCCCGCGCGACTCCCTCCTAGTGTATCGCCTCCTTTTCGCTCTTTTCCCAATATTTGGCCATCGCTTTCGCCGTCGCCGCTAATTGCTCCGGGTTGTCAAACCCAAACTATATCTCCAACATCCTAGCTAGCTTCACAGGGTCGCTACCTGCGAGCCACACGTATCGGTTGTACTCCTCCATCGATCTACTTCTCCGCAGCACCTTCACTCATCGGCGGTGGTTTTTGAATGGAAGAGGAGAGGAGCGGCGTTGGTTTTGGATTAGAACGGGAGAGGAGCGGCGGTGGTTTTGAAATGGAAGAGGAGAGGAGCCGTGCTGGTTTTGGATTGGAACAGGAGAGGAGCGGCGGTGGTTTTGAAATGGAAGAGGAGAGGAGCAGCGATGGATTTGGATTGGAACAGGAGAGGAGCGGCGGTGGTTTAAGAGAAGAGGAGCGGCACTGGTCTTGGAAGTATTTTTTTGTTTTGCGTATTTTGGGTCAAAGTTTGACCACGTACTGTATTTGACAAGGAAAATGCGAATGCATGTCATCAAAAATTGTATCGTTTGGTTCTTATCTGAATGTACTTTCAAATTATATTATTTTTGCAACATAGAACATATATTTTATTTGTGAAAATCATGGTCAAATATGACCCAGAATACAAGGGAGACTAGTTAATGTGGGGTCGCTTTCTTAATTGAAGGGTAAATTGATTTTGATTTTGATCCAGTCACAGCGCGCCAGCCCTCTCGTCCAATACTAAATCGCTGCCGCACGCTCCTCTCCCTCTTCTCCATTGCAAAATCACCCCCTCTCCTCTCCATCATCTCCATTCCAAAACCACCGTCTTGCCTCTCCCTCTTCTCCATTGCAAACCCACCCCCTCTCCTCTCCAACATCTCCATTCCAAAACCACCGTCTCGCCTCTCCCTCTTCTCCATTGCAAAACCACCCCCTCTCCTCTCCATCTTCTCCATTGCAAAACCACCATCTCGCCTCTCCCTCTTCTCCATTGCAAGACCACCGTCTGACCTCCCATCTTCCAAAGCTAGCACCGGACCTCTCAGAAGGACATCTATGGAGAGGATGCAGCAGCGAATCGGGCAGATCACCGGCGGTGACCAGGCGAAGTTAGTCAGGTTGAAGGAGATCCTTACTTGGTTTGACAACAAGTGGGAGATTTTCAGGACGGTGAGGGCCATGTGGCAATGTATGCGAAAGAGCGAGACAGCGGCAATGAGGGCGGCAATGTACTCCCCGGTGGCAGTCACGCCGCAGTCCTTCGAGTTCCTTGAGTATCTCCTCTGGGCGATGGAGCAGACAGATTCTCCCGACGCGAAAGTCAGGCGGAGGTGGTGGGCGTACAGGTCGAAGGTCAAGCATCCAAAGGATAATGAATTGATCAAGTACGGTGTGCCGTTCATGAGGGTGCAGTGCCAGCCGGAGCCACAGGAGTATTCGTTCTCCCACCGCAACAGGAGGCCGGATGGCGCGACGTTGCTTCCCCACCATTCTCCACGGTTCCCTCGCCGCTCGCCTCGTTTCAACGGCACCGGTAGGGCTTAAGGTAAGCTTCGCACTAACCTAATCTTCCATCTGGTCATGCTTACAATCAGTGTGACGGCTAATGAAAATCATCCTTATAATCAGTGTCCGACTACTAGACCAATCACCCTAAAATAGCTCTGGACCAAAAACAAAGTTGTGACACTGTGAACAAATAAAGAAAAATAGATTGGTGCTTCTTGCAGAAAAGAGTACTCCCTAGAAAAGTGCCAATATAAGCTACTAGTTTTTTATTAGAGGATTTGCTGCCGAGAAAGATCTGTCCACAGAGAGCGCCACCCATCCCATTGGTGGTGGATGCCAATGCTTAGATGGAGCATGGTTGGTGTCGGTAATTTTTACTTGGCACCTCGCACTCTGCATATATGCCGGTTCCATCCGTACATTTGTGCAGTTCCACCAAAATGCAGCTGAATAACCCTGTTTGCACAGATAATGAAAAAGCATGATTACATTATAGTGGCACTAGTTGATAAAACATACACTAATAAATAGAAGAAACTTGATTTTCTTAATGGGAAAATATTGCGATAGTATCACAGTATGCCATGCTGCGAGGGCGAGATGGGCCCTGCGACGCCTCATACGGTTGGCCTCATACTGGAAATCGACCCAATTCTCCCCGATACACCTTCTACCAGTGATGAACATCAGTGTACAGCGGTAGTACAAGGAGGGGCCTTGAGACATTCCAATCTTTATTTTTATGCAGATCAACTAAAATTAAGCACCCCAGTTTGCCGAAACACTTAAACATTAACAATGGGACTACTTGATGAAACATATACTAACAAAGAGAAGCACTTTCTTTATCTACATTGGAAATGAAATGATAGAGAGGACACTCGGTCTATTTTAACTGTATTATTACTTCATTTTATCAGTGGCACTAGGGTCGAGCAGGTGGCAAGCAAGGTGTACCGTGCATCGCAAGGATGGAGGCCGGGGGTGCTTAGACTGGGATGCTGAAGCTGGCTCTTTCAGTCCCTATCTTCCCCCCTGATGTTTCTGTGGCAGCATTTGGGTTGTAATCCAAACTTGGTCGAGCTGGTGCTGCATCCCCCTACCTGCTGTGACGCCCCCGGCTCAATCGTGGACTAATCATACACGCAAATGCACACGATCAAGCCTAAGGACTCACGGGAAGATATCACAACACAACTCTAAAACATAAATAAAGTCATACAAGCTTTATATTACAAGCCAGGGGCCTCGAGGGCTCGAATACATAAGCTTGCGTACAAGCGTTAGCGGAAGCATCAGATATCTGAGTACAAATATGAAAGAAAAACACAGATAAGCCCTTAGAATGCGGGGCAAAATAAAACACTACGATCAAAAGGCGCAGGCCTCCTGCCTGGGATCCTCCGATCCTACTCCTGGTCGTCAGCCAACTCGTAGTAGTATCCACCCTCGGGGTAGTAGTAACGATCGTCGGCGGGGGCAGCTGTATCCGGGGCTCCGTCATCTAGTTGCATCAAAAGGAATATGGGGGAAAAAGAAAGCAAAGCAACCGTGAGTACTCATCCGAAGTACTCAGCAAGCAAGGATCTACACTACATATGCAACATTAGCAAAGAGAGGCTGTATATGTGGACTGGGCTGCAGAAATGCCAGAATAGAGAGGATAGCCTAGTCCTATCGAAGACTAGCATCTTCATCGGTCTTGCAGCAATAGAAGAGAGTAGAACAGTACAATATAATGTAGCAGTATCATTAAGTCTCAACCTCACCCAGAGATCCTTTCTCGACTCCCTGCGAGAAAGCAATCCCAGAGCCATACAGTCATCAACCTCGTCCTGAGATCCCTTCTCGACTCCCTGTGAGAAGCAATCCCAGAGCCATAGTATCCAATTCTAATTGTATCAATCAGGATACAACTCCGAGTGTCCGTTACCAAGGATCCGGCTATGCATAGATTAGTTCTTCCCTGCAGGGGTGCACCAACTTACCCACCACGCTCGCTTAACTCCGGCCGGACACACTTTTCCCGGGTCATGCCCGGCCTCGGCCAAACGACACACCGCAACCCTACCTAGAGCTCAGCAGAGAGGTCCCCATCGGTCTACATCCTAAGCGCTCAGAGGTCTTGGGCCATCGCCCTGTGCACTCCAAGTCGCTGCGTGCAGGGAGAAGCCAGGCACCAGGGGAGCGTCGGTCCGTCCCGGCCGCAATGCTGAACTGGACGTCTGACAGAGCCTTCGGCTGATGCATACGATGCAGAGTGCCCATAACTTTTCCCACGTGATGGTTAGTGCTATCGGGCCAAAGGCCCACTCGAATCAAATATCCAAACCATTAGTACCTTGGGGTTGCGGTAACGAGCAGAGGCTCACGAAAGATGTGACCCCGTCGCCCCGTCTTGAGGACTTCCGGCAAGGGCCAAGAATGCCCGGCCACGCCTCGCATTCATCACTCGGGCACCATCCAGGCAACCCGTCTTCACATCACACGCGGGTACCCCTCAGGGTCGACCCACCTTTTCAAGTATCAATAATATAGTCCAAGTATCCGTGTGTCCATAACATCAGGGGAATCCGAGTTATCACCCTCGTTGGATTCCTACACGATGTATCCGTCAAGGTGAACTCGAAGGAATCACCCTCACTGGGTTCACACTTGAGGTGTTGTACAACGGCATCGTTATCGAAAGCGGTGAAGAAGGAATCACCCTCAATGACCACGCCCGAATAGCTACTCTACAGAGTTAACATCAGAAGTGCTACAAGAGGTTTCACCCTCGGCACTCGATAATAACGCTGTAGTGTCGTTACAACTAAGGGGGTGATGTGCGGTGCCGGGGCCTGGTCTTCGATCCCGTTGATCGGGTCTTCGGATAATCCAGCGGGGTAGTCGGGATAAGTGGGGTCACTGATAGGTCTCTACCCAGCCTATACTAGACAGTTTAGGATAAGCAGGTAAGGTTTCAATAGCAGGTTACAATAAACAGGCTATGCATCAGAATAGGTAAAGCAGTAGCAGCAACAATTCTAATGCAAGCATGAGAAAATAGAATGGGCGATATCGGGATGATCAAAGGGGGGGGGCTTGCCTGGTTGCTCGGCAGCAAGGGCAAGGTCGTCAACGGTGGCGTCGGGCTCCGGAGCTGCGTCGGTCTCGGGGATGACATCAGGGTCTAACGAGAGAGAAGAGGGGGAGGAAACAATAAATACAGAGCAAACAAGTGCAGCACAAAGCATAACATGGCAATACACGGTGACAGAGGTGATCTAACGCAGTACTTCACGTATCAGACGGAGCGGGAGAATATCTGACGATATTCCCCGGGTCTTTGGATTTATCGGACATTCGATCCAGAGAGGGAAGTTCCATATTCATCATGCTAGGAGCATGTGAAAAATGAAAGGAGGGCATATTCGGATTCGTGGGATTTTTTTGATGAATTTTCATATATAAATTATTTTCATCGGAGTTACGGATTAAAAGGTATGATTTTCTAAAGTTTTTATTAATTTTTGGAATTTCTGGATTTAATTAAATCAACATTATCCAGAACAGTACAGGGCGACGTCAGCATGATGCATTGATGACGTCAGTAGTCAACTGGGGGCCGGCTAGGTCAAACCTGACCAGTGGGACCCACATGTCATAGACACAGGGCTAATCCAGGGTTTAAATTTAACTAAAACTAATTAACAGGGGTGTGTCCCCACCTGTCAGTGAGTAATTAGTAATTAATTAACTAATTAATTAATTAACATTTTAATTAACAGATTATTTATTTTTAAAATTGATTTAAACCATGCGGGACCCACATGTCAGTGGCGGGGTCAGCCCAGTCAGCGGCTGACCCGGTCAACTGGGGGCAGCCGGGCCCTGGGGGCCACCAGGCAGTGACCCTAGGGGTGGCCCCGGCTGGCCACGTCAGCACGGGCGCCGGCGTTTAGCCGCCAGTGGCCAAAACCACGGCGGAGGCAAGGGCCAGCGGCGGAAATTGGCTACGGGGGTCTGTTCGTCGTGCGATTTGCGCCGTTCAAACGAGGGAAACCCACCGCGTCGTTTGGGGGTACTGGGCGAAGCTGGGGCTGCTGGAGTCGACGGCGGCGAGCGCCGTGGCGGACGCGGATGTTCGGGCCTCGACGGGGTGGAGGCTAGAGGGCACGGGGGGACGCGGGGGTGAGCTTGCCGGCCTGAGCGCATTCTGCGACGAGCTCGACGGTGGCGAGCGATTCGGCCATGTCGGGGCAGGAGCTACGGGCGGCTAGAGAGGTTAGAGACGGGCGCATTTGGCATAGTGGCTCATCGCGGAAACGCAGGGTCTAGGTAGTGGGCTCGGGGAAGCTCGGAGTGGATGGCACCTCGGCGATGGCGACGGCGATGCAGAGAAGGGGATCGGCTCGATCCCGTGGTTGCGCTGCTCCCTGAGTCGATGCAGGGCTCCCGCTCGATGGAGACAAGGACAGCGGCTCGATCGGGCACGGTGGTGAGGCGAGGCGGCGATGATGGACGCGCGATTCAGGGAGGCACAGTCATGGCCGCGTCGGGCGAGGTGAAGTGAACCAGGGAGAGAGAGGGAGTGGGCGAGGCCGCTGTCGAGCAGGAGGAGAGGGGGGCCTGGGCACGGGCGTGCGTGCGTGCAGAGCGCTCGACAGCGAGGCGCGGGGTGAGCAGTAGGTAGGGGATGAGGTGGGAAGTGGGCTGGGCCGGCATTGTGGACTCAGTCCAGTGCCCTGGGCCTTTTCCCCTTTTCTATTTTCCTTTTTCTGTTTTCTCCTTTGTTTTCTGTTTTGTCTGCCTTTTGTCTTTTGTTTTTACTCCAAATGACTTTTGTAAAATATGGCTATTAACCAACTCTGTTTCCCTACTGTTCGAGTCACTTAGTTAATTTAGTATATGTTGAATATAATTTTAGAATTTTCTCTGGATTATTTACAATATTATGAACAATTTAGTTTTCAAATTTGAACAACTTTTATTTTCACTTTCAGTTTAATTTCCATTTGAATTTGAATTTGAAAAGAGATATGATACTAATGATGATTAAGCACTGTTGATCATGATGACATGGCATAATCAAAAGGGTGATCACTGTAGCTTAATACATGGGGTGTTACACCTGCCTAGCTTATGTGGCGAACTTGACTCCTGCTAGTACTCAGTCCGTTCTAGTAGTAGTTGCATAACTGCCCGTTTACACTGAGATGTTGTCGGATAATGGTTCTCAATGGTTGGGTTTCTTTAATGTAATCGGAGGAAATCCCCTCTTTCGATATATAAAAAAAATCAGTGGCACTAGCAGTGCCAAAACATTTCCTCAAATTAATAGTGCCACTAGATTAAGGTGCAAAATAATAACATTACTGCTTTATCATGGCAGTGCCAAAACAGTAGCACAAGAGCAGAGTCAACATGCAGAATCTTTGGCAAACGGTCGGACTAAAATAGAAGATACCTCGCGATGGGAACCATATCTGCAGTCAACGCCATCATAGAAGGGATGACACCAGTCACCAACTTGGATGATTCAATTCATGGGACCTTTTTGTGCAGTTCACCTAAAATGAAGCAATGTCCCATGAGCTAGCAGCTTCTTCTTCATTAGTTGCAATAAAATTGAGCAACATCAAGGTTGGTCGTGAAGCTCGTGGAATGTTCAACCATAATTTGGATATCATTTGTGCAGTCCAACTAAGATCAAGTGTGAAATGTATATCTCTATTTGCACAAAAAGGTGGAAAGGAGGGTGACTAACAAGTGATGAAACATACATCAAATGAAAAGAAGCATGTTCCTTATCTGAATGGCGATCCTACAAGGACAGTAGCAATTTCTAAAGCAGCAGCATTGCTAGATATTAGTGTGGGCATTAGGATTAACTATGACAACCGTTAAATACGACATTATTTTAATGGTGCCATTGCTTCATTTTACCAGCAACATTACATTAACAGTTGCTAAAGAGTTGGTATTTGGGCACGGGAGAGTAGGCGGACCAGGATAGTTGCATTTCAAGAAGCAACTTATCTTAATGGGAAATTTGACAGGACATGAAAAACAGTGCCATTGATTCATATTACTAGAGGCATTACATTGAAAACAACATTGGTTTAACGTGTCCTTACTTTTAACAGTGGGACTGCTACATTTTACCAGTGGCATTATAGACTGCTACATTTTACTAGTGGCATTACATAAGAGGGGCTCGGGGCAACAAACATCAAAACAGGATATCTGGGTTGGTCCCATTTTTGTTCGGCATAGCCACCTTCTACCGTGTGAGGCTAGCAAATCTAGTGCTGGACATACTTGTTGACTTGTCCCCCAGTCCCCACTTTCTTTCCTTTTTCAACCAATAGATCGGTTTATATTGGGTTTGTACTGTGTTTCCCTTTATTTCCCTATTAGACCAAGAGACTAGTTGGATAGCCAGTCTCTGCTACTTTTCACCCCCATTATTTCCTCTTTCGACCAAGTCCTAGATTCAGGTAACAAATCTTCCCCCACCCCCACCCCCTTTCTTCCCTGTTTGAACCAAGTAGTACTAGATTTGACTGCATGAAGTAGTTTTACCTCTTAACAGTAAAAATTTAGGTAGCTTTCGAATAGCCGATCGATCCTATCTATGAGGGGGCCTGAGAAATAGTAAAATATACAAATGCAGCGACGTCAGGAGCTGGGGCAGTAGAGCAAGGCCGGTTTCGAAGGAAGTTATACCTGAGGGTCGCCGGGATGTTGCTAGGTGGGCGGCGGGAGGCCAGATCTGCCCACACTATGGCAGCGAGGAAGAAGGGTCCGGAGGCCCTCCCTAGCCGGCGCTGCGTGGGAGAGAACAGCAAGGCACACTGATCGGGATGCGCCGGCAGTGGGTAAGAGCCGTCGCCGAGGACGACCGCATGAACATGGCACCTTCTCACCTTCCCCGGCGGAGGGGATCCACCGGATCTGTGACCAGCGGTGAGCAGAGAGAGAGAGAGAGTGTGGCCACCGCTGTCGTGTTTAGATCTGGAGAGGACGAGAGAGTGTGAAGAGAGCAACACTAGCAAGCAAGCGCGGAGGCTCCTGCCTATATAGTGGAGTAGTTTTCTTTTATCTACCGGAGCCAGCTTGACCTCGTCAATGACTGTCGAGAAGTCTTCATGCACGTGCCCTGGAGGCGCAGTTGTCATCATTTTGATCTGAAGCACCGGATTACCCTATAACACGAAAAAATGCCACATGACAAGAAACCATAACCTCACTGCCCCAAGGAGACAACATGAATCCCGACGGACAAACTAGACGAGGATCAAAGCTCAAATTAAAGACAAACTCGTAGAAAAGGGGTCAATCGATAGATGTCCTAATTAACATAGCCGACTTGACCTAGATGGCAGCCAAGTAGTCTTCGTGCATGTGCCCCCAATGACCAGCGCCTTGGAGGAATGCAGTTGTCGCTCTTTAACCCTCCCAGTGATCCGAAGCACATGACACCTAATATTGCGAGATCATAAGAAATGTTTTTTTAGATTTCTCATCAGAACTACAGCCCTGTACAAGACTGCCTGCACGATATGTAGATGATAGCCAATCCAGCCGTCTGCTGGAGTCTGGTCACATGCATGGACGAACTGATCTCCCGTGTCGTGCAGGGATCGTCCAGGCACCGACGTGTTTACAACACTGCTCCAGTACTATTGCTCGTCTCTCTCTTCTATTAACTCAGCCAACTTGCGGGGACGAGGGAGTGTGCCTATGGTCGGTTCTCAATTGTGGTCCCACATGTGTGTGCAAACCCAATATGACGCGCGTTCCATTCAGAGAGCGGCGTGCCAGACCGACCGACCGTCTGGGGTGCGACGCAAACGCGATGGGCGTGCTGTATACATGTGTACCGCCGTTTTCTTGAGGCTTTGCTCCATGGCAGAATCCTTGGATACAAAATTATATTTAAAGTCGAGGGCAGGGCTTCTCCTGCGTGGTAGGTGGGGTAGTTCCGCCTAGTCGGTTTGACAGAGAGGCAAGAAGATGAGGGAGTAGGCTGCTGCAAACATAGGGCTGTGTGATTTGACAGCTCGTTACTGCTGGACAGGTGAGGCCCTGTGATTTGACTTGCCATTATCATTATTACTGCGGCGCTACGACCGGTGTGAGTCTCCTGATTCCTGACCACCTCCATGGTATACAGGTGCCAAGTACTAGTACTCCTTACTCCTTGGCAAATGCAGTAAATACTATGAAGAAAGAGATAGAGAGAAGTAAAAAAAATACTCTTATAGCCAACCTTATAGCTAACCTTGTTGTACGAGTGACTAAGTGTTGACTATGTACGACATGCCAACATCAGATAGCCTAACGCACCTGGACGGAGGAAGTAGTTTCATGCATGCGAAGTAGGCAAAAAAATGCTCATTTATAGCTGTCTGAAATCTCCAAGGGCGCGACCGCGCGAGCGAGGCGACGGTCGTGGTAGGCGCGACCATGATATGGGCTGCTGACAGCCCTTGGATCTGAGATTGAACGGTCGCATGCTAAGTTGCTGAAAATTTGCAGAATAACCCTCCAGGATAGGATATTCACCCATAGGTCTAGAATCACGCCATGCAACCGTTCGATCTCAGATCCAAGGGCTCTCGGAAGCCCGTATCATGGGAGCATGGAAAGCTTTGTATCACCTGTAATTTTCCAGATGCTTGACGTGCGAACACACAGATGCATGAAGCCATTTAATTGGGCGTCTAGTAGACATGACATCTAATTGGGCCCCCATAGTACTGTGCATGAATCCATTTATCCACCGGGCAAGCCACTACCATGCCATTCGCACGACCCACTCAAGCATTTTTACAATCAGAAAACCGCTAGCAGTTCGCTCCTACTTGTCCCCGACCGTCCTTTAACATTATGGCAGTTCGCTCCTAGTCATCCCGTCCTTTCACATTACAGCAGTTCCACTAATCCTAGCCCTCCTCCCAAATCCATGGCGTCCCAAATCTCCATGATCGGCGGTGAGTACAAGGTTAGAACCATCACCGGCGATGAGTTCGACATCATCTACACCTGTTCTTCCACGACGGTGAAAGGATGCCTTGCTCGCTTCAGACGCATGTTCAAAAAGTCAAATGGTGATGAGTGGGTCGCTGGGCTAGATGTTGAGTACACCACAGTCCTGGGAAAAGAGAACAATCTAAAGGAGGAAGAGAGGAAGAAGCCTGCCGTGATCCAGGTTTGCGTGCATAACTTGTGCTTGGTCTACCACATATGCCATGCCGATGTTGAGTGCGAGGATTTTAAGAACTTCCTCGCGGGCGGCAAAGTTAAATTCATTACTGTAGACTTTACGAACGACAGAAGAGTCCTGAGTCGGATAGGCCTCGTTGTAGGCCAGCCCTTCAACCTCCAGAAGAATGGGCTGGTGCCCTCCCGTCAGCCTTTAATGCTGACCCTGGCAGGAGCCATGGTTGATCCTTCGTACGGTAAACTAACAAAACCTCCACCAGAGTTTCATCTTACATGGCAGTGGAATGTACTAGATAGAGACCACATCCAGTACGCTGCAATGGATGCCTACCTTTGTTTCAATATCTACAAGGGTTGGATGAAGAGCGAGAGCCAAGTGTGCGGTTCAAGAAAGAAGTATCGGCTAAGAGGAAGAGGGACAAGGACGAAGTCGAGCACGTGGACGAGGAGTCCGAGTAAGGTGGCAGTGTTGTTGCTCATGGTGGTTCTAATGCAGTGTCTACCGGATTAGTTGCTTAGTTTAATTTTAGGGTGCTTAGTTTTATTTGAGGGGTGTGTTGTGCTGAGCCCCCAACAGAACTATGTTATGTTCCTTCTCGTTACTTTAACTCTTCAGTATGTACATACTAGTATTTCTTACAGTTCATCTTGTAGTTGGTAGTACTACCACTCGTTTCTTCACATTATATACGTACAATATATATGGCCAACATCATATAGCCAGCAGTTGGCTATACTATAACCACGCTCTAAGCATGCCACATACGCAAAACACTTAAATGAGATATGTAATTCTAAAAAAAACTTAAATGAGAGAAGTTTACCCAAAGCATGAAGGAGTTTAGTTGTCAAAGAATTAAATAGGTATGCTAATTTCTTTAATAGACTTTAGCACCCCATCTAAGCACGTACTAGCTTTTTTAATAGTACTATATGCATAATTTGGCGACGAGCGCTCTCTATATGTACCACCTTTTTTCTTTAATTTCATCTTGTTAGTTTTGCTCCATGGTGCAATCCATCGATACTACTACTGTACAAAAGTATACATTTAAAAGGCTAGAGGGTGTGGCAGTCTCGCTTCGTCGGTTTCACGAGAGGCGAGCGCCTTTGTGATTTGACGGCTCATTACTGCTGGAAGGCGGGGCCTTGTGATTTGACTGCTCGTATAAATGTTGCCGACAACCTGAGGAGGAGCAAAGAACCGTGCGGTATAATCAAGTTTTCCACTGGAGTACTAGTACGATGGAGGAACACAAAACACGGCAGCCCAGTGCGATATGGCGATAAAAATTGATCTAATTTGCTAGTCATCGATCCCACGACGCTGCTCATCGTTAGCATTGTTCTATTCATGCCTCGCAGAGAATGTGACATGTGCGGCGAAACACCCGAAGCAAAAGAAGAAACACAGGAGCAAAAGAAGAAGGAAGATTATCCCCCAAAAAAAGAAGGAAGACGCACACACAAGTCTGGGGCGCTGCTCTCTACTACATGAAGGGTTGCTGGCCGTGGAGTCGTAACTGCTTCTTCATCGCCTCCACGACCTCCATCTCCTCATGCATCTCCTCCGCCATCTTCTTCATTCTGTCCATGACGCGGGATTTCTCGACGCGAGCCTTCATCATCTATTCCACGGCTGCATTATGTACCTTGACAGCAGTCGGGTGCTCAATGCGGAGCTTCGCCAACTCCTCCTTCTGTTCCATGACGTGGGCATGCAGCATCTTCACCGAGGAACTACTCTTCTCGTGCAGCTTCTTCCAGCCGGCGTTCTCCTCCTTTAGCAGGTCGAGCTCATGGCGGAGCTTCGCCTTGTCCTCGTGAAGTTGCAGGATTTCGCTGGTCGCCTTCTTACCCGAGGCAATGCTCTCCTTCAGCAGCATCACCAAGCCGGCAGTCAACTCCTCCTTCTTATTGAGCTCAGCGGGCATGTCGTCGAGGCTCTCCTTCAGCAGCTCCACCAAGCCGTCGATGAACTCCTTCTGCTTATTGAGCTGATCGGGCATGTCGTCGAGGGATAACGACTCCAGCACCGCCAGCTCGGCATGTTCGCCTCCGCGGCTAGGGCACTCCTGGGAGCCCTCGCCTGCTCGTGAGAGATCTTTCAAGGTCTCTGCGAGGCGGCGAGCCCTCTCTTTTTTTTCGCGGCCTTGGTCGCCGCTCCCTTGTTACGAGTAGTTCTCAACCTAGAGCTCTGCATACCGGCCATGGCAAGGACGGATGAACAAGAAAGACTAATGAGGAGGAAGGGAGAGTGATTTTTGGCTAGGTAGTTCCCCTTTTTATAACCTAGTACTAGCACTAGTACTAAAACCTGCATAGTGGGAACACGTTCAGCTTTGATACGTACTAGGTGTGAGCAGGTTTGCACTTAATTATAGCATGGTAGTACTACTTTGGAATGTGATGGGAACAAGCTAAAGATTAATTGATGGTTTTGGTTTCGAGGCCCGAAACGACTCCCGATGAGTTTCCTGGAACACAAATTTCAAGTACTACTGCTCAAATGCAGTCGCACAAGTCAGTGATGTAACTGGTCGTACATGTCAGACCAAGCCGATGCGTGTCCCTTTGGTGAGACGCGGGTCTGACCGACCGTCTGTTGGTGCGACCGACCGTAAGTATTACGCGATGGAGACTTCTGGTTTTGGCTTCGGGTGATTGTCACGACCAAGCATTCAAAAACTAGTGATAAATCAATTACCATCTTTTTCCAAATGACCAAGTATTTTCACAGGAATACAATACATATAGATGGAGTGATTTTCATGGTTGCAAACTGCCATGGCGCCGCAAGTTCACTGCAGCAGCAACCGAATAGGTCACTGCATCGCTGGCGGGGAAGGAGGGCAGCTCACCTCGCCTACGATGCATGCCCAGCGGCGCCGCCGTAGCTGGTCCCGCAATTTGGCTTCTCCTACCGCCCATTTGAACAGTTGCACTAGCTGCTCATGCCATTCCGCAGGCATGCACGTTCTTTCCTCTGCGGTCGACTCCATGAATATGATCTCTGCCATTAGCCCTAGCTCAAAATCAACGCGACGCTGCCAGATGCTGACATCCCTCAGCATCTCTCCCCTGAGATCGACTTGCGCCTCGGCCTTGTGCTTCGCCAGGCGCAGCTCCTTCGAACTAGTCTCCAATCGATGTGACGCTTCCTCGATCCGATTTGCCCTTGCTGCCCACCACCGGAAATGCAGCCCTGGCATGTCCTCCGGCGCCACCGATCTGTGATTCCAGAGCAATGGATGCCCCCAGAAACACATGTGGGTTTCGCTCAAAGGTGGCAGTGCTGCGGGCCGTAGCGAGCGGGCAACCCGCGGGATCCTGGGATCTAAGGGATTATCCATGGTAGGATCCTCCATGGCGGGATCCGGTGGGCGAGGCGGGAAGGCAAGCATAGGCGCTGGGAGAGCCCTATGAGGCTAAGATAAAGATAGTACTACTCCACTTCGTCCATATTTAAATACAAAGGCCACCAACAATAACCCAGGCAAAAATTGATCATCCTGCCTACATCCTGGTTTATTGGCCCCCTTTTTATTTTGTGCCAATTTTTGACCAAAAATTTAACTAAGAAAATGTTAATGCATGTCACCAAAAATTATATCATTGGAATCACATTTGAACATAGTTTTCGATGATATTAATTTTTATGACATGAATAAATATTGTGTTACTTAAAATTATGGTAAAAAATTGGCACAAAATATGAAGGAGACCAATGGAAGTAGCAACCCATGATTTAACTACTCGCATGCACGCAGTGGAGTAGTAATGTCTTTCTCAACTATTTCCTCCCTCACGTCCACTCAATTTGCATGCAGTGTATTAATTGACCATCAATGAAGTGAACGACTTTACACGCGTCAAATTATCACATGGGGTGGATCTTCGTACAAAAATGTGTCCCACCGTGTACCCGTGTGTGCATGCGAGGGAATGAGTGCGTGCGTGCACATCTTCGCTTCGTGCATGTACTGCCAGTGTGTGCGAGAGAGGATGAGTACATTCTTCTGGAACCAGCAGCATGTCACTGTGATCAATCCACACAAGGAGGTCGCGACAACGCCTTCACATGTGCCACGTGGCTTCATGGATGCCCCCACATCATTTTAATCATAATATATTAACTGAAAAAGGGAGAGACACTGTGTAGCGTGCCATTGGAATTCTAATTTATGTGTTTTGCACATACTGGAAGTACTAGTAAGGTACACGTGCATTGCACGCATGAGATTTGGCAACCAAATTATGAATAAATACCACACTATAGCATGTAAGCTTTGAGTCATATATGCATGATGTAGACGTTCGTTTAATTCTTATAGTTCATCTCATTCAAAATCAATTAGTTTTTATAAAAAAGTTAATCTATTTTATGATTCATGGAATTGTGCGTTGTAAAGCATAAAGTAAAAACAAATAATGGCAATTCAACTAGAAAAATAGTTTGGGCAATTATGATACGGAAGATTCTAGAACAAAGGAGAAGTACTTGTGTTTTGAGGTTTGTGCATTATGCTAAAGTTCAACCATGGAATCTTCTGGATTGTACATGTGGCAGAATCTGGTGGAATGTAGATGATATCCAATGGCCAGTAGTGCTCGGATTTGCCATCTCTGCACCGTCTAATTGGCTTCATCCAACGACCATCTTTCAATTTTATTCGCACTCAATATAGGGGTATAGATATAGATATAGATATAGAGGTATAGATATAGACTAGTGGCACATCATCTAAAGCCTTTCTACACACTCATTTTTTGTAGAAGTGTGCTCCACCATGCACCCGCGCGTTTGTATGTGGGAATGAGTGCGTGTGTGCACCTCTTCTCTTTCACACACGTAGTCTGTGTGTGTGAGAGATACTAAGATATGGTGAGGGAATACGTTTCAATGCAATTTGTGTGAAGGAGAGGCCTATATACATACATGTATGTGCATGGGGCCGGGGTGATATGCGAGAAGGGAGGGGAGGGGTCGACCGCACGAGATATCGATAGAGATAGATAGAGGGAAGAGCTCTATGAGCATACAAGCACTGGGATATGGGGGGTGGGGTGCTGGAAGATGGTGCGAGGGGCCAAGTGGAGGGAGACTATGAAGGAGTGCACAAGTGCGAGATCGATATTTAAAGAGAGGGGGCGAGAACATGCGCGGTTGCGCGCATTGGCGAAGCCATGAAAAATAAATGAGCTAGGGGGCCAAGCATTGCTAATCCTTTACGGGGAGGGCCAATTCATCAACTTAAACCATTTTACCAACAATTGATCTACTGATCACATTAATTCATATTAGCCTCAGTATATAGTGATCTTAGGGGGGGGCAGGGCCCTTGCTGCCCCTATCTTCTCCACTGTGCGCGCGTCTGAGCGATGAAGTGGAAGGCATGGATGATAAGAGGGGGACGATGGACACATAATGTGGGTGTATCAGATATGTAATCCTATATAGAGAGGTATAGATTGATTGATGTGTACGTTGGAAAGAGGGTGAGACCTGACTAGATATATAGATCGATCGGTTTGTGTGGAAAACTGGGAAAGACCTAGCTATATATACACACACATAGAGGAACATCGATCGTTGTGCATGCATGTGAGAGATAAAGAATGCTCGAAGTGATAAAGAGGGGGAGGTGTGTGTGTGTGTGCATGCATGGGAGACCGACCTGAAGAAAAAGATTGCATGTGTGCGATGGATAATGCCGAGTGGTAGTGTGTGTGCATGAATGCACGAGAGAAAGTTAGTGGTATAATTATAAAGAGAAGACGACTGTGTGGGTGTAAAAGACTAGGTGAGGTCATAATCAATGTAAAGTTGAATTCAAATATTTGAATAAGAGATTATGATTTTTGAAACCCATGCATGCATGAATATAACTGAGATATGCGTGGTGTGGTTTGGAAACGAGCATGCTATACAGTATACACATTGAACAAGCTCAGACTGATTTGAATTTGAGATACGAATGGCAGGCATCGTATGGCCACATTGCATCTATGCATGGACACACTATTCAAATTGGAGATGATGGGTGGCTTTCGCATCACATATCTATACCCCTATATAGTGTGCGAATAACTTTGAAAGATGGTCGTTGGATGAAGCCAATCTGACGGTGGAGAGATGGCAAATCTGAGCACTACTGGCCGTTGGATATCATCTAAATTCCACCAGATTTTGCCACATGTACAATCTAGAAGACTCCATGGTTGAACTTAAGCATAATGCACAAACCTCAAAACACAAGCACTTCTCCTTTGTTCTAGAATTTTCTGTATCATAATTACCCAATTTTTTTCTAGATGAATTGCCATTATTTGTTTTTACTTTATGCTTTACAACGCACAATTCCATGAATCTTAAAATAGATTAGCTTTTTTATAAAAACTAATTGATTTTGAATGAGATGAACTATAAGAATTAAACGAACATCTACATCATGCATATATGACTCAAAGCTTACATGCTATAATGTGATATTTATTCATTATTTGGTTGCCAAATCTCATGCATGCAATGCACGTATACCTTACTAGTCTAAATGGTGTGTGTGTGTTAAACACATTGTACGTAGTATCATACATGGTTTAGATTCCGAACATCTAGCTAGAGCATACATGTACTATGATTTGAATTAAACATAAAATGGATACATATATTTGAATTCGAGATCGTATGTACATGTAGTTCATATTTATATGGGAATTTACTACTCCTATATTCATGTCATGTGTTGTGAAGATAATATTTAGATGGTTGTATAACTAACCCGAGTACAATCCCTTTCAAATAGGGAAAATGTACTCAAATTTAGTCCATATGCTAGACAACACGAATTGTTTTTTTTATTGTTGAGGGAAGTGCAAATTGATTTGGTACTGTACACGTTAATTTGTTGTCCCGATTTTTTTAGTTTTTTGTTGTTGTATTTGAATGCATTTCTAGTAATATAGTAAAACGGGACATGGCTCTCTCTAGTGAGGTGCGAATTGTCTTTTTTTTGTACACGTTAAGCTTGTTCTCCTGAAATTTCAAGCTGCTCCTTGTTATGCCAAAATTTCAAGCTAGCATCTTTGTCTATAGTGCTGCGAAACTCCCGCCTCTTCAACCCGCGCCATGTTACCCCAAAATATTATGATAGCTCTTTGTCTCGTTGTGCTCCAAAAACTCCCTCCATCTCAACCCGCGCCTTGCTATCCCAAAATTACAATGCGCGCGAAAACTCCCACCTCCTACGAAATCCCGACACGCGAAATGCCCGTGATACCCCTGAACCGAAAGAACCGCCTAGCTCAAATCGCTGGGGGTACTTTTGTAACTTACCACATATTTCAGACAAGCACGTCCCTAAGCCATGGTTCCCCCCTCCCATCCCATCCGCTCCCCATTCGTACACCGAGGCCGCAAAAACCCGCCAAGCCCCACACCCTCCTCCGCCCGCCACCCAGCCGGAGCCTCTTCCCCGACAACGTCGTCCACAGCAACACCTCGACGTCCCTCATCCACCGCACCAGATGAGGATCCGTTGTCGATCTCGTCGTCCCACCGGTTCAGCCACCCCGTCCTCCACCTCCAAGGAGCTGCCCCGATGTTCCCCTCGTCTTTCGCGCCACCTTCATTCCCACACCACCGTCTTCACCTGCACCACCGGAAGAGTAGCATCATCACCGATTCCTCGAATGAAGTTGAGGCCTAATCGGCGCCACCAAACAGGTTCTACACTAATCACTGCATTTTCTTCTTGATTCGATCTCACGGTGCTGCCGGCGCTCAGTCCCGAGCCGACATGGCGCGGCTCCATCTACGGCGGCGTCGCCGGCCACTTCCTCCATGGCATCGCTCCCTCAGCGGTGACGTCCACATTAGTAGGAGTTGCTGCCGCTTTGGCTCTCGCTCGCGCTGCTGCTCTGCTCTTGCTCTCAGTCCCCTACCTGGTCTACTCTTGCTCTTGCTCACGCTGCTGCTCTCACTCTTGCTCTTGCTTGCGCTGCTACTCTACTCTTGCTCGCGCTGCTGCTGCATGAGCAGCAGATCCTGCTCTCGCTCGAGCCCCTGCAGCTGCTACCTGAGATGCTGCTACATGACTAGCTGCCCCGGCTCTCACATGCGCTGCTGCTCCGTTCGCTGCTGCTGCTGCTACTGCTTTTCTGCTACTAGTGCATTCAGTTTCGATAGTAAAATTCAGTTTCGACAGCAAAATTCAGTATCGACAGTAAAATTCAGTTTTGACAGTTAAATTCAGTTTCGACAGTTAAGTTCAGAGATGAGCGGCTGATGTATTTTACATCTAGCACTTTGTGGTTATGTATTTTACATCATCTATCGGAGATGCTATTAGAATTCCACTCAGGTTAAGGTTGTCTCTCTTGTCCTGCTTCAGCCTTGCCGTCGTACAACTCACCGGAGCTACTCCAACAACAAAACCCTCCATCACAGCGGAGCAGTACCTTTGCTCCATCGCCAGATGCCTAAGAGCTTCTTCCCCTCCTCCGACAGCCAAATCAGCAGGAGCATCCTCACCGACCAACCCAATCATGCTGAGATCGACATGGCTTCGCCAAAGAGGTTGTACACATGTTGCATCGCTTTTTCACTCTACATGTTATATATATTGTCCACTGAGCACACGTAGTAACATGAAATACAATTAGTCTCTCCTACTATATGACAAGCAGTGAGGTACCAGGCAACTTAGCTATCCGTGATGGACTCTCTTGAACGCCAACATTATTTATTTCTGCGCGTTTGAGCTGTGCATTTGTAGATGGGCCTGGGAGTTGAGCTAGTAGGGCAGTGGCCTGGGTCCAAAGTAGTAGAAGTAGCACAAAAACATTTTTTGAGTGTAGGCTTTTCCCTATTCAAGCCTGCCTACTAGAATCGCCAGTGCTTGAAAGGAAAAGTGAAGGAAAAACATATGAATTGGAAAGTTTCGTATGGTACTACTATTCATGCATTTGGTATAAAGGAATGGAGCAAAGGAAAACTGTAGGATTTGTTCCTTTAGTGTCTCCTTGAAAGAAAAACCGTAGGAATTTTAATATCCACTTGTCCTCCTTTTCAAATTCCTATTCATGAAGCACAAGACTAAGAGATAGTAGCATAATAGCATTATAATCGTACATTTTCTTGTTGTTTGACTTAATCTCACCATGCTTCTTTGCATCCTGTGATCTTCCAATTCTTGTGAACCAAACACCCAGATTGGTAGAAATCCTGGGTTTTTAAATTGTCGGGGTACGACACCTATGGGGTCCCGAGAGACCCCTTTACGATTCGGCGGGGGGAGAGGTATATGCAAAGAGCAGAACCAGTGATCGACGCGGGAAGTTTTTACCCAGGTTCGGGCCGCTGATCCGCGTAAAACCCTACTCCTGCTTTGTGTTCTTATTAGTGTTCTTGAGCCCAGGCTCCAGGAGCGCTCGCAGTGAACAGTACGTTCAAGAGCAGCTACGCATGCAGAATGGGCCAGAAGATCTCCTCTTCCTCTGTAGCAGTTGCCTTGGGCCTCCTTTTATATGCTCAAAGGGGTCTCCACAGTGGCAAAATGTACATACATTGAGGTGTAAAGTAGCTACAGGGTATCATACCTAACCCCTGACGGATTAGGACAAGCGTATTTAATGCACCGTGAGGTGTCCGTTTAGGTGATGATATAGTGGTCAAAACCAAAGATAAAGCAACGCTCATTCAAGACTTAGAAGAAACATTTGCAAACTTGCGCAAGATCAACTTGAAGCTCAATCCTGAGAAGTGCGTGTTCGGTGTTCCTTCCGGCAAGCTCCTCGGATTCTTTGTATCTTGCCGGGGAATCGAAGCGAACCCCGACAAGATCAAAGCTATTGAGCAAATTGAAGCGCCGAGACGCGTCAAGGATGTGCGTCGTCTTGCCGGCTGTGTTGCTGCTCTAAGCAGGTTTATTTCAAAATTTGCTGAGCGCGCCCTGCCCTTCTTCAAAATTTTGAAGAAGGCAGGTCCAATGAAATGGACTCCGGAGGCGGAGGCTGCGCTGCAGGATTTGAAGAAACACCTTTCCTCTCCGCCGATGCTAGTCGCGCCTAAACCACAAGAGCCATTGCTGCTGTATCTGGCAGCAACAAATCAAGTGGTTAGTGCTGCGCTAGTGGCGCAGAGAGAAGTTGATGAGGAAGCAACGTCAACGGCAGGACCGCCAAATGACGCGGCAAGATCTTCCCCGGCAAGGGTTGATCCCGGCAAGACAGGATCTGCGCAAACAGAAGGACCCGTGCAGAAGAAGAAGGTGGTGCAGCGCCCAGTATATTTTGTTAGCTCTCTTTTACAAGGAGCTAGGTCAAGATATTCTGGTGTGTAGAAGTTGCTTTTCGGCCTCCTTATGGCCTCGAGAAAGCTGCGCCATTATTTTCAAGCACATGAGATCACCGTCGTCACTCGCTTTCCGTTGCAACGGATTTTGCAAAATCCGGAGGCAACCGGCAGGATTGTGGAGTGGGCGTTGGAATTGTCCAGCTTTGGCCTCAAATTTGAAAGCACTTCGACAATTCAGAGCAGGGCCTTGGCGGAGTTCATTGCAGAATGGACCCCAACGCCAGACGAAGAAGTTCAAGAAACAATTCTCCCCGGCAAGGAAATCGATCAGCAATGGGTTATGTACTTTGACGGGGCTTTCTCGCTGCAAGGCGCCGGTGCTGGCGTGCTGCTTGTCGCACCCACCGGGGAGAACCTCAAGTACGTAGTCCAAATGCACTTTCCCCGGGAGAGTTCAACCAACAACACTGCAGAATACGAGGGTTTGCTTGCCGGTCTCAGGATCGCGGCAGACCTTGGTATCAGAAAGCTCATCATCAAAGGCGATTCACAACTTGTCATCAGGCAGGTTAACAAAAGTTATCAAAGCCCATTGATGCAGGCCTACGTAGATGAAGTGAGGAAATTGGAAGAGCGCTTTGACGGTCTGCAGACGGAGCATGTTCCTTGTGCCGAGAACAGTGTTGCTAACGACCTGTCAAAGCGTGCTGCCCTCAAGTTGCCTGTGGAACCAGGAACTTTTGTGCTCCAATTGACTCAACCATCCGTGGCACCATCGATGCGGCAAGAAAAGAGAAGAAAGTTGAACTCTGGCCAGTACTTCCCGGCAGAGCTCCCCCGAGCCGCCGGCAAGGAAGTTGCCGGGATCGACACGCCTGCCGGGGAACAACAGGCTCCGGCAGGGCCTCAGGCCCTTGCTGTCGAGACAAATGTTCCCCTGGCGGAGGAGATGCCTTTAGTCCTAACTGTCGAGCCTCAGGCTCCAGCATGGGCGCAGCCCATCGTCCATTTCCTTCAGACAGGTGAACTCCCTGAGGAACAGGAAGAAGCGGAGAGAGTAGCCCGTCGGTCTGTTATGTACAAGTTCGTCGATGACGTCCTGTACAGAAAGCGACCAAACGGTGTGAAATTGAAGTGCATTCCTCGGGAGGATGGACTAGAGCTGTTGGCAGAGATACATGGGGGCATATGTGGTTCTCACATAGGGTCAAGAGCGCTTGCCAGGAAATCATTCCGGCAAGGTTTCTTTTGGCCTACCGCTCTCCAAGATGCAACTGCACTAGTAACCAAGTGTGAAGCGTGCCAGTTTCATTCAAAGAAATTACACCAGCCAGCTCAAGCTCTTCAAACAATCCCTCTCTCCTGGCCATTTTCGGTCTGGGGGCTCGACATATTGGGCCCTTTCCCCCGTGCTACCGGGGGCTTTGAGTACTTGTACGTTGCTATCGACAAGTTCACAAAGTGGCCGGAGGTGGAAACAGTGAGGAAGGTGACAGCGCAGTCAGCTGTCAAGTTCTTCAAAGGAATTGTTTGCCATTTTGGTGTGCCCAACAGGATCATCACTGACAACGGCACGCAGTTCACAAGTCGCACCTTCATGCAGTACGTCCAAGACCTTGGCGGCAAGATTTGTTTTGCCTCTGTTGCTCACCCAAGAAGCAACGGCCAAGCGGAGAGGGCCAACGCTGAAGTGCTACGCGGTCTAAGGACCAGAACCTTTGACAGGCTAAAAAGTGTGGAAGACGCTGGATTGATGAGTTGCCGGCGGTTCTTTGGTCAATCAGAACGACACCAAATCGAGCCACCGGCCAGACACCCTTCGCTCTAGTCTACGGAGCAGAAGCAGTTCTCCCCACGGAACTCATATACGGATCACCTCGAGTGCTCGCTTATGATGAGCTTGAGCAAGAGCAACTGCGGCAAGATGATGCTGTGCTCCTTGAGGAGAATCGTCTTCAGGCTGCTGTGCGAGCTGCACGCTACAAGCAAGCTTTGCGCCGCTATCATAGCCGCAAAGTTCATGCCCGAAACCTTGGGGAAGGCGACCTTGTTCTTCGATGGATTCAGTCCGCCAAGAATTCAAACAAGTTGACGCCAAAGTGGGAAGGCCCTTATCGAGTAGTACGAGTCACCAGGCCTGGCGCTGTCTGCCTGGAGACCGAAGATGGCGTTCCAGTGAGTAATTCCTGGAATATCAAACATCTTCGCAAGTTCTACCCATAAGGCGCAATTGCCGGGGGATCCCGGCAACCACCTTTTTGTACAAGTCTTGCCGGCAAGGCATGTGATCCTTTGTACAAAGCCAGGCGCAGACCCTGAGCACAGATGAATAAATTTAAGTGTTGTACATTCCCTTATTGATTCCCATGTTCATATTTATATATATGCATGTTTATCTAAGATGTTGTATAACACGTGATCCCGGTAAGTTCTAACGAACCGCCAAGGTTTCATGACTTTATTTTCTCTTCTTTCTTTTTCTCAAAAGACAGAAGGATTCCTCGCGTGCACATTTGCCGGGGGGAAGGGAGATATGAATACCAGTTGGTGACGTTCGGAATCGACACTTGCCGGAGGAAGAACAAAGACGGGAAGCTAAGTCCTAAAAACTCAGAGCAAGTTTTTCTTTTATTACCAAGTTATTTCCTTGGACGATTCCAACTCTTGTATGGAAAATCTGCACGCGAAGGAACCCTTGTTGTAATCAGTCGTGCCCTTATTTTGTTTCGAGTCCGCTCAACAATTTAAGTGGCTGCATTGAGAACGCCAAGGAGTCTTGCCGGCCGCTGTGCCTCCGGCAGGCTGCTGAAGTCCCGCACCCAGCGCTCGCGGCAGGTTGCGCGCCCACAAGTTTTTCAGTAAGCGTAGGATGAACTCCATACATAAAGGAATCAGACAAGGAAAGTAGCAAGCATGAGCCTAAACATAGTCAAATTGTATTACATCCATGAGTTGCCACGATTCTAATTTGAGACTTGATTGTCTTTTACATGGAATAATGACGGCAAGAAAAGGGGGAAGCACTCAATCCCTGCGCTGGCCTTCGATCCTTTTGATGGAGTCCACCTTCTCAAGGATGGGCGCGATGCACTCTTCAAGCGCCTCAACATTTGCATCCTTTGGCAGATGGCCGAGCGCGTTGGAGAGGTTGATGCCGGGGTTGCTGTGCACCACCTTGATGAGCACCTTGCGGAGGACGGCCCGGCAAAGCCGGCGAGTCTCGTTCGCCAGTTGTGTCGCCCGGCTGGACTGGAGCACCCTCAACGCGTTGATGATGCTTTCAAAGAACATCGTCAACCTGGCACTTGGAGATATTCTTTCCTCGGAAGAGTACTTGAAGTTCGACAAGCCCATGGTTGACAGTTCTGCGGTAAGCTTCTCTGCGGTGGCGATGAGACGGCCAGTCCAGATCTCCACTCCCTTCTCGTACTCGTTTTGGGCAGCGGCGGCGCTCTTGAGCAGGTTCCTCTCTCCTTGGAGATCCTTGAGTAGAGCCTTCTCACGGGCCTTGCCGGCCTCGAGAGACCTCTGCAGCGTGGTCAGCTTTAGCTCTAGAACCGCAATATTATCAGCCGCAGAGGAGAGCTGCTTGGTCTTGTCGGACAAGGCAACTTGCATCTCCGCCAAGGAGTGGAGGGTTTTTTCCCTGTCCCCCTTGAGCGTCGAGAGTTCCTTGCCGTGCTCTTGGAGATCTGTTTCCAGCCTCTTCACTCTGTCGTTCAGCTCGTTCTTGGCGGCCTCTGCAGCTTTGGCAGCATCGACGACCTCCTTGAGCTTGCCGGCGTGACTTGCAGTCAGAGCTTCGAGCGCCTCCTTATGTTTTCGCTCCAGCTCCTGGGTCCGCCGCGCGACAAGATTTTCAATATCTTCATCCTTGCTGCGAAGTTTGGCGGCGAGCGCCTGCTCACGAGCAGTGAGATCTTCCTCATGAGCATCAAGAGCAACGCGGCGCCCCGTCAGGAGTGCATCTTCAGCAGCAATCCTTTGAACAGCTTCATCATGCGCCTTCTCCATGTCTGATTGCTTCAGGAGGATCTCATTCCACTGCTGGCTCTCCTGTTCCCGGCCGGCAACCAACTCTTGGAGGGCCTCGGTGTGCTAGATCTGCATTTGTGCGACGCGCCTTTGGAAATCTACTTCGGCCGCCTCAACAACTGCCATTCTGGAGTCCGCTTTGTCTTTCCGGGCGCGATGGAGAGCCTGGAGTTTGCGGAAGTTCTCGCCCATGGCCTGAAGGAGCTGATCCTCTTCAGATATGCCGCTGCTAGTGCTGGGATCGTCGACAACTTCAAGCCCGGCAGCAGCGATGATTTCTTCGAAAACTTCTCCTTCGTCTGGTGCCCCAGTGCTTGCCGTCCCCGGCAAGTTGATGAACAGGTTCTCACCTACCTTGAGGTACTTGCTGGATGAGGGGCCCTCAGATGTTGATGGCTGGTCCTCAGTGGCCGCCTCACCAGTGACAGGGGGCTCTATGGCCGGTGTAGTGCCTGGCGCTCCTGTGGTAGGAATGCTATCAGTGCGGTCCTTAGCCTCCCTGTCGCCCCCTTCAGCAGGTTCTTCGGCGGTTTCCTCTTGTGCTGTCTTGGCGGCCTCTCCGTCAAGAGCACCACCAGCCTCGACAATGTCATCCTTCATGGCCTCGCTGGCAGCGATCTTGTCTGCTTCGGCGGCAGCGTCCCTGGCGGTCTCCTCGATCACAACGTCGATGTCCATGTGTTCCATCACAGGGAACTCTGAAGGGCGAAGGAGGAAAACAGAATAAGATCAAGGTTGAAGTTTGAAGTGACCAAAGATAGAGAGATAAGAGAAAAAGAATAACAAGCACTCTGAGGCAATCAAGTACCTGCGTCGGGCCGTCGGGAGGTGGCTTCACCCCTCCCGGCAACTCCGGTTGCCGGGGGCGTGTCGCCGGAGTCCGCGCTTGCCGGCTCCCCTTCAGTTAGGACGGGCTCGTCGGCAGGATCTCTTGCCGGGGACGTGCTTGTGGGCGGAGCGGTCGATGAAGGAGGCACAATGGGAATGTCTTCTCCTTGTTGCCGTTCTTCTCCTGCGAACCCAAAGATATCAGTAGGCAGGAATGAAAACCTCGGTACCCGCCAACGGAAAAAGAACAATGAACTTACGCTGGGGGCTGCGCTGGGGGCTACGTTGAGGACTAGACTCCGGGCTCACAATGACGGTTTCTGGCACGCTAGTGGAGCCTGCCGGGGGCTCGTCGCCCATAGAAGTCCTTGACCTCTTCGCCATCCTCTCCAGCAAGGTTTCTGTGTCACTGCAGAAAAAATACAAGCAAGTCAGTAAAGATTGATGCAAGATTGGAAGGTAAAAGCTGTGGCAAAGTACTTACTCTTCTTCCTCTCGCTCCGGACTAAAGCTAGAGATGTCGAAGTCGACCTCCGTTGCGGTGTTTGAGTGGGGAGGCGGAGGAGGAGTCCTAGGCCGCTTGGCTGTGGCAGGCGCCGGGGCAGCTTCCGGTGCGGTGGTACGAGACCCTCCTGCTGCCCCAGCAGTGGCCGCTGGTGTGGGCCTCGCGCGCCGTGCAGGCTGTTGATGAGCCCCCTGCCACGGTCCAGTCTTGCCGGCCACTTTCTTGCCGGGGGCTTTGCCGCTCGAAGAGGGCTGGCTTGCCGGGATGCCAGACGCAGCCTTCCGAAGAACATGCTTCGCCTTCTTCTTCAGGGGTGGAGGCTCTTCTCGTGTCTCTTCTTCTTTGACCGAGTCCTCGCCGGACGAGCTTTCAGCGGCTGCGCTGCTCTCCTCCCCGGCAACCTCGTCCTCCCTGGCAGGCTTCACCTCCACTACCACCTCTACGTCGCTAGCTTCCAACTCTGTGAAGCCGACGCTGCCGGCCTCTGCGGCAAGATTTGCCTCTTCCACCCTAGTAGCAATGTAAGCTACTTCTTGGTCGGTGGTGGCTCGGATAAAATCTGACTCTTTCCGAACAGGCCTCTCCGTCAAGCTGTCAAAGAATTTCTGCGCTTCCTCCTCGCTTGGCTCGGCCCAGGTTGGGTCGAGGCCATGGGCGTTGAACATCGGCAAGAAGGCAATGATTGACCCCAAGGCAGAGTTGTTGCACAAGGGGACAATCCTTGCCGGCAGCCGGTGCTTGTCTTCGCGCTGGAATAACTTTTGGCGGAGAGCGCCAAGCTGCATGGTGGTCAGATTGTTGTTCAGCCCGGGGCGCAGTTTCATGACATCTGTCGCGTTCTTGTACTCCCAGACTGGCTTCCCCTGTTCTGCAGAGGGGCGATGCAGCGGTGGAGAAAGTCGAAGCCGATCATCTCCATCGTCAGCCCGGCAGCCTTCAAGCGAAGGATCCTGGTAGTGGCGATTGTGAGCCTCTCGTCTTCCGCAGCGAGATCGCCCCAATCCTTGCCGCGGACCACCTTCTGTTGCCGGGGATGACAAAAAGGATGAGGATCTGCTTCCTGGATCCAGCACCATTCGGCCCGCCACTCGTCCCACTTTTCGCGGTAAACTCCCTCTGGGTATATCTCTTTGTTCCAAGCCCTTGGAATCCAGGCAATAGATCCAGAGAGAGCCTCTCCTTTTTGGATACGAGGGTAGAAATAATGGCGGAAAAGAGCAGAATTGGGGATCACGCCAGCGAAATTCTCACAGAGATGGGCAAAGATAGACATGCAAAGTACTGCATTCGGCGTGAAATCAAGAAGGCGGAAGCCGTATGTGTACATGATGTCGTTGAAGAAATCGGAAAAGGGGGGACAGAGCCTGCAATAGAAATATGCAGTGAAGATGGGGTATCTGTCCGATCCACCTTTGGAGCAAGCACCTGGGATTACGCGTGTGGCGGGGTGAGCTTGAGTTCCCTTTGCCCATATGCATTGGTATCGCCCCTTCAAAGCTTCAGCATCGAGCGTCGGAGGGAAGACGACGAGCCTCTTCCGCATCTTCACTAGTTCGCTCTCCGGAACTTCGGCTTTCGCCTCCTTGCCTTTGCCTTTGCTGGCCTTGGGCGGCATGGCGACTGTGAGGACGGAAGCTGGGGGCGGAGCGAGCACGGGAGCGGCGGGCGGAAGAGGAAAAGGTTTTGCTCTGAGCTCGAGAAGAGGAAGGCGATGGCGATGGCCAGATTGAGAAGAAGAGGGGGGTAAATAGGTTTGCGCCTCTGCGACTTCTCCTTTTTATGGGGAAGGAGCGGTGCCGCCTTGTTTATTCCCCAATATGAATGCGCCTCTATAGGCGCGAGACAGTTTGCAGCCTTTTTGGCACGCTTCCCACGTCGCGTGCTCCGTGCGCGTAGTGGGGGGCACAGTAAAGCGACATATTTACGAGCAGTTAATCCCCTGCCACGCGTGCCCGTGCACTGTTTGGGCCTAGCCCAACAACGCCTCGCACTCGTGTATGGCCTAGGCCCAGGGGCTCCTGTCGGTGTACTAAGTATTGGGCCCCTAGTACCCCGTACTTGTGCACGGGCAGTTGTAGCCATCCTCGTGGCAAGGCTTGCCGGGAACAGTTCGAGGTTGATTCAAGCCATCAAGGAAATCATCAAGTCAGAGATCTGAGGATCAGCAGATAAGCAAAGCTGGAAATCGAAGGCCAGCTTCCCCGGCAAGATCCTTGCCGGGATGGCCTGTGGAGCCCGGCAAGGCTCGGTGCCCGGCAAGGCCCGGCAATCCCTGGCGCCCGGCAAGGTTTGGTGCCCGGCAAGGATCGACGCCTGGCGAGATTCCGCCACTGTGCCACCGCTTCGGCACAGTAACAAGTCTGACATTCCGGCTCCTTCCCTGGATGCGTGGCGACGCGCCAGTGGAGGAGAGCTTAAGCGGTGCTGATGGGATGGCCCCTTTTTCCATCCCCAAGAAAGTGAGGACACCTAAACGGACACCTCACGGTGCATTAAATACGCTTGTCCTAATCCGTCAGGGGTTAGGTATGATACCCTGTAGCTACTTTACACCTCAATGTATGTACATTTTGCCACTGTGGAGACCCCTTTGAGCATATAAAAGGAGGCCCAAGGCAACTGCTACAGAGGAAGAGGAGATCTTCTGGCCCATTCTACATGCGTAGCTGCTCTTGAATGTATTGTTCACTGCGAGCGCTCCTGGAGCCTGGGCTCAAGAACACTAATAAGAACACAAAGCAGGAGTAGGGTTTTACGCGGATCAGCGGCCCGAACCTGGGTAAAAACTTCCCGCGTCGATCACTGGTTCTACTCTTTGCGTATACCTCTCCCCCCGCCGAATCGTAAAGGGGTCTCTCAGGACCCCATAGGTGTCGTACCCCGACATAAATTCTCTGTTTTGCACATGCATTCCTATCGTATTCCTGTGTATTTCCTATCCCTGCATTGTTATAATCCTCCATTTCAAACAAGCCCTTATAGAATTACTTCTGTTACAGATATGTGTCAAAGAAAACCTTGTGTGGTTTGTCCCGCTCCTGCTGTGCTATGGTCCACCCCAGCTCAGCTGCTCCAACGACGGACGGGTTCAGCATAGCAGGGATCCACCCTCCAGACTATCTTTCGCCACCTCAGATCTTCTTCCCCGCTGTCGCAGCCACGACAACTGCATTACCATCATCAACTGAGCAGATGACCTTGAGGACTACATGGGTCCGCAAGAGAGGTCGCACTCTTTCGTGTCTGCTTTCGTTATGCATCGCTTAATATGATGACATGCTACTTTATTGTCCTGTTCACCGATTAGACTCCGAGTCAGGTCCAAACTAATGCTCAAACTTGAGTTTTTAAATGGTTGTGGGGTACATATTGGGGCAGCAATCAATACTATCTGTCTACTCTCTTGTTAATCTCGGGTGTCTACTATGAGTTTCATGTTGGGTGGAAACAAACATTAAAGGAGCCATTATCTGTATTTTTTAACTGAAGCTATTATCTGCCTGCTATCATTGGTTTTGGGTCTATCCACAGTTTGCTACCATCACTCTGAATTTGTGCGTGCACTCCTTACATAATCTCACTATGTTTTATTCCTATGCATGTCAGTTATTGTACACAATGGTACTGAACATGTAGAGCAAAAGAGACGAGCCTTGCGTGGCAATAAAATTTCATGCAGACATCGCTCCATGGTCGGTTCAAAAGCAACCCCCTCCCCCCCATTCCAGATTGTAATCAAGAGGAAGATAACTGTTCAGAGGGGGATTCAGAGGGAGCAGACCACTCCTATTTACCCCCTGAGGTCTTTTGCTCTAACTTGGCATGCTGATGTTGGTCATATCATGCATATGGTGCCTTGCATTGCTTACTTTATACATAAAATATGTTATCTGCTTAGTTTAGACATGCATTGTGTGAATGCCATCTGTTTAGTTTCTATATCATATATGTGAATCATGCAATGCCATCTTGTTTAGTCAGGCATCATATATGTGAATTTTGCAATGCCATCCTGGTTAGCCAGTCATCTTATATGTGAATTATATCATGCCATCCTTTTTTTATTACGTATTAAATTTGTCAACAATTTTAGTACATTCAGTTACTCTTCCTATGCATCAGCCATTCAACACGGTCATGGAAAAATCTGGAGTGAAAACAAGGTCTTCAGAACAGACAATGCTATCTGACGAAGCGCATGTCTTGCTAGTTACGGATAGCTCCTCAGAGGAGGATTCAGAGACAGATGACCGGTCGTATTCCCCCGCCCCCCTGAGGTGCATGCTCTAACTTGGCAGGGTTATATTGCTCATATCGTGCATATGATGTCTTGAATTGGCATGTCATTTGCTTAGTCTAGACATGCTTTGTGTGAGTGCCACCTATTTAGTGTCTAATTACCATATATGTGAATTTTGCAATGTCATCTTGTTGCAAGACATTATATATGTGAATTATGCAATGCTATCTTGTTGCAAGGCATTATGTATGTGAATTATGCAATGCCATGCTGTTTAGCCAAGCATCATATATGTGAATTATATCATGCCATCCTTTTTTCGTATTACTCATTCCATTTGTCGACAATGTTTGTATATTCAACTACTCTTCCTGTGCATCAGCCATTTGAATTGGTGATGGAGAAATCTGGAGTGAAAACAAGGTCTTCAGAGCAGACAATGCTACCTACTGAAGCAGATATCTTGCTGGTTACAGATAGCTCATCAGAGGAGGATTCAGAGGCAGATGACCAGTCCTATTTCCCCCCTGAGGTGTATGCTCAAACTTGGCAGGGTTATATTACTCATATCATGCATATGTTGTCTTGCAATGTTTAGTTTTTACATCATATACACAATATTGAATGCCATCTCCTTAGTTGACACATCATATATGCGATTGCCCTCTGCTCACTTGCTTAGTATATAAATCATATATTTGAATTATATCATGCCATGATGTTTACATAGACAGCATGTATCTGAATTATGGCATGCCAACCCATTTTCTAAAGACATAATATAGTTATATCATCTCATCCTGTTTACATAGTCATCATATTTTGAATTATGTCATTCTATCCGTGAATTATATCATGCCATCATGTTTCCATCGACGGCATGTTTGTGAATTATGGCATGCCAACCACTTTAATAGACACATCGTATAGTTATATCATGTCATCCTGTTTACATAGTCATCATATTTTGAAGTATGTCATTCTATCCTGTTTAGTTAGCCATCATATATGTGAAATTGTGTCATGCTATCCTGTTTAATTAGCCATCATATATGTGAAATTATGTCATGCTATCCTGTTTGGTTAGACAACATAAATGTGAATTATTTCATGCCCTGTTTTCTTCCCTACTATCCATTGCACCTATCTATCTTACAATATCTGTACATTCAATTACTTTTCTTGTTTATCAGCCATTTGAATTGGAGGGGGTGATGGCCGTATCTATGGGAGTAAAAACACGGTCTTCAGAAAAGATCGTGCTACCCGTCGATGCAAATAGAACCACGGTTGTACTTGCCCAAGAACCAGCCCCACCACACATAACCTAGACTCACGAAGATTGTACCCCTACCTAGTTGGACAGAGAACCAGCTACACCCCTTCTAACCCCAACCCCAGCAGATAGTAACCAGTTGACACAGCACCGTCTCCACCATAGAGCACCCAAACACGAGCAGTTAGTAAGGCAACTGCAGTGCCCAAAGCACGAGGACCACCACTCGGAACCCCAAGTCAACACTTAAAGCAGAAGAAGAATTGTTCTTAGGTCAGGTTTCGTAGCTATGGTTCATACTCCTTTGCTCTTGCATCACTATATTTACTCATACCAACTAATTTCAAATTTGAAGGATGCAATTGAAACTCCAATGGCGCAACAGGTATGTTTTAAACCTGTTTCTTTAACGTATTTGCTGTTGTAACTTGCTCTATGTTGATTTCAGTTTCAATTGAATAAACAATTATGTTCTCATGCCATGCACATTACAAGTGTTGTTATTGCTGTGTAGTTTCCCACACTTATATTCTGTCTATGCTGCTTTGTCTTAAACAGATATGATTTGAACTGTCTCTATCTTGATTTGGCCACATAAATTAGAATGATATAGACCATACAGTGACCATACTACATAGATATATGTTTGTTTCATGTTGTTATCCTGTCCACCTTACTACTGAACTGGTTTACCAAAATGAGTTTCATATACAACATGGTAAACTTGTGATCTGTCTGCTTGTTTCTCTTTTAGAATGTGGACAAAATATTGGAGAAGAGTACCCCATTATGCAATGGTAAAGGAAGTAATGCAGATAAGGTTCAAGATAGTGAGACATCCCTGTTGGTCTCCAAGAAAGCTGATAAAAACAATATTGAAGACACTAAGACAACCCCAAAGTCCTGTCTTGATGTAGTGTTCGAGTTACTGGCCACTGCTGCTAGCACCAACTCTTCGAACTCGCTGCTTGAATCAGTTTGGCTTCTTGAGTCTCAACTTCAAGTTGAAAGACATCGATCAGATGTGCTGTGATAGGAAGCCGAAGGACTGAGGAAGTCCCTGCAGAATTCAGATGCATACTTTCTGGTGCAACATCAAGCACTGGAGGATTTAAGCGCCAAACAAGAGAAAGCTAATAAGCTTGCTAAGAGTCTTGCCAGCATGGTGGATACCCAAGATATTGTTTCTTGAGCTCTTGTGAAGTGGTTTCAGTGCTGGACTTGTTTTGCTGCGGCGTTTATTTGCACCAGTTGCCAACTTTGACAACCAGTGTATGTAATATGCTGCTTTGTTCCCCATATTTGCACTGGTGGTGAACTTTGATGCCCAGTGGATGTAACATGTGTAATAGCCATGATAGCCTAGCATAAGTTGCTTGCTTATTTATTTCCTTGTTGTCTTGTTTATTTGTTTGCTTGTAGTCAGTGCAGTTCTTTTTCCGCGGTTTGCTAGTGGCCGCAATAACCTATTTTTTAAAACTAGGCCACAATAACCATGGGCTACATATTTAATGTAGTGACAATGGGCCTCCTACGGGCCGTAGAAACAATGGGCCTTCTACGGGCCGTACAAACAATGGGCCTTCTACGGGCCGTAGAATCAGTGGGCCTTCTACGAGCCGTATGATCGATTGGCCAAACATGGGCCAATAACGGACCGCATTATGGGCCGTAAACGGGCCAGAGTTGGAATCGTCCGTTCATGGGCTGACCATAACGGGCCATCATTAATCGGCCGTATTTGATGACGCTATGAAAACGGCCCAACGGATTAACGGGCCACAAACGGGCCGACTTTAACCACTGGCTGAATTTGGCCCACAACCGGAACAGGCTAGTAACAGACCATAAGTAATCGAATGCTGCAAATCAGCCCAAGAATAAATGGGCGCTGAGAAGGCCGAAAGATAACACGGGCTGGAAACGGCCCAATGGAATAAGGGGCCGTTAATGGGTATAAAGTGATACACTGTTCACTACGGGCCAGTTTCACCATGGGCCGTTAATGGGCCAAGAGTTACAAAGGGCCTCATATGGGCCGAAAGACATCATGGGCCAACATGGGCCGGAAGTTACAATGGGCTGGACTCATATTGGACGGCCCAGATGACGCTACTGGGCCTAATTCGGATAGGCCATAATGGGCCGTGAGTTAGCGGGCTGTAAATGGGCTATATGCGAATAGGCCGCTAGCAGGCTTTAAGTGGGCCGGCCGTTACGTTTTGACCAGGTCAACCAGGCCGGACTTTTGACCTGAATGGGCCACTGTTGGGCCGAGCCACGTGTCGACGTATCATAGGCGCGTCCCGTCCATTCGCTGGATGACAACTGTCCCAACGCTGGGCCGACACGTGGATCCCCGGGCGAATGAGAATTTTACACGTGGAAAATCCCCATTGGTCCGGGCTATTAACGGGTTATCGGATCCAAACCGGAACCTGATAGCTTAACGGCGACCCGTTACAGTGGATGCCACGTGTCGGTTACCCTTGACGAAAGCACTTCCATGACGCGCCATTTATCATCATGGAAGTGGACACTTCCGTGATGATAATTTTGGTATTGTCATGGAACACTTCTACGACAGCACAGGTATGACTATCTTGATTCTGTCATAAAATCGTCATGGATGTACATGCATGTTAGAAAACATGACCTACTGTGACAAAGACTTATCATCACGTAAGTGTATTTTTTTTGTAGTGCAAGATGGCATGATGTAGAGGGCTAGATCCAAACAATATGAAATAAACCCCACCTTTTTATCCTTAATGGCAACAATACAAATATGTGCCTCGCTACCCCTACTGTCACTGGGTGAGGACACCGCAAGATTGAACCCAATACAAAGCACCTTTCCCATTGCAAGAAAAATCAATCTAGTTGGCCAAACCAAATCAATAGATCAGAGAGAAATACAAAACTATCTTAATCATGCATAAAAGAGTTCAGAGGAGACCCAAATAATATTCATAGATAATCTGATCATAAATCCACAATTCATCAGATCTCAACAAATGCACCGCAAAAGAAGATTACATCGAATAGATCTCCAAGAACATCAAGGAGAACATTGTTTTGAAGATAAAAGAGAGAGAAGAAGCCATCTAGCTACCAGCTATGGACCCGTAGGTCTGTGGTAAACTACTCACACATCATCGGAAGGGTAGCAAGGTTGATGTAGAGGCCCTCCGTGATCGAATCCCCCTCCAGTAGAGTATCGGAACAGGTCTCCAGTTGGAATCTTACAAGGATAGAGACTTGCGGCGGCGGAAAAGTAGTTTTGGTGTGGCCTCTGGTATATGGGGAATATTTGGGTATTTATGGAGCTGAGATTAGGGTTAGAGGAGCCACCGGGGGCCCACAAGCTCATAGGGCGCCCCCTAGGGCGCGCCTGTTGAGCTTGTCACTCACCCATGGACCTTCTGGCCTCCTCCCGAAGCTTCCTAGTTGTCCTCTGGCCCAAGAAAAATCGTCAAAAAGTTTCGTTCCGTTTGGACTCCGTTTGGTATTGATTTTCTGTAAAAGACAAAAACATGGAAAAAACAGCAACTGGCACTGGGCACTAGGTTAATAAGTTAGTCCCAAAAAATGATATAAAATAGCATAATAATGCATATAAAACATCCAAGATGGATAATATAATAGCATGGAACAATAAAAAATTATAGATACGTTGGAGCTGTACCAGAGACAAAGATGCCTCGGAAGCTATTGAAGATTTGTCTATTGGCAAAATTAGCCCAATGGAGGTGAAGGAGAGTACTTCGTCCATTCAAGTGGAAGCCTCAACTTCACATCAAGGTGAACCACAAGTTGACTTGGAGGCATCCACAAGTGGAACACGTCAAGACGAAGGAAATGAGGAAGTACAACAAGATGAACCACCTCGACCTCCTTCTCCACCTCCACAAGCGAATGACAACGCCACCAACAATGAAGAAGAAGATGATGATGATGAGGATGTTCCACCACAACCCAAGCAAAAGCTCTCACGAGTTAGAGCAAGAATCTCAAAGGATCATCCTATTGAACAAATCTTTGAGGACATCAACACCGAGAAAATCACTCGCTCTAAAACTCGTTTGGCCAAGTTTTGTGAACACTACTCATTCATTTCAAGTATTGAACCTATGAAGGTAGAAGAAGCCCTTGAGGATCCGGATTGGATAAATGCTATGCACGAAGAGCTACACAACTTCGAGAGGAATCAAGTATGGACATTGGTTGATAAGCCCAACGATGATCAAAATGTCATTGGAACCAAGTGGGTGTTTCGAAATAAGCAAGATGAGGATGGACAAGTTGTACGGAACAAGGCTCATCTTGTTGCTCAAGGCTACACTCAAGTCGAAGGTATGGACTATGGTGAGACATATGCCCCCGTTGCTAGACTTGACTCCATTCGCATTTTACTTGCTTATGCCAATCACCATGATATTACCTTATACCAAATGGACATTAAAAGTGCTTTTCTAAATGGAGAAATTTAGGAGGAAGTTTATGTTAAACAACCTCCCAGCTTTGTTAATCCCAAGAAACCTAATCATGTTTACAAACTTCACAAAGCCCTTTATGGTCTTAAACAAGCCCCTAGAGCTTGGGATAAATGTTTGACTAGGTTTCTTATTGAAAAAGGCTTTGAAATTAGGAAAACTGATTCTACGCTTTTTACTAGAAGGGTTAATGGAGAGTTATTTGTGTGCCAAATTTATGTGGATGATATCATATTTGGTTCTACTAACCCCCATTTTAGTGAAAAGTTTGGAAGGCAAATGTAAGAGAAGTTTGAGATGTCTATGATGAGTGAACTCAAATTTTTCCTTGGTTTGCAAATCAAGCAAACTAAGGAAGGTACCTTTGTCTTGCAAACAAAGTATACCAAGGATCTTTTCAAGAAGTTCAACATGCAAGAAAGCAAAGGTATGAAAACACCCATGCCTACCAGTGGACATCTTGACTTGACTAAGGATGGCAACCCGGTTGACCAAAAGGTTTACTGATATATGATTGGATCATTATTATATCTTTGTGCCTCCCGTCCCGATATTATGCTAAGTGTGTGCATGTGTGCATGATATCAAGCGGCTCCTAAAGAATGTCATCTTAAGGCCGTGAAAAGGATAGTGAGATATTTGATTCATACACCAAACTTTGGCATTTGGTACCCTAAGAGGTTATCTTTTGATCTTGTTGTCTATTCCGACTCGGACTATGCCGGTGACAAGGTTGATAGAAAAGGTACATGTCAATTTGTTGGTAGATCCCTTGTCTCTTGGTCCTCCAAGAAACAAAACTTGGTATCCTTATCCACCGCCGAAGTGGAATACATTGCTGCCGGATCATGTTGTGCTCAATTACTTTGGATGATCCAATCTCTTAAAGATTATGGGATACATGTTAGACATGTTCCATTGCTTTGTGACAATGAAAGTGCTATTAAGATTGCACACAATCCCGTGCAACATTCTCGAACTAATCATGTTGAAGTTCGTCACCATTTCATTCATGATCATGTTGCCAAAGGAGATATCAATCTTAAGCATGTTCGTACTGACAAGCAATTAGCGGATATCTTCACTAAACCGCTTGATGAAAAGATATTTTGCGATTGAGCGGTGAATTGAACATCATCGATGCCTAAAATTTGGAATAGAGGTTCCATTTGGATACATGCAAGGCATGAGCCTATATGACAAATCCTTGATATTTCTCTTATGACGATGATCATTGATCTTGGATACATTTGCACCCTTGTATGTTATCTAACCCTTGTAGATACTTGGATGAGCATAAATCCATGAGATTGCAAGTCACTCACATCTTGAGCAATCTCTACATCACCAAGTATCTATGCTTTGGTTGTTGAAGTCAAGGAAGCATGAACTTATTCAACATATCCTTTGACAATATCTATATGATGAATTTCACTCTTGTCAATTTGGATACACAAGTGCTATTCCTTGCAAGACTAACCCATGTAGGAAGATGAGCTTCAACTCCTAAGGATGCTCACAACTCTTGATGGACTACATCAACCTTGAGCATCGAACGCAAGTTCAACTACATGATCAAGATCAACACCACAACCCAAGGTATGTCATTCCATCTTAGAGAAGCTTTGCTCCAAGTCATGAGTTAAAGCAACTCAACAAGATGAGAATACATCAAGACACTTAAATGAAAAATGGCAACCCCATTTTGAGCTTAATGATGAGTATGACCTATGATCAAGTGATATCACTTGACTCCAAAGTCAATATACTCTAACATAGGTGACTATGTCGCCGACCACCTCTAGATGAAGTTCTCTAGTGTTCTTTTTGTTCATTGTATTTCCTTTGCATTTCTTCTTACTATTGTGTTTCCCTTCTAAAAAAAACTTCATCTAGATCTCTTTCTGTTGTCTACATTTTACTTCTGTCTCTGAGTTTTAATTCATTGCAAATCTTATGCAAATTCCTTGAAAATTCTTGTGAAATTTCATTTGCAAGTGAGCTGAGTTGACAAAATCTTTTCTCTACATTAAAATTGGTTCCACCGATCCAAGCCTATCGGGCAGACCGAAACACAAGTTCTACTTGGACAAGTTCATTGGTTCTACCAAAATGGACTGACTCGGTCTCACCGATGCGCACCTTCAGTGCCTCTGATATCTCGGAGTAACCGATTCAAATGAATTGGCACCACCGATTTCACTGCTGAGAAAACTTTTTGTCATCTTATATTGCCTATTTCTTTCAGCTCCACTGAATGATTCTTTTTCCTCTCTCTGCATCATGAGCTACATCATGCTTGTTGCGTCTCTCAAGGATCACACTTACTTGACTCATACCCTTCTTGGAAATTGATGTCAAAGGGGGAGAGAGAGAGCACATCAAAGCTTATTCTCACAAAACTAAAGGAAGAGAGATGCACTGTCATAAGAGGAGAGAAGTCACATGTCTTTAAGAGGGGAAAGACATGTCAGCATGTTAGTATTTGATTTGAGATATTTCTGCTTTTGATCTTCTTCATTTCTGCTCTGATTTTATCTCACCCTACCTTCTCCCATTATCAAGTATCAGATTCAGGGGGAGAAAGGGTCCATGCTTAAGGGGAGAAAAATCCTTAGAATTTATTGCAAATCCTTAATTTTTTTGGGACATGTCTACATTCAAATGAAGTACTCACTCTGTGATACTCATCTATTACATGTCATCCCAGTCTTGGTATTCTTGTGGATCTTGAAATCCTTCTTGTTTGAAGTTCTCTTGTGTTATTTAACCATGTTTTCTCAAGTTTACTTTTTCAAGAGTCATCTCAAGAACCACAAGGTAAGTATATGCATCACACTCACACTACTACAGGATGTTGCTAACGCGACACTACGATCAGAGACCTTTTGACGAAACTGTGTGTGATGCATTAATCGCAAATGGTGATGTAAAAAAAACATACGCGGTTCAGATTTTAGTTGCGTGTGCGATGCGGGGCATACGGTTGATCCATATGAACTGTTTGCGATGAGACAGAACAACAGAAACGGGCAGCCATATCAAGGTGTGTGCGATATACGGCATATAGTTTGCTCCGATGAACTGTTTGCTATTAGGGAATGCAACAGAAATGGTTAGCCAGATCAAGGTGTGTGTGATATACGACATACGGTTCACTCGGACGAACTGTTTTCGATTAGGGAACACAACAGAAACGGTTCAACTTAACAAGATGTGTGTGATATGCGGCATAGAGTTCACATAGATGAACTGTTTGCGATGAGTCAAAAGAACACAAACAATTCATGTAAACAAGATGTGTGTGATACATGGCAAACAGCCCACTCGGATGAACTATTTGCGATGAGAAATTATAACACAGACGGTTACTACAGTTAATTCATGTGCGATTCTATGTGTACAAAAAACTTTGAAAAATGCAAACTAGTTGCTTGCGGTAGCTAGGAGTATCGCACACGATGCGTCTGTGAGTACTCGTGTGCAATGATTAGTAAGTTACACATACGTTTCCTTATGTTAACACGTGTGTGATAGATAACATGTGACACCGCATACGGTATTCGGGTTGTGTGCTCCACTTAGTCTTCCCGCGCTCCACATGGGTGAATTGTAAAATCCCCAATCCCTTGTATGTCAATTGTATGGGCTGGCCTGTCTGTATATTATCTGAATGCAATATGGACAATTAATATGCAAATGCCTCCTGGACATCGGTGCTGATCGCCATGTCGAAGACATGGACGTCCTCTACTCTACCGCTTTGCCGGGCACACGCTTAAACTCAATGAACTGTGTACGATACTAATACTTTCCATGAAAATTTAATAACTTGGCTAACAACATTTGAGTAAAATATATATAGTGGTTACACCATTCGACAAAAGGAGGATCTTCGTAACATGGTTTTGACAACCATATGGTCCATATCTACATACTTAACATAGTAACAGCTAGCACATTTTAAGAGGCTGAGGGCCAACAACCACAACTATCCGCTGGAAGCAGCTTGATCAAGGCGACTTGGCATCTCGTCAATGAAAAGGAAGAACCCTCCTATGCCTTGCTAGAGCATGAGTAGAACAGTGTCTCCAATTTTCCAATATGGATGCATTGCCATGACAAGCGAGAACTTGTTAATTTGAATGGTTCCATTTCTGTGGCAAATGCAGTACCTTGCAATCACTTTGGCGTTATTAGCAGGCACAAGTGTAATTCGACCACGCCGGGAAATCGATTCAGGAACAGCTGCATCGGGCAATTTCTGTTGAAATGTAGAATAAAAACCAATTGTAACATATCGTTGAAGATATATATAGTTTATGAGCAACAACATAAAAATAAGACTTTGTACCAGCGTTTTGTGCACACAATTGGTCTTGTTCAATGTGTGCACCATAGGTATAATTAATCCCATCCAAAATCCAACGTTCATAAGCTCTGCTATCTCTGTCAGATTATCAACAAATTTTATGACAGGCTTCTAGTCTTTCCAGTGAAATTTGGTACGCTGAGTAACATACAGATCGTTAACTATGCATCCAACATATCCTGCTTAAAAGGTGGAAAGGTATTATTTATTCATAACATGACAGAAGAATATATAGTGCACATAAATTGGTAAATAGAATTTGTTACTGCGTAGGAACGGAGTCAGAAAATGAAATCACAATTGGTTGCTTAAATAGTGATCAATTAGTCGGAACAAATACCCCAATTTTGCTAAGTAATATGCCAGCATGGAGAAAGTTGAAAGAACACTAACCTCGATCAGAATTTGATTGGCTGATGACGTTGGGGAAGTAAACATCCATGTTAATGAGACCAGGATGTGGTGCCCGCACTAGAATTTTATTGCCAGCTTTCGGTACATAAAACTTAAAAAAAATTCTCCAAAGGTTTGCATCAAAATATGAGTGACCATCTTTATCAAGTTTTACGCTAACTGTCATTGTAAATCCATGCTACGTTGTCAATATGACATCCATGGAGTCATCAACAAAGTAAAGCCCAAGATTTCCTTCTACTCGTGTTCTTGCAAAGCAAGGGATGTGCTGCTTGAAATGAAAATTAAGATCGTAAATTAGATATATTGAAATAACAGAGCAAGATGCAAATATGGGAGTAACTGATAGAACAGAACAATATACAGCTGAAAGCAAAGTACAAAAATATATAATTAAAAATGGATAATGTAACAAAGATTTGATGCAAATATGAGAGTAACCGAATGAACAATACATCATTAATTTGCCTAATATAGGGGAAAAATCGGCTTCGACGTCTAGGCTGCACGTGGCACCGTACCTTTTATCCAAATGTAGCAATAGACGGTATATGTTCACAAATTTAGGCCATGCCGACCATGGTAGGGTGAGATTGAACATACCGAGTGCTCCCTGAAGTCATCTGGAATGGTGAGATAGAACTTCGTTTTTGACTAGCCGCGACCACACTTGCCCAATTTGTGTTCGCACTGTGGACACATGAATGAAAACCCTTGAATCAGCTAGAAGAAAAATGAATCTACGGTGATTTCCGCCGGTTGATTAACAACGACGGACGGACTGCGATAAGAGATGAGTGAATATTTCGCTAAATTGATTACCTTCTCCATGAGAAAAATCCGCGGCCCAATCCCGCAGAAAACCACAATCGACCAGAGTCTAGAATGTCGGTGCAAGTCGGTGCAGATAGGCGGCGGCAAGCGGTAGGGGCGAAATTTCATGCCGTTTGGAGCATGACCTCCGCCCGCCGATGATAGCCGTCGAGCTTAGGGTGGCCGCCGCGATAGAATTTGATGTGGTGTAGAGTTGCGGAGGAGTCCGCGACGAGTCAGTGGGGACGAAGTGGGCAGGGGGCGAGGGTTTACTTTTTCCTTTTGCATCTGTGGGTGAACACACACGGTTTGCAGAGGCGACGAAGATGAATCGTGTGTGATAGTAAATCACCGAGATTGAAGGGGATTCTAAATTTCCTTCGTCCTTTATCCATGAGTTTTTTTACGATGAACATACACCCTGTAAATCACCGTGTTCAAATTTGGCACTTTTCCAGGGTCTTTTACCATATTTAGGGGATTATGTGCATTTTCTAGGCATTAATGCACATAATTCAAATTCAAACAATCGGTGCATGAAAAGGTGCATGAGAATGGTATGGAAAACCATGCTCGTGCTACTTAGTAAATTCTCATGCCTTTTACAAGGAATGGGCAGAGATTTCAAGGAAATGTGTTGCAATAGTCAACCACAAACGCGTCGTTTATTGGTTTTTCAACTATACAAAAAATGAAATACATGCTTGAAAAACATGACGGCTGGCATCGTGCCATGGTATGGCCTCACCATGCCCTAGTAAAAATTTGAGAAGGTTTGGCTTATGTCGTCGTGCACACCCTTCATAAATCGAACCATCACCGAGGAAGTTTCATGGTTTCGGGGAGGAAATCACCAATATTGAAGGGGCCGGGAATCCAAATTTCCTTCCTAGTTTGTCATTCAATTTTTTTCTACGATCAAAATACCCCCTCCAATGCAACGTGTTCAAATTTGGCATTTTTTCGTCCTCATTTACCATATTTAGGGGATTATGTGCATTTTCTAGGCATCAATCCACATAATTCAAATTCGAACAATCGGTGCATGAAAAGGTGCACAAGAATGGTATGGAAAACCATGCTCATGGTATTTAGTAAATTCTCATGCCTTATACAAGGAATGGGCAGATATTTCAAGGGAATGTGTGGCAATAGTCAACCACAAACACGTCGTTTATTGGTTTTTCAACTATAGAAAAATGAAATACATTCTTGAAAAACATGACGCCTGGCATGGTGCCATGGTATGGCCTCACCGTGCCCTGGTAAAAAGCTGAGAAGGTTTAGTTTATGTCGTCATGCACGCCCTTCATAAATCAAACCATCATCGAGGAAGTTTCATGGTTTCGAGTGGGAAATCACCAAGATTGAAGGGGAATCCAAATTTCCGTCCTATTTGTCATTCAATTTTTTTCCAACAATCAACATACCCCCTCCAGTGCAACGTGTTCAAATTTGGCATTTTTCCGGGCTCATTTACCATATATAGGGGATTATGTGCATTTTCTAGGCATTAATCCACATAATTCAAATTCGAACAATCAGTGCATGAAAAGGTGTACAAGAACGGTCTGGAAAACCATGCTCGTGCTATTTAGTAAATTCTCATGCCTTTTACAAGGAATGGGCAGAGATTTCAAGGAAATGTGTGGCAATAGTCAACCACAAATGCGTCGTTTATTTGTTTTTTAACTATAAAAAAATGAAATACATGCTTGGAAAGCATGACGCCTGGCGTGGTGCCATGGTATGGCCTCACCGTGCCCTGGTAAAAATTTGAGAATGTTTGGCTTATGTCATCATGCACGTCTTTCATAAATCGAACCATCACCGAGGAAGTTTCATGGTTTCGAGGGGGAAATCACCAAGTTTGAAGGGGAATCCAAATTTCCTTCGTCCTTTGTCCATGAGTTTTTTTCTACGATGAACATACACCCTGCAAATCACTGTGTTCAAATTTGGCACTTTTTCGGGTTCATTTACCATATTTAGGGGATTATGTGCATTTTCTAGGCATTAATGCACATAATTCAAATTCAAACAATCGGTGCATGAAAGGGTGCACAAGAATGGTCTGGAAAACCATGCTCGTGCTATTTAGTAAATTCTCATGCCTTTTACAAGGAATGGGCAGATTTCGATGAAATGTGTGGCAATAGTCAACCACAAACGTTTGTTTATTGGTTTTTCAACTATAGAAAAATGAAATAAATGCTTGAAAAACATGACGCCTGGCGTGGTGCCATGGTATGGCCTCGCCATGCCTTGTTAAAAATTTGAGAAGGTTTGGCTGATGTCGTCATGCACGCTCATCATAAATCGAACCATCACCGAGGAAGTTCCACGCTTTCGAGAGGGAAATCACCAAGATTGAAGGGGAATCCAAATTTTCTTCGTTCTTTGCCCTTGAGTTTTTTCTATGATGAACATACACCCTGCAAATCACTGTGTTCAAATTTGGCACTTTTCCCGGTTCATTTACCATATTTAGGGGATTATGTGCATTTTCTAGGCATTAATGCACATAATTCAAATTCAAACAATCGGTGCATGAAAGGGTGCACAAGAACGGTCTGAAAAACCATGCTCATGCTATTTAGTAAATTCTCATGCCTTTTACAAGGAATGGGCAGATATTTCGATGAAATGTGTGGCAATAGTCAACCATAAATGTTTGTTTATTGTTTTTTCAACTATAGAAAAATGAAATAAATGCTTGAAAAACATGACGCCTGGCATGGTGCCATGGTATGGCCTCACCATGCCCTGGTAAAAATTTGAGAGGGTTTGGCTTATGTCGTCATGCACGCCCTTCATAAATTGAACCATCACCGAGGAAGTTCCATGCTTTCGAGAGGGAAATCACCAAGATTGAAGGGGAATCCAAATTTTCTTTGTTCTTGTCCCTTTAGTTTTTTTCTACGATGAACATACACCCTGGAAATCACCCTATTCAAATTTGGCACTTTTCCGGGCTCATTTACCATATTTAGGGGATTATGTGCATTTTCTCGGCATTTAGCGCATATAAATCCAATCCAGCTACAGCTACACGGGTGTGATGTGAGGGACGTGGATTGCCATTCGATCACGGCGCATCCTACGGTGCACACGCGCGATCCGCGTGGCTGGGGTTCCGGCCAATCATAATGCAACACACATTAGGCTCAGCGCATACTGTTTCCAAAGGCGACGGAGATGAACCGTGTGCGATAATGGATGAGCAAGATTGTAAGGGAAGCCAAATTTCCTTCATCGTTTGTCGTTCAGCTCTTAAAAACGAAACCACCGCACTGTACGGCTGTCCGGCCACTCCGTCCCAAAGCTCTCTCCAAGCGTCGTTCATGGCACCGTGGCGCACAGTAACTGGTAAGGAAGCGATGGCATACAGCCACGCCGAGTTCCTCGCCGCCCGCGACCGCACACATGGTAAGGAAGCGATGGCATCCCGCCGCGCCGAGTTCATCGCCGCCCGCAGCCGCACAAGTACATGGGCATACTTTGATGCTGCCATGGCCGAATGGGCGGTGGATCTAGAGGCGGCCAAAGCCGCACAGAAGGAGCGGAAATGGCAGAAAGCAATCAAGAAATGAGAGTCCCACCGCCACAAGAAAGAAGAGGCCGCATGCCATGCTGAGGAGAGCTCGGCGGAGATTGAAGCACGGTGGGCTACCGCCGGCAAGGCCGGGAAGGAGAACGATGGCGTCTGGCCAGCATGCGCCGATGCCAGCATGTGAGAAGTAGTTAGTACGTGTGTCGCCCGTAAGTTTGTATAATTAATGACGAGCATCTACCAGTACTACATACGTACTAGTTTTAGAGCAAATTATCAGTAGTACTTTAAGTTGGTATTATCTATTATTAACGTACAATGTCGGTAAGTGCATCCTTTGAGGGCTTTGAGCGTTGATTAGCATGTGTTCACTGAAGATTTGTAGCCGCACCCCGGCCCTAAATACTCCTGAAACGTCCGCCCGTAGCCACCGGAGACTAGAGCTGGCTGCAGCTGGTTTTTAGTCCCACCTTGCCGCGCGAGTTGGCCGCACACTGGCTTAAATTGCCGCGCCGGCAGATGGCGGCAACCTTCTCTCTTGTTTCATAGGATCAAATCTGGCTATGCGAGCGAGGAAGGTTGACACTTGATTGCATTTCATAAACTGATGATTGTACATCGGGTGTCACCTTGCCTCGTTCATGTACATTGAATAATCCTGATACAATGAAAGAGATTTTTTAAATTAGGTGCGGCTGGAGATGCTGATAGATATCAGAATTATTAGAAGACCACAAAACACACGGTTTCTATGGCATACCCGTGTGCGTTTTTTTGCGTTAATGATCCATAAGTTAGTTACCTGTGCAATGTATCCTAATAAAGCAAGCGTACCATTGACCGAAAAAATCAACTACACGTGTACATTTTTTTTGGAGACGGGATCTGCCAATTTTCTTTTTTCTCGCACACGAGTATATTACGCGCTTCGTCTACGTTGTGTGTTTCCCCTGCCCAAGTTTCAAGTTTTGCAGCGAAATTTTCATTAGGCGCACGATTTCAGAATTTATTCATCCCACAACATCCCCGCCCTTCAAGTTTCAACAGTATCTCCCCCTCCCCCCTCCCGGCAGCTCAAGCCGCCACCGCCGCAACCACAGCTTCCACCACATCTACGTTCTGCCCGAGCATCGCCGATCCAGTCAGATAACCCACGGATCTCTATCACGGCCCGGCCTGATTGCTTAAATGGCGCCTGCGAAACATCCTCATGCCTCCAAATCCCCAGCGCCCCTACCTCCAGAGCATCGCCGCGCAAGCCCAACCACATATCACGTGGAGGTCGAGGAGCTAATGGCGGTCGATGGCGCGATGGCCATTGTGCGTGTTGACCCGGAGGAACACCTCGCCTCCACCGTCGCCGACTTGGTGCAGGCTCTGGCCCAGATGAAGTGCCCCAGCGACTACCCCCCAGGACTTACCAGGTATGATCTGACCAGCTCAATCTTACCAATACCACTTGCAATGGCTATGTTTTGTACGGTTGATGTATTAAGCATGTTCGTGCCTTGCTAATTTCAGTACTGCACATTGTGTGATGTTCAAGTATTAACTGTCCAGCTCAATTTCACCAATACCAACAACAAACTTACAATACATGACTCATGATATCACTAGAGATGCTGCCCATTTGCTATTTTTGGTGGATGCTAACCCTGTTGTAGTTAACATGCCTGTCCATGTACTTACGCAGGGTCATAACGGGCAATGCTATTGTTTGCCGTCGATGTTAGCTGCATCCCACGTCTTACAGTATTTTACATCATTTGTGCAATTGCAGTTTATCTTCTAACATTTACTGGCTGCCTGTAGGTACACATGTCAGCGGCACTGATCCATGCTTCGACCCGGAGGAATAGCTCGCCACCGCCGCCGCTGACTTTGGGCGGGCTCTGGCCAAAATGAAGTGCCCCAGGAACTACCTCTCAGGATGACCAAATATGAACTCACCAGTTCAATCTTACCAATACCAGTTGCAATGGCTATGTTTTGTATGTTTGATGTATTAAGCATGTTGTAGTAAACATGCCTAGAATGTTTTAGCTATTTTCCCTACCTTTTTATAGACAACTGGGCCCAGTTGTCTATAAAAAGGTAGGGAAAATAGCTAAAACATTCTAGGCATGTTTACTACAACATGCTTAATACATCAAACGATGGCTATTTTACTGCATCCCATGTCTTACAGTATTTTACATCATTTGTGCAATTGCAGTTTGGCTTCTAACATTTACTTGCTTCTTGTAGGTACACAAGTCAGCGGCACTGATCCACTCTTCGACTCGGAGGAACACCTCACCTTCGCTGCGGCCGACATGGGGCGGGCTCTTGTCCATATGAAGTGCGCCAGCAACTACCCCTCTGGACATACCAAGTATGAACTGACCAGTTGAATCTAACCAATACTAGTTGTAATGGCCATGTTTTGTATGGTTAATGTATTAAGCATGTTGTAGTAAACACACCTAGCCCGTCTTATCTATTTTCCCTACCTTTTTATAGACAACAGGGCCATTCTCTGCTCTAGCAGCACCTGCCTTCCGATGTTTAACTCTATCAATTTCATTTCTATCAGTACCAGTTTCAATTGCTATACTAGGTTGTCTGTTGTAGTAAACAATTCTATCCATTTTTTAATCTGTCCCTTTGCCACCGTGCTACTCTTTCGCAATGAAGATATCACTACAGATGCTGCCGTTTTATTACCATTTGCTATTTTTGGTGGATGTTAACCCTGTTGTAGTTAACATTGCCTTTTTATGTACTTACACAGGGTTACAATGGGCGATGCTGTTGTTTGTCGTCGAGGTTAGCTGCATCCCATGTCTTATACACCATCTCTTCCTAAATATAAGTATTTTTAGAGATTTCAATATAGACTACATACGGAGCAAAATGAGTGAATCTAGATTCTAATCTAAACTATGTCTATAATTCTATATACATCCGTATGTAATTCTATTGACACCAGATTTTGGCATGGTCAAAAACATAATTAAGAAAGCCTCAAATGGAAAAGTGCACAAAGTGAGAAAGTTTCGTATCATCAAAAGGAGAAACTTTGATATTTGGGCCATAGTCATCCGATATCATCTCTAAGGCCGAAATTGTGTTCGAAGTACTGAGATTTTGTATCGAGAACACTGCTCGGCTGATTACGCCCCCAAGACGGCCTCATATGGAAAACAGATCTACACGAATTGTCTTCGCCTCATCGAAACTATCGATTTTCATATAAACATCATCCTAATCCGACGTCGTATACAAAATTTAGAGCCCGCACAGAGCGACCCTACAGTGAGCAAAATATGACGCCCGGGACCAGACACACATGTGAGTATGTCTGATGAGCTGCGTGAATAATTACCAGTTTTGCGGGAGCGATTTGGCCATCAAGATGGCCTCTGATAAAAAATGATCAACATCAAAAGTTGTTTGTCTCGTCAAAACGATCAAAATTGCTTTTGGGCTCCTTTCCATCCGAGGTCGTTTACCACCTCGAAAAGGACCCGCAAGGTGCAGCCAGTTTTAGACCGAACAGTTTTGGGAAGTTCGGACAAAACCATCTGAATTTGACTAGGGTTTTGGACGTGAATCCAAGCCTTTTCCTTGCAGGGGAAGTCCAGCCGCCTCTTATATACCTAAGGGGTGACGGCCGATTGAACAACACACAATCGATCAAATCATCTACCACTTTTTATCTTTTATCTTTTCTCCTTAACCCTAGTTCTTCTTCTTCCTCGTTCTTCCTTTGTTCTTCTTCTTGCAGGGCGGCGAACCTCGAGACCCTAGGGGCGATCAGGTCGACCTAGGGCAGCCCATAGCCGCCACGCGCCCTCACGGGGTGCCTCCCGGGCGTGTGGGGTTTCGGGTCTACAAAAGCGTCCGCCGGATTGCTTGCGTACCGCGCTTCTGGACGGGTCTCCTTCGACGTGAGCTGCCGTTCATCACCCTCAGCTTTGGAGGTACACGGTGACGTGTTCGTGTGTGAACACACTTTTTGGCGACTCCGCTGGGGACGAAGCTTTGAACGGTCTCCGGCCTGTTCTTGCTTCGAAGAGATCGTCATCTAGGGTTTCTAATCTACAAAGGTAATATGAATACCCAGTCCCCTAAAGTAGATGCAAATAATTCATATGGTGTTACTAGATCATTCAATGAGTATACTCTATCGGCCAGCCCTAACTTTTTCAATCATGGATCTAATTACGTGCATAGGCCGATTCAAAATAATTTACATGCTTCAATTTCTTATGATACTACTAACATGCACCATATGTACTCCAACTCTCATGCATCGGCAACCCCAGAAATCATTATGCCGATGAACAACATGATGAGTTTGGTCAATCAAGTTGAAACACCTCGTGTAGGAACTTCCAATAGCATGCAAGAAAGTGTTTCACCTTTTTATTCATCGACTACTAATTTGCAATATACTAGTTCAACCATGCCGATGGATTGGAGAATTGGCCATGCTACTACTAGCTATTCGGCCAGTTACTCTCAACCGTCATATGCTACACCTCATGTTAGTAATTATTCGGCACCGTATACAACTGTAGATGCTCATAATTCGGCTCGGCACCTTCACGGTCATAGCCGAATAAGTGAAAATTTTGCAGCAGCGCACATGCCATCATCTAATATTGTAGCATATAATGCATCCTCTACGCAATTGCATAATTTCGGCAACACCTTAATGCCGAAAGAATCTAAAAGTATTGTGGAACAATTCCTTACAGAATGGAAGTGACTAAATTAAAAAGGGATATAGCCTGAAATAATAAGATTAGTGCTCTTTGCCTTGAAGAACATGATAAGGGGCTAGTTCCTGATTATAATGCAATAAAAGCTAGAGTTTTGCAAGAAGATGAATCTTTGCCAATTGGTAAAATTGTCGAGCAAAAATATGGTTTTACAACAATGCATATGCCTTCACCTAGTACTACATCATATTATACACCCCCTACACAATTGCAAAGTTTCGGCAACACCCATGTGTCATTGCCGAAAGAATCTAAAAGCATTGGGTGGCAATCATATCCGGAGCTGAAATTGAGAAAATGCTTAAAGCCAATTTTGCCGCTCGCCGCCAGAAACAAATAGAAAAAGAATTGGCTCAGATAAAAGAAGCATTGCCAATTGGTAGTATCAATGAAAAAAAGGATGATTTGGAATGTGAAAGTGCTTCGGTTGAAAAAGCCGAATCTGGAAGTATATATTCTGAATCCATCAAATCCAAAGAGGCAAGCATTATTGAGAAAGGGCATGGCAAGCATAGCAAAGCGACCATACGTGGATTTTCTAAAGTTAATGGAGCCTACTTCCTGCCCTATGAGTTTCGTGCCATAGAAATTGATGAACTTCAAGGCCAAGAACAAGTAGCTGAACAAAGTTCGTCCGACAAATATCTTCAATGTAATGATGCACGAAATCAAGAAAAAGATGATGAAGAGGCGTTGGGGAGCCATCCAAAGGCGGAGCAAGATATTATTCAAGTCACACCACCATCATGCTCTCCCAACATATTTGAAGAGGTACGTTTAGCAAGTAAGTTACATATTTTCAGATTTGGTCAGAACTTTATTGTTGATGCATCTATTAGAAAAATCCTCATAAGTAATTTTGAAAGACCAATGAAGAAGGGTAATTTACTTGTTAGCAATAAAATCATTATAGAACATATCGGTCAACCCATTGCGCCATTTATAAAGACCGATAATGACTTATTGTTGCAGCCAAAGCTTTCTTCGTTGCTTTATCTAAAGTTCATATCGAATTGGGTAGCTTTTCTTATTTCTTACTTGGCTTGCACTTGGTCTCATTTGAGACATGTATGTTCTAACTATTTTTGTTTCAGAAACATAAAGCCAAGGTTAGATTCTTTTCAGAAAACCGATGCTAGTATAATATCTTATTCAAAGACATCAGTAAAAGAATGCAAAATAAAATTCATAGCCGAATGGGGTGATACAAAATCTGAACCATTCGTTTTCTTAACTCCAAAGCCGTTCTCACAGCAAGATCGGCTAGAAAATAAAAAAATTACCTTCAATTCAAACATGTGTGATCAAATCTTTGATTTGTTGTTGAGAAATAATTATATTAGAATTCTTGATCACCATGTCGAGCCATCTATCCAGGGACGAATGTATTGTAAGTTCCATGATTCGTCCAAGCATAATTTTGAGGATTGCAACATGTTTCATCAAATAGTTAAATCGGCCATTGATAAAGGACGATTGAAATTTGTTGAGACACCAAGAGATGACCAGTCTATTTTGATTGGTCCTGATGGCAAAAACTTTTTGCATCAACTTCTTCAAGCTGATTCATTAAATGATGAGAAGGTCAAAACATTGGATGATGGGATCAAGTTTTCAAGTAAAGAAGTTGTTGAAGAGCATAATGAACATAATCTTGAGGGCGAGAATTCCATCGAGGTTACAATGAAGACGCCATGGACTGGGGGGCAACAAGCAAATCCAATGATCGATGAAAGCAAATGAAAAGAAAACAAAGGCCGAAATAAGTGCAAGTGTAAGAGATAAAAAATCACCTTCGCTGAACTATTGGATAAATATCAAAAGAAGAGTGAAGAGAAGAACGCTTATCGGCCAAATCATGCAAAGAAACCAAGAACACCCCCAAGGCGCAAATATGAGGATCGGCATAGGCAAAGTGAGAATTTTAATGCAACATATTCATATCCTTATTTTGGGCCGCCAATGCCAATGTCGTGGATGCCTCCCCATGATCATGGAAATCCATATCCTTTGTGGGACAGGTATGTTACAAGCGTGCATTCTCCATCTTACTTTACACCATCTCATCAACATTGTGTAGCTCCAAGAAGGTCAAAGTTTGATGAACAATCATATGTTGAAGACCGTTTCAATAAAAAGGAATCGGTCCGAACCCCATGGACGAAGAAAGAGGTGGTCAAGCAAGTATATCGGGTCAAGAAAGATGGTGGTAAGTGTGCTACTTCAGATTTGATCTCAAATAACAAAGAGCCAATTAAAGTGTTGACATTGGCTACAAAAGGCAAAGAAGTGGAGCAATTAATTGTTAAAAATCAAAGTGCCAAATCTGAAGAAAAGAAGTTGAGGGTGCACAAGGTCAAAAAAGAATTGCCATTGGTCAAAACAGAATCACAGCTGAGATGCCCACTCGGCTTATCGTATTGGTAAAAGAAGGAATTGCAAAATCTTAGTGCACAAGAGCTGAAAAAGAAGAACATGGCATGGGTTCCCAAGAGGATCAATCAAAAGAAAAATGGTGTGCATGCTTATATTGTAACAAGTACAATAAAAGTGAAGAAAGAGAAGGATGGAAGCAACAAACAATTAAGCCGAAGGCGTGCATCACAACATCAAAATCTTCGGTTAGCACATCATCCATTTTCTTCAACCATGCCATTGATGCCTTTGCCATGGAATTCATCCCTAGGTATGATCAATTACCCTCCATGGATTTATTTTGATCCATGGATGCAACATAATTTTCTATATCATGAGAGGGTATTACCAAATCACTATACATTTGGTTAGTTACATTTTGGTTGCTAATACAAAGGGGCCAAAATATTTTATTGCTATTTCATTTGTTTATTTTGGCTATTCATGTTTTGGTGGGTGAATTCTACATGGACCTCATGGCAATGGCCGATATTTATATATCGCCCTAAGAATATATCTAACAATGGCCGGTGTGGTATTCTAACATCGTCCTTAGTTTGAGTAGAGATTGAGGTAAGTGCTTGCATAGAAATTCATAGAAATTTGTCAAATTGATGACATTGAAGATACTATGCATAGACCAATTCACCAAAATTGCAAAGTGGACTTTTATTTCGATTGGGTGTGCTTTGGCTTATTAGTTTTCAGAATTTATGTAAGGCCAAATCATGGTTGATTTTATTATTGAGCATCATATTGACATCATGCATAATACTGATTTTAGCTTTATCTCTCTAGTACCATGGTGATTATATATTGATGGTTAAATTTGTAGCAATGGCCAAAGTGTCGGTGTTGTTTGTATATCTACTTATGGTGCTATTTTATGAAGCCTCATGGTGCTCAAAATATATTTTTTGCACAATAATCAAAGTCAAATCTGAAATTTTATTCAGTTTGGAGCTTTTGGTTGCCATAGGGGCTATACATATTGAGGCTTTCGGTGATTCATTATGAGTAGTGCAACAAATATCCAAGGGTTATCAATATTTTGACGAATCACTTATAGTTTATCTTGGGGTATGTCTAGATGCAAAGTTTACCTTGGGTTGATTTAAAATTGTTCATATATCTAGACATGACAATTCGAAAGAGTTGGCACAGCAAGCATCCGGCTACTATGTTAATCATGGTGTATTGCATATATCTATAAATAGCCGATGTTTATTCTCGCCAACGTAGGTAAGGCCGAATTGGAGCTCATTGCTTCGGCCACTAATGAAACTTTTATGCAGGCGAAGCAAGGATTGGAGGAAGATCATTCGTGATTATCTGCAAATCCTAGCAAAAGGGTGAACAATATGGTTCGGAGGATGGTTTTGAGATACATATCTATGAAACTTTATCACCGGATTGTTATAAAAGTTGAGAAGTTTTCACCTAAGTTTGCATCAAGAGGTTCAAACAAGCAATGGCCGATATATACTTATCATTCTAAAAACATGCAAATGGCCGATGGAGTGTTGACATCATCCTTAGAATAAACTCTGTGCAAGTTATTTTTCGGCACACAAGTTTTGCCGAAAAACAGGGGGCCATGTGTTGACACCAGATTTTGGCATGGTCAAAAACATAATTAAGAAAGCCTCAAATGGAAAAGTGCTCAAAGTGAGAAAGTTCCATATCATCAAAACAAGAAACTTTGATATTTGGGCCATAGTCATCCGATCTCATCTCTAAGGCCGAAGTTGTGTTCGAAGTACTGAGATTTTGTATCCAGAACACTGTTTGGCTGATTACGCCCCCAAGACGGCTTCATATGGAAAACTGATCTACACAAATTGTCTTCTTCTCATCGAACGATCGATTTTCATATAAATATCATCCTAATCCGAGGTCGTATGCAAAAGTTATAGCCCACACAGCGCGACCCTACAGTGAGCAAATTGTGACGCCCGGGACCACACACACATATGAGTATGTCTGATGAGCTGCGTGAATAAATACCAATTTTGCGGGAGCGATTTGGCCCTCCAGATGGAATCGGATCAAAAAATGTTCAACATGAAAGTTGTTCGTCTCGTCGAAATGATCAAAATTCCTTTTGGGCTTGTTTCCATCGGAGGTCGTTGACCACCTCGAAAAGGAACTGCAAGGTGCAGCCAGTTCTAGACCGAACAGTTTTGGAAAGTTCGGACAAAACCATCCGAATTTGACGAGGGTTTTGGACGTGAATCCAAGACTTTTCCTTGCACGGGAAGTCCAGCCGCCTCTTATATACCTAAGGGGTGACGGCCGATTGAACAACACACAATCGATCAAATCATCTACCACTTTTTATCTTTTATCTTTTCTGCTTAACCCTAGTTCTTCTTCTTCCTCGTTCTTTGTTCGTTCTTCTTCTTGCAGGGTGGCGAACCTCGAGGCCCTAGGGGCGATCAGGTCGACCTAGAGCAGCCCATAGCCGCCGTGCGCCATGACGGGTCCCTCCCGGGTGTGTGGGCTTTCGGTTCTACAAAAGCGTCCACCGGATTGCTTGCGTACCGCGCTTCTGGACGGGTCTCCTTCGACGTGAGCTGCGATGCATCACCCTCGGCGTTGGAGGTACACGGTGACATGTTTGTGTGCGAACACACTTTTTGACGACTCCGCTGGGGACGAAGCTTTGAACGGTCTCCGGCCTGTTCTTGCTACGAAGAGATCGTCATCTAGGGTTTGCAATCTACAAAGGTAATATGAATACCCAGTCCCCTAAAGTAGATGCAAATAATTCATATGGTGTTACTAGATCTCAATGAGTATACTCTATCGGCCAGCCCTAACTTTTTAGTTCATGGATCTAATTACGTGCATAGGCCGATTCAAAATAATTTACATGCTTCAATTTCTTATGATACTAGTAACATGCACCATATGTACTCCAACTCTCATGCATCGGCAACCCCAGAAATTGTTATGCTGATGAACAACATGATGAGTTTGGTCAATCAGGTTGAAACACCTCGTGTAGGAACTTTCAATAGCATGCAACAAAGTGTTTCACCTTTTTATTCATCGGTAACTAATTTGCAATATACTAGTTCAACCATGCCGATGGATGGGAGAATTGGCCATGCTACTACTACTCTCAACCGTCATATGCTACACCTCATGTTAGTAATTATTCGGCACCGTATACAGTTGTAGATGCTCATAATTCGGCTCCGCACCTTCACGGTCATAACCGAATAAGTGAAAATTTTGCAGCAGTGCACATGCCATCATCTAATATTGTAGCATATAATGCATCCTCTACGCAATTGCATAATTTCGGCAACACCTTAATGCCGGAAGAATCTAAAAGTATTGTGGAACAATTCCTTACAGAATGGGAAGTGACTAAATTAAAAAGGGATATTGGCCAAAATAATACGCAAAGATTCATCTTCTTGCAAAACTCTAGCTTTTATTGCATTATAATCAGGAACTAGCCCCTTATCATGTTCTTCAAGGCAAAGAGCACTAATCTTATTATTTCGGGCTATATCCCTTTTTAATTTAGTCACTTCCCATTCTGTAAGGAATTGTTCCACAATACTTTTAGATTCTTTCGGCATTAAGGTGTTGCCAAAGTTATGCAATTGCGTAGAGGATGCATTATATATGCTACAATATTAGATGATGGCATGTGCACTGCTGCAAAATTTTCACTTATTCGGCTATGACCGTGAAGGTGCGGAGCCGAATTATGAGCATCTACAGTTCTATACGGTGCCGAATAATTACTAACATGAGGTGTAGCATATGACGGTTGAGAGTAACTGGCCGAATAGCTAGTAGTAGCATGGCCAATTCTCCAATCCATCGGCATGGTTGAACTAGTATATTGCAAATTAGTTGCCGATGAATAAAAAGGTGAAACACTTTGTTGCATGCTATTGAAAGTTCCTACACGAGGTGTTTCAACTTGATTGACCAAACTCATCATGTTGTTCATCGGCATAACGATTTCTGGGGTTGCCGATGCATGAGAGTTGGAGTACATATGGTGCATGTTACTAGTATCATAAGAAATTGAAGCATGTAAATTATTTTGAATTGTCCTATGCACGTAACTAGATCCATGATTGAAAAAGTTAGGTCTGGCCGATAGAGTATACTCATTGAACGATCTAGTAACACCATATGAATTATTTGCATCTACTTTAGGGGACTGGGTATTCATATTACCTTTGTAGATTGCAAACCATAGATGACGATCTCTTCGTAGCAAGAACAGGCAGGAAACCGTTCAAACCTTCGTCCCCAGCGAAGTCGCCAAAAAGTGTGTTCGCACATGAACACGTCACCGTGTACCTCCAACGCCGAGGGTGATGCACCGGAGCTCACGTCGAAGGAGACCCGTCCAGAAGCGCGGTACGCAAGCAATCCGGCAGACGCTTTTGTAGACCCGAAACCCCACACGCCCGGGACGCACCCCGTTAGGGCACGCGGTGGCTATGGGCTGCCCTAGGTCAACCTGATCGACCCTAGGGGCTCGAGGTTCACCGCCCTGGAAGAAGAAGAACGAACAAAGAACGAGGAAGAAGAAGAACTAGGGTTAAGGAGAAAAGATAAAAGATAAAAAGTGGTAGATGATTTGATCGATTGTGTGTTGTTCAATCGGCCATCACCCCTTAGGTATATAAGAGGCGGCTGGACTTCCCATTCAAGGAAAAGGCTTGGATTCACGTCCAAAACCCTAATCAAATTCGGATGGTTTTGTCCGAACTTTCCAAAACTGTTCGGTCTAAAACTGGCTGCACCTTGCGGGTCCTTTTCGAGGTGGTAAACGACCTCGGATGGAAACGAGGCCAAAAGCAATTTTGATCGTTTTAACGAGACGAACAACTTTCATGTTGAACATTTTTTGATCAGAGGCCATCTTGAGGGCCAAATCACTCCTGCAAAACTGGTAATTATTCATGCAGCTCATCAGACATACTCACATGTGTCTGGTCCCGGGCGTCATATTTTGCTCACTGCAGGGTCGCGCTGTGCGGGCTCTAACTTTTGCATACGATCTCGGATTAGGATGATGTTTATATGAAAATCGATAGTTTCGATGAGACGAAGACAATTCATATAGATCAGTTTTCCATATGAGGCCATCTTGGGGGCGTAATCAGCCGAACAGTGTTCTGGATACAAAATCTCAGTACTTCGAACACAATTTCGGCCTTAGAGATAGGATGGGATGACTATGGCCCAAATATCAAAGTTTCTCCTTTTGATGATACGGAACTTTCTCACTTTGAGCACTTTTCCATTTGAGCCTTTCTTAATTATGTTTTTGACCATGCCAAAATCTGGTGTCAACAAGTTCATATTGAAATCTCTAAAAATACTTGTACTTAGGAACGTAGGTTGTTGTATTTTACATCATTTGTTCATTCTCAGTTTAGCTTCTACCATTTACTTGTTGCTTGTAGGTACATATATGAGTGGTACTGATCCACGCTTCAATCCCTTTTGCGTATGGGGCAATGAGATATTCATGAACAAGCGTCAAGTGAGGAAAATAAGAAAGATTGTTAGGCGAAAGAAACGGGTGATGGGAATTAAGTTCTTTATTTACACTTTGTCCAAGACAACAGTGAACTTTAGGATGGTAAGTAATGTGTTGCCTTTTCCCCTTGTTAGGCGAAAGAAATTTTTCTCTTTTCAGTGGTTTCCGAAGCAATTTACTGATGATTACCTTGCAAACTACATGACAGGAGTGGAGGCAACTAAGGTTAAATTATATAATACATGCTACCATGATAATGCTCTAGAAGTCTTCCTGAAGGCGGTGAAGGATGGGCGGGCGATCATCACAAGGGGTTGGACAAAAGTTGTTCGTGCCTATGGCATGACGGAGGGCACATTATGGGCATTCCGCTTCTTCAACACCATCGGCAGCCAAAATGATTTACACTTGTCTCTTCACCTTTACCGCCTCTAAATATTGTGGTTCATCATAGTTAATTGCTGCCTAATCCTGTAATTACTGAACATATTGTACTGATAATTTTATTTATGGATTGGTTGTTGAACCATTGAGCAGAGAATTTGTATTCCACGTTTCATATTTCAAAATTTCCAATTTGAATGATAAATTACAGGGAAAAATAAAATTAGACTGGAGCGAATAAAATAATGTGCACACGGTTAGAAAGAAAATAGCGTGTGCGATGAAAAATAGAGAACAGACGGTTCTTTGACGTGAAACATTTGCGATGCCTGACTGATGCACACACGGTTTCATCTCATATGCATGTGCGATTCATGGTAATACGGCAAACGTTTTAAACCTGTGTGCGTGTGTGATAGGAATACCTATCGCACACAGTTATGAAAATGGACACGTTGGCGTCAGTAGAGGCACCACACACATTTTACATTCTTGAATTGTGTGCGATAACGTACCTATCGCAAACATATCGGTAGATTAAATGTTGATGTCGACCTTTTTCACATGACTATAGCAGCGTAATCGTTTGGGATGTCTCTCGGATCAGAAACGTAACGTCGAGATGTAACGTGTGGGACTGGGGCGACTTCTCATATGTTTATTCTATGGCGATCGTCAGTAGCCACTCGCCTATCCCTGACGGTTTTTGGGTCATGTGGGAAGGACCCCCTATCGCACACACTCACTCGGCGACGGTTCAGAATGCTGTCGCGGAAAGGGGTAAAAAAACCGTTTGTATAGCACGTTACGGTACCAGTGTCATGTGCATGATGATCTCTTGCTTTTGCACATATTGTTTGAAAGAGAGGATCATAAACATGGAAATACATCTCATATCACTTTTTGCTCTGATGCATATGGCCAAGATACATGTAACTCATTACTCACTCTATCATGCTATGCATTCACATGTCTTCCAATCCTACCATTACATGAATGCATACATGTAGGGGGAACCTATGCAAGTTACATGTCTCTCCAAAGCTTTACTTACTACTCTTTATGTCATTTACTTGAAGCTTTAATGTATGTTGTCATCAATTACCAAAAAGGGGGAGATTGAAAGCACAAGTGCTCCCTGGGTGATTTTGGTAATTAATGTCAACATATCTCTTGTTGGACTAATAGTTTTATCCAGTATATTTCTGATAAGTTCAACAGTGAAGTGGCAAGGACAAGAGGATGTGGAACCCCTTCAAAATGCTAAGGACAAGGATTGGCAGAAGCTCAAGACTCTTCATTTTTGTTTAAGTGATCCAAGATCACATTGAGTCCATAGGAAAGCCAATACTATTAAAAGGGGATGAGGTGTTGCATAATGGTCTATTTGCTCAAATCGCTTAGTGATATTGCTCCAAAACCCTCAGCCACTTTCTCTATCCAAATATGTCAAAACCCTAAACTCCAACTCGGCCCCACCGATATTTCCATCTGAAGCCACTGAGTTCATCTTGACATAGCCACTGCCAGAAACCCTAACAGTTTGGTCATACTGATACGGATCTCGGTCTCAACGAGATGGCCTTGCCAACTCTCTGCTACTTGTTGCAATTAGTTTAGTCTCACCGAGAATTCCAATCAGTCTCACTGAGATGGCTTGCCAACTCTCTATTGCCTTATTGCTTCACTTCGGTCTCACCAAGTTGATGCAATCGGTGGCACCGAGATGAGGTTTGTCCTAAGCCCTAGCACATCGGTCCCACCGAGTTGTTGCAGTTGGTCCCACCGAGATTCCTAACATTCATATTTTTGAACAGATCGGTGCCACCTAGTTTAACTAATCGGTGCCACCAAGATGAGTCAAAAGTGTGTAACGGTTGGATTTTGTGTGGAGGCTATATATATACCCCTCCACCCCCTTCTTCTCGTAGAGGAGAGCCATCAGAACGTGCCTACACTTCCACCATTCATTTTCTGAGAGAGAACCACCTACTCATGTGTTGAGATCAAGAGATTCCATTCCAACCATTTGAATCTTGATTTCTAGCCTTCCCCAGGTTGCTTTCCACTCAAATCCTTCTTCCACCATAGCCAAATCAGTGAGAGAGAGTTGAGTGTTGGGGAGACTATCATTTTAAGCACAAGAGCAAGGAGTTCATCATCAACACATCGTCTATTACCTTTTGAAGAGTGGTGTCTCCTAGATTGGTTAGGTGTCGCTTGGGAGCCTCCGTCGTGATGTGGAGGTGAACCAGGAAGTTTGTAAGGGCAAGGAGATCGCCTACTTCATGAAGATCTACCCGAGTGAGGCAAGTCCTTCGTGGGCGATGGCCATGGTGGGATAGACAAGGTTGCTTCTTCGTGGACCCTTCATGGGTGGAGCCCTCTGTGGAATCGCGCAACCGTTACCCTTCCTGGGTTGAAGTCTCCATCAACGTGGATGTATGATAGCACCACTATTGGGGATATAACCCCACGGTATAACCCGCCCTGTAAAGGCCGGGTTAAGTTATTGGCGACTCTTGGAGCTAGGCTTCAGATGGGCTAGAACGATCAAGATGCAGGGCTAGAAAGGTGGCTCACAAGATGGGCCGGCTTAGGGCCTGAAACCAGAAGGCGGCTCACGGCCCATAGGTGTAAGCCGTCGGGCGGTGTCTTGCCGTAGAAGGCAAGGCGACTTAGAGTTAGAATCGGTCACGGGTCATGATACGGCCCGGACTCTTGTAAGCCGGAGGCCTCGACCTATATATAAAGGCGAGTCCCCGGCACAGAGAGATTAGGTTACAATCAATCGATAGCTAGGTTAAGTGAATCCGCTCCCTTGTAATCGATACTCAAGCAATAAGCAGAAAAGCAGGAGTAGGCTTTTACCTCCATCGTGAGGGGCCGAACCTGGGTAAACTCGTGTCCTTCGACCTGTTCAACCCCGACAAGCTAATCACCGTTTGCGATGGCCTCACGTCTAAGTCCTCACACTAGGACATCTGCCGTGACAAAACAACGATAGTTGGCACCCACTGTGGGGCTAGCGCATGGTGGTTTTGAGTTCTTGAAGGGCTCTTTAACTGGGATCGAGGGATACGCCATTGGCAGGATGACCAAGAGTCGCCGCGGCAAGCTCTACATCGACGACGTTGGCTGGGGCCTCGAGGCCGACTCAATCGAGTACGGGTACCGAGTCCCCTTCGGCGGAATCCACGTTTTCATTGCCAAGATCGACGGATCGGAGCCTGAGCCGGACATCTGCACCAACCTCGTTGAGCCGGCTCGGCGCGTGCAACCCGCCCAGATCCAAGCCGGTCGGAAACACGCTTTCGTGGGCTTCACACAAGATGTGGAACTTACAGAAAATTCCGCATCTGGAGGAGAGACTCTCATCTACTCAGGTGATGAGTCCTTGACCGGAGAGACGAAGTCAATCTACCAGCTTCAAAATGGCGTTTGCGGGTTGTTCCGATGGTGACAGTATTCCGGACCCCTACGAGCCGCCGTGTTGAGCCGCCATCTTCATGGCAGGCACGACGCCGGCTCTCAACAACACGACGGTCGGAGCAACAGGAGCAACTGGCCCCTCAGGGTCCGGATCAGTCAGGCCTCCGGCTCAAGTCTTATCTTAGTTGATGAATGCCCTGACAACCTTAATGGGGACTGAGGTCACAGCGGAAAACCAAGCGGAGCGTAACACAAAAATCGCAAAGCTTAGGGAGCAGATGACCAAGGCCCAGGAGGATATCAACGCCGAGAATGCCCGGACGACCGAGTTACAGGCCCAGATTCAGGTAGAGATAGAGTGCCTAAAAACACAGGCTTGGCAGTTGAACCTTGAGCAGCACGCATCTAACGCGGTCCATCAGCGGAGGTACCGGAGCCGTCTGCCTCCGAGTTATGAGCCCGCACAGTTGTTTAACATGCCAGGAGCAGGCCGAAGTACGCCAAGAGCACCGGTTATACCCCAATTAACCATGGACGTGCCTGGGAATAGAGCAACAACCCAGCCTCAGTAGCCAGAGCCGGTCCGGAGAGTAGAGCCGGGACCTAATCCGTCCCCCGGTCGGACGCCGCCGCCTCACTTTTCGACACCACCGGGTCACTTCTCCAATCTGGTGGATAACATGGTGGTAGCAGCGACCCGACTTACTACGATCCCCATCACCGACGTGTCGCCAGTTGCGGTCGAGACCCGGAATGCCATTGAGCTATTGCAGACGGCAATTGCTCAACAAGCTAACTACTCTTATAGTCGGCACCGTGTACACTCGACACCATTGCCGAGTCGCAGCTACAGCCGGCACGCTGAGTCACCGGCAGTTTCAAGCAGTGATAAACGTCATAACCCGCCGCAGGTTAACCCGCCCCTTAACCAGAGGGCTAATGCTCAAGCAATTGTGGACGATCCAAGAGCCCACCAAGTGGCAGAGGTAGCAAACCAGGGGGCTTATGAGCCGCCCCTGCAGTTCCTTCAGCTTCAGTAGGAGCCGGATTGAGCACCAGGAGCATTGGAGTGCCGTGCCTAGTGCCGGCTCTACGTATTGAGTGCATGCCTAAGGATTTTAAAGGTCCTCGTAAGATTCCTAACTACATGGCGGATCTCCCTCCAGAGGCTTGGATTGAAAGCTACGAGCTGGCTATGGATATGTTGGACGTCAGTGATGCGGTATGTGCCAAGTACTTCACCATGATGTTGGAGGGGCCGGCTCGCACTTGGTTGAAAAACCTGCCCCCCAATTCTATCAACACATGGGCGGAGTTGAAGGAGCACTTCATCAGAAATTTTCAAGGAACCTGCAAGCAGCCAATGACAATTGTAGATTTGGAGCACTGTGTGCAGCGTGAGGATGAGTCGGCCCATCATTGGGTCCACCGGGTCACCACCATTATCCACTCTTTAGAAAATATTGGGGCTGCTCAGGCTGTTCTGATTCTGGAGAAGAATTGTCATTTTGAAGCTCTTAAACAGAAGTTAGGGCGGCTTAAATGTAAGTGCATAGATATGGGCAATCTCATGGATGTACTTACCAAATATGATGATTCTGACATTACGAAGGATCCTGTCTCTGATGAGGATAAGGCAATCTCATGGATGTACTTACCAAAAAAATGGTGGTGGCAAGGGTCAGCACCTGAATGCCTCAGAATAGAATGGTAATCCCAATAACCATCGCAATGGTGGCAAGCGCAGACACCCCGATGGCGGGTCAGATTTTGTTGCTAACACGAACACGGGGTTCAAAAATTAGCACCATAATGAAAAGCAGCCTTATAATGGTGGGAAGCCCAAAAATTATGAGGAAGCCCTTAATGGGCCGTGTCCGAAGCATAGTTATCCTAACAAGCCGTCTAGTCATGCTTGGAAGGATTGTTGTATCATGCGAGAATTCAGGAACCTGTCTTTCCAGCATCATGGTAACAATAATGGGGCATCTGGTGGGTCAGGCTCTAGAGGTTTCCAGGGAGCCGGCTTCGGTGGTGGCGGTTCAAATTCTGGTTATCAGGATCAGGGCAACCATGGTGGTCATAATCAGCAGTCTAGACACGGTAATCAGGAGCAGAATAACCAGTCAGGATACTAGAGTAATCCTAAGTAGCTCAACAGTGGCCAGTATCATGTGTTCACTATGAATACTTGTAAGCGTGACCGGAAGGTCCAGAAGAGGGCATTCAACACGGTTGAACCGGCGGTGCCCCAGTACTTACGATGGTCAGAACAGACGATCACATGGAGCCGGGCAGATCACCCACCCCGGGTTGACGATCCAGGTCATCTGGCGTTGGTAGTGGCCCCTCAAATGGGTGGTTATAAGTTCACGAAGGTACTTATGGATGGTGGAAGCAGCATCAACATATTATATTATGATACTTTTCGGTGGATGAATATGACTGACAAGGACCTCAATCCGTCGTCCACGATGTTTCCTGGAGTGGTGCCTAGCAGGCCGGCTTACCTCATTGGAAAGATTGCTCTGGAAGTGGCTTTTGGTGATGAGTATAAGTACAGAGCAGAGACGCTGTGGTTTGAAGTAGTCAAAATTGAGAGTCCTTATCATGCTCTGTTTGGACAGCCGGCTTACGCTAAATTCATTGCTCGCCGTTGTTATATCTATTTGCAGCTTAATATACCAGGGCCAGAGGGGACGATCACAGTTCATGGGAATTGCAAACTTGCCCTGGAGTGCGAGGAAGGAGATGCGGCTTACGCAGAGTTGGCTTGTGCTACGGAGGAGGTCAAGTATTATAAAGATAATGTTAACCCGGCTGATATGACCCCTCTCAAGAAGCCCACCACCGAGAAAGACCCTCTTCCCAAATTTAAGTCGGCTAAAGATACACAGCAAGTTGACTTTGTCCCTGGTGATTCTTCTCAGTAGTTCACCATTGGGACAGGGATGGATCCTAAATAGGAAAGTGCGCTCATCGAGTTCATCCGTGAGAATCGGGACATCTTTGCATGGAAACCTTCTGACATGCCGGGTGTACCGAGAGAATTTGCTGAGCACCACCTTAATGTGGATCCTAAGATGAAACTGTTCAACAGTTCCTCCGTCGTTTTAACGAGGAGAGGCGTAAGGCTATTGGAGAAGAGGTGGCCCGACTCCTAGTTGTTGGGTTTATAATTGAAGTGTTCCTTCCTCAATGGTTAGCTAACTCGATCTGTGCTTGTGCTTAAGAAGAATAGCACTTGGCGTATCTGTGTTCATTACACAGATCTTAACAAGGCGTGTCCTGCTGATCCGTTTGCTCTCCCTCGCATTGACCAGATCATTGATGCCATGGCGGGTTGTGAGAGTTTGTGTTTTCTGGATGCTTATTCTGGTTATCATCAGATCAAGATGGTAGTGGAAGATCAGGAGAAGACAGCCTTCATCACACCTTTTGGAGCTTTCTGTTATGTGTCTATGCATTTTGGGCTTAAGAGTGCTCAGGCGACTTACCAGCGTTGTGTTCAGAATTGCTTCCACGGACAGATTGGGCGTGACGTTCATGCTTATGTGGACGACATTGTGGTTAAGTCAAGGAAGAAGGAAACCTTGCTTGATAATCTGTGGGAGACCTTTGACCATCTCCGGGTGTACAAGATGATGCTTAACCCGACCAAGTGCATTTTCGGTGTGCCAGCAGGCAAATTGCTAGGTTTTCTGGTATCTAAAAGGGGCATCGAGGCTAACCCGAAGAAGATTGAGGCTATTACCTCTCTCTCTAAGCCAGTGTGTATCAATGATGTTCAACGCCTGGCGGGTCGTATTGCAGCCCTGAGCCGGTTTATAAGCCGCCTTGGTGAGAAGGCGGTTCCCCTGTATCAGATGATGAAAAAGACTGACCCCTTCGTCTGGAGCGATGCTGCTAATGAGGCGTTTGAGGCACTTAAGAAACAGTTGGCTGAGTGCGCCCATCTTGGTTGCTCCGATAGACAAAGAGCCTTTGCTCCTGTATGTGGCAGCTAATAATAAAGCTGTCAGCATGGCAGTTGTCGTGGAGCGTAAGGAGGCAGGCAAAGAATACCCGGTTCAGCGGCCGGCTTATTATGTCAGTGAAGTCTTGACGGAGTCCAAACAGAGATACCCACACTGGCAGAAGCTGGTGTTTGGAGTGTTCATGGCCAGCTGCAAGCTCAAGCATTATTTCGTTGGGCATCCAATCACTGTGGTTAGTTCTGCCCCTTTGGGGGATATCATTCAAAACAGAGAAGCCACTGGCCGAGTTGCTAAGTGGGCAATCAAGCTTGGGCCACATCATCTGAAATATGTGCCCAGAACAGCCATCAAGTCCCAAGCTTTGGTAGATTTTATCAATGATTGGACAGAGCTGCAAACACCTGAGGAGAAGCCCGACAATAAATACTGGACGATACACTTTGATGGATCCAGGCAATTGAAAGGCTCGGCGGCTGGAGTTATTTTAGAATCTCCACGAGGTGACAAATTTTGTTATGTCTTAAGGCTCATGTTTCCTTGTACTAACAATGCAGCTGAGTGTGAAGCTTTGCTCCATGGGCTTCGAATGGCTAAGGTGATGAACCTAAGCGGGGTTAGATGTCTGGGCGACTCAGACTTGGTGGCATAGTAAGTGTCAGGAAAGTGGGATTCTAAAGACTGCTCATGGCGGCTTATCGTCAAGCTGTGACTAACATTGCAGGTCACTTCAAAGGTTACCAAGTGGATCACATTGATCAACAGCTTAATGAGGCGGCTGATGCTTTATCCCGGTTGGGTTCTCAGCGCAAGCCGGTCCCTCCTAATGTGTTTCTTGATGTCTTGCATAATCCTTCTGTCAAGTTACCATCATAGGAAGACTTGGCTATTCCTGACCTGGAGGGGCACTTGGTGGCGGCTCTTCATGCTATTCCAGACTGGACAATACCTTATCTAGCTTTCCTGACTCGAGGTGAGTTGCCATAAGATGAAAATTTGGCATGACAAATCACAAGGCGGTCGAAGTCCATGACCATTGTCAATGGCGAGTTACACATATGTAGTGTGACTGGTGATTGTGGTCATCATGCCAGGTCACGATCTTTGGTGGCTAAGGCTTTTCATCACGGTTTTTTCTGGCTGACGGCTCACGCTGATGCAGAGGACATTGTTAGCAAGTGTGATGGATGCTAGAAATTTGCAAGACAAGCTCATGTGCCGGCTCAGGAATTGCGGATGATCCCAATCACTGGGCTATTTGCGGTCTGGGGGCTTGATATGGTCGGACCGTTCAAGAGGTCTAAAGACAAGAAGACTCATCTTTTGGTGGCAGTTGATAAGTTTACCAAGTGGATTGAAGCAGAGCCAGTTAGCAATTGTGAAGCAGCGACTGCATTTCAGTTTGTGAAAAAGCTGATCTTCGGCTTTGGTTATCCTCATAGTATCATCATTGATAATGGGACAAATCTGTCTAAAGGTGCTATGAAGGAGTTCTATCAAAGGGAACACATCCGTCTTGATGTATCCTCAGTAGCTCATCCATAGTCCAATGCTCAGGAAGAGCGTGCTAAGCAGGAGATATTACGAGGGATCAAGCCCCGGCTCATGGTTCCTTTGGAACGTACACCGGGTTGTTGGGTTGAAGAGCTTCCTGCAGTCCTTTGTAGCATCAGGACCACCCCCAACAGATCGACAGGCTACACGCCCTTCTTCATGGTTTATGGCGCAGAGGCGGTTCGCCCAAGTGATATTCGTCATGACTCGCCCAGGGTGGCGGCTTACATTGAAGTAGACAATGAGACAGCACGTCAAAATGCTCTGGATGCCTTGGATGAAGAATGTGATCTCGCGGCGGCTCGATATCATAGCCACAGAGTTCGAAGCCGGACATTCCAGGAGGGCGACTTAGTGCTCCATTTGATTCAAGACCGGACAGGCATGCATAAGCTATCACCTCCTTGGGAAGGACCCTTTGTGGTTAGCAAAAACCTCAACAATGGGTCATATTATCTCATCGACATACGTGAACACAATGAATCACGTACCTCTGAGGAGGAGACCAACAGACCTTGGAATATTGCTCATCTTCGGCCTTACTACACTTGAGCCATTGGCTCCAATCATTGTACATACATATCATGTATATATTTTTATGATCAACGTAATAAAGCCGGCATCCCCGAAACTCGGGGCCTATATCATTTCATCTCATATATTGTGCATGAGTCTTTTATTAATTAATCATAAGGGCACTTGGGGGCTTCCAACTCATCGAGTTTAGCTATCTCACCCTCTTGACCCGGCAAAAAAAAACACCACCCTATTGGTTAAACCTGCCTGTATGCAAGATGCTACTCCGAAAAGATGACCCACCGTACTCTTGACAAGTCAATCTTTATGACCCTAAACTTGTCAAAGTTAAAACAGCGGCTTAAGTCATGTGAGAGCCGACTTACGGAAAGCAAGGATAAACCAAGGCTATTATGCCAGCTTCATTGAAGCAAGACTTGAGCCTCGAAAGCCGGTCTTTTTGTCGACCCTCGAAAACCGACTTGCTGTTTATTTAGTATTAATATTGCTTCCGTACCTACAGGAGTATTATATTCTTAATCACGCAATATGACAATAACAGTGAATCACCGGGTCAAAAGAATTCGGGGTTACTTGTGATAAATATTGATCTTTTTCTGATCATGAGTCGCCGTCCTTATAACCGCTTTTCTTGGCAGTCAATCTTTATGACCCTGAACTTGTCAAAGTTAAAACAGCGGCTTAGGGCCGGCTTATGAAAATCAAGGGTAAACCAAGGCTATCATGCCATGTTTTATTAAAGCAAGATTCAAGCCTTGTAGGCCGATCTTTTTTATCAAAGCCTCACAGGCTGACTCATAATTATTTTGATATATATATATATATATATATATATATATATGTGTGTGTGTGTGTGTGTGTGTGTGTGTGCTATTTATTTCTGTGTTTGCAGGAATTTTCATCTTGGTCATATTATTGCAATGACTTTAAGTCGCCGGGTCAAAAGGACTCCGGGTTAGCATTGACCAATATTGAGTTTCTGCTGACCATGAGTCACCAGGTTATCAACCCGCCATTGCTTCTAAGCAATTAGTTATTATGACTATAAGTCGCCGACATGTACATGTTCGGTTTATTTTTACACCAATTATGGCTTTGTGGATTTTTTTGCAGATGTCAGTCTTTGCACTTCCAGGTTGCTACAGGCGACTTAGCACAGACAGGTGCCAGCAATAGCTGTTGATATTTCAAACACAAGACGCCTAGACAGGTCAAGTAAACATATGTTGATCTCAAATTTTCAATCAACAGACGCGGAAGTGTTTGCTTAAATAATTAAACATGTGCGAAGGCACGACAAAACAACCAAGTATTTTTAGCTAGTCCTATTACAAGGCTACAGCTAAGCCCATGATATTCAATCAAGTTTTTGCAAGAGTTTCAAGTTACTCTTGTAAGCCGGCTTCTGTGTCGTCCGGGTTAGCACCCTGATGGCGCCCCTGCAGTTGAAGCTTCCGGGTTATCCTGCCCCGCTTCTTTGGTTTCTTGGATCTGAAGGTTTTCCAGTTTCCAATTGATATTTGTTAAAGCCTGGAAGACAGCTTCATCATTCAAGATTGGAGATGGGTCAACATCAGGAGCAAAGAGATGCTTACACCTTTGTGGAGTTAAGTCACAGGAAATCAAGGTTGGTGGTGGGATTCGCGCGTTATTGCTATCATAAGCTGGTTGGTATTTCTTCAATTCCATGTCGGCGACAAGCTGACTCGCCAACACCCGAGATTCCTTCACACATCGCTCATAGTCAGCTTGAGAAAAGGGAGTCCCATCATCCTTATATTCAGGGAACCCACCGGCCATCTCTACAAGATCTAGTTCAGGTGAATAGGCCATTGCCTGGCTTAGCGTTGTGGTTGCTCCTAAGTGGGCGGATGATCTCTTTAGCTCTTCTATCTGCGTGGGGATAGTGGATAGCTTCTTCAAGGCGTCTTTGATAAATTTTGGCAAGTCCTTGTCGCCCATTACGGCCTTTAAAGTTCGCATGCTTCTAGTGTACAACTGCTCCGTGAGAGAGTATACCGCTTTCAGCTTGACGATGCTATCTGGAAGGCTGCGAGTTCTATCACCTGTACAGAAGTTGGTATACATAAGTCTCCAGGTGAGTTAGTATTTATCTATGAGCCACCAGGTGAGTTAAACGTTTCTTTTGAAGCTTGATTGATTACTTACCAAATATGGCTTGGGCCATTAAGGTTATATGGTGCTTTAAACCAGCCAGTTCCTCAATAACTGGAGCCAATTGTTGCTCGGTAGCTTCTGCTCGTTGGATCAAGGCGGTTTTCTCTGTCGCAAAAGACTATTTCGCCGTCTCAAAATCCGCCTTGATTTTTTCCAGCTCCTCCAAGGAGGATTGCAGGCTTGATTCTGCTTTGGTCCGTTGGGCTTGTTCAGTTTCCATGTTCTTTCTCAAGCCGGTCAAGTTTGACTCGGCAATGCTTAAAGCCTCCTGCATAATGAGAAGATAAATCAGTTCGTAGATGCTGATATAAGCCGGCGATAATATTAAGCCCAGTGTCTTGGGTCTCTATTAGTACAAGATCAATGGAGAAGTCCCAAGAAGATTGCAAGCAATATACTTGGCACCTGGGGGCTAATGCATGTCATTTTTTCTATCTTAAATATTATAGGAAGGCCCATCTCATCTTAGAAAGATGAGCCAGCCTTGAGGGCTGTAGGTCAATTCTTCAAAGTATAGTCATGTTGAAAGACCTGGCTCATCTCACGAAGATAAGCCGGCCCTTGGGGACTACATGGTGTTTTCTTTTACTAAGGAGTTGTTTAAAGAACCGGCTTATCATTCACACGATAACCCTGCCCTTGGGGACTACACTTCACTCTACAGATTTTCTCTAAGTCTTAACCATACTCAAGTTTTTCTTATGATCAAGACTTGGGGCTACATAAGGATATATAACAGGACAAAATGAAGAGTACCTCATATTTCTTCTTCATCATGCTGATCAAACTGGCCTCCATGTCCCGGCTTGTAGCCAGGCGGCTTAGGTAGCCAGCATGAAGTTCTTCAGCACCGAAATCCTCGTAATTGGGCTGCTCCAGTATTGACTTACCCTTTTCATACAAGGGCATCTCCTCTTTGGCTATGTGCTTAGTTAGCATGTTGGAGGTTTCTGGCATTTTATGACCCGCCCCAATAATGACAACATCTTCAGTGTTCCTTTCATGAGAGGGTGTCTCTTCAGTCTCCTTGACAAGGCTGGACGCAAGGGTGGCACTCGCGGGTTAGGATTGTCCGCCGGGTTAGTATCAATACCCATGGCTTCAATACCTGCCGGGTCAGATTGTGGGGGCGGGTCACCCTGATTGTCATACTGGTCTTCAGGCTTTTCAATGTCCGCCTCAGGGTCACTAAGACTGGTTCATCAGACTCAGGAATGTCAGGGTTTGTGGACGACTCGCCCATTTTCCTTTTCTTGGCCTTGGCTTTCGCTCTGCAAAAGAAGATAGTTTATTAAAATTATATATGCCAATAACTACAAATTTTAGTAAAAAGGGGGAGTTACCCTGGATTTATAACCAAGGCTGGCAGCTATGTAGAGAACGAGTCTCCTGAAGATGGTCGCAACTCCTGGTAATTGGAGTCAGAAGGATTAAGTAGTTGCCTGACAAGGCCGACTTTGGGTAAAGAAGGAGTTGGACTGTGTGGCACCTCGTTACACCGCTTGCGAGTAGAAGGTTCATGAGTTAACCCGGCCACCAGATCTCCAGAGCTGCCACTCCGAGTTTGGCGCCTTGACTCATGCTGAGCTTTCTTCAAAATAAAGTACGGGTCTAAGTGAGCATCTGGATGAGAAAAGCTTACTTTCTGGATGACCCGCCTTACCTTCTTTGGAGGCAAGGAGTCTGAGCCAGAAGAGATGGAAATTACCTTAGCATCCTCGGCCCGGCTTGTTGCTACCTCATCCTGAGAGTAAGAGGTGTCAGCTAATTCGATAAAGAGGCAGCCAAGAGAATTAAGTTCTACCTCTGATGGATCATCAACATCCGCTGATTTGCCCATGGTGGCCGGTTCAGTCGCAGCGGTGGGTTTGTTCTTTTTTCGGGATGGTGCAGTCTTGGTTTTGACCGCTTGGGTTTTCCTTTTCCTATTCTAGAAGGGAGAGTTAGGCTACATAAATTAGAAGGGTTAGAAAACAAAGAACAAAGGAAGATAATGATTTATAAGCCGGATAGAGAAGAATGCTTACTGCAGGAGGCGGGTTAAGTTTGAAGAATGGTAACAGCCCCGTCTTATTGCAGCTTTCCTGAGGCTCCCCGAGCAGGCTTTTTATAGTTTTGTTGACTTCCTCAGTGGTAAAATTATCAGAGCTGTACCGCTAAGGGTCATTTGACTCGCCTGAGTATTCACACATTAAGCCGGGTCGGCGGCTTAAAGGGAGGATTCTCCATGCAACCCAGCACCGGGCTAGATCAACCCCTGTTAACCCATTGGCTAGCAAGGCTCTTAATTTTGGATAAACCAGGGGGGCTTCAGCATGCTCCTCTAGAATAATCTTGCTTGGCGGATTAAAGTCCATGGGAAGGCGGTCAACTCTATAACCCAGCAGAGGCACTACAAAAAAACCACTTCCGTGATGATACGTGTTTGTCACAGTAGGTAACGTTTTCTGTCATGCATGTACATCCATGATGATTTTATGACAGAATCAAGATAGTCATACCTGTGCTGTCGTAGAAATGTTCCATGACAATACCAAAATTATCATCATGGAAGTGTGTCCACTTCCATGATGATAAATCGTGCGTCATGGAAGTATTTTCGTCAAGGGTAACTGACACATGGCATCCATCGTAATGGGTCGCCGTTAAGCTATCGGTTCCGGTTTGGATCCGATAACCCGTTACCAGCCCCGACCAATGGGGATTTTCCATGTGTAAAATTCTCATTCGCCGGAGTATCCACGTGTTAGCTCAGTGCTAGGACAGATGTCATCTAGCGAATGGAGGGGACGCGCCTATGATACGTTGACACGTGGCTCGGCCCAACATTAGCCCATTCAGGTCAAAAGGTCGGCCTGTTTGACTTAGTCAAAAGGTAGCGGGTCGGCCCACGGAAGGCCTGTTAATGGCCTGCTCGCATATAGCCCATTTACAACCCGCTAACCCATGGCCCGTTAGAGCTTATCTGATTTAGGCCCAGTAGCGCCATATGGGCCGTCCAATATGATTCCAGCCCGTTGTAACTTCCAGCCCATGTATGGCCCATGACGTCTTTCGGCCCATATGATGCCCTTTGTAAATCTTGGCCCATAAACGGCCCATGGTGAAACTGGCCCATAGTGAACAGTATATCGCTTTATACCCATTATAGGCCCATTATTCCATTGGGCCATTTCAGCCCGTGTTATCTTTTGGCCTTCTAAGGGCCCATTTATTATTGGGCTCATTTCCGGCATTAGATTACTTACGGTCCGTTGCTGGCCTGTTCCGCTTGTGGGCCATATTCAGCCCGTGGTTAAAGTCGGCCCTTCTGTGGCCCTTTAATTCGTTGGGCCGTTTTCATAGCGTCATCAAATATGGCCCATTAACGAGCCGTTATGCCTGCCGATAGAATTAAGCCCATTGTACACATGGGCCTATTAACGACCCGTTATGGTGGGCCCAAAAACAGAGGATTCCCATTATAGCCCGTTTATGGCCCATGTTGCGGTCCGTTAATTGTCCACGAAGGTACGACCCATGTTTGGCCAATCGATCATACGGCCCATAGAAGTCCCATTGAATCTATGGCCCTAGAAGGCCCATGGATCATACGGACCTTAGTAGGCCCACTACAGCAGGCAGTAGGACCATACAACGGTCCATATGTTGTCCATGGTTATTGTGGCCTAGTTCTAAATAAAAAGGTTACCGCGGAAAAAGAACTGCAGCGACTACAAGCAAAAAAATAAACAAGACAATAAGGAAATAAATAAGCAAGCAACTTATGCTAGGCTATTACGGCTATTACAAATATTACATCCACTGGGCATCAAAGTTCGCCATCAGTGCAAATATAGTGAACAAAGCAGCATATTACATACACTGGGCGTCTAAATTGGCCACCAGTGAAAATAAACGTGGCAGCAAAACAAGTCCAGAACTGAAACCACTTCAGAAGAGCTCAAGAAACGATATCCTGGATACCCACCATGATGGCAAGAAGCTTAGCAAGGTTATTAGTTTTCTATTGTTTGGCACTAAAATCATCCAGTGCTTGTTGTTGCACCAGAAAGTATGCATCTGAATTCTGCAGGGACTTCCTCAGTCCTTCGGCTTCTTGCCGCAGCACAACTGACTGATGCCTTTCAGCTTGTAGCTAAGACTGAAGAAGCCGAAGTGATTCAGGTAGCGAGTTCGAAGAGCTTCTGCCAGCGGTAGTGGCCAGTAACTCGAACACTACATCAACACAGGACTTTGGGGTTGTCTCACTGTCTACAAGATAGTTTTAATCACCTTTCTTGGAGACCAACAGGGTTGTCTCACTATCTTGAACCTTATCTGCATTACTTTCTCTACCATTGCAAAATGGGGTGCTCTTCTCCAATATTCTGTTCGCATTCTACAAGAGAAACAAGCAGACACATCACAAGTTTAGCATGTAGTATATAAAACTCATTTTGATAAACCGGTTCAGTAGTAAGGTGGACAGGATAACAGCATGAAACAAACATATATCTATGTAATATGGTCACTGTATTGTCTATATCATTCTAGTTTATGTTGCCAAATCAAGATAGAGACACAGTTCAAATCATATCTTTTTAAGACACGGCAGCATAGACAGAATATAAGTGTGGGAAACAACACAACACTGGCAACACTTGTAATGTGCATGACATGAGAACAACTGTTTATACAACTGAAACTGAAATCAACATAGAGCAAGAAGTTAGAACAACAATCCAGTTAAAGAAATAGGTTTAAAACATACCTGTTGCACCATTGGAGTTTCAATTGGATCCTTCAAATTTGAAATTAGTTGGTATGAGTAAATGCAGTGATGCAAGAGCAACGGAGTATGGACCATAGCTACGGAATCTGACTTGGACCATAGCTACTGCAGTTGCTTTACAAACTGCTCGTGTGGGGGTACTCTATGGTGGACATGGTGCTGTGTCAACTAGAAGAGGGTTACTATCTGCTGGGGTTGGGGTTAGATGGGGTGTAGCTGGTTCTCTGTCCAACGGTGTAAGTGTACAATCTGGAAGAGTCTCAATTATGTGTGGTGGGGCTAGTTCATGGGCCAGTACAACCATGGTTCTATCTGCATCGACGGGTAGCACCGTCTTTTGTGAAGAACGGGGTTTTACTCCCTTAGATACTGCCATCACCCCCTCCAATTCAAATGGCTGATAAACAAGAAAAGAAATTGAATGTACAGACATTGTATTGATAGACAGATGTGGTAATTCACATATATGTTGTCTAACCAAACAGGACAACATGACACAATTTCACATATATGATGGCTAACTAAATAGGATAGCATGACACAGTTTCAGATATATGATGGATAACTTAATAGGATATAATGGCATAATTCAACATATGATGAGTATCTAAACAGGATGACATGACAAAACTATATGATGTCTTTCTAAAATAGGTTGGGATGAAATAATTCACATACATGTTGTCTAAGTATACAGGATGGCATGATATAATTCACATAATTGATTCATATACTAAGCATCTGGCACTCGCATGTATGATCTCTAAACTAAGCAGATGGCATTGAATATTGTGTATACGATGTCTAAACTAAGCAATGCAAGACACCATATGAATGATATGAGAAATATAAACATTGCAAGTTAGAGCATACACCTCAGGTGGGATATAGGACTGGTCATCTATCTCTGAATCCTCCTCGGAGGAGCTATCTGCAACCATCGAGATATATGCTTCAATAGGTATAATTTCCTTCCCTGAAGACCTTGTTCTCAGTCCAGATTTTTTCATAACCGGCTCAAATGGCTGATACACATGAAGAGTAGTTCAATATACACAGATTGTCGACAAATGGAATACGTAATGGAAAAAAAGGATGGCATGAGATAATTCACATATATGATGCCTGGCTACACAGGATGGCGGTGCATAATTCACATATATGATAGTTGGCTAAAAAACATGGCATTGCATAATTCACATATCTGATATAGAAAGCAAACAGGAGGCATTCACACAAAGCATGTCTAATCTAAGAAAATGGCATGGCAATGCAAGACACCATATGCATGATATGAGCAATATAACCCTGCCAAGTTAGAGAATACACCTCGGGGGGCGGGGGGATACGATGTGACGCCCCCGGCTCAATCGTGCACTAATCATACACGCGAATGCACACGATCAAGCCTAAGGACTCACGGGAAGATATCACAACACAACTCTAAAACATAAATAAAGTCATACAAGCTTTATATTACAAGCCAGGGGCCTCGAGGGCTCGAATACATAAGCTTGCGTACAAGCATCAGCGGAAGCATCAAATATCTGAGTACAGATATAAAGGAAAGCACAGAAAGGCCTTTAGAAAGGAGGGGCAAAATAAAACACTACGATCGAAAGGCGTAGGCCTCCTGCCTGGGACCCTTCGATCCTACTCCTGGTCGTCAGTCAACTCGTAGTAGTATCCACCCTCGGGGTAGTAGTAGCGATCGTCGGCGGGGGCAGCTGTATCCGGGGCTCCGTCATCTGGTCGCATCAAAAGGATATGGGGGAAAAAGAAAGCAAAGCAACCGTGAGTACTCATCCGAAGTACTCAGCACGCAAGGATCTACACTACATATGCAACATTATCAAAGGAAGGCTGTATATGTGGACTGGGCTGCAGAAATGCCAGAATAGAGAGGAGGCCTAGTCCTATCGAAGACTAGCATCTTCAGAGGTCTTGCAGCATTAGAAGAGTGTAGATTAGTACCATATAAAGTAGTAGTAATGTATCAACCTCACCCAGAGATCCTTTCTCGACTCCCTGCGAGAAAGCAATCCCAGAGCCATACAGTCATCAACCTTGTCCGAAGATCCCTTCTCGACTCCCTGCGAGAAGCAATCCCAGAGCCTCATATCTAGGTCTCATCTCAAGTTCTAGCTGTATCGATCGGGATACAACTCCGAGTGTCCGTTACCGAGGATCCGGCTATGCATAGATTAGTTCTTCCCTGCAGGGGTGCACCAACTTACCCACCACGCTCGCTTAACTCCGGCCGGACACACTTTTTCGGGTCATGCCCGGCCTCGGCCAAACAACACACCGTAGCCCTACCTAGAGCTCAGCAGAGAGGTCCCCGCCGGTCTACATCCTAAGCGCAAGGGGGTCTTGGGCCATCGCCCCTCGCCCTCTGGGTCGTTGCGCACATGGCTCAGATCCAAGCACCACCTCTGTCATGAATGGCGCCAATCACTCCATGCCGCAATGCTGAACTAGACGTCTGACAGAGCTTTCGGCTGATGCATACGATGCAAAACGCCCATACTATGCCCACGTGATGGTTAGTGCTATCGGGCCAGAGGCCCACTCGAATCAAATATCCAAATCATTAGTACCTTGGGGGTGTGGTAACGAGCAGAGACTCACGATCGATGTGACCCCGTCGCCCCGTCTCGAGGACTTGCGGCAAGGGCCAAGAATGCCCGGCCACGCCTCGTATTCATCACTCGGGCACCATCCAGGCAACCCATCTTCACAACACCCACCACTTAGGCACACGCGGGTACCCCTCAGGGTCGACCCACCTTTCCAAGTAATAGTGTAAGGTCCAAGTATCCGTGTGTCCATAACATCAGGGGAATCTGAGGTATCACCCTCGTTAGATTCCTATTCAATGTAACCATCAAGGTGAACTTAGGAGGAATCACCCTCGATGGGTTCACACTTGGTGTGTTGCACGACAGGGTCGTATCGGAAGTGGAGAAGGAGGAATCACCCTCGATGACCACGACCGAATAGCTACTCTACGGAGTTAACATCAGAAGTGCTACAAGAGGTTTCACCCTCGGCACTCGATAGTAACGCTGCAGTGTCGTTACAACTAAGGGGGGTGATGTGCGGTGCCGGGGCCTGGTCTTCAATCCCGTTGATCGGGTCTTCTGATAATACAGTGGGGCGGTTGGGACTAGTGGGGTCACTGATAGGTCTCTACCTAGCCTATACTAAGCAGTTTAGGTTATGCAAGTAATTATCAACAGCAGGTTACAATAAACAGGCTATGCATCAGAATAGGTAAAGCAGCAGCAGCAGCAATTCTAATGCAAGGATGAGAAAATATAAGGGGCAATATCGGGATGATCAAAGGCAGGGCTTGCCTGGTTGCTCGGCGGGAAGGGCAAGGTCGTCAATGGTGTCGTCGGTCTCCGGAGCTGCGTCGGTAGCGGGAACTGCATCGGGGTCTAACGAGAGAGAAGAGGGGGAGGAAACAGTATAAATACACAGCAAACAAGAGCAACACAATGTACGACATGAAAATATGCAGTGCCGGGTGTGTCCTAACGTATGGTTGCACGTCACCGAGGAAGGGGGAATCCATCCGGGAATGTTTTCCCGGTTCCGGACATTTGTCAGACAGATGACCGGAGGGGAACGGTTCCATGTTTGGATAGTTAGGGACATGTGTAGGACGAACGGACCGCGTATTTGGATTCGTCTCGAAATTCTGAGCAACTTTCATGTACAAAGTATTTTGATCAGAGTTACGGATTATTTTCTGAAGTTTTAATTGTAGCTTGGAATTCTTTTAATTCGAAAATAAAACAGAAATTAGTTTTGTCACCTAGTGCTATTCTAGCCATAGTGTATGACAGGTGGGGTCAGGGTTAAAGTCAACAGTTGACTAGTCAACATACGAACAGTGTAGGGTCCACATGTCATTGACTTAGACTTTTCTGAAAATTTGTTTTTCTCTAAACTAACAGTGGGTCCACATGTCATCTACTATTGGACTAATTAACCAGTACTACTAATTAGACTAACTAACTAAACTAGTACCGAAACTAGTATTTGGCCGGCCACATACACACAGAACACACACTCACGCACACACTCGGCCATGGCCTTTGAGCAGCAACTAGCAGCGGCTGGAGTGGAGCAGTAGCAGCGAACAGCAAGCGGCAGCAGCTAGGCAGAGCAGTGAGTAGCAGCGGCAAGCAGGTAGCGGCATGAGCAGCAGAGCAACAGCAGTGCATAGCAGTAGCAAGGCAACACGGCAGCAGCAGTAGCTGAGCAGCAACAGCGGCAGTAGCAAGCAGCAGCCAGCAGCAGTGCACGGGTAGCGGCAGGCGGCGACGAGGCCACCCACGGGAGCGCGCACATGAGGGCCTAGGCAGCGACGCGCCGGGCGTGGCCAGGGCACGGCCTAGGTAAAGCAGGGCACGGACGGCTGCGGGCACACAGAGAGCTTCGGGGGCGGCCATGGCGATCACAAGACGACGGCTACAGCGACGAATCGAAGGGGAAGATGAGGGGGATCAGCAGAGGAGCTCACCGCGGGGCTTGTGGACACCTCGGTTGCCACGGGGATGGACCGGAGCAGCGGCAACCATCGACGAGATGTGGCAGCCGTGGGCGAAGACGACTGCGATGGCGAGCCGATGGGGCATCCTAGGTCGAGCCCTTCGGCGAGGGTGAAGGAGACGGCGATGGCAGAGCTCCTGGATGTCTTCATAGGTGCTGAGGTGGACGGTGGCCGCGGTGATGACGACGACCATGGCAACCACGGCTCTGCCTTGCGCGGGAGGAAGAGATGCGGCGCGAGGAGGAAGGGGGAGAGGGTGGGCGCTAGGGTTCCGGGGAGGGAGAGGGTGCTCAGGGTCTTATAGGGCATCGGGGGGTGGCGGATGGTTGCCACCACGGCCATGGCGCCGTGGATGGCCGCCACGCCCCTGCCTCCTGTACAGAGGAGGGAGATAGTGGGGAGATAGGTGGGCTGGTCCTCCCATTTGTTAGATGGGCCAATGTGCCCAGTACTTTAGGTCCTCCTCCTTTCTTTTCTTTTATTTATTTATTTTAAAGCAATTGAGTTTTGTAAACTACGGAACTTGGTCCAAAATTAGCGTTGCAATTTTAGGCACTGCCATGAAAGTTTTGGGGGTTTATTTGATTTTTTTACAAAGGTATTTACTTAAATGGGGCTGTTTTGGTACTGTTTTCATATCCAGGGGCATTTTAATTATCCACTTGAATGTTGATTTCTTATGACAAATTGTTAGTGAATTTTGCAACCCAGCGAACATTTTTGTTTTACCGTTTGAAGAAAAAAAAATTGATGTTATTTTAAATTTGAATTTGAATGGGGTTTGAATCAACGCGCGTTTATCAATAGTAATCGTGGTGATGTGGCGCCATTAGTAGAGAGTTACTATAGCTTAATTATTCGGGCATCACATATGACTGGTCATCTGTCTCTGAATCCTCCTCTGAGGAGCTATCTGTAACCAGCAAGAAATCTGCATTGACAGGTAGCACTGACTGCTCAGAAGACCTTGTTTTCACTCCAGATTTTCCCATCACCGACTCAAATGGCTGATGCACAGGAAGAGTAGATGAATGTACAAACATTGTTGACAAATGGAATGCATTATAAAAAAAATAGTATGGCACGATACAATTCACATATACGATGACTGGCTAAACAGGATGGCATTGCATGATTCACGTATATGATGCCTGGCTAAAGAAGATGGCATTGCATAATTCACATATACTCCCTCCGTTCCTAAATATTTGTCCTTTTAGAGATTTCAAATGGACTACCACATACGGATGTATATAGACATATTTTAGAGTGTAGATTCACTTATTTTGCTCCGTATGTAGTCACTTGTTGAGATCTCTAAAAAGACAAATATTTAGGAATGGAGGGAGTATGATATAGAAACCAAACAGGTGGCATTCACACAAAGCAAATCTAAACTAAGCTGATGACATATAAGATATATAAAGTAAGCAATGCGAGGCGCCATATGCATGATATGACCAACATCAGCATGCCAGGTTAGAGCAAACACCTCAGGGGGTAAATAGGAGTGGTCGGCTCCCTCTGAATCCCCCTCTGAATAGTTATCTTCCTCTGGAATACAATCTGGAATGGGGGGAGGGGGGCCCCACTTCGCCCACCATGGAGCGGCGTCTGCATGACATTATATTCCCAGGCAACAGTCTTCTCTTTTTCTCTACATGTTCAGTACGATTGTGTACAATAACTGACATACATAATAAAAAAACATAGTTAGATTATGTAAGGCCTAAAGGGTGCATGCAGAAATCAAGACTGATGGTAGCAAACAAGTGGATAGATCCAAAACTAATGATAGCAGGCAGATGATAGCTTCAGTTTAAAAAGATAGACGATGGCTCATCTACTGTTTGTTGCCCACCGAACATGAACCACATAGAAGACCCCAGATGAACCAGATAGTAGACATATACTATTCATTGCTGCCTCGATATGTGCCCAACAGGCATTTTTAAACTCAAGTTGGAACATTAGTTTGGACCTGACTCGGAGTCTAAGAGGTGAACAGGACGATAAAGTAGCAGGTAATAATAACCGATGTATAACGTAAGCAGACACAAAAGAGTGCGACCTCTCTTCTGGAACTGTGTAGTCCTCAGGTTCATCTGCTCAGTCGATGATGGTAATGCAGTTGGCGTGGCTGCCGGCAACGGGGAAGATGATCTAAGGCAGCGAAAGAAGGTCTGCAGGGGGAATCTCTGCTGCCGTGAACGCTTTCGTCAATGGTGCACCTCAGGTGGGGTGGATGACGGCACGGCAGGAGCAGGACAAAACACAGAGAGTTTTCTTTGCACCTATCTGAAAATGAAGTAAATCTATAAGGGCCCCTTAGAATTGGAGGATTCTAAAAACGCAGGGACAGGAAAAACACATGAATAGGATAGGAATGCACGTGCAAAATAGAGCATTTGCAAACATAGGATTTCTATCAACCTGGGTGTTTGGTTCACATGAATTGGAAGAACACAGGAATGGAGAAACATGGTCAAATTAAAGTCAAACCACATGAAAATGTAAAATAAGAATTTTATTATGCCGGTAATGCACTTAGTCCTATTCTTCATGCATATTAATTTGAAAAGGACGTCCAAGTGGATATTAAAATTCCTACGCTTTTTCTTTGAAAGAGACACCAAAGGAAAAAAAATCCTCCAGTTTTGCTTTGCTCCATTCCTTCTAACCAAATGCACGAATAGTAGTACCATAGTAAAGTTTCCAATTCCTATGTTTTCCTTCACTTTTTCTTTGAACCAGTGGCGATTCTAGTAGGCAGTCTTCAACAGGTTGAAGCCTGCCCTCAAAATATTTTGCGAGCTTAGATTTGGTCCACATGAATATCATATAATGGCTATCTTGCTAAACCGATTCAAATTGTGGTTCAAAAGAGCTTTTAGTTTTCTCCCTGTTAACTTTGTGACCATGATTCATTTCTTTCTAGATTTGCAACTGCTTTGAACCAAAGGATCCCTGAGGGATCGACATGAATGTAGAGTAACAAAGTGATGCGACGAGTGTACAACCTCTTTGGCATAGCCTTGTCGACCTCAGCATCATTGGGTTGGATGTGGAGGATGGTGATGCTGGTGTGACTGTCGGAGGCGGGGAAGAAGATCTAAGGCCTCTGGAGATGGCGCCGAGGGTACTGCTCCGTTGTGATGGACGGTTTCGTCATTGGAGCAGCTCTGGTGAGGTGTACGACGGCGAGGCTGAAGCAGGACAAGACAGACAATGTTAATCTGAAGTGGGAGCCTAATAGCATGTGCAATAGATGATGTAAAATACACCACCAAAAAGTGCTAGATGTAAAATGCATCAGCAGCACCGCAGCCGCTCCGACAGATGCTGTAAATACTGCTGACTCTGAACTTAACTGAAGAAACTGAACTTTATAGTCGAAACTGAATTTTACTATTAAAACTGAATTTTACTGACAAAACTGTTTGAACTAGTAGTAGAGCACTGTAATAGAAGTTTAGGGCATTCGAGCACTGGTTGCAGAGAAGCAGTGATCTAAATCAACAGTCGCTCGAGCAGGGAACGCACTAGCAGAGAGCAGCTTGCGCAGCAGCACCGCGAGCGAGTGCTAAAGCAGCAACTCCTGTAGCTGCTGCAGGTCATGCAGCAGCAGCAGCAGCGCGAGCGAGACCAAGAGCAGAGCAGAGCAGCAGCAGGAACGAGAGCAAGAGCGGAGCAACAGCACGAACGAGAGCAAGAGCGAAGCAGCAGCATGAACGAGAGCAAGAGCGGAGCAGCAGCGTGACTGACAGCAAGAGCAGAGCAGAGCAGCAGCGCGAACGAAAGCAAGAGCAGTGCAGCAGCGCGACTGACAATAAGAGCAGAGCCGCAGCGCGAGCGAGAGCCGGAGCAGAGCCGTAGTGCGAGCGAGAGCCGGAGCAGCAGCAGCGCGGGCGAGAGCCGGAGCAGTAGCAACTAGTGCTGGAGTGGAATTCGCCGCCGAGGAAGCAACAACATTGGGGAGAGACGTCGTGGAGGAAGTGGCCAGCGACGGCGCTGTCGATGGAGACCCGCCTTGGCTGCTCGGTATCTGTCGGCGTGCGACACCTATGGGAGCCCCAACGGACCCCTTTATGATTCGGCAGGGAGGGAGGTATGCGCAAAGAGCAGAACCAACGATCGACGCGGGGAGATTTTACCCAGGTTTGGGCCGCTGATCAGCGTAAAACCCTACTCCTGCCTTGTTTTATTATGAATGTTCTTGAGCCCAGGCTCCAGGAGCGCTTGCAATGAACAGTATGTTCAAAGAGCAGCTACGCGTGCAGAATGGGCCAGAAGATCCTCCTCCATGTAGCAGTTGCCTTGGGCCTCCTTTTATACGCTCAAAGGGGTCACCACAGTGGCAAAACGTACATACATTGAGGTGTAAAGTAGCTACAGGGTTATCATACCTAACCACTGACGGATTAGGACGAATGCATTTAGTGCACCGTGAGGTGTCCGTTTAGGTGTCCTCACTTTCTTGGGGATGGAAAAAGGGGCCATCCCATCAGCACCGCTGAAGCTCTCCTCCACTGGCGCCTTGCCACACATCCAGAGAAGGGCCCAGAATGTCGGGCTTGTTGCTGTGTCTAAGCGGTGGCACAGTAGCATAACCTTGCCGGGCGCCGAATCTTGCCGGGCGCAAAATCTTGCCGGGCTTCGCAGGCCACCCTGGAAAGATCTTGCCGGGGAGGCTGGCTTTCGGATTCCAGCTCTTCCTATCTGCTGATCCTCAGATCCTTGACTTGAGAATTTCTTTGATAGCCTGAGTCAACCTCGAACTATTCCCCGACAAGCCTTGCCGCGAGTATGGCTACAACTGCCCATGCACAAGTATGGGGTACTAATGGCCCAATACTTAGTACACCAACAGTATCAAGCACCGGCAGCCCCGTGAGATCGAATAAAAGATAAAATGCAGCGGTGAGTGCAGAACCTCCTTGGTGGCGCTGTGTAGGCCTCGGCTACATCGGAGGAATTGGTGAGGGTGCTGCGGTTCCGGTAGGGCAGGTCAAGACGGCGCTGTGGGGATGGAGGTGGTGCAATAGACGAGGCGAACATCGGGGCAGCTCCTTGGAGGTGGAGGATGGGGTGGCTGATCCGGCGGGATGACGAGATCGACGACTTATCCTCATCCGGTGCGGTGGATGAGGGACGTCGAGTTGTTGCTGTGGACGACATCATCGGGGAAGAGGCTCTGGCTGGGTGGCGGTCGGGAGGCCGACGGAGGAGCGTGGGGTTTCGCGGGTTTTGGCGGCCTCTGTGTACGAATGGGGGGTATGAAGGGGAAGGTAGGGGGGAGCCATGGCTTAGGGATGCGCTTGTCCGAAATGTGGGGTAAGTTACGAATGTACCCCCATCGGTTTTGACCACGCGACGTCGAGGTGGCACTTCAGGCTGAGGGGTAGAAGGGGGATTTCGCGTGTCTGGGCTGCGGGACCGATTTCGGAAGAGGAGCGAGTCTCGCGCGTGTCGAAATTTTGGGATAACGCGGCACGGGTTGAAGAGGCGGGATTTTCGCAGCAGAAGAGACAAAAAATACTCGAGCTTGAAAATTTCGGGATAACAAGGCGCGGATTCCATGTTCGGCAGAACAAACTTAACGTGTACAAAAAAAAGACAATTCATACAAGACACAAGAGAGTCATGTCCCCTTTCACGATATTGCTATAAATGCCATTGAAAAACTACAAGAAAAATGTAAAAAAAATCGGGAGAACAAGATCATCATGTACAGTACCAAATCAATCCGCACTTCCCTCAACAACGACAAAAAACAAATCAATTCCCACCACAAGAAAGAGTCATGTCCCTTTTTATATGATTACAAATGCCAAGATCTCGAATTTCAATTTTTGAATCCATGTTATATTGAATTCGAATATATCGTAAGGTGATCTTGCGGTTTACAATGGATGTAGTCCTACAATTTGATCTTCCATCTTATATGAACATTTTACTCCACCCTATGAATATATATATTGTTGTCTACCATATGGACTAATTTTGAATCAATTTTCCTTATTTGAATACGATTGTTGTCAAGTTATACCATCATTTAAATATTATCTTGATAACAGAAAACATGCATGTAGTAGTAATCATATTTAAATATGAACTTCATGTACCATACGATCTCCAATTCAAATATTTGTATCCATTTTATGTTGAATTCAAATCACAGTACATTGGTCTAGGTAGCGAGATGTTCGGGATAATCTAAACCCTGTTTTCATATGTATAAAATTTGGCCGAATTGGGACAAGTGTTGGTGTAAGCTTCTTGCAAACCGGAGCTTCTCTCAAGAAGCCTCGTGGTTCTGAGAGGGAACATGTCACCTTTGTGTGCGAAACGATATACGCTGCCTCCCTCCTAATTTTCTTTACAGAGGCAACATAGAACTATATGAGTGTCGTGTTAAATTTTGGAATTATTCCGGGTTCGTTTGGCCTTTTTTATACATTAATTGAGTTTCTGGTCATTTAATGTGCATAATTCAAATTTGAACTGCAAGCACATGCTCCACTGCACCAAAGTAGGTTGAAAAATCACATATGTGTCCTTGGGTGAATTTCTAGGTACCATGCAAGAAATGGGAATGAAATTCAAACATCTAGGCACGTGGCTCGGCCGAGAACATTGAGAAACTTGGTTTTTAAATTCCTGTAAATCCAAAACTCGCCTGAAAATCATGAAACTTGGCATGGTGTTATGTCATGGCACTAACATGCTGTGGTAAAAAATTTGGCCGAATTGGAACAAGTTTTGGTATAAACTTCTTGCAAACCAGAGCTTCTCTCAAGAAGCCTCATGGTTCCGAGAGGGAACGTGTCACCTTTGTGTGCGAAACGATATACGCTGCCTCCCCCATGAATTTCTTTACAGAGGCAACATAGAACTATATGAGTGTTGTGTTAAATTTTGGAATTATTTCAGGTTCGGTTGGCCTTTTTATACATTATTGAGTTTCTGGTCATTTAATGTGCATAATTCAAATTTGAACTGCAAGCACATGCTCCAGTGCACCAAAGTTGGTTGAAAAATCACATGTGTGTCCTTGGGTGAATTTCTAGGTCATATGCAACTAATGGGAGTGAAATTCAAACATCTGGGCGTCGTGGCCCAGCCAAGAACATTGAGAAACTTGGTTTTTAAATTCCTGTAAATCCAAAACTCGCCTGAAAATCATCAAACTTGGCATGGTGTTATGTCATGGCACTAACATGTTGTGGTAAAAAATTAGGCCGAATTGGAACAAGTTTTGGTATAAGCTTCTTGCAAACCGGAGCTTCTCTCAAGAAGGCTCGTGGTTCTGAGAGGGAACGTGTCACCTTTCTGTGCGAAACGATATACGCTGCCTCCCCCCTGATTTTCTTTACCGAGGCAACATAGAACTATATGAGTGTCGTGTTAAATTTTGGCATTATTTCGGGTTCGTTTGGCCTTTTTATACATTAATTGAGTTTCTGGTCATTTAATGTGCATAATTCAAATTTGAACTACAAGCACATGCTCTAGTGCACCAAAGTTGGTTGAAAAATCACATGTGTGTCCTCGGGTGAATTTCTAGGTCCCATGCAAGAAATGGGACTGAAATTCAAACATCTGGGCGTCGTGGCTCAGCCGGAAACATTGAGAAACTTGATTTTCTAATTCCTGTAAATCCAAAACACGCATGAAAATCATGAAACTTGGCTTGGTGTCATGACATGGCACCAACATGTTGTGGTAATTTTGATGTCCGATTTCCGAAGGCGCACACATTAGTAATCAACAAAGTCATTTTGGAACAAATGTTGTCACGTAACAATCGGAAACACAAGTATTATTGAAACCGTGGGCGTTCTACTTACCATTTACGTGCAGCCACGCGTCCCCTTTTTTATTGGCTAGGAGGCACCGTGTGGGCTAGCTATTTGAGTACGGGAGGTGTGCAATCAGACCCCTGCGCGTGCTTATCGGGAGGAGAGCCCTTTGACCTCCATCTGACGCCCACCTCTCTCCCAACGTCTCCATTAATGGCGCCTGAGCCCTTGTTTAATGGCGTGGCTATGTCTCACTCGACTGAGATTTAAGAGAGAAAAAAGAAAATCTGAAAAGAAAATTTTGCACGAATCTTGATGTAAGATCCGACAGATCTATATAGCATCTACTGTGACTTATAGCAAGACTGATGAATATATAAGGATGATGATAGTGGATAATAATTGTCTTACATATTTAGGAAGATAATTAAAAAAGCCACATGCGGCTACGCCCAAAATACACAAGGGCAAAAGAAGAAGGAAGACGCATACAATGATCTGGCTCGCTGATCTCTACTTTCTTGATGCGCTGCAGGTCATGGAGACTAGTTCTCGCGGCGAGCGGCGATGATATCTTTCATCAGTTTCATGTCCTCAATACGCTGCTTGGCAGCATCCACGGATTCCTCCACCAGCCTTTCGCGCTCGATGCGGAGCATGGCATTCTCGTCCATAAGTTTCTTGACGATGACGCCCGTCCTCTTCAACAAGGTAGCGGTCTCCTCCGCCTGCTTCGCCCTTCCGGCGATCTTCGCCCTCAGCAGGTCGCGCTCGGTGCGGAGCTTTGCCTTGTCCTCCCCTAGTCGCCGAATGACGCCGGTAGCATTTTCAAATGAGGCATTCATCTCGTCCTGCAGCTTCATCCAGCCGGAGATCCGACCCATCAGGCCATCGAGCATAGCGCGCATGCACCGGTGAGAGTCCTCGCCTGCCCGCGAGACATTTTCCCAGGCCGCCGAGGCATGGGAGGACCTCCCTACTGCATTCGCGGTGCGGCGACACATAACTGCTACTTCTGCGGCGCGGCTGGACCACTCTGCTGCATCGACGGTGCGGCGGGACCTCTGTGCTGCTTCGGCGGTGCGACGGGACCTCGATGCTGCTACGGCGGTGCGGCGGGACATGTCGGCTGCTTTCGCGGTGAGGCGGGACATCTCCCGTGCTTCCGCTTCCATGCTCGCCTGTCCTTGGTAGTAATCTCTCGACCCAGAACTCATGCGGGCCATGGCAGACGAAAGGGAACGACGATGAAACACTTGTTTGTTTTTGTGGATTAGGAGTTGAGGAGGAATATGCAGTCATCTTGGAGTAGAGTATTTATAACCGAGTACTAATACACCCCTAAGTGGGAAACCGTTTAGGTTTTGATCGGTGTGAATAGGTTTGCAATTAAATATAGCGTGGTAGTAATTTGGAATGTGACGAGACGCAAGCTCAAAATTCATTGACGGTTCTAGTTTCGAAGTGCGGCACTATTCCCGGATGGCGTAACGTGGGCATGCGTTCTCGTCCGTGGTGTAGCAGTTTTGTAATATGCCACAGTACTTCTTTTTCTACTGCTGTGTACGTGCAATAACTGGCACCGTCGGATACATATCTTACGGTTATTGGGGCGTTCGCCAGGAATAGCCTCGTGGCGAGCTATAGACTAGTCTTTTTTTCACATGCATTACATCGACACATATCATCTCTCTCCCTCTTTCCCACGCACACACCTAGTCTCTCTGGACTTCTCGCATGCACCATCTCTAGCTCTCTAGGTTAATGCCACCCACATACACTTGTACTCTGAGTTTAGTATGTTATACACGAATAGAAGAGGTGCACGCATGCACTCGTCCTCTCTCACACACGCATCTATAGCTACGAATTGTAGTGTTCTCAACCATCCGATTGGCTCTATCATAGGTTCCCGTTGCTCCTTGGCCTTGAGATTGAGAAGTTTAAAACACGGAGGCTAAGCTGGAGGCGCGAGGTTTTGGTTAATGTGTGGGCCGCACACGGCACCAACACGACATGAGCTTCATCTGCCTGGTGCGCAGTTGGGTGAGTACTACTAGTAGTAGTACTACTTTGATGTGTCGTGTCAACTCGCAGAAGTATGCAACACTTCCTCAACAAACAAGCATATAAGCAGCTTATACTCCTTACCCAAAGGATCTTTATATCCAACAGACACAAAATATCCGTTCGACTGTTGGAAATTACTTTAACTGCTGATCTGATGTCGAAGTAATTGTTGCATCGCCACCAAAATCCACCATCTCTTAAGCTAAAGTAGACCGAGCTAACCCCTATATTAGCATATTACTAAGATAAACAGAAGGCATTGTAGAATCATTTAGGAGGTGAGCTTGTCAATCTGAATGTGGAGGGAACCGTCCTCGACAACCCACTAGTAGAAAAAGGCTCATTTGTCCCGGTTCCAGAGGCCCATTTGTCCCGGTTCTGGAACCGGGACTAAAGGGTCGGGACTAAAGCCCAATACCTTTAGTCCCGGTTCGCCTATGAACCGGGACAGATGGGGCTCCACGTGGCCGCTGCGGCTTGCCCAGGCAGGAGGGCCTTTTGTCCCGGTTGGTAGCACCAACCGGGACCAAAAAGCCTCCACGCCTCAGCAGTTCAGGGGCTGGGGTTTTTGTTTTTTTTTTGAAGGGGGGGGGGTTTGGGGGTTTTGTAGGGTATATATTGTGTTAGCTAGGTAATAGAGAGAAGTGACCTCTCTTATCTCCGTGCTTGGTCAACGCTACGTACTATACGTATAGAGAGAACTCGCGACACGCTAGCTAGTAAGGAAATGAAGGAAACCATTAAGTATACAAGATCGTCATGAACATATATATACAGAGAGAAGTGATCGACCTCCTCCTCCTCCGAGAGATTGGTCGAACAAGTTTTCGTATATCTATCCGACGCTACTAGCTACATATATACAATATAAGATCTCTTACAATCCCTAACATCTGATGTCAAGTTCCACATGGTATTCTCCGGCTTTATTGATGACGTGGTCAAGAAAGAATCCCGCCAATTCCTCTTGAATTGCTTTTATGCGATCTTGTGGTAGGAGTTCATCCCGCATCTGCCACATCTAATTTGAAGAAGGGGGTCAATACATATATATGAATGAAACTCAACACAAATGATGGTAATAAAATAAAATTCTGAATATTATTGCTTACGCACTTCATATTGTTTTTCAGAGTAGCCCCGCTCACAGGTCGTGTGGCGGATGAACTCGCAAATGTAGTATCCACAAAAATCAGTCCCGCCTTCCTGCCACAACCACTTTACAAGAAATAGAGGTCAATCAAACTGATAAGCAAGCATGCTAAATGGTATTGATGAAACTAGCTAGAATCAATGGGAGATGCGTGGAACTAGCTAGTAGTACTTACTTTCGGTTGTGTAAATCGGAGCTCCCCCGGCAGTCCCGGAGCTTTAGCAGTGAACTCTTTCCAAACCCTGCCAGACAAAGAAAACAATTACTTGATATCAGGAAATGAACAAAGTTGCCGATATGGTGCGATAACGATCGATTGAACTTACTTCTCGAGCATTTTAGTCATGGCCGTATACTCCTTGGGATCTTTTCGTATCGAGTCTAAGATGGTTACTAGTCCTTGCTCAAGCTTAATCTCTAGGAGAATAAAGTGGAAGCTGCGCACGCATGCATAACTCATCAATTACATTACTATAACCTCGAGTAGTAAGGGAAACCGAATATGCACAAGACAGTAACACTCACTTGAAGTTGTAAGGAAAGAGTATTTTATCTTTGTTTTGATTTCGAAGCAACGATTGTAGCAAGTTGGCCTCGGTTTCTTTGGCATTATATTTAACCGTCCATTCATCTATGAGATTTGTGTTAATGAACCCAATATCATAGATTTGTGCTTTTCTGCATTCGACGATCTTCAATCTGCATAATATAGTGATGATAATTATATATACATGCAATGAAAGAGCTGAGCTATATATAGAGACTTAATTACAGAAGTAGTACTTACAGACAGTAGCAAGTGACGATTATTTTATCGAGGGCCTTTTGATTGAAAAACTAGAAGAACTCCTCAAATGGAACAGACAACAGATCAATGCCAACAAGGTCGTGCTCCTCTTTAACTCTCAGCGTCAAAGTATCCGTCCCAGACTCCTTGCAGGTGTCCATGTACCACTCATCGAATCTTTGCATCATCGTTGTTAGAGGAGGATGACCAGGTTTGACGAGAGGCTTCCCGTGCTGGTATTTGTGTTCGTCCACCTCCATTATATCAAAATGTGCATCGTCGGGCAGGTAATCTGTAGGATTGGTACCGGGCACCATCCCCGGATGATTAGCAATGATATCGCTAGACACCTTGAGCGGGGGGCATGATTGGTTCACTTGTTCGCTGAGCTGGGGAATTTTTTTCCCACTTCTTCGTTCTGCTAACCTTCGATCACTGCAAGTACTTCCCAACCGCTCCGCTTCCTCATATGTCCTTTCAATAATGCGCTCATAGTTGGTTTGCGGCGGAGACAGTGGTGGTCGCTTCAGGGCATCGAGAGTGCGCTTCGCTTTCACCGGATCTATCTTCTCCTCCGGAGGTGGAGGTTTCTTTGCAAAAAAGTCCCTCACTTGGGCTTTACAGATCTCCGCGTTTTCCTCCTCGGTCATCTCGTATGGTAACTTCTCTAGAGGCTTGAGAGATGGACCGAATTTGTATTGCCTCCCGCCTCTGGCTGTACTGCTAGACGCCGGAGCAGCGGTGTTTCTCTTTTGTTGCTGCTGACGAGTAGTAGAAGGAGGCGGAGTGCTCCGACGCGCCGGAGCAGCCGGAGCGGCGACTTCTGTCTTCCGTCGTTGCTGACAAGGCGGAGGAGGAGGTGGGCTGCTCGGACGCGCCGGAGCAGGCGGAGAAGGAGGCAGAGTGCAGCCCTCACGCGCCGGAGCAGCCGGAGAAGGAGGCAAAGTGCCCTGATCACTCACCGGAGGAGGAGGAGGAGGCCGAGTGCCCTAACTCGCCGGAGGCGGAGGCGTCCAGTTTGGAAGCTTGATGTGCTCCTTCCGCCATAGACATGGAGTCTTCAGAGCAAGACCCAGCTGAGTCTCCCCTTCACCTATAGGGTGGTCAAGCTGGAGCTCCTCAAATCCCTCCGTTACTTCATCCACCATCACAACAGCATAGCCTTGTGGAATCGGACGGCAGTGAAAAGTTCCGTCGGGTTGAGGAGGTGCAACAAAGCCGACAGCCGCCTTGACTTTGAGGTTCTGCCATTGTGTCATAAGCTGGCAATGTTGAGCCTCCTTGATAGCATCCACGGGGTAGCTTGGAGCCGTGAAGTCAGGCTGCTGAACGAGCTCGGTGGAAGCCACGCTGCTTCTCCGCTGAGATGGCGGGGTAGCTCTGGCAGCTCGCTGGCTCTCAACTTGTTCCTCTAGCTTTTGTACCCTTGCATTCAGCTTCTGCAGTTCGCTTTGCTCCAGTTTCCTCTTCCTCTCCCGGGTTTTGTAACCGCCTGCGCCGGGAAACACAACCTTCCACGCAACGGAGCCTGGCGTGCCACGTGTTCGTCCAGGGTGCTCAGGATTCCCGAGGGCCTCGGTCAGCTCGTCATTCTCTCTGTCGGGAATGAACGCCCCTTGCTACGCTGCGACGATACACTTCTGAAGCTTCTTGACGGGTATTGCAAGTTGCTCGTTCGTCCAAACGCACTTCCCTGTTTCAGGGTCCAAGGTTCCCCCAACCCCGAAGAACCAAGTCCTTGAATGGCCTGGGCAGTTCAATGTCTCTGGTTTGACCCCTTTAGCAAGCAGGTCATTCTTAGCTTTGTCCCATAGCGGCCGGGCTTTGAGGTAGCCACCTGACCCCGTGCGATGGTGAAACTTCTTCTTTGCAGCATTTATCTTATTTGTCTCTGACATCTTCTTACTCTTGTCCGATGTCTTGTAGGCCACAAATGCGGGCCAGTGATCTCTTATCTTCTCAAATCAGCAGGTGAATTCTGGAGTCTTCCCATTGCCGACAAACGTTGATTTCAACTCATTCTTCCACCTCCTGAATAGATCTGCCATCTTCTTAAGAGCACATGACTTGACCAATGGCTATAATTGTCTTATCCGGATCCTCCTCTAGCGGTAGGGTGAAATTTGCCTTCAGCGAGGTCCAAAGATCATCTTTCTGTCTATCGATGACATAAGAAACTTGAGGGTCTTCGTTCTTCTTAGGCTCATTCCATAGTTGGATGCTGATTGGGATGTTGTCCCTAACAATAGCTCCGCACTGAGCTGAAATTGCATCCTTGGTCCGCCTCGGTTCAATCGGCTGGCCATCGTTCGCGATTGCTGTGATCGTGAATGTTTCATCCTGACGTAACCTTTTCTTCGGGCCTCGCCTCGTTACCAAAGTTTGGCTCGATCCGGAGGGCTTTAAAAGAAGAAAGAAGAGTTAATATATGTACATACCAAAACAATTAATGCATCAATTAGCTAGTCAGCACAGGCTTAATTAATATATATACCTCGCCGGACTTTGCAACAGCTCCCTCCTCCATTCGATCACCGGAGCCATCATCATGGTCTCCTTCTTCCTCCGGCATTCGATCACAGGAGCCATCATGATCATGTCCTTCCTCCTCCATTGTTCGATCACCAGAGCCTTCACCCTCTCCTTCTAGACAATCAGTGTCGTTGAGATACGACAAGACATCACCTCCGCCGAGGATGATGTTCCCCAACAACTCTTCTGTTTCCAAGTCTCTTTGTTGATCCATAGTTTCTGCAAATATTACAACATGGCAATTAATATACAAACATGAGAGATGGATATATTAGTGGCAAACATAGACCTAGCTAGCTAATCACAACAAGGAATATTAATTAGTGGCCTCGACGCTTCTACGGTTTGGGGTGGCCTCGACAACGCTTCTAGGGTTTGGGGTGGCCTCGACAATGCTCTTTTAACTTGGTAAATTTGGGTGGCCTCGACACTTCTAGGGTTTGGGGTGGCCTCGGCAACGCTTCTAGGGTTTGGGGTGGCCTCGACGCTTCTAGGGTTTGGTCGGGCGAGAGGGGGTTGATCGATGTCCCCCCTCATGTTGAAGAGTTACCGGGGTTCTCTCATGAATGTCCGACGTCCGGACCGCCTCTCTCATGAATGTCAAACAAGGGATGTAACAAAATGGCGCCATTCTGGATGTGCAGAAAATGGTCCAAATTTTTCCTGATCTCATCTACCCTTCTATATGTCACGTTGTCAGTGTCAAAGGATTCAAGAAAACCATGGCTTCATCATTAGCCGGAAGTAACAGGCGCATAATGGTACGAAGCTCTCCAAAATTGTTTTGGAACGGAGTCCTGGATAGGATAATTAGTTTTTTGGTACGAAGTTCAGCAAGAGCCTTCCGAATATCGCTATTTGGAAGGCCTTTGCTAAAATTCGTACCAAAAAGCAAATTATTCTATCCGGAACTCCGTTCCAAAACAACTTTGAAGAGCTTCGTAGCATCATACGCCTGTTACTTCCGGCTAATGATGAAGCCATGGATTTCTTCAATACTTTGACAGACAACGTGACATATAGAAGAATATATATATAGATGAGATCAGAAAAATATTGGATCAACTTGTGCACATCCATAATGGGGGCATTCTTGATAAATCTATATATGTCAAAAATTCAAACTTTGACATATGATCAAACTTTGACATATCATCAAATGTTGCATATGTCAAAATTCAAACTTTGACATATGATCAAACTTTGATATATTATCAAATGTTGCATATGTCAAAATTCAAACTTTGACATATGATCAAACTTTGATATATGTCCACCGCGATATAAAATGATACATAGACTTGTTCGGGCGAGAGGGGGTTGATCGACGTCCCCCCTCATGTTGAAGTTACCGGAGTTATCTTCTAGTGGTTTGGGTGGCCTCGAGAGTTTGTAGGGTAGGGGCGGGAGGGGGTAGGAGATCGACAACGCTTTTTTTCTAGGGTTTGGGTGGCCTCGAGAGTTGGTCGCCCGGTATATCAAGAGTGGGGTGAACATTTTACCTTAGTAACTTAGAAAAAAATGTTATCGGGGAGGGGGTATATCGACCCCCCCCTCATGTTGAAGTTATCGGGGAGGGGCTATATTGACAACGACATACATATAGCCACATACATATAAAAAAATCCTATGAACATCCATACATACATATAGCCACATACATATATATGGCTATGAAAAAAATTCATCATATAAAAATATAAAAAAATGTTATCGGGGAGGGGGTATATCGACCCCCCCCCCTCATGTCAAAGTTATCGGGGAGGGGCTATATCGACAACGACATATACATATAGCCACATACATATAAAAAAAATTCTATGAACATCCATATATACATACATATAACCACATACATATATATGACTATGAAAAAAATTCATCATATAAAAAAATGATATCGGGGAGGGGGTATATTGACCCCCCCCCCCTCATGTCGATGTTATTGGGGAGGGGCTATATCGACAACGACATATACATATAACCACATACATATAAAAAAAATCTATGAACATCCATATATGCATACATATAACCACATACATATATATATGGCTATGAAAAAAAAATTCATCATATAAAAAAATGCTATGAACAAAACAATTAATACATATATGAACAAAACAATTTTATGAACATCCATACATACATAGCCACATACATATAATATATATACATTATATATGAACAAACAATTTTCATCATATAAAAAAACACAGAGCAGGGAAGGGGTGCCGGGGGGCGGAGGGAGAGGACCTCGACACAAAGGCGATAGGGAGGAGACAACCTAATCGGAAGAGGATCCACTGAGCAGAAGGAGGGAAAACGAGAGGGGGACTGGCGGAAGGAAAGGAAAGAGCTGCGGGGGAACTCGGAGCGAGATGAAGGTCATGGGAGGGAGGAAGGAAGGCGAAGGAAGAGAGAAGGGAGGCGGCAGGGGAAGGGGGAGGGGAAGGGGAAAGGGGCGGCAGCGAGAATGGAGGCGAGAGGAGAGTCAGGCGATGGTTGCATCAAGCAGAGGGAGTGGCGGGAGGGTCTAGGGGAGGAGAGCGCGCGTCGGCGAGGGCGAGGGGAGGGCGCGGTCACGGGCAGCCTGGCGGGTCGTGCTGTTGGCGCAGCGTCGGGGGGGGGGGGGGAAGGAAGTGAAACTGGGACTGAAAATTTCTAAGTGCTACCTTATATAGCCAGAGCATTGGTCCCCGTTCGTGGCACCAACTGGGACCAATGCCCCCCTTTAGTCCCGGTTGGTGCTACCAACCGGGACCAAAGGTCTGTTTTCAGCAGCCCAAAGGGCGGGAAACAGGGACCTTTGGTCCCAGTTGGTGGCACCAACCGGGACTAAAGGGGGGCATTGGTCCCGGTTGGTGCCACGAACCGGGACCAAAGGTGAGCATTGGTCGCGGTTCGTGGAACCAACCGGGACCAATGGGCTTGCACAGCGGCGTGGTGGTGGGAGTTTAGTCCCACCTCGCTAGTTGAGAGCGCCCCGCACTGGTTTATAAGCTCGACTGCCTCATCGCTATTGAACTCCTATGAACTGCAGGCCTATGGGCCTAATTTGACACTGCTATGCCTGTGGGCCTGCTGGGCCTTCTGCGGGCCTGAATCCTTGCCCAACTAGGTGGGTTTCTAGTCGTATTCAGGCCGTGGTGGCCCAGTAGGTGGCATTTTTTTCTGTTTTCTTTTTTGCTTTATTTTTTTTTGCAGTTTTCTAGTGATTCTTTTTGCTGTTAGGTCACAAAAATTATAGACTTTCTGTTAGTGCCATTAATTTTCAAATTTAAATAGTTTAAATTTGAATTCTTTTAAATTTGTGTGAATCACTAGTTTGTGAATAACTTTACTATAAAAATAGATTTTTGAGTGATTCTTTTTCCTGCTATTTAATATTATTATGTTTTATCATTATATTAAATTTGGTAATTTTTAGGTTATTTTAAATGTCTGTTTTAATCAAGAACAGATTTTGCTATTCTAGTTTGCTATTAAAGTTTCTACCAAAAAATTTCTTTATGAAAATTCTTTTTGCCGTTAATGTTTTGAACAGAAAATACTTTGATAATTTTAGTTGCATAAATTTTATATAATTTTAGTTTAAAAAATAATAGAGGTTTACAAAAGCTTTTTAGTTTATTCCTTTTGCTATTGGAGTTTTATAAAAGCTTTTTAGTTGATTCTTTTTGCTATTGAAGAATATTATAGTTTTGTTTTAGTTGATCATAACAGAATATTTTAATTGATTATTTTAAGTTCATTCTTTTTGCTATTAGTTCATTCTTTTTGCGCTAAATGACCCTAAAATTGAAAAGCACTACAAATGAACTTTGAAAAGGTTGAAAGTTGGTATGGCATCATCATTTCACCCACATAGCATGTGCTAAAAAGTTGAGAGGGTTACGGCAAAAACTGGATGCACTTCGTGTACAAACCGGGCAATCTCTTTCGAAGTATCAGGGTTTCGAACGAAAACTCGTCTGTTACAAAGGGATTTCATTTTTTTGAACTTATTTGAACTCCAGACTTTTTGTGTGTTCAAAATGCACCATTCAAAGCCACATCATCAATTTTCAACCCTTTCTGACTTCATTTGTTATTTTTCATGCATTTACTGATTTTTTGAGCTATATGACCCTGAAATTGAAAATCACTACAAATGATCTCTGAAAATGTTGAAAGTTGGCATGGTATCATCATTTCATCCACATAGCATGTGCTAAAAAGTTGAGAGGGTTACGGCAAAAACTGGATGCACTTCGTGTACAAAACGGACAATCTCTTTCGAAGTATCAGGGTTTCATACGGAAACTGGTCTGTTACAAAGGGATTTCATTTTTTTGAACTTATTTGAACTCCAGACTTTTTGTGTGTTCAAAATGCACCATTCAAAGCCACATCATCAATTTTCAACCCTTTCTGACTTCATTTGTTATTTTTCATGGATTTACTGATTTTTTTGAGCTATATGACCCTGAAATTGAAAAGCACTTCAAATGAACTCTGAAAAGGTTGAAAGTTAGCATGGTATCATCATTTCACCCACATAGCATGTGCTAAAAAGTTGAGAGGGTTAAGGCAAAAACTAGATGCACTTCGTGTACAAAACGGACAATCTCTTTCGAAGTATCAGGGTTTCATACGGAAACTCGTCTGTTACAAAAGGAATTTCATTTCTTCACATGTAACTGCAGTGATTTTCTAGATCAAAGGCATCATCATAATAGTTGTGGAGAGAAAGTCTTCACTTTTTCTTCGCTTGTGTCCTTTGCTTATTGCGCCGTAACCATGGATATTCTTCATCGCTTAACAGGGTGATTGGGTCAGCCTTGACTTTGAAGGGAGGAATTTCATGAAACTTTTCATAATATTTAGACATGTCTGTCTTGCCCTCCAACCCCACGATCTCTCTTTTTCCTGAAAGAACTATGTGGCGCTTTGGCTCATCGTATGATGTATTTGCTTCCTTATCTTTTCTTTTTCTCGGTTTGGTAGACATGTCCTTCACATAGAAAACCCGCGCCACATCATTGGCTAGGACGAATGGTTCGTCTGTGTACCCAAGATTGTTCAGATCCACTGTTGTCATTCCGTACTGTGGGTCTACCTGTACCCCGCCTCCAGACATATTGACCCATTTGCACTTAAACAAAGGGACCTTAAAATCATGTCCTTAGTCAAGTTCCCATATGTCCACTATGTAACCATAATATGTGTCCTTTCCCCTCTTGGTTGCTGCATCAAAGCGGATAACGCTGTTTTGGTTGGTGCTCTTTTGATCTTGGATGATCGTGTAAAATGTATTCCCATTTATCTCGTGTCCTTTATAAGTCAATACAGTCGAAGATGGTCCCCTGGACAATGAGTACAGCTCATCAGAAACAGTGTTGTCACCTCTGAGACGTGTTTCCAACCAACTGCCGAAAGTCCTGATGTGTTCACATGTAATCCAGTCATCACACTGCTCCGGGTGTTTGGAGCGCAGAATGTTCTTATGTTCATCAACATACGGGGTCACCAAGGTAGAGTTCTGTAGAACTGTGTAGTGTGCTTGAGACCAAGAATGCCCGTCCCTACATATTATTGAGTCCCCTCCTAGCGTGCCTTTTCCAGTCAGTCTCCCCTCATACCGCGATTGAGGGAGGCCAATCTTCTTAAGGCCAGGAATGAAGTCAACACAAAACCCAATGACATCCTCTGTTTGATGGCCCATGGAGATGCTTCCTTCTGGCCTAGCGTGGTTACGGACATATTTCTTTAGGACTCCCATGAACCTCTCAAAGGGGAACATATTGTGTAGAAATACAGGGCCTAGAATGACAATCTCGTCGACTAGATGAACTAGGACGTGCGTCATGATATTGAAGAAGGATGGTGGGAACACCAGCTCGAAACTGACAAGACATTGCGCCACATCACTCCTTAGCCTTGGTAGGATTTGTGGATCGATCACCTTCTGAGAGATTGCATTGAGAAATGCACATAGCTTCATAATGGCTAATCGAACGTTTTCCGGTAGAAGCCCCCTCAATGCAACCGGAAGCAGTTGCGTCATAATCACGTGGCAGTCGTGAGACTTTAGGTTCTGGAACTTTTTCTCTGGGATATTTATTATTCCCTTTATATTGGATGAGAAGCCAGACGGGACCTTCATACTGAGCAGGCTTTCAAAGAAGATTTCCTTCTCTTCTTTGGTAAGAGCGTAGCTGGCAGGACCTTCATACTGCTTTGGAGGCATGCCGTCTTTTTCATGCAAACGTTGCAGGTCCTGTCGTGGTTCTAAGTCTGACAGTAGAATAGGGGGTAGGTATGAGGAGGCAAGATCCTAGCTACGGTGAGGTTGTGCACGCAAGATTTACGAGTTCAGGCCCTTCTCGGAGGAAGTAACAGCCCTACGTCTCAGTGCCTGGGGGCTCGGTCGATTGGATTATGCGTGAAGTTACAGGGGGTGCGAACCCTTGTGCCTGAGGAGGGGGGTGGCTTATATAGAGTTCGCCAGACCCCTCCAGCACTCAGTTACACAGGATCCAATGTACATAAAGATGGGACGTTACTGGTAATGCCAGCAATAAAGGCATATAAATGATCATTAAGACTACGGAGTGAACGCCTGACCGTTGCCGTTCTGAGTGACTTTAGATCTTCTGTCTTCCGAGTAATTTCTGATGTGGTCGAGTGAGTACACTCCGGTCGAATGGAATTGGGTTTTCCTAGTGGAATGCTTCTGGTCGAGTGGATGGTATTGTCCTTTGAATATCCTTGACTTTAAGGTAATGTCCTTGGGAAGGGTGTCTAGGTCAGGCCTATTACCCTACCCCAGGTACATGTCATCGTCATTAGCCCCCGAATGGTTCAGGGTTCGAGTGACAAAAAGGAGTTGAAGATGGTTCCGACCCAATTTTCACGCTTCGGGCGCGTTTTGCTTAAATTAATGAACCACGTAACAACTTCGACTTCATTTTCAGTCGCCTTGATCCATTCCTAAATTGTTGAGTGAATTTTGTTGATAAGCTTCAATTGTGGACATGGTATGAGATCTTTGGCGCTATTGACTGCACTATCGTTCCCGGATCTCACGGGATTCGAAATTTGGAGAAGCGCGCGGGACGGAGAGGCCCGCAGTAAACGGAATAGATTTGGTAGGGATGCCTCGATCCTCGCGCCACCTTTCTCGCCATGTACCGAGTGCGCGACTGCTGCGGGATTCGATGGGATTGCTTGGGCCCACAAGTCAGCCACTTGGTAACAAGTCCATATAAGGCATCCGGGTCGGTGCGTTTGGCACTGTGCTCTTTATCCCCTTCTTCTTCCTCTGTTTCTCCACCACATTCGCCACCACCTTTGACGCCGTCGCCCCGTCCAAGCGCAGCCTGCTGCGATGGGAAAGGAGAAAATGGCGGCCCTGGAGCGAGCGAAGAAGGTGACGGCGGCAGCGAAGGGCAAGAAGACGAGTCGGGGCGGGTCGTCATCTAGGTCCGGCCTGCCGCCTGGCTGGATCCAGGGTGACTGGATCAGATCCATGATCCAGAAGGAAGACATGGAGGATCTGGTCGAAGGGGGCTTGATTGCCCACCAGTCTTGGCGATTGCCGGGGAACGAGACCGAGCCGCAGCCGCAAGAGGGTGAGTGCGTCCTCCTCGCGACTCATGTCGACCGCGGTTTCTCCTTGCCTCCACATCCTTTTTTCCGGGCTTTCTTGAATTTCTTTGGAGCTCAACTTCATCACTTTTCCCCCAACACCATCACCTATCTTGCTGCATATGTTTCCCTGTGTGAGAATTTCTTGGGCTGTCGACCGCACTGGGGTCTTTTCAAACAAATATTCACATGCCGCTCTCCAGCCGTAAAAAAGTCCAATCCGAGTGATGAGAGAACACATGTGATCCAGATGTGCGGGGGTCTGGGAATTCAGATGAGGGGTAGGAGCACTTTTCCGGCTATGACGCTCCCCAATTCAGTTAGAGGGTGGCAGTCGACCTGGTTCTATTGCAAAGACCAGCCGACTCCTGGTCAGTCGACTAGGCTTCCTCCCTTTTCCATGGATCGAGTCCAGCCACCCTCTACTTTGAAAGTGAACCCAGAGAAGAAAGTAGAAGTGAATATGCTAGTTGACCGAGTAGTCCAGTTAGTCCGCGATGGGGTGACTGGTATGGACTTGCTTGAAATATTTCTCAGTCGACGCATCCAGCCACTCCAGGCTCGTGATCATCCTATGTGGATGTACTCGGGTATTGATGACACCACTCGGATCCACCCGGAGGAGGTCACCGGGGAGGTAGTGGAGCGGTGGCTGCAAGGCATCACTGGTAACAAAGATAACCCCAGGGGGTCCAAGAGGGTCCCACCATTCGACAAGACCAACGAACCGGATAAGGTACAATCTTCAGTGTCGAATGTCCTTTGCTCTGATTTCCTATTTAGGCTTCAATCCGATTGATATTTGTATGATTCTTTGTTCTGCAGATATATACTGAGATGTACTCGATTCCCAACGGGGAGCAGATCCAGGAAGGAGAGGAGAGCGGAGGCGACAGTGGCGATTGGAACTCTGATGATGAGAGTGGTGAAGAGCGCGAAGACTCGAGCAGTGGTGAGGAGATCGATTCTCCACCTCGCGTGGAAAAGCGTTCCAAGCAGAAGCACGACCCAGCAAGTATCCGAGGTAAAGTGGCGGCACCGACTGGACAAACTTCGAAGCGCACTCGGACATCTTCTCCGGTGCCGACTGAGAAGGCTCCGAAGCAGTGCAAGACTGCGCCGTCAAAGCCACGGAAGGCCTTGCCCAAGATCAAAGTTGATGTTCCCGTCGCCTCTGCGTAAGTGTTTTGTTTTCACCCTTTGCTCCAAGAATCTTATATCAGTTGTCGACCCATTCTCTTGCTTGACCGAGTGAACCTTGAAATTTGCAGTGCTGCTAACTCTGGGACTTCTGCTTACAAAGATGATGATGACGAGGAGATGGAGGACGCGGTCACATCCAATGCGGGTATGACTCCTGTTATCTTGTCTTTTCTTTGCTAACCACTTCTACAGTCGACTGAACTCTTGCGGTCGATTCTTTTGCAGCTCCGCAAAATGTTATTGAACTTCCAGATGATGATGAAGATGTGCCACAGAAGCTCGTGGGAAAGAGTAGCAGGACCTTGGGCAAAAAGGCACCAGCTAGCAAGACGCCTCAGTCGACGCCGGCGGCAGAACCAGCTATCCAGCAGCCCGGGGACCTCAACCGTGCTTCTGTTACTTTTGCGATTCCCTTGTCGAGTGGTCGTCCTTCAGCGTCGACTGCACAGGCCCCTGCTTCATCTGTGCAACTTCATGCCTCAAGCTCTCAAGCTGCTGCAGCTGATCCACCGTCTCCACTTTTCACCGCCCATCACGTCCCAGAGGACCAAGTGAGTGCTGCCAAGGAAGCCATACGCCAGGCAGGCATTATGATGGAGCAGATGAAAGTGGTGCGTGAGGCCAGTCAAGCTGCCTATGATGCCATCTCAGCACTCCAGGCCAATGTCCAGGTTAACTTACTTCTGACTGAACTCCATCTTGACGCTTGTTCTGTTAGGATATGATATTTAGAAACTGCTGCTTTATTATCTGCAAGACGTCCGTGGATGAGCGTTTTGGAACCTTAATTGCACACCCATTGTCAGTCTGTACACCCACTGGGTGTTTTAATTTCTGTTGAGTAGTTTTTCCACTTGAGTCGACTAGGTTGTGTCGATTGAATCTCTGAACCAGTGGGGGCACGCTGAGTGCACCCACTAGGTGTAGTCCCCGAGACCGCCGTCGAATGTTTGATTCGGCGGGGGTCTTTGAACAGAACTTTTCCACTCGGTCTGAGGAGATCATGTCGAGTGGAACCTGGACCAGTGGGGGCACGCTGAGTGCACCCACTAGGTGTAGTCCCCGAGACCGTAGTCGACTGCGGGCAGTCGGCTATGGTCTGAGTTTTTTTTTCTGACTGGACGGACCAAGTCAATTGAAAAGTCGAACCAGTGGGGGCACGCTGAGTGCACCCACTGGGTGTAGTCCCCGAGACTATTGTTGAATGTTTGATTCGGCAGTAGTCTTAGAACTCTTTGAACTTGTTACTTTATTGCTCGGAAGCAACCAATCTTTGTGTCTGCCAACTGACTATCTTCTGAACACAAAAATCTTATGAACTTGGAGCCCGGTTCGCTGACTTAGAGCAGAAGCAGATCCAGCTCAATCTTGATCTGGAGTTGGCTCAGAATAACTTGCAGAAGGCTAAGGATGACGCTGCTGGTAAGGAAAGCTTGTCGACTGGTTCTCCTGCCATCTTTTCTCCTCTTCTTTCTGATTCGAATGTTATTCTTGCTAGAAACAATGAGACGGGCTTTGGAGAAGAAGGACCTTGACCTTGCGGCTGCGAAGAAAACAGCAGAAGAAAAAATGGCACTCGCTGACCAAAAGCTGGCCTCAGTCGGAAAGTTGGAGGAAGAGAATACCAAGCTGAAGACTGCTCTCGATGAAGCCAACAAAGAGGTAACCCGACTGAAGAAGGATAAAGGGACCCTGACTGACAAAGTGGAAGACATCACCCGCAAGAGGAACGAGCTAGAGAATTATCTGGGAGGACTCGCCAAGAAGTTATTCCTCATGCTTGAAGGTACTTTTCTCTGTCCGATTGATTTGCTTTCGTTGACTCATCATATAACTGTCGACTCATTATTTCTCTGTGAGTGCAGAATTCTGTCAAAACTTTGAGGAAGAGACTGCATGAGTCGAGACAAGCTTGGACCCCATCAACTCCCCTGTTAAAGATGAAGCTGCCATGAACGTGCTCCGACTGGAGTCTCGCCTTGCCAGCGCCATGAATTACCTTGCTCAACTAAAGGTTGCGGTGTCGCGGATCGACACGGCGCTCTGGCCAAGGGAAACGCTCCAAAATGATCTCAAGTCTTTGATGACTCGACTCAATGAGATTCCTGGTCGAGTGCAGGAATGGAAGAAGTCCTCTGCTCGATGCGGTGCCGACGTAGCTCTGTCCCTGGTTCGTGTTCATTGCACGGAAGCCAAAGAAGAGAAGCTAGCAGCAATCAAGGTTGCCAATACCAAGAAACTTGACTTCCAGTCCTTCATGGAGACTTTTATTGGTGCTGCTACTCGAATTGCAGATGGAATCGACCTGGATGAGTTCGTCGAGCCTGCCAGCCCTCTTGCGGAGTGAACAAAATTTTTATGATCCGATTAAATTTTCTTCGGTATGCCGAGTGGTTTTGTAACCGTTAAACTCCTTCAGACCTGATGCCCGAGTACTTTAATCTGCGGTCCGAAATATCATGGGGATTTGTCCGAACTTAGTTTTCCCTTAAATATGCTTGTTTTTATTTCCGAGTGGAACTTGTATCTTCACTCGGATCAGACTTTTGTTCTTGTGATGCAATTCTGAGGAGAGGATCGCCGACGACCTGCACCTCGTCATTCTTGCAGACCAGGATGGAGCACACATTGTACTTGTGGCGTAGCACTGAAGAGAAGGTCGCAGTCGACCTGCACTTCATTGTCCTGACGGATCAAGATGGAGCGTGTTTCAACTTAGGCGAGTACAGGACTGCAGCTAAGCCCCCGAGTGAGAGGGTTGATCATCACTCGGTAGGATTTACAAACTTAGGCGAGTACAGGACTGTAGCTAAGCCTCTGAGTGAGAGGGTTGCTCATCACTCGGTAAGATTTTACAAACTTAGGCGAGTACAGGACTGCAGCTAAGCCCCCGAGTGAGAGCATTGCTCATCACTCGGTAGGATTTTACAAAATTAGGCAAGTACAGGACTGCAGCTAAGCCCTCGAGTGAGAGGGTTGCTCATCACTTGGTAGGATTTTTTAAACTTAGGCGGGTACACGACTGCAGCTAAGCCCCCGAGTGAGAGGGTTGCTCATCACTTGGTAGGATTTTTTAAACTTAGGTGAGTACAGGACTGCAGCTAAGCCCCCGAGTGAGAGGGTTGTTCTTCACTCGGTGGGATTTTTCAAACTTAGGCGAGTACAGGACTGCAACTAAGCCCCCGAGTGAGAGGTTTTCTCATCACTCGGTAGGATTTTTTAAACTTAGCCAAGTACACGACTGCAGCTAAGCCCCCGAGTGAGAGGGTTGCTCATCACTCGGTAGGATCTTTTAAACTTAGGCGAGTACAGGACTGTAGCTAAGCCTCCGAGTGAGAGGGTTGCTCATCACTCGGTAGGATTTTTTAAACTTAGGCGAGTACAGGACTGCAGCTAAGCCTTCGAGTGAGAGGCTTGCTCATCACTCGGTAGGATTTTTTAAACTTGGGCGAATCGGATTCGCGGCTAAGCCACCCACTGGGGGATTTTGGACACATGTATTAGTAACAACAATCATTTAGGAGACTGTAAAACCATGTCTTTGATAAATGAACTGAAAGGTACTCCTTATTACATCTCATTAGTCTGAACACTTAAGTATAAAAACGGTGGAGTAGCTCCGCATTCCAAGCGCGTGGCTCGTCTTTATTGTGCTCCACATTGTAGAGGTGATACGCTCTGTTGTGGAGCACCTTGGTGACGATGAAGGGACCTTCCTAAGCGGGGGCAAGTTTGTGAGGCCGTTGCTGGTCCACTCGGAGCACAAGGTCCCCTTCCTGAAATGCTCGACCCTTCACATTTCTGGCATATAATCAATGAAGGTCTTGCTAATAAATGGTCGATCGGATCAAGGCCATCTCTATTTCTTCTTCCAGAAGATCAACAGTGTCTTCTCGAGCCTGTTCTACTCAGGGTGCATTGTGAAGCAAGTCACTCGACAGCACAGCCTCAGCCCCATAGACCATGAAGAAGGGGGTTTGATCGGTCGACCGATTTGGTGTTGTTCTTAATCCCCAAAGGACAGACGGTAGCTCATCTACCCAAGCGCCGACTGCATGCTTGAGGTCATGCATCAATCGAGGTTTCAGCCCTTTGAGAATCAAACCGTTCGCTCTTTTTGCTTGTCCATTCGACTGAGGGTGGGCGACTGAAGCATAGTCGACCCGAGTACCTTGGGAAGCGCAGAAAGCTCGGAACTCATCTGAATAAAGTTTGACCCATTATCCGTGATGATGCTGTGCAGAACTCCATATCTAAATGTTAACCCTCTGATGAAGCTGACAGCAGTACTTGCTTCCAGGTTTTTGATAGGTTTAGCTTCAATCCATTTAGTGAACTTGTCGACTGCTACAAGCACATGGGTGAAGCCACTCCTGCCAGTCCTCAGAGGTCCGACCATATCTAATCCCCAAATAGCAAATGGCCAGGCGAGTGGAATAGTCTTCAAGGCTGAAGCAGGTTTGTGGGACATGTTGGAGTAGAACTGACAACCCTCGCACTTGTCAACTATTTCCTTTGCCATCTCATTTGCCCGTGGCCAGTAAAACCCTTCTTCTGGAGTGATGCATTTCTGAACGACCCTAGTAACACTCTCTCTGTAGAGCTGTCCACCCATTACCGTGAAGGCTTTGGATCGATGGACAATATGACGAGCCTCTTCTTCATCCTCTGGAAGCTCTTTCCTGAGAATATATGCAATATATGGCACTGTCCAATCGGGAATGACGACCAAAATCTCCATGATCAAGTCGACCACAGCTAGGATTTCAACTTTAGTCGGATCAGTGGAGCTCTTAGGCTGTGGGGGCTCTTCAGTGAAGGGATCTTCTTGAACTGATGGTGCATGAATATGCTCAAAAAACACATTGCTAGGAATAGGCTCCCGCTTGGAACCTATTTTCGCCAAGTCATCAGCTGCTTGATTCTTCAGTCGGGTATATGGTGGAGCTCTAGCCCTTCAAACTTCTTTTCTAACTTTCTCACTGCATTGCAATAAACCAGTCATAGCTGGGCTCCTGATGTCCCACTCCTTCATCACTTGATTAACCACTAAATCTGAGTCGCCGTAAACCATTAGGCGACGGACGCCGAGTGAAATGGCCATACGCAACCCGTACAGAAGTGCCTCATATCCAGCTTCATTGTTGGAGGAATCAAAGTGAATCTGGAGAACATATCTGAGGTTGTCACCTCGTGGAGATACCAGGACTACTCCAGCGCCTGGACCATTCAACATCTTGGACCCGTCGAAGAACATAGTCCAATGTTCCGACTGTATCTGAATCGGTAGCTGTTGTTCAACCCACTCAACGAGGAAATCTGCTATTGCTTGAGATTTGATCGCTTTCTTTGCCTCAAACTTGATATCCAGCGGAAGGAGTTCAATCGCCCACTTTGCCACTCGACCAGTTGCATCTCTGTTGTTCAAAATTTCTGACAACGGAGCGTCGCTGACGACTGTAATCGAATGATCTGAGAAGTAATGTGCAACCTTCTTTGTGGTCAAGTAAATTCCATAGACAAGCTTCTGATAATGTGGATATCTCTGCTTGGATGGGGTTAAGACTTCAGAAATATAGTACACTGGGCGTTGAACCTTGTAGGTTTTACCTTCTTCTTCCCGCTCGACCGTGAGTACTGTACTGACAACCTGTCCAGTGGCTGCTATATAAAGCAGTAAAGGCTCTTTGCTGATTGGAGCAGCAAGCACCGGCTGGGTGGAAAGCAGGGGTTTGAGCTCTGCAAACGCTGCGTCAGCTTCAGGAGTCCACTCGAACTTATCAGATTTCTTCATCAGTCGGTAAAGAGGCAATGCCTTTTCACTGAGACGAGAGATGAATCGACTGAAAGCGGCCAAACAACCAGTAAGCTTCTGAACATCGTGTACACGCACAGGGCGTTTCATTTGGAGGATTGCACCAACTTTCTCTGGGTTTGCATCGATCCCACGTTCGGAAACGAGGAAACCGAGTAACTTTCCACCTCGAACTCCAAATGTACACTTCGACGGATTAAGCTTGATATCATATCTTCTCTAATTGGCAAAGGTTTCAGCAAGGTCAGTCAGCAGGTCGGAACCTTGGAGCGAGCCCTGGAGCGAGCGAAGAAGGTGACAGCGGCCCTGGAGCGAGCGAAGATGTTTCCAACTCGACTGGAGTCCCAGCTGAATATACTTCCTGGAGCCAACTGATTCAGCCATGCTCTGGCCGATCCTTCAAACATGAGAGGAAGATGTTTCATAGCTACCTCATCATTTCCACCACCGATCTGAACAGCTACCCGGTAATCTTCCAGCCAAGTGTTAGGCTTCGACTCACCGGTGAACTTACTAACCCCAGTCGCCAACCTGAAGTTGGGGGGATCTCAGCAACTTTGATGGCTCTGCTAAAACACTCGAGGCCTGAAACATGTACTCTGCTTCCACTCGGGCGATCTCTGTCTTGCCCTTCTCTGTGTGCTCGGTTCCTGTCGACCAAACCTTGCACCAAAATTGACCTCGCATCAAACCCTGGCTCTCTTGGGTCGACTGGCACCCTCCGCTCTTTGCTGTACGGGCGCCTGTCATCATAATGCCAGGGCACATATGATCCGCCTCTCAGAGGGGGTGTAGGCACTCGACGGTGGTCACCACGGCCGAGCCGATGATCGTACTGCTCGTGGTTCCGACCCAAGTACTGCTCTTGGCGATGCCCACGTCCCTCACGCCGCGGAGGCGATCTTGGGCTGTGAGCCGATTGGACTGTGTCGGCCACCATAGATCTGCTATGGATTCTGTTACACGACTGAGATACTGCAGTGTTTTGCTCTCCTGCTGCCCGGAGCAGAGCCCGGATCTGCATCAAACCTCGTCCAGCCTCCGACTGGGATGGTTGGATGGACTCTGCTATACGAGCTACGGCCATAAGATTCTGAATAGGAGTGCGGTATACCTGAGGTTGAGGCGGGAACAATTGCCGCCGTCGACTGGACTCAGGAATCTGCTACCGAGCATGTTCGTCGAGTGCATGCTGAAGGTTCTCCAGTCGAGTGCGTTCAGCCAAAGTGGCCAAGCGCGCTGCCTCCAAGGCCCGAGGCTCAGAGGTCTCTTCGACGATGGGCGTGTGTAGTGCCTCCTCGTTGCGGTGGTGGAGTTCCTCCCTCTGCTGCGAAGAGAGGGTTTCGGGGTGATATTCCTCGTGAACATGCGATGGATCGCCACCGCCGTCGTCGCCACCGTTGCGACGCATGCCAGGTGGGCTGCGCGGTGTGTCGACCATCAGGACCTCTGCTGCAGGGTCGCTGCTATCGCACTCGGACAAGGTCTCGACGGAGCCAGTCGACAGATCGAACAGGCCGTAGAGAGATTCATCGGGCTCGATTGCCGTGACTTGAGGGATGGCCGACTGACGTGCCACCGCATGCTTCACCCACCGCTGAAGCCGCGATCGACCGGATCGCTTGCGATGGCGAACATCGGGGAATGAAGATACTGCGGGAGCTGACCGATACTGGGTCGACAGCTGCCGCAGAAGGACGTCGTGGACACACGCGCGAAAGTGCGTCGCCCCGCGGACGGGGAGTGTCTCGACGTCGAGGGGGGCGTCCTGGAGCCAGGCGGAATCATCGGCGATGAAGACGAGCGCGCCGAGACGGATCTTGCGGCCCTCAGCCGAACCTCCACTAGAAACCATGATGATGGGAATCAGAAAAAATCGCAACCTCACCGGAAAGTTGCTAAGACACCGGCCCCACGGTGGGCGCCAACTGTCGTGGTTCTAAGTCTGACAGTAGAATAGGGGGTAGGTATGAGGAGGCAAGATCGTACCTACGGTGAGGTTGTGCACGCAAGATTTCCGAGTTCAGGCCCTTCTCGGGGAAGTAACAGCTCGGTCGATTGGATTATGTGTGAAGTTACAGGGTGTGCGAACCCTTGTGCCTGAGGAGGGGGGTGGCTTATATAGAGTTCGCCAGACCCCTCCAGCCCTCAGTTACACAGGATCCAATGTACATAAAGATGGGACGTTACTGGTAACGCCAGCAATAAAGGCATATAAATGATCATTAAGACTACGGAGTGAACGCCTGACCGTTGCCATTCTGAGTGACTTTAGATCTTCTGTCTTCCGAGTAATTTCTGATGTGGTCGAGTGAGGACACTCCGGTCGAATGGAATTGGGTTTTCCGAGTGGAATGCTTCTGGTCGAGTGGATGGTATTGTCCTTTGAATATCCCTGACTTTAAGGTAATGTCCTTGGGAAGGGTGTCTAGGTCAGGCCTATTACCCTACCCCAGGTACATGTCATCGTCAGGTCCTCCCGTGCCTCCAGTGTATCTTTTGTCTTCCCATACATGCCCAAGAAGCCTAGCAGGTTCACACAAAGGTTCTTTGTCACGTGCATCACGTCGATTGAAGAGCGGACCTCTAGGTCTTTCCAGTAGGGTAGGTCCCAAAATATAGATTTCTTCTTCCACATGGGTGTGCGTCCCTCAGCGTCATTCGGAATAGATAGTCCACCGGGACCCTTTCCAAAGATTACGTGTAAATCATTGACCATGGCAAGTACGTGATCACCGGTACGCATGGTGGGCTTCTTCCAGTGATCTGCCTCGCCTTTGAAATGCTTGCCTTTCTTTCGACATTAATGGTTGGTCGGAAGAAATCGACGATGCCCCAGGTACACATTCTTCCTGCATTTGTCCAGGTATATACTTTCGGTGTGAGCTAAACAGTGTGTGCATGCGTGGTATCCCTTGTTTGTCTGTCCTGAAAGGTTGCTGAGAGCAGGCCAATCATTGATGGTTACAAACAGCAATGCATGCAGGTCAAATTTCTCCTGTCTGTGCTCATCCCACACACGTACACCGTTTCCATTCCACAGCTGTAAAAGTTCTTCAACTAATGGCCTTAGGTACACATCAATGTCGTTGCCGGGTTGCTTAGGGCCTTGGATGAGTACTGGCATCATAATGAACTTCCGCTTCATGCACAGCTAAGGAGGAAGGTTATAGATACATAGAGTCACGGGCCAGGTGCTGTGATTTCTGCTCTGCTCCCAAAAAGGATTAATGCCATCTGCGCTTAAACCAAACCATACGTTCCTTGTGTCACCTGCAAACTCCTCCCAGTACTTTCTCTCGATTTTTCTCCACTGCGACCCATCAGCGGGTGCTCTCAACTTCCCGTCTTTCTTACGGTCCTCTCTGTGCCATCGCATCAACTTGGCATGCTCTTTGTTTCTGAACAGACGTTTCAACAGTGGTATTATAGGAGCATACCACATCACCTTCGCAGGAACCCTCTTCCTGGGGGGCTTGCCGTCAACATCACCAGCGTCATCTCGTCTGATCTTATACCGCAATGCACCGCATACCAGGCATGCGTTCAAATCCTCGTACGCACCGCGGTACAAGATGCAGTCATTAGGGCATGCATGTATCTTCTGCACCTCCAATCCTAGAGGGCATACGACCTTCTTTGCTGCGTACGTACTGTCGGGCAATTCGTTATCCTTTGGAAGCTTCTTCTTCAAAAATTTCAGTAGCTTCTCAAATCCTTTGTCAGGAACAGCATTCTCTGCCTTCCACTGCAGCAATTCCAGTACGGTACCGAGCTTTGTGTTGCCATCTTCGCAATTGGGGTACAACCCTTTTTGGTGATCCTCTAGCATGCGATCGAACTTCAGCTTCTCCTTTTCACTTTCGCACTGTCTCTTTTCATCAACAATGACCCAACGGAGATCATCATCGGGCACATCGTCTGGTTCCTCTTGATCTTCAGCTTCCCCCGTTGCAGCATCACCGTATTCAGGGGGCACATAGTTTTCATCATCCTCTTCTTCTTCGCTGTCTTCCATCATAACACCTCTTTCTCTGTGCTTGGTCCAAACATTATAGTGTGGCATGAAACCCTTATAAAGCAGGTGGGTGTGAAGGATTTTCTGGTCAGAGTAAGACTTCGTATTCCCACATATAGGGCATGGACAACACATAAAACTATTCTGCTTGTTTGCCTTAGCCACTTCGAGAAAATTATGCACGCCCTTAATGTACTCGGAGGTGCGTCTGTCACCGTACATCCATTGCTGGTTCATCTGCGTGCATTATATATAATTAAGTGTGTCAAAAACCATTACAGAACATCATGAATAGATAAGTGACCAAATTAATAGAAGTTCATCATCACATTAAAACCAAAGTACATACATAGTTCACATTGAACAACATATAGCTCTACAGAGCATCTAATTAAACCATACATTGAAACTATGTAAAACATTTCAATGCAACAACAAATGCGATCATAATCGCAACCAAGGTAACAATTGATCCAACGGCATAATGATACCAAGCCTCGGTATGAATGGCATATTTTCTATACTTTCTAATCTTGAAGCGCATTGCATCCATCTTGATCTTGTGATCATCGACTACATCCGCAACATGCAACTCCAATATCATCTTCTCCTCCTCAATTTTTTTCAATTTTTCCTTCAAGTAATTGTTTTCTTCTTCAACTAAATTTAACCTCTCGACAATAGGGTCGGTTGGAATTTCCGGTTCACATACCTCCTAGATAAAAAAATCTATGTCACGTTGGTCGGCATAATTGTCATAAACAATAAATGAACCAAATAGTTATAAAATATAATATATACCACATCCGAATCAAAGACAGGACGAGGGCCGACGGGGGTGGATACCAAAACCATCGCACTATATAATAACAAACAATAATAAAAGTAAGAAAATTATACAAGTATCTATCTAAATCATACAAGTAAGAATTTTTCTCTTTTAGAAAGAAGATAAGAACAAGAGGCTCACCACGGTGGTGCCGGCGACGAGATCGGCGCGGGCGATCGACGGCGGTGAAGACGGGGACGGGACGTGACGGACCGCTAAACCTAAACAAATCTTGAGGAAAATGGAGCTTGGAGGTCGAGCTTGGAGAGAAGAAAGCTTAAGTAGTGTGGCTCGGGCATTTCATCGAACAACTCATGTGCATAGGAGGTGAGCTAGAGCACCACAAAGCCCTCCCCTAGCCGGCCAGAAAAAACAGAGCAGTGGAGTGCTCTGCTTGCGGGCGAGGGGGTATATATAGGCACCTCATTGGTCCCGGTTGGTGGCTGGAACCGGGACTAAAGGACCTCCTTTGGTCCCGGTTCGAGCCATGAACCGGGACCAATGGATGTGGGCCAGGAGCGAGGCCCATTGGTCCCAGTTCATGTCTGGAACCGGGACCAAAGGGTCCAGACGAACCGGGACCAATGCCCCACGAGGCCCGGCCGGCCCCCTGGGCGCACGAACCGGGACGTATGCCCCCATGGGTCCTGGTTCGTCACTGAACCGGGACTAATGGGCTGGCCAGGCCTGGACCAAAGCCCTGTTTTCTACTAGTGACCCAACCCCGGCCAGCAGCTTGGGCGGAACTGTGAAGAAGGTCAGCTCCTGCACGACGATGGCGTCGGGATCTTTGCTGCTTGTCACCTCGATTTCCACCTTGACAGCGTCGATCCTGCCTTTGGGCTCCCTCGGCGGGCCGTTCACCCACAGCTTGGCCGCGTAGTGCGGCGGTGGGGACACCCCCGCTCTGATGCATACGACCGACACGGCGATAGGCGTGCCGATGTCGGGCACGCCGCCGACCATGAAAAACGCACGGCCGTCCTCCTCCGCAAACAGCAAGAGCCGCGGCTCCGACACTGGCACTTGCAGCTGGAGCACCTTGTCATACTGGATCCTATGCACGGGCATGGGATGCATGGTGCTAATGTGGTGGGGGAGCGCCGGCGGTGGGCCTTCGTAGCCGCAGACGGGCACGGGGCATTTGCAGGGCGCGAGCAGACACACGCTCTGGTGATCGGCGAGCTTGTGGTAAGTGACGGAGAGCCCACAACCTTCATGCAGGCACTCCACCCTCACCGAGGAGAGGACGGTTTCCATCGTCGTGTTCCGCACGTCGAAGCCACCACCGCGCTCGCACTTCTGGCACTGCCGCTGGTTCCCGGGGCGCTCACCGTGGCAGTCCGCGTAGGCCAGGTGCCCTCCCTTGCACTGCACAAATCAATCGAACATCACATCAATCATGAAACCTGCCCCTTGCTCGATCAGCCGAACGGACGAGGTGTATTCGAACCTCGTACACTAGAGGCTTCAAGGGGCGGAGGCACAAGGGGCAGTGGAGCAAGGTGAGGTCCATAGAGACCATAGAGAGCTCCATCGTCGAGTCCTATTCCGTCGGCATGATCTCGCCCTCCTCGTGCACCACCATCTCTTGCTTTAGGTCTGGGGCATTAGAAAGTTTTACCATCACATATTCATACTACTTCAAGGTGCATTAAATCAACACACGCAAGTATCAAAAGGAAAGTCACGGCATGCATGCATGCGTTATAATTAATGCATCGGTAAACGCAAATTATTGAAATATATCAAGTGCGCTGCTTTGATGTGTCGCGTCAACTCGTACAACAAGGAGAAGTTTGATTACAACACCCTCTCCCTCGCCCATGAGCGTGGTGGCTCGCAGGACTAGGAGAAGCTTTCGCTACACTCTCTCCCTCTCGCACGCGGTGGACATGCAACAGTTCATTCGGTGTCAGATGGCCAGAAGCATACTAGTAGTACTCCACTGTAGTAGTACTATCATTGTTTGACTTCGCGAAGAGGCAAAGAGCCAAGTGCAACTCGAACGCTCGTGTGGCAGTTTCATGTGTAGGGGAGGTAGTATAGTAACATAGTCTAGGATAGCGTGTACCGTGCCTCTAAGCTTAAAATCATTGGAGTCGGCTCCATGCTATGAGGCCGCCTCGAAGCATTTTTTTGATTAAAATAATCTTCTGGCCCTACCTATCATCCTGGTTATTATAGTTTGCACGCTGATCTGGTCAAGAGAGGAATATATATTTTAATTTGTGGTGTGGTAAATTTTAGAGGTTGCAGCAAATATTGTACAATGTGTGTCTTTTAACCAAGTTTAGAGGCAAGCATGTGGGGCCCGTGCTATGATGTGTCACGTCAACTCGTACAACAAGGAGAAGCTTGATTACTGTAGTAGTACGCCCTCTCCCTCGCCCATGCGCGCGGTGGCTCACAGACGAGGAGAGCCTTTTGCTTTTACTACTCCTACAACAAGCTCTCCCTCGCCCATGCGATGGACGGGACATGCAGTAGTTGATTCGATACTGTAGAAGTAGTAACATCATTGTTCGACTTCTCAAAGAGGCGAAGAGCCAAGCACAACCCAAACGTGGCAGTTGCGAACGCTCGCGTGGCAGTCTTATGTGTAGGGGTGGGGCGTGGTGTGGCAGTTTTGTGGCAATTCTTTTCTATTGCTGTTTGCGTCCAATAGGTGCCACTGTCGGATGCAGTCTTACGGTTATTGTGGCGATTGCTACTTATAGTCATCTTACGAAAATCAAATAATCCCAAAACAAACCCGACCACATTTCTTGTTTCTAGACATGAATAGGAATCAACCAATAAGAGACGTGGGCCGTGTATGTTTTTAATGCCTTGAGACGTACTAGTACCTAGCACGGCATGCAGCGGTCAGTTCATTGCATGCAATGGTATTAGTTAGCAAATACTCCCTCCGTTCCTAAATATTTGTCTTTCTAGAGATTTCAACAAGTGACTACACCGTAATGAGTACATACGGAGCAAAATGAGTGAATCTACACCGTAAATATTTAGGAAAGGAGGGAGTAAATATTAAGTCTACTCAGAGTGGGGAGTATCATATACTAGTAGTCTCATGCATATGATACTAGTGTATGATACTATCTCCATAGTGCATAGTACTATCATAGAGTATTTATTGCCATGCATGACACAAAGTAGCATAGCATTTAACATGATACGGTATCTACCAACTCTGTTACTCTAACCCTCTCTCTCTCTTCTTTGGCCCTGTTTGGATCCGGGGGTTAGAGTTACTTTGAGCTAGTTTGGGCTCAAATAGCCCTAAAGTATCCACACATGAGGGCTAGTTTGACCGTTCAACTTCTCTTTTTGACACGCATTTACGTTGATATGGCTTGAATGCCAACGAGGGAGAGGGTAGCGGTTCCCGAAATGTTGAATGGTCAATGATGCCTCCTCATTCAATTAGCATGCAGAGGGAAGTAATTGGAGAAGCAGAATGGAGCCAGCACGATGTGAATGCAACGCAGTTTGGACTCTCATATAAAGGTGCCCTACCACTCCAATCCATCTACTCCTAGTCTCTGCGCAACACTTCCGACTCCAATCCAAGACCAAGTGACCAGAAGCCACAAGCTCCCATGGCATCGATGGACGTGAGCGGCAGTCGGCTGTGCCAGATCGTCCAAGACGCCGGCCTGCGGCCCCACACCGCGCAGCGTTTCTAGACGGTGCTGGCAATCGCCAGCGTCATAGCCCTCATCGACGCCGGCTTCGCCTCTCGCATGTGCTAGATGATGGTCGGCTCCATCCGCAAGTTCACCGCCGTCAAGAAGCACGCGGACAACCTTGCCGTACTCCTCCAGCCCACGCGCCCAGGCTCGTCGTTGCCTGCCACCCTCATCGGCCTGCAAGGTGATGAACTCTTTGAAGCACTGGTGGCCCTGCAATTGCCGGAGGTCGTGACAAAGAATGTTCACCTCGAGGCCACGCTCGCCGCGCAGCGCCTCGCCATGCAAGAAACCGTCGACCTACACATCCACGTCTGCAAGGAAATCGTCTACATAGGCCACTACAAAGCCAGCAAGGACAGAAAGATGTTGGCCTTCTTCCACCGACTGGAATCTTTGGACGCCATTGTTCGGAAGCACATTGACCTGGCCACGAAAGCCGCAGCTACTTAGCCGCCATTCGATGGGCCGGTGCCCTGAGTCGAGGAGGAGGAGGTTGTCGATGGATGCATCTTTCTTCTTTCCTCCTGTAACCAGCACTGCATCGCCTCGTGGCCTTAATGTCACTACTAGGAAAAGGCCTGCTAGTGGCGCACCAGTTTTGCCTACTAATGGCGCACTACTGGTGCGCCACTAGCACCACGCCATTAGAATTAAATACTAATGGCGCACCCCTGGTGCGCCATTAGTATCTGGTATACTAATGGCGCACCACGCAGTGCGCCATTAGTATAGCCCACCGTGCGCCATTAGTATGCCTCCCGGGGGCCATATGTACCTTGTGCTCTGGGTTACTAATGGCGCACTTCTATGTGGTGCGCCATTACTAAGTCAGATAGTAATGGCGCACCACATAGAAGTGCGCCATTACTAACAAAATTTTTTAAATTTTATATTTCAAATTTTTTTTTCGCTTTTTTCTTAATCTCGGGTCACTATGGCTTAATCTCGGGTCAATATGCTTAATCTCAAGTCAAATCGCACTAAGTGGTCAAACTTCCCGGAAGGTCACCCATCCTCACACTACTCTAGCCCGAGCACGCTTAACTTCACAGTTCTATCCAACCCCAGCACCACCTCACTTAACAAGCACTTGTTGATATATCTATGATACCAATCCTATTAAACCTTGTTAATGTCTAGGACTTTGTTCATGTTCATTAGTGTGATGAAATTTTGAAAAAATATTTCAAACTTCCCGGTCATATTACGTATCATATTTTGAAAAAAAATTCCAAAAAAAAAATTCGAAACCAATTTTTTTCTGTTACTAGTGGCGCACCTAGCAAATGGTGCGCCACTAGTAAGTTTGAATTTTTTTTCCATTTTTTCCCCTCTAGATCTTAAAAGCTCCGTATCTTTCGTTCTGTTAGGTTTTTTGGGATTCTGAAAATGTTTAACGGGGTTCCCATTAAATTTGGATGTAACTTTTCGAGTAGATGATTTTTCATATAAAAAACTTTTTCATCGGAGTTCGTATGCAAAAGTTATGCCCATTTTACAAATTCTCGAGAGATTTTGCAAAAAAGTCGAAAATTCATGTTTGTAAATTTTGCTAACAACTAGACCACATATCACATGGGAATCTTATTTTCTTTTATTTTTTTGACATTTCTATCATTTTCTTTTATTTTTTTTTAAACTGAAAAGGCGGTCCACAGGGGGGGTGTTCATTTGGTGAATAAATTGTAAGACTCAGAAAGTTAGTAATGGCGCACCACGTAACAGGTGCGCCATTAGTAACCAGGGTTACTAATGGCGCACCTGTTACGTGGTGCGCCATTACTAGTTTTGCAAAAAAAATAAAAATAAAATGTTTAGTAGTGGCGCACCAGTGGATAGTGAGCCATTACTAGTTTGAACTAGTAATGGCGCACTGTACCCAGGTGCGCCATTACTAGTTTTAGTGGCGCACGGAGTGTGTGGTGCGCCATTACTAGTTAAAACTAGTAATGGCGCACTGTGCCCTGGTGCGCCATTAATAGTTTTGGAAAAAAAAAATTTGCTAGTAATGGCGCACCGTGTGTCTGGTGCGCCATTAGTAATGAGGACACTAATGGCGCACCTGTATCTGGTGCGCCACTACTATATAGCAGTGGCGCACCACATACATGGTGCGCCATTAATGTCCATATCAGCTATAGCCCTTTTCCTAGTAGTGTGTTTTATTAGTGTATGGCATTTTTATTCCAGTCGTAAATGACATCATTGTTCGACGGTGGACTCTCATATAAAGGCGCCCCACCACTCCAATCCACCTATTCCTAGTCTCTGCGCAACACTGCTCACTCAAATCCAAGACCAAGTGACTAGAAACCACAAGCACCTATGGAGGCGATGGACGAGAGCGGCAGTCTGCTGTGCCAGATCATCCAAGACCCCGGCCTGCGGCCCTGCACCGCGCAACGTTTCCATACGGTGCTGGCGACCGCCGGCGTCGTATCCCACGCCGACGCCGGCTTCGGCTCTCGCATGGATGACATGATAGTCCGCTCCATCCGCAAGTTCACCACCGTTAAGAAGCGCACGGACAACCTTGCCATACTGCTCCAGCCCGCGCGCCCAGGCTCCTTGTTGCCTGCCACCCTCATCGGTCTCCATGGTGACGAACTCTTTGAAGCACTGGTGGCCCTGCAGCTGCCGGAGGTCGCGACGAAGAATGTGCACCTGGAGGCCGCGCTCGCTGCGCAGCGCCTCGCCATGCAAGAAATTGTTGACCTGCTCATCCACGTCTACGAGGAAATCGTCTACATAGGCCACTACAAGGCCAGGGAGGACAGAAATACGTTGGCCTTCTTCCACCGGCTAGAATCTTTGGACGCCATTGTTGGGAAGCATGTTGACATGGCCACGAAAGCCGCTGCGACTTAGCCGCGTTCGGTGGGCCGGCACCCTGAGTCGAGGAGGAGGAGGTCGTCGATGGATGCATCTTTCTTCTCGCCTCCAGTAACCAGCACTGCATCGCCTCGTGGCCTTGATGTTTCATTAGTGTATGGCATTTTTATTCCATTTGTAAATGACATGTGTGATCCCTTGCTCTTATTTGTCGCTAATTATATGTAGTATGACTGTCTTCGTCCTGGTGTACTACCTAGGTCCTGGTTTATTAGTCCCTTTTGTAATAAATTTTGACCAAAGATTTAACTGACAAAATGTTAGTGCATGTCAACAAAAATTATATCGTTTGATTTGTATTTGAACATATTTTTCAATGATATAATTTTGCTGACATGCATGAAACTTTTGTTAGTCAAATTTATGGTCAAATTTTGGCATAGATTACGATGGGGAGCAATAAACAAGGACGGAGGTAGACTGGGTACCATCGTGTTTTGTGTCAAATTTTGACTTCAGCGACCCAACCTACATGGAGGGAGTATATATATTGGCGCAACTACCAAACTTATATATTCAAAACTGAGCGTTACTGCATGTCACGAGTTCAAAATGAGAAAGTGGAACAAGTACTACAGCACGCCTGTGCCGTTCGCGTCGCACCCCACACTGTCGTTCTGGCCCGTCGCTCATTGCGCATTGGCTTGGCATTTTCTATGTACGAGTTATAAAGGTAAAGACTGCCGCGTTCTCGTCACACCCCCACATGGTCTGTCCGGCACGCCGCTCAAGCAAGGGAACGCTTGTTGTCTTACATTTTCACTGTCAGGTGGGGCCGTAGTTGAGCAAACCGACTATCGGCAAATCTCCACCCTGCCCACCGCGCGTCGGCTGAGTTAGAATTAGAAGAGAGAAACGAGGGAGAAGAGCTAGCTGTAGCACGGACCCTGTTGTCAGATGGGACTCATGTTGATAGAATAGGAGTACTAAGTACTCGTACGTCTACTACTGAGTACCACTAGGTGGGTGCGTGCGATCTATACCTGTCATCACTTTAGGTCTCCTTTTTGAACCGCAGCTACGCATCATAGTACATATTTTTTCACGCATTTTTCCTCCTATATGTACTCCTAGGCTATTTCCACGTGCTTCCTTTTGCCGACACGTGGGACATAGAGCATCTGGGTCGTAGTGCATGCATGAGTCAGAGCATATGCAACCATGCCGGATTACTTTACATTTCAGACCTGACGAATTACATGCAAACCCCCCGCATAAGAATAAATAAATGAATGAATTACTACATGCAAACCGGATTATTTTCATAGAAACCGGAGCACGTTCATTAAATTTTGGACATAACACATTTATAAAAAATGACCGGACCTAAACTAGTCTAAGGGCCTCTTTGATTCGCAGGATGCTGAAAACACAGGAATGGGGAAAGTATGATGGCGATGAACTGAGAGGCAGAGGAAGAGGTGGAGTACTGTACATGCTAGAGACAGGAATGTAGTACATTGTTTTTATGGCCATATCACCACATTGTTTTCTATGGCCTATCGCCTGCAGGTTCACTGGGCTGCCGTGTTTCGCACTCCTCTGACATGAGTAGTAGTATATACGTACTACATAATAATATATATACCGCATGATTCTTTGCTCCTTCTTACTTCGCCGACATGTGGGAGAGCCAGCATCCGGGTCGACGTGTCATGCACCAGATTTAGAGTGGGGAACGGAAGGGGGGCATCACCCCGGTCATAGCGCCGGAGTAATAATGACTATAGTGAGTAGTCATATCACAAGACCCCATCTTTCCAGCAGTAACGAGCTGTCAAATCACACAACCCTACCTTTCCAGCAGTAAGTTGAATCCGCTGCTCCCTCACCCTCCTCGCCTCTTTGTCAAACTTGCTACGCGAAAACTGCCGCCCGTACTGCCCGGGAAAAGCCCCGCCCTCAACTTTTAAATACTCATAGTATAATTTTGTATCGATGAATTGCGCCATGGAGCAGAAAACCAAAAGAAAAAGGTGGTACAAGTAAACAAATACAGTTCAAGCTCTAGCTAGTGATTCGGAATGTAAACCGTGCATGTGTTTATACTTATAGGTTTCTTCAAAGTACTGGGTCCATTGATGCAATGTGGTCAAACTGTACCATCGATATCTCAAAGCCAAAATAGTTCGAGCTTGTTTGTTCTATATAAATAGTACTGTATGTTTATTCAGCTATGGGGTTGTTCAATGAATGGAGGGTCGGGGAGCACAAGTGAACAAAGTGCAAATTGCAGTCAGTCACGCTAAATAGAGAGTTTCTTTTGTTTAATGCCACATACACAAATTGAAACGCTTGTTGTGGAGAGAAAAATATAATCACTCCACTATATATATAGGCAGGGGCCTAAGCGCTTGCTTTACTAGGGTTGCTCTCTTCATTCTCTCATCCTCTTCATATCTAAACGAGACAGCGGTAGCGACATTTTCTCTCTGCTCACCGCTGGTCACAGATCCGGCCGGATCCCTTCGGCCGGTGTGTGTAGGGGACTAGGTGCATCATTCACGCGGTCATCGGCGGCGAGGGAGGAAACCCACAGCTGCCGGCGGGTCCCGATCCTCTGCCCGTGCCGTTCTCTTCGACACAGCGCTGGCTCGGGAGGTCCTCCGACCCCTTCTTCCTCCCTGCTGTATTGTGGGCAGATCCGGCCTGCCGCCGGCCTCCTTGCCACATCCCGACGACCCTCAGGTATAAGTTCCTTCAAAAGCGGCCCTGCTCTACTGCCCCAGCTCCCCATGTGTCTACATGTGGTTCTTTTTCTACTTCCATCAGCTCTTCCAAAGCCACCTAAATTTTTAGTATTATTAGAGGTAAAGTTACTTCATGCAATCAAATCTAGGACTTGGTTCAAACAACGAAGGGGGGAAAGTTGTAGCATGAATCTAGGACTTGATTCAAAGAGGAAATAATAGGGGGAAAGTAGTAGAGACTGGATACCCAACCCATCTCTTGGTTGAAAAGGGAAATAAAGGGAAAAGGCAGTACAAAATGGATAAGGAACAGATCTATTATTGGTTGAAAAAAGGATAGAAACTGGCGGCTGGTGCACAAGTCAACAGAGTATGTCCAGGATTAGATTTGTTGCCCTCACATAGTAAAAGGTATCCAGGATTAGATTTGCTGCCCTCATAGAGTATGAAGAAACTCGGCATCACCACTTTATGCCTCCTTGTAGGTACATTTGTGCTGATGCGTCCACTGTCGCATGTCCTTATACCAACTTTTTGTAGTTGTTAATATAAGGGCGCATGTAAAATGAAGCAATCACACTGTTACCGTAAGGACATGTCTACCCAATGTTATTCTTAATCTAATGCCTACAGTAATACGATGCAATTAAACTGTGTTACAAATGGTACTCCTACTATTTTTCCCAGTATGATAAGTAAGTTGCTTCTTTACGCTGCTGAGTGTCCTGGTGTCCCCACTGTCCCATGCCTTTAAACCAACTCTTTAGCTGATGTTGATCTACTGTATCTGGTAAACAAGCAATGCCACCATTAAAGTAATCCCATATTTGACGAATGTCATTGTTGATCGTAATACTTCCGGTAACTCGAAGCAATGCTACTGTTTTAAAATTTCTACTATTCTTGTGTGATTGCCATGAACATAATCAAGATGCTTCTTTTCATTTCGTGTATGTTTCCTATCTTGTTATTGACCAGTAACTGTTTTCTTTCTATCTTTTTCTGCGGATAGGGATATCCATTTCACCTCGTTGCTATTGTGACCTTTTGGTGAACTGCACAAACCACTTTTTTTTGGAATGAGTGTCTTGTGCAGTTCAACTAAAATGTCATGTGGGCAACGTCTCTCAATTTTGGTTGAACTGCACAAAGGTTGATTGGAGTTTCCAACATCTCCATAAAACTCTGCTGGTAATCTCGTGCAACATTTTATTATCCTTTGCAAGATGAGCCGTCACTGTCACCACAATGGCACTTTATTTTAGTGGAACTCCACAAAAGGATAAGCAAATTAGAGTTGCACCTTGCATGAGCAGGACAACCAACCTTAATGTTGCTCAATTTTAGTGCAACTACTAAAGGAGAACTGCCAGCTCATGAGAGCAAGTACTTCTTGCTAGCTGCATGATACAATCTTTGCTTCATTTCAGGCGAACTGCAGAAAAAGGTCACCTGAATTGAATCATCCGAGTGGATCTACAGGTTCACTACATCGAGTCGTGGCGGCGTAGGGCCCCTCTCTCAGTTATGGTTCCCATGTCCGGGTATGTTCCTTCTTGGTTGATTTTGACTCTGCATCCAGCTAGTGAGCTTGTGCCACTGTTATGGCACTGCTATGAGAAAGCTATAATGATATTGTTTTTGCATCTTAATTTAATGCCACTAATAATTTGTGGCAATCTTTTGGCACCGCTACTGCCACTGATAAAATGAATTAATAATACATTTAAAATAGAGCTACTGTCTTAGCTACCATTTCATTTCCAATGTAGATAACTTGCAGAAGGCCTATCTGGCAGAATCAAGTCCATGTGCACTGCATCAATCACATAGCTGCAATGAACTAGTTGAGTCCATCACGCCTACCGTTGAGGTGGCGCGGGCCCCCTCTCTAAGTGGTGGGCACCATAATTTTAGTTGAACTGCACAAAAAAAGTGATTGAAATAAGTCGACACTCCTCCTTCTACTGCCAGATTGAGGTGTTAATGGATGTCAATGAATCGCCTTCATGGCAAGATACGGGGACATGAAAAATAACTTGATCTCCCAAAGTCATCTCACACAGGTCAGTACTATCCTTTATCAACATGATTGTGCTTCGTCATACTGTGCTAACGTTGTATTTTTTTACTAAAGCTATTCTATCACAATCTTTTCTCGTTTTGGAAATAAAGTTGCTTTAACTAGTGCCAATATTATAGTAATCATGCTCTTTCTTATGTATGCAAACAGGAATACTCAACTACAGATGTTGTGATGGTCAAAAGCATTCGCCAAGTTCTTGGGTTGTATGACACGGCTAGCCAAGATGGATTTAATCCCGAGATTCACTTTATCCAAAGGCTCTAAAGTGCCATGCGTGTGTGTAAGGTGGAAAGAGATATTTCAGGACGTTGATTGATGATTCCACTAGATTCTGCTATGTGTATTTGTTAAATACTAAGGATGACTCTCTATACACACTACTTCAAAATCTAGAAGGCCCTCTTGTGCATATATTGGAAGTGGTAGTGCCACCAGTGATGCAGAATATTTCAGCAGCCAATGTTTGACCTATGTGGTGTTAAAAAGGACTGGTTTCAATGTTTAAGCAAATCCTTGGATCAAATTGCTTACATGAAGCATCGATCAATTTTTATTTATTTGTTCACATTCTCACAACGTTTGAGTTGTACATTTACGATTGGCTCTGATATGTGAATCATTGAGATGTGTAGGCATCTTTGTTGTACTTATCATTTGAATCTAATGGGTTGGTTCTAAATCTTGCAAGCTGGGAATCATTGTGATGTGTAGGCATCTTTGTTTTACTTATTATTTCAATCTTATTGGTTGGTTCTGAATCTTGCAAGCTGAGAAACACGGCATGATGATGCAGAGGATAGCAACCATAACAAGCTATTCAAACTTGGTAGTATTGTCTGTGAAAGTGCGGCAAATGAGCCGATCGTTTGTGTCCTGAGAATAATAATTCCAATTGCTGTGCATGTTGATCCTATGGCACTGATAGAACGAGCCAATGCTTTGCTTGTTTTAAGAATAAATTTTAATTAAAGCTAATAAAATTTAAGTAAAGTGACCACTAACATTTGCTATTATAGTACCAATACAGACCCACTCATGAACCCGAGGGGTCATGTTCTGCCGGGCATGCAGCGGGCGAGGGAGGGGTAGTAACTGCTGTCGCTTGTACACATTCAGTTTACTGTTGGATGCAGTTCCCCAAGAGCTGAAAAACAAACTGTTGCTACCGCCTACCCACTCGTTCACCGTCGATTGCAGTTCCCCAAGATTGGAAAAACAAACTGCTGCTGCCACGGTGCCGCCCCTAGTACCCCAGTACACATCGATCGTCTTCATCTCCCCCCTGCCCCCAATCCCCACAAAACGAGAACCGCCACATCAACTTTGTGTGAGAATAGACTCCAATGGCGATCTGAGGGGTGAGCCTACAGGATATGGACTTCAGCAAGGAGTTCACCTTTGAGTTCACCGTTCAGACCCATGGTAGCACCAAGTTGAATGTGATGTACACCAATGATCCGGACTCGGTGAAGCTCTGCATCGCCAAGTTCAAGCAGTACCTACAAGAGGAGAAAGCGCAAGGTCGCGAGACGAGACCTTGTGCCCATCCATTTGTCTCCTGACAGGGACCAGCGGATCGCCATCACCCAGGTATGCGTGCGGGACGAGGTTCTCGTCTACCACTGCTGTAGGGCCATCAGAGGTTCTGGAGCATTCGCCCGTTTCATCGGCAACGCCGACTGCACCTTCACTATGGTGGAGAGCAGGAAGAACGCGACTGTGCTTTACGATTCGGCCATCTGGTGCAACAAGCTTGTCGACTTCCAGAAGCAATACAAGATCATCGGCAATGGGCAGAAGAAGGACTCTGTGGTTGACCTCGCCGCGACCATCATCGACCCCTGCTATGCCAACATGAAAGAAGACATCGATACCAAGGACCTAAACACGTGGGAGGTACCTCTGAATTTAGCCTACATAACCTACACGGCCAAGGACGCATACGCATGCTACGACATGTACATGCTACGTCTGCTTCCCGTAACCGACGAGTACACGGACAGTCGCAGCATCATGATCAAGCGTGCCAGGAAGGTCTAGATGATGTACTTTTCTATTTAAGCACCTTTATCATCTGTGTGTTTCATGCATTAGTCTATGTGTCGTAATTATCTGTTTTGTCTGAAATATTTCGTATAAAAACCCATTAACCTGTTTGCTTTTTCTGAGTGGCTATTTGCTTATGTATGTAACTAGTTCACTTGGCTGCCGTCCTTTGAATCTCCTTCCTCCCAACATATTCCCCTTCTCAGGTGGACCCAGCAGGTCTCGTACATAGACATCTGGGACCAACCACCTATCCATTTGTATTTCTTTATTTTGTTCAATCTTTCGTCCTCTTCCTACAGTGGCTAGCGGCGCTGCCGCACACGCCTTGGTGACCCATCCTAGCCTATGGCGCTGGCCAGGCCATCCCTCTACTCCCACACATTCTTTGGCGGCGGCAGCTCCACCGGCCCACCCTGCACCCGAACAAGTCAACCCTCGTACTCCCCTCCGCCTGCGTCTTCCCTGGCTCCGGTTCGTTCCGGTCCGAGGTCTCAACGTCGTCCTCTGCCTTGGTGCTCTCGCTGCGGCGCCGCCGTCTGTCGTTCCCAACATGGTCAACAAAACAAGAGGAATCGGGAGATGCCTGTTCGTCGAGAGGTTGACAGTCCGGGCCCACCAGGTCCATGGCCTAGGTTTTGTTGTTTAACACGTGTAGCCCACGACATGCAGACACAGTTGATCCAGCAGGTTTTAACTTTTTTTGGGGTCCAGCAGGTATCAAGCGGCCTCTGGGCCTCCCAGCCTAGCTTGTCAGCCCAAGTTATGTTTGTTTTTTCAAGACAATGCACAGCTTAGTTCTATTTTTCTATAAGAATGCAAAACTGAACCTATGTTTTCCCTTCTATAATAGTATATATATATACTTATATTTATATCTTATTTTATTACATATATATAATAGAAACAACATAAGGTTTCGTTAAACCTGTCGTTCGTCCAACCATTGTATAGACCTTCCCACTTCCTTTATTTTTCATTTTTATTAATCCTATATCTGAATTTTCTCCCACTTTCTTTTTTGATGTAATCTGAGTTTTCTCACAGTAGTTTTCCCTAGAACCAACTCAACTGTCCCATGTCTAGCCTAAAAAATAATAATACCCCATGTCCTATTAACTCATCAAATTAAAATGATATTTTATTTCATAAATCAAAAGTTCTTACAAAATAATAATAATAACTGTTTATATATAACTTGGCAAGTTAACTCCTGGTGATTGCGTACGTAAGCTTGCAAAGATTTTACTGACCAATCAGTAATAGACATGCAATCATGTGTTTATGTTTTTATAACATTTCTCTGTCCAGCCCAACATGATATTTTCACCCAGCCCAGGAAGTCCGTGGATTTCGAAAAAAATGCAAATGGGCTTTAAATTCTAACATAATATATAAACGGGCTGCATAGACTCTACATCATTGTTTCACCCAGCCCACGAAATGGACCAAAAAAAACCAAATGGACTGGCTGACATGTGGGCCAGTAGATAGAAGCCTAACCACTTTCGCAAAAAACATACAAAGGTCGAAACCTAATCAAGGCGTTCGATTTACATCCAACGACCGGCATTCTTCTTCAATCTCTCGTCTTCTTCCTCCAGCGCTGCCGGGACCGCCTGCTCCAGCCTCCGGCATCCAGCGACGCTGTTTCACGCGCCTCGCAGCGAAATGCTACCCCACCAATGGCCAAGCCATCCCTCCACTGCTCCGCACCTCCTGTTATTCTCTACCGAGTGTAGGCCCACCCCGCACCTGAACCAGTCAAGTTTCCCACTCCTCTCCATCTGCGACTCCACTGCCGCATCTTCCCCATCTCCGGGTGGTTCCAGTTTGGGGCGTCGCGTCTTCCACCGGCCTTGATGCGCTCGGCACGGTGTGGTCAACATGGTCAACAAATGAGACTCATCGGAAGATGACTGTATGTGGAGAGGCTGATAGTGGGAACGTACCATGCCCATGGACGCATGCATGCAACTGCATCCTTTTTACCCTGAAAAATAATATTTTCTCCCCCTGACAGCTGGGACCCACCAGCTACATCTTTGCATGCAAGGAAGTGCGTCCTTATTATGGGAAAAAAATGATTCCTCCCCCTGACAGCTGGGACCCATCAGCTATATCTTGGCATGCAAGGAAGTGTCTCCTTATCATCCTTGACAGCTGGGAGACACTACAAAAAAAGACACATCCGTGACATTTTGGCCCGAACGATTTTTTTTCTGTCATGCTTATGACACTTCTATGACGATAATTGTGACAAAAGCATGTATCATCATAGATATGGTGGGCTCCTACTTCTATGACAAAAAATCATGACAGAAAATGGGCTTTTCGTCCTGGGCGGGTCGGGGATGCACCTACATGACATTCTTTGGGTCGTCCATGATGGAAAAAATCATGGTAGAAGCAAGGGCGAGAAAAATTTCGGGGAGTTCCCGGTTACGGTGGGTGGTCGGGGCCGAGTGATGCACGAAGGTTTGCGCATTTCTCTCATACACGTACGTGCGTGTGTGCGAGGCATTGGGCTCTAACTGAACCCAAGCGAGGCGTTCGCTTACAGAACCCGAGTGATTGCACTAGCTACGTTACTGAACCCGAGCGATCGATCCCTGGCTGTTAACTGAACCCGAGCGATTCCTTCGCTACTGCTGCTAACTGAAGCCGATCGAACCTGCTGCCACTTGATGAACAGTGACTGTTGTTGGGCGTTGGATGAACAGGAACCCGTGGTAGTATAGGCAGTTGCCGCTGGGTGAACAGGACCCCGATCGAGGAGGTGGGGGTGGATGAACATGACCACGTGGAGAGCTGGTTAAACAGTAGCCGGTGGAGGGCTGGTTGAACAGTAGCCGGTGGAGGCTGGATTAATAGGACCCCATGGATGAACAGTAGCTGGTGGAGGCTCGAGGAAGTCGACTGTGGATGAACAGTAGGAGGTGGAGGCTGGAGGAAGTCGATGGTGGATGAACAGTGGCCCGTGGAGGCTGGAGGAAGTCGACGGTGGATGAACACTAGCCCGTGGAGGCTGGAGCGAGGCAGTAGATGGTGGATGAACAGTAGCCCGTTGAGTCCTGTTTTGCGGTACGCCACACCCCTCCCGATGAACAGGACCCTGTTTCGACCGTAAGCATTCCAACACAAGTCCGTTTCCTCCGTTTTGCGGTACGCCACACCCCTCCCGATCAACAGCACCCCGTTTCGACCACAGGCACTCGAACAGAAGGCCGTTTGCTCCATTCTGCGGTACGCCAGACCCCATTTTGGCTATTTCGTCCAAGCTAGTTGGCTCCCGATGAACACGACGCATTCCGTTGCCTCCCGATGAACACGACGCAGTTTCTCCGTTCCGACCCAGCCTGTTGGCTTCTGATGAACAGGATGCCATTGCTGCCGTCCGTTGCCTCTCCATGTACACAAGCCCTGGCCGTACATATGCACGAGTACGCGTTCGAGACCCCGCCCGTATGTACGTACGTGGCCGTATTTTTTAGCATCTAGCTGTACATATGTGTACACGGTTTTGACAGGACTGCCTGAACTGCTACGTCGGGGGCTCTACTACTAAACGTGCCGCTGCTTGCTCAGCCACAGTTCATCGTTGCGGAGAGACCGATCGACCAGTATGTACATACACGTTCACGACCAGACAGACAACCCTACGTACGGTTCGACCGGGTGGGTCCCAGCTGTCAGTGAGGATAAGGAGGCACTTCCTTGTGTGTGAAGATATAGCTGGTGGGTCCCAGCTGTCAGGGGGGAAATGTTTTTTTTGCAAAATATAGAGGCTCTTCAGGTAGGTCCCCGCTGTCAGGTGGAGGAATCATTATTTTACGCGTAATAAGGAGGCACTTCCTTGCTGCGGCCGTGGACCCAGCTGTCAGCCTCTCCACGTACAGTCCTCTTTCGATGTAAGTCGTTTCGTGACCACATTGACCACGCTATGGCGAGAGCACCAAAGCGGTGGACGACGGCGAGGCCTAGGAAGGGAATGACTCGAAGCTGGGGAAGACTCGGCAGTTATTTCCCACATGGAGGGGAGTACGAGGGTTTACTGGTTTAGCTGCAGTGTTAGGCTGCCGTCGCCGGAGAATAACAGGAGGTCTGGATGAGTACAGGGATGGCCAGGCCAGCGATGGGAGTAGGGTGGGGCGGTGAGGACTGCGCGACAGCACAGCCGGCCACGGGAGGCAGGAGCAGGCAGCACGGCCGGCGCTGGTTTGGGCGGCTGGAGCAAGAAGACCAGAGGTTGAAGAAGCACGACGGCCGTTGGATGGACATCGTACGGTCACTGCAGCTAGAATCGTTTATATTGACTAAGTTGACAAAGCCCTCTGTCCGCGTCAACTTAGTAGGCCCACAAGTCAGCCTCCAAATATGGTGGGTCCCAGCAAGCAGGGGGAGTATTCATTTTTTTGTGCATAATAAGGAGGCACTTCCTTGCATGCAAAGATATAGCTGGTGGGTCCGAGCTGTCAGCGGGAGGAACATTTTTTCGCGAAATACAGAGGCCCTTCCGATGGGTCCCCGCTGTCAGGTTGAGGAATCATTTTGTGCGTAATAAGGAGGCACTTCCTTGCGTGCGGCCGTGGACCCAGCTGTCAGCCTCTCCACGTACAGTCCTCATCCGATGGATGTCGTTCGTTGACCACGTTGACCACGCCGCGCCGAGAGCACCAGTGCGGTGGACGAGGGCGAGGCCTAGGAAGGTAACGACATGGAGCCAGGGATGACTCGGCAGTTGTTTCCCACGCGGAGGGGAGTAGGAGGGTTTACTGGTTCGGCTGCCATCGCCGGAGAATATAGCAGGTGTGGGTGAGTAGAGGGATGGCCAGACCAGCGATGGGAGTAGGATGGGGCGGTGAGGCCTGCACGGCAGCACAGCCGGCCACGGGAGGAGGGAGTAGGCAGTCCCGCCGGCGCCGGTTTGAGCGGCTGGAGTAGGAAAAGCAGAGATTGAAGAATCACGGCAACCATTGGATGGACATCCAACAGTCACTGCTCTCATGTGTTGACTAAGTTGACAAGGCCTTGCGTGCGCGTCAACCTTTTTTTCTAGGAAAGCCTACGCGTCAACCCAGTAGGCCCACAACTCAACCTCAAATATGTGGAAAATAGCATAATAAATGTACATCCCATTGGCTAATTCTTAAGATTGTTTTGAAGCCCATATTCTTTTTGTTACCATTCCAGCCCATATTCTGGCTACAGTTAAAAATTCAACCAAATTTTCATATTTCGGTGCGGTCCAAACTGTTTTTAATCCTGAAATTTCGAATCACGTTCAAACTCATTTAAAAATAATAAATTTATATCAATTTAAAATCCAACCTAATTTTTCCCGCAAAAAAACAATTAAATTTGAAATCTCAAAATCTTAAAAAAAGATATTTGAAACTAATTGCCGGTTTGCTGTGTTTTTAAAATTTATATCCCATTTCTTACTACTTCATTTTTTGGGCAAGCGAATACATCGCTCTCGTCTTGAAAGATTTGCAGCCCAGCAGGACTGAGAAAGCAAGTAGGCCACCGTTGGGTATTTCTTTAAAAAAAGTAGAACTGGGCTAGCCATTTTCAGAAAGAAAAAAACACAACTCGGCTCATCATGTGGTAAACATAAAATAAAACCCTGGCTAGACGGGCCACAGCCCCCGCATAGCCCCGTTGTTACCATGATCCGTCTCTAAAACTAGTAGTACTAAATAACAACTGCTTGTTCCTAAAACAAAAAGTAAATAACAACTGCGCGACCTGCTGGGTCCCTGGTGTCAGCCGCTCATTGTGTAATTCTCTTGTTTATTGACTACATTGACAATGGCGTGGGACCCAGATGTCCAACCATTAGGAGGAACCATTTTTTTGGGCTTGTAATAATGAGGCACTTGCTTGCGTACTGGCATGACCCTAGTAGGTCCCTACTGTCATCCTCTCCACATACAGTCATCTCCTTATTCCTCTCGGTTGTTGACCACGTTGACAACGCTAGACGGCGGTGCATCACGCACGGCAAGCGAACCAAGGCGGAGGACGACGACGAGGCCTCGGACGGGAACGAACAAGAGCCGTGGAAGATGCGGCAGTCTAGTCGCAGGCGGAGGGGAGTACGAGGGTTGACTAGTTCGGGTGCGGGTGCGTGTTGGGGCTGACGTCGTCGGAGAATAAAAGGACGTGTGGGGTAATAGAGGGATGGACTGGCCAACGTTTGAGGGTACGGTAGGGCGGCGGAGGCGTAGCCAGCCGTTGGAGGCGGGAGTAGGCGGGACCGACGGGGTGGTTTGGTTTGGGCGGCTGGAGGAAGAAGACAAGAGATAGAAGATACACGACAGATGTTGGATGTCAATCTAACGACTGGTAGGCAAAATCGTTTGTTGACTAGTAAGTCAACACCACCTTGGATAGGCTTTTTTCTTGTGGGTCCCAAATGTCAGAATCCAAATCTGTCACAGCCATGCAGCCTTTCTTATGAAAATTTATAGCCCATTTGGTGTGCTAGTTCAAAATAAGTTTGCGTGGGTGCTAGTGGGGGCTAATCACTTGGGTTCTATAATGCACAGTGAGCTCAAGCAGCTGGTGAGAGTGATGTTATTTCCCTTGGTTGGGATTTGTTACAATATTTATCTCTTAATTAAACAAATTGCAAGCCATTTGCCTTGTTTCAAAGAAAATATGACAGTCACAGCCGAGTTGAGAAGGGCAACAACATCTAACTCCAGCTTACAAACTGTACAAAAGCACGAGGGTTAATTGTTCATAAGGTTTAGACAAAACACAGATTGAAAAGGGCAACAACATCTAAGTCCAGCACTGTTTTCGGCAGTCACAATCAAATGGATCGGCCATGTCCAAAGAATGAACATCCTGGGTCATAAAATTTACTGGATTATGAACACAAGATGTTGTAAATAGAAGCCCGGCACGTTCAGAAGCCCTTTTGTCCTCCTAAAACTCCTTTTTTGCTCTTCGACATACCCATCCGTCAAAACCATGTTGCTGATAAACTTACGCCTGATGCACAATAGTAACCTCGCATTCAGCAGGAAGAATGTGACAAATCTAGTGTTTGCTCGGTTGGTTACATATCGTTCCAGCGTTATTGTCTTTAATCAAATATCATGAGAACTGAGAAAATCCCGGTGCTTACGAATCCACCGATTGGTTATAACTTTCTTACCCCATCCTGTAGCCTAAATAGACATGAAGATTGAAAACAGTTAAGGTCTAAAAAAAGAGTGTCGAAAGAGCAACAGTTGAACGGTTAATTCTAGTACACTATATGCGGGCTTCCAATGTGCGTGAAATTATCACCTTTATATACAACTTTTCCAGACATGGAAAGCATTGCAGCAAGCCAATAATCTTGTTCAGATCAAAACTATTCATATGGATATATAAGATCTTGACAGAATCCAGCACCATTGATAGGCTATCGATGAACAAACTCTTCATTGAGCATAGAACATAATATTAGTACAAAAAGTGTACTCCAAGATGATATAGAACTTACGTGCAGAAATTAAAAATGCAGATTATGATTACAAGTGTAGATGATAATATACAGTACCTGAAGAACTGTGGAGCCAAACACCATCTTGAAATGAGCACATAGATCATGTATTACACCCAAGGTCTCCAGTTTAGGCGCAGAGACGACAGTTATTTTCGACGGTGAATAACGAGAATCAAGGATCAACCTTTGAAGTGAAGGGGCATCTTCGATGATGAGCTGCCTTCCATCAAAAGAAATTCCAATTCATACAAGGTTAGGCATCTTTATTTGGAGACAGCCGATTCTAACTGTGAAAACAAGCACCAAGCACTCCAGGGCAGGGCAACTGGAGTGGATGATGTTGTGCAATGAGGCCTCCGACATACGAACCCGCACAAGTGAAAGTTTTTTGAGAAATGGGAGTTGAAGGTTTAGTACCAGATTATCTGGTAGGTTGCACAGCACAAAGGTGGCGATGTGGAGAGAGGAGGAAAACCGCAAGATGGACATCGGTGCTGAGGGCACAAGTACATGGCGTTCGGTATGTGGTATGTGATTTCTGGGGGAATAGTAGAACTCAAGCAGCTGTAGTTCTGTGAATTCAGGGGATTTCAGCCAGGTGTCCACCATCCAGGGCATGCTCAGGTAGCATGCCGAGATGCATAGGCCTTGAACGGAGCCCTGGTGGGAGGAGATGATGGCTCCGGGGAGTTAAAAATCATTGAAGAGAGATAGCTGATGACAGTCGATATTAAGGGGCGCGGCGCGCCATAGAGGGCGCCACCGAGTTGAGAGGACTTGGGTGCGACAGCAATCCTTGGTGGGGAGAAGCGAGATGATCTCCCCAAGGATGGCGTCCGGGAGATCGCTGATGCGGTCCACTCGAGATTCTACGGGTTCCTCCGACCCGGTGGGGGGGGGGGGGGGCTCGCCGCTTCTCCCTTCGCTGCCGGGTGCGGGATCTACAACAGGCGTCGCCGCTGGCGGGAGCCTCATCTTCTTGGCGCTAGGGTCAGCCGACTCCATTATCCTCGAGGGCGTCGCGTCGAGCTCACGGATTTGAGCAGAGTAACGAATGACGAGCCTAGTTGTAGTGCGAGTGAAGAAGAAGGGGAGCTGGGGTTTTCTGTAGTAGTGAGGAAGAAGGGGAGCTAGGGTTTTCTGTAGGAGTGAGGTGAGGAATTTGGGGGGTACAAGTGGAGCGAGCTGACATGAGGTGGGTGGGAGTGAGGAGGAAGAAGAGCACCCAGGTGTGCTGGGTAGCGCCTCTCATTAAGTAAATATATGGGCTTTTGAATTGTTTTTATTATTTACTATGGTGGATGGGCTCCTTTGTCTTGGGCCCAGAGAACCAATTACTACTACTAGGATAGTGGAGACACTCTAAAGCTACATAGAAAAACAATTACTACTAGTACAGTGGATACACTACCGCTTCTGGCACCTCCGAGGTCATCGAAACGTCTCCTGCTACTGAATGTCGTTTTACTTTGGTTCACCGACATGCGGGCCATGCAGCGCACGGGCCCAAATGCCATCCAGCATTTTAGAAGGCGGTATGCAGGCGGAGAGTCACCCCGGTCGTAGCGCGGCAGTAACGAGCCATCATATCACAAAACCCCACCTCCCTGCAGTCTAAGTTTGACGGACGAAGCAACCATCATTTCACTCTTCGCTGAATCCCCTTCTCCCTCACCATCTTCAAGAAAGCCAACACTTGCATCTGCCATTGTTCTTCTCTCCCAACGAAGGGAAGGTAAGCGGATCCGTGATGTTGGTATATTTTCTTTCAGAAAAAAAGAACTTTTGCAAAGCAGTTACCAATCCTCACTCTCTTTTTTGTTTCATTGTCATTACGATTGTGTTTTCCTTTCAGTTGTCTCCTAGTATTCATCAGTTTCATGATGGACTAAGGAGAACCAGGCAAAGATCTCCCAATGTTGGAGCAGACGTGGGAGGCTGATCCCCACAAGACAGAGAGCTCCAAGAAGCTGGAGGCCGCCACCGAGCCGACCCCAGATACGCTCACGGCCACTACTGAGATGGTCAATGCCCCATTCGATGTTACAGCCCCCGTGGCCCTGCAGGAGCAGTTTTCCCCCTTCGAGGATGTGTCCCCCCCCCCGCTGAGCTGCCCAAGGTGAATTTCTTCTTTGCCGATCTCGATTGTGGTTTTTCATCTAAGTATGTGGTGATAAATAATGCAAAATTTTATTAGCTTCGATGCCATGCTACCTTCCCTATCATGCATACTTTTGACTCTACATAGTGGTTTAAATAACTTGTGTTTTTATATCGGAAAGTAATTCAGAATTCGTTTCTGTTTCAATTAGAGCCCTGATGCAGACAAGGATTGTGTGGTTGTACATGTCACTCGCTATGAGGCGGATGACCTGAATATACGCACTGGGAAAACAAAGTTCTTAGGCTGTTGGATCCTGGAAGCCATTTGCACTTATACCAAAGTCGAGATGTATTCCAGCAACATTGTTGTCAGGCGTGCTGTCCAGGGTGTACTGAAGCACAACAAGTTCAAAGCTACTCCTTCATTTGTGAGGCATACTGTTCTTGTCAAGCTTACGCAGGAAGATGACGTGGCATGCCTCCACAAACAAGTTTATGATTGGCAAGGCCACAAGGTTATCTTCAAGAAGGTTCATAAGATTGAGCTGCTGCCAGACGTCCTCGATGATGTTCATGGCAAGGTCCATCTTGTATCCATCCCAAATTAGATTGAGGCATGAAATAGTTGGCCCAGCTAGTGTTTAAAAGTAGTTTGGATTGCGTTTAATTATCCGAACCTTGCCTATTATCGAACCCTCTGGGGCTAGTACTTTGTTTGAATCCATCTATGGGAACTACTGCTACTTTTGTGTGCCCGTGAATCATGTGAGAACCATCCTAATTGTTGCCGAAACAGATGCGTCCTCACTAGTTTTTTCATGTAATATGGCATGGTAAGACATAAGTTGTCATGGTTTATCATACGACCAGTGTGTGTTTGATGAAATAGAGTACTTGTTCGAGAACTATGCGCCGATGTATACATAGGGTACGTAAGGCTGGTTAAGTACTTGTAAACACTGTTGGTGCTACCCCACTTGTAAGCAGTTGTGCAAAACATGGCACATTGGCTCAGCTCACTTCAATACTATAAAAGTCGGCTATCGACCAGCTAACAGTCAATAATCTGCTGTTTGACATATAAGCAACTACGTATCTTGTTACAGTGGTTCATGCAGTTAACTGAGGACTCAATGTAAATTCCAAACGTTCACACGCTAGTCCAGCATTCATGTGGAACATTCACATTAAAATCGGCTTCATAAAATACTTGAAAAGCATGAGTTAAGCAATTTTATACATCTCAATGATTCATAGAACATAACAAATATTTACTAGTTCACAGCAAAAGACAAAGTTGTGAGAAGGTTTACAAATCGGGAAAAATCAAGAAAGGCTTCTCTGAGCAAAGGACCTCCCTAGGCAGGCTTTAATTTCCTGGAGTTCACTCTGGTTTTTCTTGTTGCCACCTTCCAGCGTTAGGTTCTCTCATTCTAGAATAACCAATTATAATTGTCTTCTCAGTTGGAATGCTGAACTGAACCATGTAGTGTACTGACCATCTGAACTTCTTGTGCAGTTCCACTAAATTTAAGCACCACTATTTGCAGAAATAAGCAGACCACAATGCCTCTTGTCCGCGCACCTGTCCCAAAAACCTCCGTGCAGCCGTGCCAGCTAGTCCTCTGTCCATCCGTGAATTGGGAGAAAGTGCATTCTCGACTAGGATGCAGTTGTTTTCGCTCGTCCCTGCACTGCAATCGGGAAGTAAAACGTATGAATCAGCTTCTTTTAGATTGCGTTGGTCATTCTAACTAGTTACTACCAATGTAGGAATACCTGGAAGACGGGAGGTTAGCCGACGGCAGCTAGGAATAGCCATCTCATTTTGTGCAGTTCTACTAAAATTGAGGTGTGTACTTTTGATTGCACAAATAGAAACGATATGGAGACAGACATCCCTGTTTGCGCAAATATGAAATACGGTTATTTAAGCAGTGACAGTTATTTGCAGTGGCATATGATTAACAGCAACATCTATTGTGATATAATTGGCACTACATTGACAGTATGAAAATGCCATTAAGTAAGAAGTAGCATCACATCACATCAACACTGCCACTAGATTAACATGCAGAACAATAGCATTAGTATTATTGTCATGAGAGTAGCACATCGTCAGTAAATGTGCAATCAAATTTGTGCAGTTCCACTGGGATGAAGCAATGTTAGCGGTGTGAGATTTAAGTGTAACTGCAAAAACACAATTCATGGGAAATAAAGCAAGACGGAAGCACTTCATAAAATGGTAGTGTCATTGCTTCGATTTATTGATGGCACTAGACTGACAACAGCATTACTTAATAGTGACATTAGGTGGCATTGCTTCAATTTAGAGACGGCACTAGACCATCACTTAATAGTGACATTAGGTGGCATTGCTTCATGCTTCATGTGATTTTACATTAACGGTAGCGATATGGGCGTAGGGACAGCAGGGGCATAAAGTGGTGACGCAGATGTGGTTGCCGAGAGCGGCAAACATTCAGGCAGCATGTCTGCATTTGTCCCATTTTTTATCTCCTCGGCGAAATTTTCCTATTCGAGCACATGAAATCTAGACCTACTCGTTCTCATTTGCGTTATCCCCCCAACACCCCTCACTTTCTTTCCTTTTTCGACCAAGAGACAGGTCCACTTCCCCCCCACCCTTCGCCATCCACCCCACTTTCTTTGTCTTTTCAACCAAGAGAACGGTTGGGTAGCCAGTATCTACTACTTTCCCCCGTTTCCTCTTAGAACCAAGTCCTAGATTCATGCTACAACTTTCCCACTTTCTTCCCTGTTTGAACCAACTCTTAGATTCGACTGTGTGAACTAGCTTTACCTCTAATAATAGTAAAAGTCTAGGTGGCTTCGGAACAGCCGACGGAAGTAGAAAAAGATCCACACGCAGCCACGTGAGGAGCTGGGGCACAAGAGCAAGGCAGGTTTCGAAGGAATATATACCTGAGGGTTGTCGGGATGTGGCAAAGACGGCGTCGGGAGGCCGCATCTTGGCCACAATACCGCAGGGAGGAATAAGGCGTCGGAGGCCCTCCCTTGCCGGCGCTGTCTCATAGAGAATGGCACGGCGGCCGAACAGGGCGCGCGGGCAGCTGTTGCTCTCCTCGCTCGCCGCCGCCGACTGCGTGAACGATGCACCTAAACCCCTGCCCCGGCCGAGGTGGTCCGACCCGATTTTTGACCAGTGGTAAGCAGAGAGAGAGTGTGGCCACTTATGTCTTGCTTAGATCTGGAGAGCATGAGAGAGTGAAAGAGAGGAACCCTAGTAAAGCAAGCGCCGAGGCTCCTGCTTATATATATAGTGGAGTGATGTTGTTGTAGCAACCATTATTAAATTGAATACGCGCGAACCACTATTTTCATTTAAAGGTCAAGTAAAAATAAAACTCGATCAATAACTTGCCGCCGCTTCTAGGTCGCACTATCAAATCACCGCATCCAGGACGCACTATGTACTGTATCATTCACGTGCGGTCCCTGACCCTCCATCAAGTTGAAAACTAGACTAGTCAAAATGTCAATTGGGATGCCTCTTTGTAAACAGATGTGCTCCTAGCTTCAAAAAAATGCGCTCCTACATGTACCCGTGAGTGGGTGTGAGAGAACTAGTGCGTGCGTGCAACGCTTCTCTTCGTGAGAGTACAATATACTATGCCCAAAGAACGTTCGCCACAAGAGTAACAGTATAAGTGTGTGACATGCGACTTTTTTTTTGAGGGAAATCCAGTTGGCACTTTATTGCTAAGTGTGACATGTGACTTAAAATATAAGGTGCGTGACGTCTTTTATTTTTTAGAAGCTCTGAGGGTAGGGTGTGAAGAGCACATATGTGTGTGACTTCTACCTACAGATAGACGGTGGGTGCGAGAGGACTCGGGAGAGTCGTGACTTGTGAGGGTGTGTGTGTGCGTGAGAGAGAGGGGGCACGTATCAATGCAATGCATGTGCCCGTAAATCATATCTGACAAACGTTCGCCACAAGCCGTTTCCTGACGGACGCCGTAAGAACCGTTAGATCGGCATCCGACAGTGTCAGTTTTGCCATGGCATTTAACAGAATAGCCACTCCTTCGACACACAAATCTTCCACCTGAGTGTTAGCAACTGCCGTATGCTCCTCCCTCCGTTCCAAAATGTAGTGCATATAGCTTTATTGAAAATTCGAACCTCGCAAACTTTTACCGAGTTTTCGTATACCAAAATGCACATATAGAATACCCAGTATATATCATTTCATTCATCTTCGAGAGGTAACTATAAAGATGGGGGAGGAGTGTACAAAGAAAGACCATCGTATCACCTGCAGCAATTTCAACCATCCTTTGGTGTGGAGGAATATCATAGGAACTCTATATGATATGATTTTTATAGGAATTTTTCCTTTAGAGCCAATTGGTTCATAGGAATAGATTCATATACTCCACATTTCAAAGGAAAATAAACATGATATCATTTTTATAGCTTTAGAGCCACTTGGTTCATACGAATGGATTTCTATACTCCCACAATTTCAAAGGAAAATAAACATTAGCCTAGATTCAATAGAAAAGTTCCTATGATGTGAACCAAATGACATATCTTTTCCAATCCCTCCTCATAGGAATTGAGATACATGTCATCTCTAGATTCAATAGAAAAGTTCCTATGATGTGAACCAAATGACATCTCTTTTCCAATCCCTACTCATAGGAATTGAGATACATATTATCTCTTTCCCTACAACTTCCATATATACATCTTCTATTCCTAAATAGCTAGTACAACCCACTAGCTTTTTTCCTGGACATGCAACTATGGCACATGAACACATCATGCATGCAAGTCATAAATCACATTGTTTTTGTACTCTATGCATGCAAGCACCACATCATCAATTCATGCATGTTACTCATAAGTTATTTCTTGCATTAGATTTTGTATTGACAATATATGTGTTGGTCACGTGCACACATATTTAGTTCACATTCACATTTTTGTTAAAAATGTCATTCTTTTAACTGCAATTCATTTTTTTCTCTTTGTATTACATTTTCATTTTAAGCATACATTCACTTCCCATTAGTTATAGATGTTCTTGGAGGAACTTTTATGCATTATTTTGAGTAGCAAATTTCACGCGGCTGCGGGTATATCAAAATGCGGGGCCCATGCGTCATTGCCTTTCGGTAACCTACGTCCACAATTTTTTGTACGTATATCTCCACTGCTCCCCGAACCCAAAATTCTGCCTCGTTCTGGTAAAACCGAGAGGCCCACCTGTATTAAGGCATCGACTCGAACTCAATCCCTCTCCCGTTTACTATGGCGTGGCCCCTCCATCCTACTCCTACAAACCCTACCTGCCGCACGCATCATCGGTTTTCTTCAAGAGGATGAGGGAGAAGCGGATCTGTAGCGGAGGCTCCTACCCTAGGGCGCCCTAGGTAGCTGCCGCACGCATCATTCGTTTTCTTTTTTCTTTATGCTCTTGCGCCCTAGAGTGAAATGATGGTTGCTTCGTCTGTCCAGCTTAATGCGGGAAAGGTGGGGCTTTGTGATTTTACCCCTCATCGCTCATTTACTACTACAGCGACGCTATGACCGGGGTGCCTCCAAGTCCAACCGCTGCTCCGAACTGGATAGTGGAACAAGACGGTGGATGAGCCACACGTTGGCCAAAGGGGTCCTGTAACTGTGTTGCCATTTCGTGTGCGGACTGACCCTGCTGAGTTGCTACGCCAACACGACAGGAGTAGCCTACCACTTGGTTTTGCTCCTTGGTGAATCCCGACTATCCCTACTCTTATGAAAAACAGAGTTGGTGATGATGGTGTGCCTGCCATCCTGCAATATATGTCGTCTAATTATATCTGACGGATAGGAAGGAAACTATGGCAATTTTGAAAAAAGATACCCACACCCCTCTTCACATTTGCAAATAAGGCCTTCCCTCATTCATCCTTTTCTCCCACAAGATAAACTACTCATACAAATGCATCTTGATGTTCTGTGCAACGCACGGGCATCTTGCTAGTATTGATCTAAAAAGATAGTATCCAGATTAGTAAAAATGAGGTGATTTTACCGAGCGGTGGGCGGGGGAGCATGGCCTATCATGCGGTCCCACGTGTCATGATGTACCAAGGCGATGTGCGCCCCTCTTGAGGCAGAACAATGGCAGAAGCAATACGTGGTTTTTCTTGAAGGAGATAATGGAGACGCGGATTCAGCGAAGTATGAAATTATGGTTGCTTCATCCGTCTGGGGGAAAGGTGCGGCTTTGTGATTTGATGTCTCATTGCTCATTACTACTATACTGGGGCGCTACGACTGGGGTGCATCCCCCCTGCTGTTCTGCACTATTATTTGGTGCATGACACGTCGACCCGGTTGCTATATGACCCACATGTCGGCGAGAGGAAGTACATCATTCATGAAAGCGAGTGTCTCCACTCTTTTAGTATGACGGAGGAGTACCAGACATGGCTTGGTTTTTTCTGCTTCGCGTGATCCATCGATACAAACCTGGACTAAAAAAGGCGAGGGCGGGTCTTTTCCCGCGCGGCAGGCAGGGGAGTCTGGCATATAGTCTAATCGAGGCAATGAGGCAGGAAGGAAGGGAAACAAGCAAATAAATGTTGAGCGACTTAGTTCTGGGAAAATCTGATTTTATGGAGTACGTACCCACTATGGAGGTAGTACTACTTACTACTCCCTTCTTTCCGGTTTATAGGGCTCATCTAAAAAAATCCTTTTTTTTGTGTTATAAGTCTCAATTCTACTAGTACTTACCATCACATGTTTGGATTTCGAAGTGCATTAAATCATCCTATGCGAGCAGTATCAAAAGAAAACACACCAATGCATGTAGAAGTTCATGGAAATTTAGTGGTCATGCATGCATTCATTGTAATTAATGCATCAATAAACAATTTTTTTTGAGAAAAACGAGCGTACTAATTAAGTACTTGTGCAAACTACAAAATTAATTCCACCACTCACCGTCTATCTTGGTTTGAGAGATTTTGAAATTGATCCTTATAAACCAGAAAGGAGGGAGTAGTAACATAGCCTAGGGTAGCTTGCTGTAGCACGGACTCCAAGGAAATTGATGTAGTACTACTCCTACTACTAAAAGACATATATTTCAAACAATATGATAATCTCTCTAACCAGTAGGGACGAGGAGTAAACGGAGGGAGTAGTAAAATTTTCTCCTCGTCCTGCGAGCCACCGCGCGCGTGGGCGAGGGAGCGGGCGTATGCGTAGTAAGCAAGCAAGCTTCTCCTCGTGCTGCGACTCTGCGAGCGACCGCACCCGTGGGCGGGGGAGAGGGCGTACTAAGCAAGCTTCTCCTCATTCTGCGAGTTGATGGGACACATCAAAAGTAGTACTACAGATCATCTCCAGTGTATAGAGCCTTGCCTCTAAGGTAGGCCCCACATGGTTTGCCTCTTATCAAATGGAAAAACCACAATGTATAGAGACTCTAGCCAGCCTCTAAGGTGGGCCCTAGCAGGAATTTAAAAAGTATTGATTAGCACCACATTTGTCCAATCAGTAATATTTCTCTTGTACTTTCTTATGCTTCCTAAGGCTGACAAGTGGGACCAGATGGATTGTTACATTGTTAGAGGCAGCCTCTAAGGTTAGACGTGATGCTAGCCAATTTTTTGTTAGAGGCAGTTCATGCAATGTATAGAGGCCTGCCTCTAAGAGGAGAGAAAGGGCTTGGAGGCAACAAAAAGCATACATTGTGGATGCACTAAGTGCCTACTTTCCGGTCTATATGACTCAATTTAAAATCTCCCTAACCATAATAGATGCTGAGTGGTGGAATAAATTAGTTACTTCCATAGTTCGCAAAAGTACTGAGCATGTGAGATGGTGAACGGAGGGAGTACGATACCATTAGTAATATACTTCTTTTGGAAGGGTTGTAGTAGTCCCTCCCATTCACATGTTCACATTTCAAGCTTCAATAAAAATGTTGCATACAAGGATTAAGAGAAACCTTAGCAATGCATGCACTCCCTCAATCCATATAGGGTCTAAAATGCGTTTTGGTGGCTAACTTTGACCACATGTTAGAGCAATAATATGACATCCAACTTACACAAATCTTACCATCAAATTCGTACGTGGTCATTGTACAGCTAACACATGCATGCGTTGCAATTAGTATGTACATGATACAGTAGTAAACACTCACTATCTAGTAGTACTAGTACTCTACACTACTACTACTATGAGGCCATCCAACTGTGTCCTGGCAGAAGACCGCGGGCACCGATTATTCGTTCATATTTAAATTTGTTTTCACACAGCAAAATATCCATGAAAACAACACATGGCAAAATTTCACGGCGAATGAGGGATTTGAATGTGCTGGGAGGGGTGGGGCTGGAAGGGGCTGTTTGGATCTTGCCCGGGGTAGCCAAAATATTGGCTACCCTTTTGTCCACCCGTGCCTTTGGCACCAATGAACGAGGTAGAGCTCGGGTGCTCATGCATCCTCCAGCGCGCACGTTGGAGACGAGCTCGCACGAGCTATGCTCTTTTTGTCCCACGTCGTAGCCCGAGCCGGCCGCAGACCGACCGGCGACCCACAAATTATGCCATGCTACCGTAGCCGCACACATTCTGACAGCAACTCAACCAACCGGAGGAAATTCATGCAAACATGGCGATATTTCATATAAACAATGACGGAATTCATATAAAATACCGGATTTTCATATAAACATGACGGATTTCATTACATTTAAATCAACTAAGCGGTGCTACTCCTGAACAGCACATGTATAACAATACCTAGCCTAAACGGCTGCCCACGGATCCATTTGTCGGCAACAGAAGGATCCAGCAAGACACCTGCTATGTACGCCGGCGTCGCCTCCCGTGTTCTACTTCTCCTCGATGATGGCGGCGGACGCGGAGGCGCTGGCCACCGACTCGTCGCTCTCCGCGCACCCGGCTTCTGTCTCTGCTTGCATCGCGCGGCCGTAGGCATGGGAGTCTCGGCCATAGACATGGGAGACGCGGTCGCAGACACGGGAGGTGCGGTACGAGGCGGCGGCGTGGACGGCAACGACGACACCCTTGCTCCCCGCCGTGCCGACATGGAGCAGCTCGCCGCTCCTCGTTGAGCTGGCCTGGAGCGGCGAGTTGCTGAACCATGTGCCGGTTTGGGGCGGCAACTGGCTCCGTCGGGCGAGGGGAGAGAGGTGGATCAGCGAGCTGCATAGCTCGTATCCGGCGGGCTCGGTGGGCTACCCAGCCGGCTTGGATGCCAGATAACTACTCTTCGTAAGCCATTGTAAGAGTGGAGAAAATCGTGAAGGAGGAGATAGGGGAGCGGCGGAGGTGTGCGATTCTTGGCTGGCTTTTGGCCTTGTTTAAATAGGATATTAAATAGACGGCAGACAGGAGGATCTTGTCCGGCATTGCATTTAATGCCGGCCCGGTCATGAACGGACGTGTTGCCGGAGTGGGTTTCTCGGCTTCCACACGGGTTTCATTGAGGCGTTTGAATGCGGCAAGGAGGCGTGATCAGCCGGGCGTGCAGCGAGCGGCACCCCCGACTCTGATGTACGATACCGCACCGTTCTTCCACTGACGTGTGGGCTCGTTGGGTACCTGGCCTGCATGTCAGTGAACCAACGCTGGCAGTGCACGACAGAGGAGCTTTCGGTGGGCCAGCGCGGTGAGAAGAGGGCATTTCATAAACCGATGATTGTTCATTGAGTGTGACGTCATCTAATTCATGTAGGTTGATAAGCCTACTATATAATGTAAGAGAATTTTAAAAAAATCATACTGTATATATGTTGATAGCCCGTTCGATACGTTGTGATTCATAAAGACTACTGCAAACATCAATATTTTGCTTATCACAGATAAGATTGATTAATACTCGTAACAATCCATGTCCTTAACAAAGGGTGCATGCACGTATAGGTTGAGCGTGTGTCTTGCGTCGTGTGCTATGTGCATGCAGGTGTGCGAGTGTTGCATGCGTGCATGTGTACATTTCGGTGTTGCATGCATGCGTGTGTTCGTGCGTGCATGTGTACGTGTCAGTGTTGCACGCCTGCATGCGTGCGTGTGTTCGTGCGAGTGTTGCATGCGTGCATGTGTACGTGTGAGTATTGCATGCATGCATGCAGGCGTTGCGGGCGTGTTTGTGCGCATGTGTGATGTGTTTGTATTCACCACAATGGCTCATGCGTGCGTGCAATTAAAACGGCCGGCTCAGCATATCATCACAAGGCGACCTTGTCCGCTGTGGTTAGGGCGCGCGGGCTGCCAACCATAGGTCTCACGACTTCGAATCCCCATCGACCACTAATTTATTACCATATTTGTCTTTCATATACGCGTTGACAGGTGGGCCCTACGGTAATGTGCGCTGATGAACGTGGACCGTTTGACTGGTCAATTGATCGTGTCATCAACAAATTGCGGAGCTGTATGGTGAGCCAGTGACCGTATGACCACCACAAAATGTATTTTATTAACACAGTATAGACGCAAGCTACCATTTCTTTCTTTCATATACGCGCTGACAGGTGGGCCCCACGGTTATGTGCGCTGATGGTGCAACACTAGTTGCGCCATGTGGAACATTTGACAGGTCAATTGATCGTGTCATCAACAAATTACGGAGTTGTACGGTGAGCCAGTGACCGTATAATCACGACATGTATTTTTTTAACACAGTACACACGCAAGCGCTCATATATGCGCGCAAACACTCACCGCTATAAGCGCACACACGCACACCCTACCCCTATGAGCACCTTCAAGAGAGTGAGCCAGCATATCATCTTGACATTTTACGAAGTAACCATAGGCGCCTCGTAGTCGAGGGGAACGTCTCCTCCCACTGAACGCACATTGGTGGAAATACTGAAATTAATACAGGATAAATGCGAGCAGCAGGACTTTAACCCTGATGGGCTGGGGATACCACTGGCCTCCTAACCATCCAACCACAGGTTGGTTAGCACCACAAAAGGTATATGGTGACCGTAATGAGCTTATTCTGAAGTCCAGTGACCATATCGTGCTTTCGCTTCAAATACAATGACCGTAGGTGTCGTCAACAAAATACGGAGCACGCATCAAATACAATGACCGTTAGTGTCATTAACAAAATACAGAGACGTATGGTGAGCTACATACCGTATGATGACCACAAGAATGTATACGGTGACCATAATGAGCATATTCTAAAGTCCAGTGATTGTATAGTACTTTCACTTGAAATACAGTGACCGTCACGCGTGAATGTGTCAGGGGCATACTTTTAGAGGGCCAAGAGATAGTTTGAGTGCGTACGTGAAAGTGGGGTAGAGAGAGGGGGGTGCGGTGGAGACAAAGAGAGATATGCCCTTCGTTTCTCTTTCCCGTGACTATTTTTTTAGGAGAAGATATAAACATTCACAATGCGGAACAAATATTATTGGATGCACCATGCAATTAATTTTCGTGTACTCCGTATAACTTTGTAATATTGTATATGCTTATTTTCTTAGTGGCCGATTGTGTGTGGGGTGTGGTGGGCACATCATTTCTAGTTGTGCCGGGTCGACGTAAGGACTCATGGGTCAATTCCATCCTGCGCCACATAGGTTGGAACGAGACGCGTTATACGAAGCCCATGGAGGACTCGTCATACAAGACGAAGCTACCAGAGTCGTGGAGGACTCTATCCCCACTGATGATAAGCCGACTATATATGATTCATAACCATAGGCCCCGAGTATGTTATATAAGCCCGGGGGCTAGTTCGTCGATAGTATACACACACAATGCCTGGTATTCACGTGTACTTTGTACACACCCCTATCACAAATATACAATACCAGGAGTAGGCTTTTTCCTCAACTGCAAGGGCCCAGACTTGGGTAAAACTTTGCCTCGTATTACCATCCAGCCTAACAGTCAGGGATATCTTACCGAATGATCTGATGGAATCATATCCGCCAATAAGAGGGGGGGAGGTGTGGGGGGGGGGGGGGGGGGGGGGGCAAGGGGGGAATGGTGTGCAAAGAGAGGGGCCTAAAGATAATGTGCGTGGGGGGGAGACACTTAGGCACATGTATGTGCATATAGAGGGCCAGTAGAGACCGTGCGTGTGTATATAGGCATGTGAGAGAAATAGTGTTTTCCAACTGAGATTAGTGAAAAGAGTGGTACGTAGTAGTAAGAGAGAGAGGCCTAAAGATAATGTGCGTGCGGGAGACACTTAGGCACATGTATGTGCATATAGAGGGCCAGCAGAGACCGTGCGTGTGTATATAGGCATGTGAGAGAAATAGTGTTTTCCAACTGAGATTAGTGAAAAGAGTGGTACATAGTAGTAAGAGAGAGAGGGGAGATATATAGAGAGTGTGTGTGCGAGACACCCCGCGAAAGAGTGTGAGCATGTGTGAGAGAGAAATGCCGATGTATATAAAGTGTGTGCACTTATGCGTCAGATAGAGAGATATATAGCGCGTGTGTGAGGACGGGCCGAGGCATAGTGCATCTATGCGTAAAAGGCGGTTCTCCACATTAAATTAAAATATAAATTGCAATAAATTTTTTGGATGAGATCATGAATTTTGCAATTTGCGTATGAACGAACATTGGTCTATCAGACACCCATACTCTATTGAATTCGAGCATGTGTATGGGTTTATTTCATATTATCGATCCATAGAGTGAGAGTGCTTTGAAATACAGACAATGCATGGCTTTTGCAATTCATATATAAACATTAATTAGTGCACTCCGTGTTGTTAGTGTCAGGCAGTTTATACATTTGTCACATACATGGATACATTCCAAATTGCTAGCTACGAAATAGAATACATGTTCAATTCAACATAAAGATGGTTTCAAAGATCCCCGCAAAAAAAAGATGGTTTCGAAGATTCGAATTCATAGGAAGTGCATTCATCTATTCGAATTCAAGATAATGGCATTTGTAAATTAGATATAAAATGGGGCATCAATCTTTGTTGTGCGTTTGAACATGCTATATATTCATACGCATGTCTAACTATTTTTTGGCAACCAAGGAGATTATATCTGGAACCATGCATGAATTGAGCTAAGCTGCATATTTATTAATATATACTCGTGTACAATGTATATTCAGATGTACCCCCTCCATTCCAAAATAATCGTAGTTTTAGGATTTTCAAGAGTCAAGATTTTTGAAGTTTGACACATCCTGAAAGTTCAATTCAAGAGAACTGTAAACATTAATGCTTCTGCTCCCAAATATTGAACGAAGCGCCAAATAAGCCTCTGGTCGCCCGAAACCAAGCGAGACTAATGTTTGGTGGTAGGAAATTACTGTCCTGACTCTGACTCGTGTAGCCTATCAGCCGATGTCCAAAGGTCTAAACCGGGGTAGGTTTGTAACTTCACCAAGAAACCAGTCAACCACCTCCGAGAAGCATTCATACACCGTGGGCGCCTAAACACTCATGCGCTCGGCCGAAATCTATCCCGCCCACTATTTGGGACACCTGAGATTACTGTCCTACCCCCGACCCGCAATATGTCCGAAATTTTAGATGGGGGCAAAGTTTGTAACTTTCCCGAAACATTGTCCCCCCTTAGTTCCCCCTCCCTCCGTTTCCCCATTCATACTCCGTGGGTGCCAAAACGCCCTATCCACCAGCCGTGAAACCCCAGCCTTCTCCGTCCTCCACCCCATCGGCCCAATCCACCGCCGCCCTCCTCCATCACGCAGGAGCCGGTACCCTGACGTCGTCGTCCAACGCAACCGCAACCGCAATGCCCTCCAGGACTTAGCAGCTGAAGCTGAGGCAGAGCTGCCTCCACAATGCTGATGCCAACGTGCGCTGTACCAGAACCACTTCGACCACGCCGTCCTGCGCCTCACCGCTGCCGCTCCACTGTCGCAACCATCCACCGCACCGGAGTTCTTCCTGCTATGCCGTCATTCGCCGCCTCAGATCTGGTTCCCCGCCGCCGACAGACGGCCACCACACCACATTTAACAACTTGGCCATGGGTTTGTCCAAGGCTCCACTGTCCTCCAGAACTTCTTGTTTCCAGCGAACCACAAGAAGATCGTTGGAAAAACAGAAGGAGGACACACCACTGCCAGCAGAAAGAGGTACTCCTCTTCCCTTATTCGTGCAAATCTTATGTCTCTGCTCACACCATATTCATCCCACGAAAGAAACTAGTTGAGCACTTCTTACTGCACCTTCTTCGTGATACTAAATGCACAAGGTGTCCTCCCATTTACTATTTCACCTTAGCTAGAGGTCAGTCGCCCGCCTGGATTTCAATTCAGGGTCAGTTGATTTGCATTTAAAAGAAGTAGCACCCGCTTTGGCTCGCGGAGCACCTAGTCCGCCTGTTCACTAGGGAAGCGGCGCATCGGTGTCTATCATAGGGGTGTGGGGCACAGGAGCTGCTTGCACCCGATCTGGAGGTCGGCGGGGCTTGAGGGGATGGCCGGGGGACGGTGCCAAGCATGGCGGTGCGGTGAGGTCGAGGGGAGGGCGGAGGCAGGGGACTGGGCCGGTGGTCACTAGCGTTTCGAGGAAGATCGTCAACACTGACTGGCTGGAGGTAGATGAAGGCGATCTACCCGTTCTTTGTACATCGGACGGTGCAGAAAAAATGGACTGACCTATTTGTTTCCAGTTGACTGTTATTTTCATAGGACCACACCTTGTGGTGTTGTCGTTGTAGAATACGGCCACCTATGAGGCCATCGGCCCCTTTGTGGTTCGGCAGGAGGGAGGGCGCGTTGCACAAAGAGCGGGGGCCGTGGGACAGCACGTCGGTGGTGACACTAGTGATTTTTACCCAGGTTCGGGCCGTTGAGAAGCGTAAAACCCTACTCCTGCTTGGGTGGATTGATGGGGAGACCGTGAAGTACGCGCGGCGCTCGAGCTCGGCAAGGTCTCCTCGGGGAGAGCGACTATGCGCATATGAGTACATGAGGGTCCGAATCCTTTCTAAGGTTGCCACGGTCCTCCTTTTATAGGCTAAGGGGTTACCACAATGGCAAAATGGTCATTATCCAGTGATTAGATAGCTAACAGTGCTATCATACCTAACTCTGGCAGTTAGGACAAAGCTCATTAAATGCACTGCCATGTGTCGCGATGTGGATGCGGCCCGGCAGGCCTGTCGCGCCGCTCTAGTCATCTTCCATCTGTCTGCTTGACATGCCTCTGGACGGGTGTCATATAGAGGTGATCTTCCTCCTAAATGGCTGCCACGTGCCAAATGACAGCCACTTAGTTATCTAGGGGCTCGACACCGCACTAATGGGTGACTTGCGTTCCGATGCAGTGTAGCGGTGGAGCGGTGGAGCCATGGCAGGGATGTAGGCCGCTAGTGGCCCCCGCAATCCTTGCCGGGGAAGTCTTGGGACTTGTCTTCGGGGTGGCCTCGACCTGACCAAGCTCCCCTGCCCATCAAGGGAGGTTTTTCCTTAGTGATATCCTGCTGTCTTGGCTTGTCTTGGTCTTCTTGATCCGCCCTTTGATTCCTCATAGAGCTCTCTCTGGCTTGGTTCTGTCTTGAATGCTTGGTGTTGCTTGCATTTCTGCCATTTGAGCCTGTGTACAGTCCGGGCAACAAACGTGAAGGTTTGTTGCACCGACAGGAGCCCCCGGGCCTGGCCCAAACGTGCTGCCGAGCATCGTTGGGGTAGGCCCTATCAGGTACACAGGCAGGAGTCTTGCGCTGATATTCTCTTTTTCTTGATATTTTCCTTGCTTCTTCATTAACCTGTGCTTGAGTCAGTTTCCGGTTTTTCCGTGCGTCGTGCAAGACGTCGTGCGGGAGATTTACGCCATGACCCGTGGGTCGCCCACGTCCCATATTCACGGGGCGGTAACTGCCATTCCACTAACTCCCCTGCCCCCTTCTATTCCTGCCATGTATGCCGCATGCATTGCGCAGGGTTGGTGGAGGACGCGGAGGGCACGGGAATGAGTGCCAAAGCAGAAAGCCAGGCGCCATGGATAGGCGCAGGAGGTCGGTCTTGATTCCAGATAGTGACGCAGAGGAGTCAGATTGGTGGATCGGGGCGGTTGCCTCCTGGGTGAGGAGCCAGCCCCCGGTCCCGTTCGCCTATAAATGGGAACGTGGGCGAGGTGCTGGCTTACACCCACCTCTTCTTCCTTCCGTCTGCCATCATATCTCCACCATGGTGAGGGGGAGAGGGCGTAGTGGCACCCCAGAGGTGGCGACGAGGGCTTCTGCTCGACAGCACCTCCCTCCTCCTGTTGGGGATGCGGGGGTGGAGCCCGCCATGAGAGGAGGCGGGAGAGGACGTGGCCATGGTCGTCGTGGCACTCGAGGTCGAGGAGGACGGGGCGGCATTCTGATCGCACCTCCACCGGCCGAGCAGGACCCGAACGAAGGCCACGTCATGAACCAGCCACTGGAGTTTATCGTCAAGCTGCGCGGGCCCCCGCGCAGCCGTCTTTAGCTTCCCACCCCATTCGCAAGGGTGATGGAGGTCGAGTAGCCGTCGGGGCTGAGGCTGCTCATGAGGGGCTGCTACAATGGCAGCATGCGGGCGGACGTGGAGTTCCCCGCTCCTCATGTCATGCTCCTCCGGCGTGGCTGGAAGACCTTTGTCCGTGCCCATAGCTTGGCGGCCGGGCATGTTCTCCATTTCAAGTTAATGGACGCCGCCCTGCTCTCCGTCAAGGTCTTCGGGCGTTCGGGTGCTCGCTTATGGTGCTGCGCGGAGAGCTCGACTGACGACGAAAGCTCCTCCTCAAGTGATAGCGATGAGGAGGACAGCGATGGCGATGACGACGGCACCGATGGGGAGGACGACGGCTCTGACTCCGGCTGAACGCCAGTCGCACCGTCACCATCAGCGGAAGGCCGACGGCACCACCATCTGCACCTGCACCTCCTCCCCGGCAGGGCGATTTGCCGGGGTGTTGGGTGTGGATGGTGTCTCCGGCTCCTCCAGCAGCCTTCCAGCTGGACCACGGCAGGCTTCCCCGTGGGCTCCGGCTTCGTCCGCCCTGCCGTGTCCTGCTGCCCCTAGTGGCGGTGACCAGGGCATCACCCAGCCGCTCTCCCCACCCATCACCTTCGTCCGCGCCCTCTCGATCTTGTCAGGCTGCGCCCTGCAGGTCTTGACGGGGTCAGGCTGGGCTTCTGCCCAGGCACTCCTTTTGCCCTCTTCACCTCCCGCTGTAGTTCTTAGGAGGAGAGGGAAAAGACAGGGATTACGGGGCACTTATCTTTTTTCAATCTAAAATATGTAGGCACTTGCCAAACTTTAGCTTCAAATATGTAATCTCTTCTATCCATGTTTGTACTCTGTAAGCTTTGTACTTGTTTATCCGCATATTAATGAAAAAAGACGATCTTGCCGGGTACTTGTGCATGTACTATATCCATGCAAAGGAGGAATGCCTCTATACTTTTTAAGTAAACAAGTTTTCTCTGGCAAGCTATCCTGCTGGGCGCCTTCCATTTGTTGTCGCGGGGCTGGGCCCACCGGGCTCAAAACTATGGAAGGGGACCGGCCCCTCGTCGAACCTTCTCCGCCAAGAGTCACTACAACCATCTTGACCGAAGCAACATTCGGGTTAAAGGATGGGAGCACAAATGTTTCGAAGGTGACGAGGTTTCTCTACGCACAAGTTTCCTTCTTACAGAGAAATGTATGGACGAGAGGGAACTTATCTGTTTGGCTTGTCGGGGATCAGTATGTTAGCTTGTTTCTGTTTCCTCTTTTTGGGACCGAGTCCGCGACAGGAGTCCTGCAGTTAGTGCAGAGGGAAACAAAGCAACATATGACCTCATCTACATGATCATGGCATGTTCATGTTATGCTATGCACGCATGCAAGTTTTTGGGGGGCGCCCAGCGCTTTGTTTTATTGTTTGTGCTCAGGGTCTGTGCCTGGCTTTGTACAAAGGGTTACATGCCCATCGGCAAGGCTTGTACAAAAGGGTGGCTGCCGGGCAGGGCCCGACAGCCGCGCCTTATGGGTAGAACTTACGAAGATGCTCAATGTTCCATGAGTTTTGCAGCTGACTGCCATCTTCAGTCTCCAGATGGACTGCGCCGGGTCTGGTGACTCGTACTACCCTGTAAGGGCCTTCCCACTTCGGCGTCAACTTGTTTGCACCCTTGGCGGACTGAACACGCCTAAGGACAAGGTCGCCTTCCTCAAGGCTCCGGGCATGAACCCTGCGGCTATGATAGCGATGCATGGCTTGCTGGTAGCGTGCAACATGCGTAGCAGCCTGAAGACGGTTCTCCTCAAGGAGCACGACATCATCTTGCCGGTGCTTCTCTTGCTCTACTTCATCGTAGGCAAATACTCGAGGTGACCCATATATGAGTTCCGTGGGGATCACTGCTTCTGCCCCATAGACTAGGGAGAAGGGAGTCTGGCCGGTAGCTCAATTTGGTGCCGTATGGAGGGACCAAAGAACCATCGGCAGCTCGTTGATCCAGCATCTACCGCACTTTCGCAGCTTGTCGAAATTTCTTGTCTTGAGTCCTCGCAACACTTCAGCGTTCATCCTCTCAGCTTGTCCATTGCTTCTGGGATGAGCAACAGAGGTGAATGAAACTTTGCTTCCGAGGGTTTAAACGTATTGCATGAAGGCATGGCTTGTGAATTGGGTGCCGTTGTCAGTGATGACTCTGGCGGGTACTCCGAAGCGGCACACCAATCCCTTCAAGAACTTGATAGCTGATTGTGCGTTCACCTTTCTCATAGGCTCCACCTCCGGCCACTTTGTAAACTTGTCGATTGCGACGTACAAGAATTCAAAGCCCCAGGTAGCACGGGGGAAGGGGCCCAAGATGTCGAGCCCCCAGACCAAAAATGTCCATGACAAAGGGATTGTCAGGAGAGCTTGAGCAGGTTGATGGATATTCTTGGAGTGGAACTGGCAGGCTTCACATCTGGTGACTAGCTCGATTGCATCTTGGAGGGCCGTGGGCCAACAGAAACCTTGCCGGAAAGCTTTTCCGACCAAGTCCCTTGATCCAATATGGGAGCCGCACATGCCTTTGTGTATATCTGCCAATAGTTCCCTCCCCTCTTCCCGGCAAATGCACTTCAATTTCACACCGTTGGGCCTCCTTCTGTATAGCATGTTGTCGATAAACTGATACATACTGGCCCTCCGGGCTACTGTTTTAGCTTCTTCTTGCTCTTTGGAAAGTTCTCCTGTTTGGAGGTAAAGGACTATGTGTCGTGCCCAAGTTGGAGCCTGGGGCTCGACAACAAGGATCATCGGCACCTCCTCATTCGTGGGAGCGCATATCTCAACCACAAGAACTGGTGGTTCGGTGGGAGGGTGCTGCTCACCAGGTGAAGTGGAGTTGTTCCCGCCAACCTCTCTGCCGGGGGCTTTGGGAAGCTCTGTCGAGAGAGGCTTGCCGGAGTCCAGTTTCCACCTATTTCTGGCCATTGTTGTCGGGGATACTGAGGGTTGAGTCAGGTGGAGAACAAAAGTCCCTGGTTCCATAGGAAGCTTCTGTACAGCGCATTTTGATAGATGATCAGTGATGCTGCTTTCCGCATGTGGCACGTGCTCCGTTTGCAGTCCGTCAAAACGCTCCTCCAAATTCCTCACCTCTTTGACGTATTCCTCCATCAATGGACTCTGGTAATCCTTGTTCACTTGCCTCACCACAAGCTGCGAGTCTCCATGGATGATCAACTTCTTAATTCCCAATTTTGTTGCGATGCTGAGCCCGGCAAGGAGCCCTTCATACTCTACAGTGTTGTTGTAGCTTTTTCCCGAGGAAAATGCATTTGGACGACGTACTTGAGGTGTTCTCCAGTGGGTGTGACAAGGAGCATGCCAGCGCCTGCACCTTGCAGTGAGAAGGCACCATCAAAGTACATGATCCACTCTTGGCGGGCCTCCTTGCCGGGGATAACTGTTTCTGGTGTTTCTTCATTTGGGGTTGGCGTCCATTCCGCGATGAACTCCGCCAATGCTCTACTCTGGATGGTTGACGTACTCTCATACTTCAGACCAAAGCTAGACAATTCCAAAGCCCATTCTACTATTCTACCAGTGGCCTCTGGGTTCCTCAGTATGCGTTGCAAAGGGAAGCGGGTGACAACTGTGATCTCGTGGGCTTGGAAGTAGTGGCGCAGTTTCCTTGAGGCCATGATTAGGCCAAAGATCAACTTTTGCACGCCAGAGTACCTTGATCTAGCCCCCTGCAATAGGGAGCTGACAAAGTACACTGGCCACTGTACCACCTTCTTCTTTGCCGTGGTCTTGGAATCGTCTCCATTATCCTGCTCTTCTTTCTCCTGATCCACACCGGACCTTGCCAGCCAACGCTGCACTAACCACTTGATTGGTTGCCGCTAGGTACAACAGCAACGACTCTTGTGGTTTAGGAGCGACCAAGGTGGGAGCAGAGGAAAGATAGGTCTTCAAGTCTTGTAGCACTGCTTCTGCCTTCGGGGTCCACTTCATGGCCCTGCCTTCTTCAGAATTTTGAAGAACGGCAAGGCGCGCTCGGCAGACTTGGAAATGAACCTACTCAATGCGGCAACACATCCGGTCAGGCGCCTCACGTCTTTAACTGTCTTGGGTGCTTGAATCTGCTCGATCACCTTGATCTTGTCGGGTTTGGCCTCTATCCCCTGATGGGATACAAAGAAACCAAGTAGCTTGACGGAGGGAACGCCGAACACACACTTCTCAGGGTTTAACTTCAAGTTGATTTTGCGCAGATTTGCAAAGGTCTCTTCCAAGTCCTGGATGAGAGTTGATTTGTTCTTGGTCTTGACTACCATGTCATGCATGTAAGCTTCAATATTCCTGTGCAATTGAGGCTCGAAACCAATTTGCACTGCCCTTGCAAAAGTGGATCCAGCGCTCTTCAACCCGAAAGGCATCCGCACAAAGCAGTACGTGCCACACGGGGTTATGAACACGGTCTTCTGCTCATCCTCCTTGGACATGAATATCTGATGGTACCCAGAGTATGCATCCAAGAAGGAAAGCAGATCACACCCGGAAGTGGAATCTATGATATGGTCAATGCGCGACAAGGGGAACGGATCCTTCGGGCATGCCTTATTCAGATCCGTGAAGTTTATGCAAAGCCTCCATTTCCCGTTCACCTTGCGCACCACCACTGGGTTCGCCAACCATGTTGGGTGCAATACTCCTCTGACCAAACCAACTGCTTCAAGTTTCTTGATCTCCTCGGTAATGAACTATTGCCGTTCCAAAGCTTGCTTCCTGACTTTCTGCTTGACGGGCCGGGCATGAGGGCAGACAGCTAGGTGGTGCTTGATTACCTCCCTGGGAACACCGAGGATGTTAGATGGTTGCCAGGCAAACACATCTACATTCGTCCGCAGGAAGGCAGCGAGCGCGCTTTCCTATTTGTCATCAAGGGTGGAGCTGATGGTGAACGTGCCACCAATGCCATCCAACCCTGTCGGGACCTTCTTCATTGCAGGTGAGGCAACTTTGGGCTTCTTGCTAGTGGAGCTCTCCGGCAAATCATCAAAGGGTGCAGCACACTCCGAAGAGGTGCGCTTCCCGGATTCCTTGCCGGTATACTTGCTAGCTTTCTTCCCTTTCTTACTTTCCTTGGCGGGAGCTGCAGCTTCCGCAGCCTCAGCGGCGACTGTGTCTTGGTACATCTTATCCACGCATATGATTGCGTCCTTCTTGTCTGACGGAATGGAAATGACGCCCATCGGCCCTGGCATCTTCAGTGTGTTGTAGGCATAGTGAGATGCCGCCATGAATTTTGCCAGGGCTGGACGACCAAGGATTCCATTGTACGGCAGGGGGAGATCAACCACATCAACCACATCAACCACAACCTTCTCTGTTCGGTAGTTCAATTCTCCTCCAAACATCATCGGCAGCGTGATCTTTCCCTTAGGACGACTCCTGCCGGGGTTGATCCCCTGGAAAGTGCTAGTAATCTTGAGCTCTTCATCTGTTATTTGAAGCTTGCTGAGTACCTTGGGGAAATCAGATTCAACCCAGCCCCGCCGTCAACCAACATCTTTGTGACATTGAGGTTGCGGATTGTTGGTGAAACCAACAACGGCAAGCACCCTACCGCGGTGGTGCAGTCAGGGTGATCCTCTTCGTTGAAAATGATGGGCGTGCGGGACCATTTGAGCGGTTTCCGGGAGTCCACTGCTGTCTCTACGGCATTGACCTCACGTGCCCACTATTTAAGCTGGCGGTGAGAGGAGTGCAAAGATGCGCCTCCGTCAACGCACAGGGCCTCAGTGGCTTTCTGGAATTCTTGCTCACTGGTTTCTTCTTCATCCCCTTCATCACTTTCATCTTCGCCTTCTTTCTTCTTGCGGCCCCCTGCGGGCCTCTCTGGATGCTGGGGATCCTTGCGGCAGCGGCCTCCTCTGCCGCCTCGGCCCTTCCCGCCAGCACCTTCTTGGTCTGTTTCCATGTCACGGTTCTCGTACTCAGCTCTCTGCTTTTTGACAAGTTGCTCAACTTGGTGACACTCTTGGAGATCATGGCCCTTGGTCCGGTGGATCTTGCAGTATGGCCCGTCAGCCTTCCCAGCCTTTTCGGGCGCCGCAGCCTCCCGGCAATCAATGCATGCGGCAACTTCCTTGCCGGGGACTTTTGGTCTTGGCCTTCTTGCCGGTACTAGGAGTGCCACAGCCCTCGACAGCCAATACTGCCTTTTCCTTGCACTTCTTATTGCGTTTCTTGTTCTTCCTCTTCGGGTCGGCAGCATCGTCGTCTTCTTCTGAGTCAACTTCGACGCCGTCCTCTTCTCCGGGGAGTCGCTTCCCTTCCTCTGTTCTGGCACACTTATCTGTCAAAGTGTACAGCTCATTCATAGTCTTGGGCAACCGAACGTTCATCTTGGAACGTATCCTCCTGTTGCGCATGTTGGACTGGAACGCGACAATCACAGCTGCCGGGTGGATGTCTGGAATGTTTTTGTGCACCCGGCTAAATCTCTGCATGTACTTCCGCAAGCTCTCCCTGTCCTTTTGTGGAAGGAGTTGCAGATCATTGGGCCGTCCTGGTTCTTGATGGCCGCCCGTGAAGGCGCCAACGAACTCATGGCACAGGTCAGCCCATGATGAGATGGAATTCCCCGGAAGGTGCATCAGCCATGACCTCACGTTTGGCTTGAGCGGCAAAGTGAAGTAATTGGCGAACACCTTCTCATCTCTCCCTCCGGCAGCTTGAACAGCGATGGTGTAGATGCTCAAGAACTCTGCCGGGTTCAACCTTCCATCATACTTCTCTGGTATCTTTGGATTGAAAATGAGGGCAGATGGCCAAAGGACTTGCCACAGCTCGCGAGTGAAGGCAGGGCACCCAACCTTGAAAGGTAGGTACCCGCCCTCATTGGGCGCGGGTTCATCGACGTCCAGGCCATTGCGCCTGTTGGATTGGCGGCGGGTTTGTGGCGTCGTTCTATGGTGACGCATGTGTCTTCCCTCCGCCGATCCTCCAGGACCTGCCGCTGATCTCGACGGGCCCAAGGGTCAGACGAGGCCATCGATACCTCATCGGACTCTTGGTTGCGTGGTTCAGGTTGTGGTCCTTGTGCTGGCCGTCGCGGAGGGGACTGTATCATTGGAGTGGCCCCCTCAGCACGGTCAGTAGCTCTGGCCGTGGCTGTCGCTTGCGGGAGCCGTGGCAGATCCGCCCGCTGCGATCCCCCTGCTTCAGCAAAACAGATCAAAACCTGGATGGCAGCTCTCCACTCATCCATCTGATCGGCCGCTGGTGGGAATCTCAGCAGGAGTTGGCTTGCGCCATGGCTTCCAAAGCAGTGCTTGGCATGGACGATGATGCAGACCGCGATGTCGCCCAGCTCCTGCGAGTACCAGCGGCGGCGGCGGCGTGCTCTCGTCGCCGCGAGCCTGCCGCCATGGTGGTATGGTGGCTTGAGGGGTGCGCCTGGGGGTTGACGACCCCATCCGGTGCTTTGTCTTGGTTACCCCGCCCCGGGGGAGGTGCTTGCCCCGCTGTTGCGCCCGTCGCAGGGGCAACCAGGGGGCCGCGGTTCACATAAGGGCGGGCGTTGTCACTGTGGCTGTTTCCTTCGGCACGGTGGGGAGGTGGAGACTGAACGTTCTCCCCACCCGTGCGTTGTGGAGCACGGCCGTCTGAGTGCTGTTGATGACGCCCTCCTCCCGCGTTTTCTGCTTCCGCCTCGGCCGCTGGGGGAACAACGACAGCGTCGCCTACGCTGGTCATGTTCCCCACTGCGTCCGCGTCCCTCGACGCCACTGCAGCCCCCACGGCATCGGTGGCTGCATGCGAGGGGGCCTTCGAGGTGGAAGGATGAGCAGTTGCGCCGGACTTCTTTTTGGGTGCCATGGATGATGAAGCCAACAATGATGAAGACGATGATGAAGACTAACGCATTGTTTACGACATCAGGTTCGCAAAAGCGCCCCCCTACCTGGCGCGCGAAATATGTCGTGGTAGAACACGGCCACCTATGAGGCCATCGGCCCCTTTGTGGTTTGGCAAGGGGGAGGGAAAGTTGCACAAAGAGCGGAGGCCGTGGGACAGCACGGTGGTGGTGACACTGGTGATTTTTACCCAGGTTCGGACCGCTGAGAAGTGTAAAACCCTACTCCTGCTTTGGTGGATTGATGGGGAGACCGTGAAGAACGCACAGCGCTCGAGCCCGGCAAGGTCGCCGCGGGGAGAGCGGCTGCGCGCGTATGAGTACACGAGGGTCCGAATCCTTTCTAAGGTTGCCACGGTCATCCTTTTATAGGCTAAGGGGTTACCACAATGGCAAATTGGTCATTATCCAGCAATTAGATAGCTAACAGTGCTATCATACCTAACTCTGGCAGTTAGAACAAAGCGCATTATATGCAATGCCATGTGTCGCGCTGTGAATGCGGCCCGGCAGGCCTGCCGCGCCGCTCTAGTCATCTTCCATCTGTCTGCTTGACACGCCTCTGGACGGGTGTCATATAGAGGTGATCTTCCTCCTAAATGGCTGCCACGTGCCAAATGACAGCCACTTAGTTATCTGGGGGCTCGACACCACACCGATGGGTGACTTGCGTTGCGATGCGGTGGAGCGGTGGAGCCTTGGCGGGGATGTAAGCCGCCAGTGGCCCCGGCAATCCTTGCCGAGGAAGTCTTGGGACTTGTTTTCGAGGTGGCCTTGACCTGACCAGGCTCGCCTGCCCGGCAAGGGAGGTTTTTCCTTAGTGATATCTTGCTGTCTTGGCTTGTCTTGGTCTTCTTGATCCGCCCTTTGATTCCTCAAAGAGCTCTCTCTCTGGCTTGGTTCTGTCTTGAATGCTTGGTGTTGCTTGCATTTCTGCCATTTGAGCCTGTGTACAGTCCGGGCAACATACATGAAGGTTTGTTGCACTGACAAGTGTGCTGAGGGAGTATCTGCATTTCCCCGCCATCCCTGTGCTCATATTTCAAAATCCTAGAATCTAATTTTGTGTGCCATGCATGTTGTAGAGCTATCATATGTCTCCCGTCATTTATTTCTCACCCACCTACTATCTGCTACTTTTACACTGTACTACTTGTGCACACACTTCATCCATACTCACACAATTGTTTTTTTATGCATGGGTATTTCAGACTGTGACGCACTGTTGATGAATACACAAAAGAAAAGGCAGAAGTCGCTCCTATGTAGTTCGACGATAGCACTAAGTGTTTCAGTGCTCTAAAGGGTGTACTGTCAGCAGATGGAGACAGTAAACGTAGCTCTGCAGTTGATGATCTCAATTGCCACACACAACCATCCCAGGTGCTTGCTTTAACTTCACGCTGTCAAATGTGGTTGCATGTTGCATATGGTGTCTAGCTTGTATTGCTTCCAATTTTGTTAAATTGCATCTGCTTACTTTACACATTGTCGGGGTACACAAACAGGGGTGTATGTTTCCCCCTGACTTGTGCATGGACAGGCAAGTCTCCGGCGCGGCAAGAACGAAGCAAGCTCCATCAAGTATCCAAGACAAGGCCAAGCAGAAGAGATAGCTCTTTGAGAAATCAAAGGGCGCATCAAGAAGACCAAGACAAGCCAAATGAGCAAGACATCACTAAGGGAAAAACCTCCCTTACCGGGCAGGCGAGCCTAGTCAGGTCAAGGTCACCCCAAGGGAAAGTCCCAAGATCTCCCCGGCAAGGGTTGCCGGGGCCCCGATGGCCTGCTTCCCCGCCAAGGCTCCACCGCTCCACCTCACAGCAACGCAAGTCACTTATCGGTGTGGTGTCGAGCCCCCAAGTGATTAAGTGGCTATCATTTGGCACGTGGCAGCCATTTCTGATGGAATATCACCCCTAAATAACACTCGTCCAGGGGTGTGTCACGCAGGCAGACGAGAAGGTGGTTGAATGGCGTGGCAAGGCTTGCTGGGCTACATCCACGACGTGACACTAAGTGGTGCATTTAATGCACCTTGTCCTATCAGCAGAGTTAGGTATGATAGCACTGTGGCTATCTAATCACTGGATAATGACTGTTTTGCCATTGTGGTAACCCCTTGACCTATAAAAGGAGGGCCGTGGCAACCTTAGAAAGGATTCGAACCCTTGTACACTCTTACGCGCGTAGCTGCTCTCCCCGAGGCAACCTTGCCGGGCTTGAGCGCTGCGCGTTCATCACGGTCCTCCATCCAATCCACCAAAGCAGGAGTAGGGTTTTACGCATCGCGGCGGCCCGAACCTGGGAAAAACCACCCGCGTCACCATTGTCGTGCTGCCCTATAGCCTCCGCTCTTTGTGCAATGTGCCCTCCCCCCTTGTCGAACCACAAGGGGCCGATGGCCCCATAGGTGATCGTGTTGAAGCATGACATCTTTGGCGCGCCAGGTAGGGGGAGGCGCTTGTGCAAACCCGAGGTCGTAAACAGCGCGTCAAGCTATGCCAACATCAGCATCGACGCTCACATCAATAGCGGCTCCTAAGGAAAGAGGCGACGCCACCCCCTCATTCCGCCTTGTCCGGACCCCATCACCTATGTCCACAAAAGCCAAGACGACGGTGGGACAAGGAGGTAGCGGCGGTGCGACGGTCCCGAGCCACCCGGGCGGCATGGCCTCCGCACTGCCCCTATCCAAAGGAGAACAGCGAGGCACGCGGCGACGCTGTCCTCCTAGCAGGTTCCCACCAAGCATGCCAGGTGACTGAGAGAATCACCAAGGTGGGTGGAAAGGGTGGTATGGTCTCCTCCTCCTCCTCCCTTGTTTTTGCTCGTCGACGACAGAGCCGCGCAGGGGGTAACGTTTTCAACGTCAATGAGCCCATGCGGAACTCGGTTCAGCACTTACCCCGCCAGGGGAAAGTCCTGAGGGAAGCGCTGGTACAAATCCGTTGATTGACGCCCCGACAATTACGCTCTGGCAGGACCTGTCCGCGCCAGCGTGACTTTTTATGCCCATGGCCATGATGTTGTCGATAGCAGAGGGAGAGAGGAAAGAGAAACCAAACATCCCTTTTCGTCGTACATTATCGCCCGCAAATATTCAATTACCCCCTCCGGCCCTTGCTTGGGGTGGGCATGCAACTAACAAACTGCCAAGTCTCTCTCTTGCGCGCGTTTCTGTCGTTGACCTTTGCAGACCTGAGGCCAACACACAAATGCCGTCCCCTCGGGATATGCGGCCGTGATGAACGACAGCGGTTAAAGGGGAAGGGAAGCGTGAACAAAAGCTAAGTCCACGTGTTCACTGCTTTTTCTCTCCAGAGTCCGCATTTGCTTATCCCTCGGATAACAAGGATGTTTCGTATGAAGAAATCTTTCGTGTGGTGGCACCTTGCCGAATTTGTCTGCGCCCCCACTCTGTTTCGAGCCTGCTCACAGAGCGGGCGGCTGCAGCAAAGACACCCAAGGAAAAACCTGCCGAGGCGTGTCTTTGCCAGCCAAATGCTAAGGATCCGTTCCTCGTAGAAATCGCGGCAACATGCCACTGGCGGGCAACCAAAACACACAAAAAGAAACTAACCATACGAACATCCATGGATTAAACACAAGAGGGATAGCATGCATTTGAAATTAATTAAACACCAGTTCTGTGCGAGCAAAAGTAGTACGGGATCTAAACACAAGACATGCATAATGTTTTGTTACAGGGCAACGTGGTGACACGAATGATTTAGGGCCGTGCTTGGCGGCCTTATGAAGCCCTGGGGACGGAGAGCACCTTATCGGTGAAAGGGGCAGCCTTCTCCTCGGTAGCGAAAATGTCAGCGCCTGCCGGCAGCCTCCTGAAGCCATCGGTGAGGTTGAAGTCCGGATGGCAGAAGGCGATGTTGCTCAAGACCATGAAGAGGGCATTTCGGGTAAGCTTTCGGGACCCTCTTGCAAAATGAGCAGCTCTTTCTTCCTCGTGCATCCTCAGCCCTTCGATCCACTTGTCGACAAAGAGCGCTAGCTTGACACTTGGGACCTTGTGCCAGTCAACCAAGAAGGCTGGGCTCTCCATGCCCATCGTTGCGATCTGGGTAGTGAGGCGCTCGGCAATGTCGACCAGGTTTTTGATCCAAAGATCACGCTGCTGAACCTGGTTCGCCAATTTGTCCTCCGCATCCTTCTGGAGGATCTTCGTATTTTCCAAGTCCCTTATCAGCTGCTTCTCATGAACCGCAGCAGACTCAATCATGTGCTCTAAAGTGCCAAGCCTTGCCTTCATACCAGTAATGGTGCCGTTAGCGGTATCAAGGTCCTGGCCCTTGGAGGAGAGTTGCAATTGCACCTCTTTCAGAAGGATCTCTGCCTTCTGCGCCTCCTCCTTAAGGGCCGCAGCTTCCTTTGCACTCCCGGCAAGCTCCTCTGTCAGTTTGGCCACCTGTTGGTCAAGATCAGGTTTGGCAGTGGATGCAGCGGCAAGGTCATCGGCAACCTTCTTCAGCTGGGTAGCAGAGTCAAGGGCCACCTTGTGCTTGTCTTCTAGCTCCTTGGTGCATTGCTGGACGAGGGTCTCCAGCTCTCCGTCCTTGTTGCGAAAGGTGGCCTCGAGGCTCTCTTCCCGGGAAGAGATGTCCTTCTCTCTGGCATCCAGAAGCGCTACGCGCTCCGCTAGACGGGCTTCTCGGGCAGCGACATCCTCTTTCGCCATGGTGATCGTCTCCTGTTGCCACAGAAGAACTTCGAACTGCTTGTTGTGCCACTCGCGCAGCTCGCTACCCTTGTCCCTCAGCTTCTGATCCACGCTGTTGATGGAGTTGCACTGCTCCTTGAGCGCCAGCCTCTTCTGGCGGTACATGTTCTGCATCTCCTTGATGCCTGTTTCCACCGACTCCAGGAAGGACAGGTCTAGAACTGCGCTGACTGAGTCACCAGCCTCTTCAGCATGCTGGGATAACGGTGCCATGATACATTGGATCTCTTCATCGAGATCATTGCTTGCTGCCGTGGACGAGCCATGGGCTCCAAGTCCAGGTTGTGCGAGGGCCAGCGACAAACTGCTCGAGGATGGCTACGGGGCTGCGGCCAAGGCGCCAAATTGGGGAGGAGGGATCATGGTCTTAAGGGGGGCCTTCTCCTCGACCACCACCTCCAGTCCTGGCATGCTGCCGGGGACCTCCTCTGGGACCTCTCGGATATCCCCGACGATGTGTTCCTGACCCTCCGCGCCAGCGATCTTGGCCGCCTCTTCAGCAGCATCCTTGCCAATGCTGGCCACCTCTTCCAGCAGTTCTAGTTCCTCGTCCACCAGGGCTGCAAACGAGATAAGCAAACAATGGCAAAGAAATAATATACGTCAGAAGGCCAGAGACTTGAAGCAAAATGATGAAGGCAATAGAAGACGGAAGAACGAGCAAGTTACCCGAAGTCGTTTACCATGGAAGGGCTTTGGTTTCCCCGGCAGCGTCAGTTGTCGGGATGCGACCACCGCCCTCTTCCTCGGTGACCATGGCATCAGCTTGAGCCAGCCCTTCCGTGGAGGCCCTCGCCGAAGATCCCTCGGCTTGAGTATCAGGAAGGGTGGACCCCTCTTGTAGAGCCTCGCCGGGGGGAATCTCCCATTCTTCCTCGGCTGGAGGTGAGGCGTGTTCCTCCATGCCACCCTTGGTGAAGGAGACCTGTCCCACGCTTCCGTGCCGGGGGCTGGGCTGGGGGCTTGGCACTGGATCATTCGTGCTGCTTCCCGCCAAACCCGTGCCCTCCGAGGGCCCCGATGACTCCACCTGCCTGGGCCGTTTGGTCCGGTGGATGAGGGTTTCTTCCTCCTCTTCTTCCCTGTCGAAGGCAGCAAATAAGATTGAATCAGCAAGTTAACAAATGCGCAAGACACCAACGGAAGGGAGAGCGTTTTCCTTACTCTGAGTCCATGAGCATGGAGCCCAGCACGAACTCCATAGATGGTGGGGGTGCTCTGCTTCTCTTCAGTGTTGGGGGGCAGTGCTTCCCGGCAACTTCATGCCCTGCTGAGGTGCAGGGAGCTCCAGCGAGGATGAGCTGCATGAGGAGCTCGAGTCTGATTGGGAGCTGGAGTCGACTCCCGTGACTGCCCGTCGCTTGGCGGGAGGGGTCTTGGCCTCGGAAAGGCGAGAAGAATACAGACGCTCCATGTCCGGCTTGTCACTCTTGGAGGCGATCTTCTTCACCTTCCTGACGGCAGGCCCAGGAGCAGGAGCCGTTGTTCCTTGACTAGCCGCCCGCCTATGAGGGCGCTGATCCAAGTCTGGCTCGGGGCTTGTGGGCCCGCTGAGAGCCACTCCTCCTTGGGTTGCTCCACCGCCTCGGCCTCGTCCCCTTCCTGGGCTTCCGCTGCCGTGGTATACAAGGCTTCGATCCCGGCAGGCTCAGTCCTGGCAGGATCGTCCCCGGTAGTCTCCTCTACGGCATGCGCCTCACTCCTATCGCGGGAGGAGCCCCCGTATTCGGCCCCCCTTCCTCTTCCTCCTCCACCCTTCCGGGCCTTGCCTTCTCGGTGGCCCAGAACGCTTTGTCCTCCTCAATACGCCTCCTGATAAACTCCACCTCTACCATGGAGGTGTGATTGAACAAGTTGTTCTCCACCCTGGTAGCCCTTTCCGCCAAGTTGGAAGTCCACTCAAGCTCTGCGTCAAGCTCGGGTAATTGCCAATCACTCGCAACCCCATAAGCATTGCAGTCGGGCATCCACTTCAAAATCTGATCCAAGGTAGAGTTGACATTCAGCGGAACAACCCCTGCCGGCAATTTGAATGGCCCAAGGCTACCGAATAGTTGTTCGCATAGCCAGCCGTGGCCATAAACTGACAGGTTGTTGATGAGGCCTGGATACAGGTGCATCCTATCTGCAGCATCTCCATAACGCCAGGCAAACCTGTCCCTTTTCTGCAACGGCACGATGCGGCGTCGAAGAAAATTGGCTCCCACCTGTTTGATGGTTAGCCCGGCAACTTTGAGACGGGCAATTCTGTTCAGTGTCGGGCGAAGCTTGTCATCAGTAAGGCCTAATTCCCTCCAGTCATTGCTGCGCACGATGCTCTCCGCCCGCGCCTGGCAATACTCTAGAGCATCCTCATCCTGGATCCAGCACCAGTCCGCCCGCCATTCCTCCCATCTGCCTCGCTGCTGGCCAGGAAGATAATCCCAAATCTCCCTCCTCTGTCGGGGAATCCAACTTATGTTTCCCGAGCGATGGGCCTTGTTTTCCAACCTCGGGACGAAAAAGTGCCTAAACAGATCCACGTTGGGGGCGACCCCGACAAAGTTCTCACACAGATGGGCGAAAATCACCATGCACGCCATCGCATTTGGCGTAAAATCTAAGAGGTGGAACCAGTACACCACCATTGTCGCCTCAAAGAAATCTGAGAAAGGGGGACAGAGGCCACAGAGAAAATACGCGCAAAAAAATCGATATGAATTCGGCGGATCCTTCTTCCCCTCCGGCAAGACCATGGGCGCACCATGCCCCTTTGGAACTTCCCTCCCCCGCATATATCCATACCTTGCGACCAAGGCATCACTGTCCAAGCTCGACGGGAAGAAGACCACATCTCCCCGTCACTTCTTGTCCAGTTCCGCTGCTCTCCTCTTGTTCCCCTCCGCGGCCGTCTCCTTCACGGTGGTCGCCTGCTTCCCTTTGGCAGCGGGTTTCTTTCCCATCCTCAGGAGCTATGGAGGGGATGGAAGGTCGGGTGAGGTGTCGAATGCGAATGCAGGCGCGGCGCGGTCGCGTGGCTTGAGGAAGAAGATGGTGGATGGAGAAACGGGTGCGAATGAGCTGCCCTTTCACGTTTTTCCTTTTTATGAGGAATAGGCGTAGAGAAAGGGTGGCGACTCTTCACTAGTTTCTTCGAAAAGTTACCATTTTACATTAACTGCTACAGTCCCACGACCCCACGACCTGTGGTAATTGCGTGGAGTGGACGTTGGTTTGACTAATCATCACAACCGTTGCACGCACATCATTCCCTAGACACGTGTCCGTGCACCATTTAGGGCCTAACCCAACGTGCCCGGCGACACGTATGGCTCAAGCCCGGGGGCTTCTGTCGGGGTACACAAACAGGGGTGTATGTTTCCCCCTGACTTGTGCACAGACAGGCAAGTCTCTGGAGCGGCAACAACGAAGCAAGCTGCACCAAGTATCCAAGACAAGGCCAAGCAGAAGAGATAGCTCTTTGAGAAATCAAAGGGCAGATCAAGAAGACCAAGACAAGCCAAAGGAGCAAGACATCACTAAGGGAAAAACCTCCCTTACCGGGCAGGTGAGCCTGGTCAGGTCGAGCTCACCCCAAGGGCAAGTCCCAAGATCTCCCAGGCAAGGGTTGCCGGGGCGCTGACGGCCTACTTCCCCGCCAAGGCTCCACCGCTCCACCTCACAGCAACGCAAGTCACTTATCGGTGCGGTGTCGAGCCCCCAAGTGATTAAGTGGCTGTCATTTGGCACATAGCGGCCATTTCTGATGGAAGATCACCCCTAAATGACACCCATCCAGGGGCGTGTCATGCAGGCAGACGAGAAGGTGGCAGAATGGCGCGGCAAGGCTTGCCGGGCTACATCCATGACGTGACACTAAGTGGTGCATTTAATGCACCTTGTCCTGGCTGCAAAGTTAGGTATGATAGCACTGTGGCTATCTAATCACTGTATAATGACTATTTTGCCATTATGGTAACCCCTTGACCTATAAAAGGAGGGTCGTGGCAACCTTAGAAAGGATTCGGACCCTTGTACACTCATACGCGAGTAGCTGCTCTCCCCGAGGCGACCTTGTCGGGCTTGAGCGTTGCACGTTCGTCACGGTCCTCCATCCAATCCACCAAAGCAGGAGTAGGGTTTTACGCCTCGCGGCGGCCCGAACCTAGGTAAAAACCACCCGCGTCACCATTGCCGTGCTGCCCTACGGCCTCCGCTCTTTGTGCAACGTGCCCTTCCCCCTTGCCGAACCACAAGGGGCCGATGTCCCCATAGGTGATCGTGTTGAACCATGACACACATTATACCTTTGATAATGACATGCCTTCCTGTTTTTGATTCATACTACATCTGTCTATTAACCATGTTCTTACATCAAACTAATGCTCTTTTGTATCCCTCATCAATCATTTATGATGAGACAGTCACCCCAGTGGGTTACTATGAGATGCGCTACTCTTTTAAAGAGTGCAGTGTCATCCTCCCGACATGATTCTCAAGAAATAGTAAGGCTAAATGAAGATAGTCAACGTAGCTCTATAGTTGATGACCGCAATTCCCCTACACCACCATCGCAGGTGCTTGCTCTTACTTGGCTATGTGATATGTGGTTGCATGTTGCATATGGTGTCTACCTTGTAATGCTTCTAATTAGGGTAAATTGCATCTGCTTAGTTAACACATTATACCTGTGAATATGACATGCCTTCCTGTTTTTGGTACATACTACGTCTTTCTATTAACCATATTCTTACATCAAACTACTTTTCTTGTGTACCCCTCATCAATCACTTCTGATGAGACACCTTCAAATTGACAGTGTAATATTGGTTGCATCTTGCATATCATTTCAAGCATGTACTGCCTCTAATTTGTTGAAATGCCACTTATAATGAGACACTTCTAACTTGGTAGAGTGATTTTGGTTGGATCTTTCATATGGTGTCTAGCTCGCATTGCTTCCAATTTGTTGAAATACCTTCTGCTTACCGTTTTTCGTACATATTCCATCCTCCTACAATGTGGTTGCCTTACATAAAAGTTGTGTTCATCAATATCATGCATCAACGAATTTGGAAGAGCGAATTTCATTCCTTTTTCTTGTGTGTTTGACTTGACAAGGCAAAATCTAAAAGGATGAACGCACGGGATGATGGTGGTCCTCTGGAGCAACCGAAACAGATGAACTCTGCAGATTCTCCTGCTACTCCTACTGCAGTGCAAGTTTCAAATCTCATCTCCCCTACTCCACAACCCCAGGTGCTTGCTCTAACATGGCAGTGTGATATCTGGTTGCATGTTGCATATGGTGCCTAGCTTGTATTGCTCCTAATTTGTTAAATTGCATCTCCTTAGCTTACACATTATACATGTGAATATGACATGCCTTCCTGTTTTTGGTACATACTACATCTACCTATCACACCATGTTCTTACATCAAACTATTGTTCTTGTGTATCCTGCATCTATCACTTATGATGAGACAGTCACGCTCGTGGGTTAGTATGAGACGCGCTACTCTTATAAAGAGTGCAATTTCATCCTCCCCACATGATTCTCAAGAAACAGTAAGTCTAATTGAAGATATTGAACGTAACTCTGTACTTGAAGACTGCATTTCCCATACACCACCATCGCAGGTGCTTGCTCTAACTTCGCAGTGTGATATGTGGTTGCATGTTGCATACGGTGTCTATCTTGTAATGCTTCTAATTAGGGTAAATTGCATCTGCTTAATTTACACATTATACCTGTGAATATGACATGCCTTCCTATTTTTGGTACATACTACATCTATCTGTTAACCATGTTCTTACATGAAACTACCACTCTTCTGTATCCTGCATCAATCACTTACGATGAGACACCTTTATTCGTTGCATATTGCATATTATTTCTAGCCTGTTGCCATGTATTGCTTCTAATTTGGTCAAATACATTTATGAGGCCACCCTTTTAATTTGGCAGAGTGATACTGGTTTCATCTTTCATGGTGTCTAGCTTGCATTGCTTCTAATTAGTTCAAAGACCTTTTGCTTAGTTTACACTTTACACATCATACATGTCAATATGTCATGCCGTCCTGTTTTTCATACATATTCCATCCTCCTATCATGCGGCTGCCTTACATGAAAGTAGTGTTCGTCAGTATCATGCATAAATGAGTTCTGAAGAGCAAATTTTATTCCTTTTTCTTGTGGGTTTTACTTGACAAGGCAAAATCAAAAAAGAGGAAGGAAAAGAGTAAGGAAGGCGATGATGGTGGTCCTCTGCAGCAACATAAATGGAGCATCTGTACGGATTCTCCTCATACTGCTAGTGCATTACAAGTTCCAAGTCTCTGCTCCCCTACTCCACCGTCCACGGTGCTTGCTCTAACTTGGCAGTGTGATATCTGGTTGCATGTTGCACATGATGTCTAGCTTTTATTGCTTCTGCATCTGCTTAGCTTACACATTATACGTGTGAATATGACATGCCTTCTGTTTTTGGTACATACTATATGTGTCTATCACACCATGTTCTTACATGAAACTACTCTTCTTGTGTATCCTGTATCAGTCACTTATGATGAGACGCCTTTAAGTTGGCACTGTGATATAGGTTTGCGTCTTGAATATGATTTCTAGCATGTAGTCCTTCTAATTTGATGAACCCCACCTATGACGAGACAGTTTTAACTTGGCAGAGTGATATTGGTTGCACCTTCCATATGGTGCCTAGCTTGCAGTGCTTCTAATTTGTTGAAGTGCCTTCTGCTTAGTTACCACATCATAGGTGTGAATATGCCATGCCGTCCAGTTTTTCGTACATATTCCATCTTCGTATCATGACTTTGCCTTTAATCAGAGTAGTGTTCATCAGTATCATGCATGAATGAGTTCTGAAGAGCGAATTTTATTCCTTTTTCTTATCGGTTTTACCTCACAATGCAAAATCAATAAAGTGGAAGGAAATTGGTAAGGCATTGGATGATGGTGGTCCTTCCGAGAAACTGAAATGGAGGGTCTCTATAGATTCTACTCCGCCACCTCCCAACAAGATTCGCAAGACAACGCAAGGCTAGACAGTCAACGTAGCTGTGTAGATGATGAGCACATCTCCCCTACTCCACCATCACAGGTGTTTGCTCTAACTTGGCACTATTATATGTGGTTGCATGTTGCGTATGATGTCTAGCTTGTATTGCTTCTAACATTGTTGTATTGCATCTGCTTACTTTACACATCATACCTGTGAATATGACACGTGTTCCTGTTTCTAGAACATACTATATCTGATCACACCATGTTCTTACATCAGACTATTGTTCTTGCATATCCCGCATCAGTCACTTATGATGAGGCACCTTTAAGTTGGCACTGTGATATTGGTTGTGTCTTGCATACGATTTCTAGCATGTACTGCTTCTAATTTGTTGAAACGCCAGATAGTTTGAACTTGGCAGAGTGATATTGGTTGCATCTTTCATATGTTGTGTAGCTTTGAAAGTGCAACTATCCCCGGGTGGTTTTGGTAATTCATAACAACATATAGCTCATTGAACGAATATCCTTTCAAGTTAGATATTTCAGAAAGTTCAATGATTGGCATGGCACATGGACTAGAGATGTGGACCCCTCAAAATGCTAAGGACAAAGATTGGCACAAGCTCAAGACTCTACATTTCTATTTTAGTGATCCAAGATCACATTGAGTCCATAGGAAAAGCCAATACTATTAAAAGGGGATGAGGTGTTGCTTAATGGTCTACTTGCTCAAAATGCTTAGTGATATGCTCCAAAGCCCTCAACCACTTTATCAAATCCAAATATGTCCTAAACCTAAAGTCAAACTTGGCCCCACCGATTTGATCTATCCGGCGCAACCGAGTTCCTTGACATAGCCACTGCCAGAAACCCTAATCAGTTCGGTCTCACCGATAGGGATTTCGGTCTCACCGAGATGGAATTGCAAACTCTCTATTTCCCTTCGTAACGTTTCGGTCTCACTAAAATGAGTGATCGGTCCCACCGAGTTCGCAATGCAAACTCTCTGTTTCCCTTTCGTAATGTTTCAGTCTTACCGAAAGGAGCGATCGGTCCCACCGAGTTTGCCTGACCAACTCTCTGTTTGCTCATTGCTGAAATCGGTCTCACCGAGTTCATGCAATCGGTCACACCGAGATGAGGTTTTTCCCTAAGCTTGATCAAATCGGTCCCACCGAGATTCCTAACGTTCACATTTTGAATTGAATCGGTCTCACCGAGTTCTTCCATTCGGTCTGACCGAGTTGTGTCAAATGTGTGTAACGGTTGGATTTTGTGTGGAGGCTATATATACCCCTCCACCCCCTTCTCTATTCAAGAGAGATCCATCAGAACGTGCCTACACTTCCACAACTCATTTTCTGAGAGAGAACCACCTACTCATGTGTTGAGATCAAGACATTCCATTCCTACCACAAGAAACTTGATCTCTAGCCTTCCCCAAGTTGCTTTCCACTCAAATCATCTTTCCACCATAGCCAAATCTGTGAGAGAGAGTTGAGTGTTGGGGAGACTATCATTTGAAGCACAAGAGCAAGGAGTTCATCATCAACACACCATCTATTACCTTTTGGAGAGTGGTGTCTCCTAGATTGGTTAGGTGTCACTTGGGAGCCTCCGACAAGATTGTGGAGTTGAACCAAGGAGTTTGTAAGGGCAAGGAGATCGCCTACTTCATGAAGATCTAACCGAGTGAGGCAAGTCCTTCGTGGGCGATGGCCATGGTGGGATAGACAAGGTTGCTTCTTCGTGGACCCTTCGTGGGTGGAGCCCTCCGTGGACTCGTGCAGCCGTTACCCTTCGTGGGTTGAAGTCTCCATCAACGTGGACGTACGATAGCACCACCTATCGGAACCACGCAAAAAATCTTTGTGTCTACATTGCGTTTGCCTTCTCCAAACCCTTCCCTTTACCTTTATATGCAATGTTTTACTTTCCGCTGCTACACTCTTAGAATTGCATGTGTAGGTTGATTGCTTGACTTGTGCTAAGTTGCTAAAATCTGCCAAGACTTAAAATTGGGAAAAGGCTAGATTTTTATTCGGTCAAGTAGTCTAATCCCCCCCTCTAGACCTACTTTCAATCCTACAAGTGGTATCAGAGCTTTGGTCTCCAATTGCCTTGATTTCCATAGCTTTGGTGATCATAGCCTTGGTTTCACAACCTAGGAGAGTATGGCGTCTAGCGAGGGAAATTACCACCGTAGAGGTCCTTACTTCGATGGTACTAATTTTGCTAGTTGGAAGCATAAGATGAAAATGCATATTCTTGGACATAACCCGCTGTTTGGGCTATTGTGTGTATTGGTTTGCAAGGTGAATTCTTTGAAGATGGAAGAGAACCAAATCGTGAAGCAACCACGGAAGAATTGAAGATGTTACAATACAACACTCAAGCTTGCGATATCCTCTTCAACTGATTGTGCCCCGAAGAATTCAACAAAATTAGCCGCCTTGAGAATGCAAAGGAAATTTGGGATACTTTGGTTGATATGCACGAAGGTACTGAGTCTGTCAAGGAATCCAAATTGGATGTGCTTCAAAGTCAACTTGACAAGTTCAAAATGAAGGATGGTGAAGGAGTCGCTGAAATGTATTCTAGGCTTGCTCTCATCACAAATGAGATTGCCGGCTTAGGAAGTGAAGAAATGACCGACAGATTCATCATCAAGAAGATCCTAAGAGCCTTGGATGGAAAATATGATACCGTATGCACTTTGATCCAAATGATGCCCAATTACAAAGATCTCAAGCCAACGGAAGTCATTGGTAGAATTGTTGCTCATGAGATGTCACTCAAGGATAAGGAAGAGCTTCACAACAAGTCTAGTGGTGCTTACAAAGCCTCATGTGATGCTCCTATAACATCAAGTGAGAAACAAGTCTTCAATGAAGAATTGAGCTTAATGGTGAAGAACTTCAACAAGTTCTACAAGAGCAGAAGCAAAGAGAGAAGTTCCAAGTCAAGGTCCTACAATGACAAAAGATCTTCTAGTCGTGAACGAAATTGCTACAATTGTGGAAGACCCGGACACTACTCCAATGAGTGAACGGATCCCTACAAAAGAAGAGAAGACTCACCTAAAAGAAGTAAAAGAGAGGAATCACCTCCAAGAGAGAGAAGGAGTAGAGATGATCGTTATGAACGAAGACCCTCTCGCAGAAGCAAGGATTCAGAAAGGAAGGAAGAGTCATCAAAGAGCTACACAAGACGAAGACATCAAGCTCATGTTGGTGAATGGGTATCTGGTTCTGACTCCGACAACCACTCCGAGAGAAGTTATCACTCCGACTCCGAATATACTCAAGATGAAGGTGTTGCCGGTCTTGCACTTGTGTCATCCAACTCCTACGACATATTTGACTCACCAAATGAAGGAATTGGAAGATGCTTCATGGCTAAAGGCCCCAAGGTATCACACCCCGAGTATGTTGATTTCAATAGTGATGAACATGATTTGCTAGGTGATGATGATTTACTTGTTGACAACTCTAGTTATGAAAACTATGATGAAATTGCTATTAATCATGCTAATCAAGATGAAATGAATGACAATGATAAGAAGGAGATTGAGTGTCTAACTAAAGAATTAAACACTCTTAAGTTAGCTCATGAAACTACCTTAGAGGATCATCGAGAGCTTTTAAAGACTCATGAGAAGCTACGCTTTGAAAAGCTCAATCTAGAGCAAGAGCATGGGTTCTTAAAAGCAATCAATGATGATCTTCATAAGAAAAGTTCTTCTTACATTGCCAAGCATTTACTGTTATCTACTTACATGCCACAAGTAAAATCTAGCAACAAGAACAAGAAAGATTCTTCTTCTAGTAGTAACAATAATCTTGTCAAATCCAATATTGTTGCTTCTAGTAGTTCTCTTGATTCCACTAATGATTCTCTTAGCCAAGTTACACTTGAGCAACCAAAAATGCTTATTAAAGGGAATTATAGAGAAAGGTGTTTACAAGAGCCTTGCCGGAAGTAAGCAATTTGAGGAGATTGTATGCAAGCAAGGAAGGCACCGGAAGAATCAAGGTGTTGGTTTTGAACGCAAGTTCAATGCCAATGGAGTTGAGTGGGAAGAAGATCAATACCCCAAGACGAAGTTTGTTCCTCAACAAGAGAAGTATGACCCCACTTTTTTTGATAGAACACAAGCTTAAGATGATCTTCCACCACAAGACCACAAGCTAAAAGGCAAGGACAAGCTTCAAGAGGAGATTGATGCATTTGAAGAAGCTCCTAAGGCCTTGGTCAAGTGGGTTTCCAAGACTACATCAAGTTCCACTTCATCAAGTACGACTACAACTCCAAGGATCCCCATCAAGTTGATGTGGGTCCCAAAGAAGAAGAACTAGAGAGTTCTTGAGGGTGACTCTGCCAACATACTTCACTCATATTCATTTTGGCAAGGACAAGTGCAATCAATTTCCATATCTTGCACTAGTTCAAGGAGTCACAAACCCTCTTGTTGGAAAGACAAGGGACAAGGTAACCTAATGCTTTCATGGACAACATCATATGTGTATTTCACTCTATGTCTATGGATATCCTTGTGTGTTCCTTGTGGGACTAACCCATGTAGGTATTGAAATTGCAACTCACTCCAATGGATTGCTCCAAATGATCTACATCAACATTGAGCATCCACATCTTCAACATCTACATGAAGTCATCATCGACAAAACCCAAGGTTAGTTCATCCATCTTAGGGGGGATATCACATCTAGGGGGAGCTTTACTCTAAGAATTGAGCTAAAGCAACTCTAATGGTGTGAACACAACAATGCTTTATGTAAAAGTGGTAACCCCACTTGTGCTTAAACGATGAGTATGACCTATGATCAAATGTTCTCATTTGACTCCTAAGTCAATATACTCATATATAGATGACCTAGTCATCGCCAATTGCTTGATAGATGCTAGAGTGTTTGTGCATGCTTTGCCACATATTTCATTTGCTATCTTATTGTGTGAGCATGGTGGTTGCATAATTTTCTCCATTCGAGGACATCCATTTGTTGTTTTGATTGATTGGTTTTTCTTTTTGCCAAATGGATGGACAAGAATGCCTAAGTACTCCCTCTAGCTATCTATGCTTTTCTCGTCTCAAACTCTATTCATGCTACATCACAAAGTTTGAACAAGTCGAATTCAGACCCTCCGGGTGAGGAGCACTCGGAGCCATCGATCCGTCAAGGGCTTAAACTTCCAAAACCTCTTAATGGCTTTCGGTCTGACCGATTCATCCATCTCGGTCTCACCAAAATCATTGGGTTGATCTAGGTTTTCACCTTGGTGCAACCGATTAGAACAGTTCGGTCACACCGAGTTGCAGTAACCGCTTGCGATTCTGCATCTCGGTGCCACCGAGTCGTTCCACTCGGTCACACCGACAGTGACTGGGTATATAAACACGCGGGTTGAAATTTGGAAATTCCTTCAAACTCCCAACCGCGCCTGCCCAGCTGTGCCGCTCCCTTGGTCTCCGGATCATCGCCGTCATCGCCAGTGCCCTCCTGCTGCTGGTCTCCGTAGCCATCAACGGGATTCTTCGCCGCCGTTGTCGCCGTAGTGAGTCCGCCGCCAAGTTAGGGTATGGACTCAATCCCTTTGTGTATTCCTTAACTCTGATTCTTGCACAAAGGTTAATGCCATACTTCTAGCCACGATTCAGATCATCCTATCCAACCAAAACTTCCTTTAGATTAGTTTTGATACAAAAACTTAGGGTTAGGTTTCCGCCGAACTCATCTTGGACCGACCGATTTGAAGTATTTTGTCTCACCGATTTGGCCTAGGCCATTGCACATGTACTACTCGGTCTGACCGAAGTGTACAAATCGGTGTGACCGAGTTTACTTTCTCTGTGAAACCCTAGCATATCAGAGTCACCGAACTGCATCTCGGTCTGACCGAAACTGCCTGTTTAGACTCCAAAGTTGCTTCGGTGTCACCGAGTTAGTCATATCGGTAGCTCCGAAATGCTTTCTGCAGAAAAGTAAAATTAAGTTTTTGAGTCAAACTTTTTGCCAAAATAGCTGTACTTTGTGATGCTCATCTACTCTGCCTATACCTATCTATTCACAAGGTCAGTGTCAGCCATGTCAGAGAAGAGTGATAGCCAGAACAGGTCAGAGGAGCAAGCAAATCTTAGTGAGGGCACTAGTCCCTCCAATAGCAGTTATGATGAGGGTAGCAGAAGCACCCCAAGCAACTTGCCTAAGGCTGCAACTAGGCAAAGGAAGAAGAGAACCTCAGATTCTGAAGATGAGGACTTTGTGGTTGATGAGGAGGTCACCTCAAAGAAGAAGGCAGTCAAGAATGAGTATGCTGCTGTTGCTGCCACCAAGCCTGGCATGAGGAAGAAAGCTCCTGCCAAGAAAGTGCCTATGTCAAAAGCCAGAGCCTCCACTCAAGAAACTATGGAGTTCACTCTTGAACCAAGAGAAGAAGAGGCTACTGGAGGCAAGAAAAGGAAGGAAAGGGTCAAGAAGACCATGGCTAGAGTTATTGGCAGACCATCAATGATGAAAGATCCAGATGAAGATGATGAGGAAGAAGCTGTTGAGCCAGCACCAAAGTCTCAGAAGCTTATGGGAGATGCAATCAAGTCTCAGGCTACTTCATCTAAGCCTAAGACAGCTCCAAAGCCATCTACCCAAGCTCAAGTCTCAAAGCCTACAGCACCCAAGAGAACCACCAGAAACATCCCAGCTGCTGAAAGGAACAAGGCCCCAGTGCCTGAAGTTCAAGAGGACGAGGAGCAGCAAGTGCTCAGGAAGCTCAAACCAAAAATTCTAGATCATGATGACAATCATCCCATAGCTGAAAACATGAAGTTGAGACAGGATGCAGGTCTCAGACTATGGAGACAGACAGACCCATATGCTCTGAGGAGAAGGATAGCTGTGGACTACAGATTTCACACCAAGGAGTAGCAAGACTTCTATGAGACAGTTCTTTTGGACAAGAAGCCCATAGTCAGTGACATGAGATGGGTTGACTGGAAATTCATTGATGACAATGAAGATTACTTCCCTGGAGTTCATGAGAGTTTCGGGATGAACAGAGTTGACAAGTTTGTTGGTCAGAAGCTGACTAAATGGAATGATGAGATGGTCATGCAATTTTATTCAACTGCACACTTCTATCCAGATGGCAAGATAGTCTGGATGATTGAAGGCACAAGATACCAATCATCTATTGCAGAATGGGCCAAGTTGATCAATGCCCCTGAAGAAGGTGAAGATGACACAGATGTCTATGCCAAGCCCAGGAAAGATCATAACTCCATGGCTCACATGTACAAGGAAATTCCTGATCATGCCTTGGCATCTCACAAGTTTGGCTCCATCTACTATTTGCTGTCAGGGCTGCCCACTATCAACACTATACTGAGGCACACTTTGTTACCCAAGTCAGGAGATGACAGGATGATCAGAGGTCACTCAATAAACCTGCTGCATATGTTTGATGTGCTAGAGAAGTTGGAAGTGATGACTTTGATTGTTGAAACCATCAAGAGAAGTGCTGCTGATCAGAAGAGGTCATGTGGATATGCCCCACACATTCAGATGCTCATCAACTCCAAGATGGGAGCAGGCACATATCTACTGGACAGAGAACACCTTCCCCTGAGGCCAGACTTTGAGGACAATGTTGTTGTCATGGATGCATCACATCCTACATCTGTAGAGACTCAGGAGAAGCGAGAGCAAGCTAAGGCAGCAAAGACTTCCAAGAAGCCAGATGTATCAGCTGTGAATCTCAAGACCAAGCAAGATCAGCTCACTTATCTGCTTGAGTCTACAATGAGGATTGAGAAAGGACTAGCCACCCTGACTCAAAACCAAGAAAGTCTTGAGAGGATCATTGAAACAAAATTTTATGATCTAGACTTGAAGGTCACAGAGATCCAAACCACAGTTGAGCAACTTCAAGAAGAAGCAGAGGACAGGAGAGGAAGAGACACCACAGATGCATTTCACAGAGTGCCAAGAGCACAAAGGTCTGCAGCAGAGACAGTTGTCACAGATTCCAGAGCTACAGCTTCAGCACCTGCAGCAACTGCCACTGTTGCACCTTCAGTTGCAACTCCTCTAGCTCCTCAGACATCAGCAGAAGCTTTTGCAGATGGACTCCTCTCAACGCCATCTACGCACACCGGAGCCACCAGCCCGAAGACCACTTCAGGAGCTCCCGGTGATCGTGCCTAGAGTGCCGAATAGCACTATGCAATTTCGAGCTTTTTGGTAACTTGTTGCCAAAGGGGGAGAAAGTGTATAGATCTTAGGCTTCGAGAGAGAGAGTGTTTTGCTTACCTCTCTTGCTACTTGATATTTGTTCGTTTGGTTGCTACATTATTTGTGCTTGTGTGTGAGATACACTTATGATCATGTGGTTGATCATTATGCTTTTAATGTGTGCTTGAATGATGCTATCCATAATACTTGTGTATGATCAATCATGTTTCCCTTGGTGATGAGTGCATATGCTTTACATTCTATCATTTTGAGCGCTCCACCAAGATGTATGTGACATGGAAGAGTAACCCATGATCCTAATCGATTCTGCATTTGCATTCAAAAGCAAATTTTAAATAATGCACAAACTTAGGGGGAGCTCTTGCTTATCACATACTTCTCAAAGCGACGATATATTTCATTCATATTATCATTTGTCGAAGCTTTAATCTATATGTTGTCATCAATTACCAAAAAGGGGGAGATTGAAAGTGCAACTATCCCTGGGTGGTTTTGGTAATTCATAACAACATATAGCTCATTGAACTAATATCCTTTCAAGTTAGATATTTCAGAAAGTTCAATGATTGGCATGGTAGATGGACTAGAGATGTGGACCCCTCAAAATGCTAAGGACAAAGATTGGCACAAGCTCAAGACTCTACATTTCTATTTTAGTGATCCAAGATCACACTGAGTCCATAGGAAAAGCCAATACTATTAAAAGGGGATGAGGTGTTGCTTAATGGTCTACTTGCTCAAAATGCTTAGTGATATGCTCCAAAGCCCTCAACCACTTTCTCAAATCCAAATATGTCCTAAACCTAAAGTCAAACTCGGCCCCACCGATTTCATCTATCCGGCGCCACTCAGTTCCTTGACATAGCCACTGCCAGAAACCCTAATCAGTTCGGTCTCACCGATAGGGATTTCTGTCTCACCGAGAAGGGATTGCAAACTCTCTATTTCCCTTCGTAACATTTCGGTCTCAACGAAATGAGCGATCGGTCCCACCGAGTTCACAATGGAAACTCTCTGTTTCCCTTTCGTAATGTTTCGGTCTTACCGAAAGGAGCGGTCGGTCCCACCGAGTTTGCCTGACCAACTCTTTGTTTGCTCATTCCTGAAATCGGTCTCATCGAGTTCATGCAGTCGGTCACACCGAGATGAGGTTTTTCCCTACCCCTAGCACATCAGTCCCACCGAGTTGATCATATCAGTCCCACCGAGATTCCTAACGTTCACATTTTGAATTGAATCAGTCTCACCGAGTTCTTCCATTCGGTCTGACCGAGTTGAGTCAAATGTGCGTAACGGTTGGATTTTGTGTGGAGGCTATATATACCCCTCCACCCCCTTCTCTATTCAAGAGAGAGCCATAAGAACATGCCTACACTTCCACTACTCATTTTCTGAGAGAGAACCACCTACTCATGTGTTGAGATCAAGACATTCCATTCCTACCACAAGAAACTTGATCTCTAGCCTTCCCCAAGTTGCTTTCCACTCAAATCATCTTTCCACCATAGCCAAATCTGTGAGAGAGAGTTGAGTGTTGGGGAGACTATCATTTGAAGCACAAGAGCAAGGAGTTCATCATCAACACACCATCTATTACCTTTTGGAGAGTGGTGTCTCCTAGATTGGTTAGGTGTCACTTGGGAGCCTCCGACAAGATTGTGGAGTTGAACCAAGTAGTTTGTAAGGGCAAGGAGATCGCCTACTTCGTGAAGATCTACCCGAGTGAGGCAAGTCCTTCGTGGGTGATGGCCATGGTGGGATAGACAAGGTTGCTTCTTCATGGACCCTTCGTGGGTGGAGCCCTCCGTGGACTCGCGCAGCCGTTACCCTTCGTGGGTTGAAGTCTCCATCAACGTGGACGTACGATAGCACCACCTATCGGAACCACGGCAAAAATCTTCGTGTCTACATTGCGTTTGCCTTCTCCAAACCCTTCCCTTTACCTTCATATGCAATGTTTTACTTTCCGCTGCTACACTCTTAGAATTGCATGTGTAGGTTGATTGCTTGACTTGTGCTAAGTTGCTAAAATCTGCCAAGACTTAAAATTGGGAAAAGGCTAGATTTTTATTTGGTCAAGTAGTCTAATCCCCCCCCCCCTCTAGACCTACTTTCGATCCTACAAGCTTGCAGTGCTTCTAATTTGTTGAAATGCCTTCTGCTTAGTTACCACATCATAGGTCTGAATATGTCACGCCGTCCTATTTTTCGTACATATTCCATCCTCGGATCATGTGTTTGCCTTTCATCCTATTAGTGTTTGTCAGTATCATGCATGAATGAGTTCTAAAGAGCGAATTTTATTCCCTTTTCTTATCAGTTTGACTTCACAATGCAAAATCAATACAACAGAAGGAAATTAGTAAGGCAGTGGATGATGGTGGTCCTTCGGAGCAACTCAAACAGAGGGTCTCTACAGATTCTACTCTGCCATCCTCCCAACAAGTTTCGCAAGACAACACAAGGCTGGACAGTCAACGTAGCTGTGTAGATGATGAGCACATCTCCCCTACTCCACCATCACAGGTGCTTGCTCTAACTTGGCACTATTATATGTGGTTGCGTGTTCCTTATGATGTCTAGTTTGTATTGCTTCTAACTTTGTTGAATGCATCTGCGTAGCTTACAACTTATACCTGCAACAATCACTTACCCATAAGACACATTTAACTTGGGAGTGTGATGTAGGTTGCATCTTGCATTGCCTTCTAGCTTGTACTGCTACTAATTTGTTGAAATGGCACTTATGACGAGACACTTTTTACCTGGTAGTGATATTGGTTGCATGTTCATATGGTGCCTAGCTTTCATGTCTTCTAATTTTGTTGAAATGCCTTCTGCTTACTGTTTTTCATTCATATTCCATCCTCCTATCGTACGTGTGAGTATGCAATGCTGCCGTTTTTTGTATATACTCCATCCTCCTATCATGCGCTTGCCTTACATCAAAGTAGTGTTCGTCTGTATCATGCATCAACCAGTTATGCAGAGCTAATTTTATTCCTCTTCTTGTGGTTTTGACTTCAGAAGGCAATATCAAAAAAGAGGAAGGAAAAGTGTAAGTTAGGGGATGTTGGTGGTCCTCCGGACCAACGCAAACGGAGACTCTCTAGATTTGCCACTTCTACTACTAATGCAGTTGAAGTCCCAAGTCTACATGATGAGTTCATCTCCCCGACTCCACCATCGCAAGTGCTTACTCTAAGTTGACAGCGTGATAATTGGTTTCATGTTGCATATGTTGTCTAGCTTGTATTTCTTCTATTTTGATTAAATTGCACCTGCTGAGTTTATACGTTATACATGTGCATATAACATGCCTTTCTGTGTCTAGAATACACTGCATCTATCTATCATACCATGTTCTTACATCAAAGTATTGCTGTTGTGTATCCCGCATCAATCACTCATGATTGGATGCTTTTAACTTGGCAGTGTGATAGTGGTTGCATCTTGCATTGATTTCTAGGTTGTACTGCTTCTAATTTTTCGAAATGCCACTTATGACAAGACACTTTTAACTTGGCAGAGTGATATTGGTTACATCTTTCATATGGTGTCTAGCTTGCATTACTTCTATTTTCTTGAAAATCCTTCTGCTTAGTTTACACATGGTAGCTGTGAATATGTCACGCCGTCCTATTTTTCTTACATATTCCATCCTCCTCACACGGTTGTCTTACATCAAAGTATTGCTTGTCTGTATCATGCATCAATGAGTTCTAAAGAGCGATTTTATTCTTTTGTGTTGTGGGTACGGCTTGACATGGCAAAGTCAAAAAAGAGCAACGAAAAAATATAATAGGGAATGGTGTTACTCGTCGGGTGCAACGGAAAAGGATCTTCCCTCGAGATTCTGCTTGTACTTATAGTGCAGTAGAAGGTCCAAGTCCACCGGCTAAATCTACAAACACAGTATCACTTGCTCCACTAGCTACAGCATCCCCTTCAACTGTATCGGCATCTCAACGAGTTACTCATTCGTTTGCTCTGCAACTGGCCTGTTCCCAAGCTGCCTTCACACCTAACACTACTTCTGAAGCACTGCTGACACAATAGGACTTGGCAAGATCAGATGAACCTCATGAGCATCAACACCAAGACGATACCTGACCGAGTCAAGTTGCACTTGCATGCTCCTTTATATGTACTCTCACAGTTTGATGTGCACTAACACTTTCCATATTCGTTGTTGAACTAGCACCACAGCGCAAGCGGAAACAGACATCAGGGATAATGCTTGACAGATTAACAAAATCTAAAGGAGGAAGAATGGAGATCCATTTTGAGGCAGGTTTAAAAAGGCCACGTGATGCTACAGAGTCAGCCAATTTAGTATCAGAGGCAGCCGTTGCCGTTAGGTGTCATGCACGTATCCTCCCAACGTGGATCCAGTACAGGAATGAGAAAGACGATACCCAGTTTAACACCTTCCTTGACCATTTATCCGTAAGTAATGTTATTCATCGCAATTTGTAATATTGTCTTGCTCTGTCCCATACTTTCTAGCTTCCTCCTAATAAGACTCACATTCTTTTTTGAACAGATGAGGTTCAAGTTGGATCCAAAAGATGATGCAACTAAACAAGCATGCACTCATGTTTTTCAGTCTGCTCTGCGACAGTATCGGTATCACCTTAGAAAACTCACTTTGAAGGCAAGGCTAACAATGAAATCGCCCAAACATCTCCAGTGGTATATATTACAGATGAAGACTAGATAGCCCTTGTTAAACACTGGTCTGATCCAAAGTATCAGGTAGGGTATATGTATTTGATCAGATCACATATTGAACTCGTATTTACGTATGTGCCTTACAAGTGTATCTTCTTCTAGGCTAACTGTTTTAAGAACAAGACCAACCATTCTAAAGTGAAATTCCAACAGACAACAGGATCTCATAGCTACACTGCACACTCTGAGGCTCTTGTAAATAGCTGCTACTTCCTTCTTTTTTTGTGCCATATTATCGTATCTATATTGACTTGTTCCAAATACAGAGGAAAGCCCGTGTGGACCAAAAAGAACCTGAACCGAATGCAGTGGAAATCTTCAAGGATTGCCACACTAGCAAGATGAAGGGCATGAGCACACTAGTTCAAGCCGATGTTGTAAGTCCTTACTCCTCCTGCCTTTGAACTGCTTGTTACTGTGATGTGTCATTTAACTGCTTGGTTTGCAGCCAATGTCGGTTACTCTGTCCACTTTTATACACAGTTGTCTTAACGTATCATTTCACCTTACACGGTTTAAAAGAGAGGAAGGATATTCTTTTGGTCTTGATCTGTAATCTAGTTGTGATGTTCACATGCCCACACAATGATACAATAGCCTGTTTGTTTGAAATCTGTTTGCCCATAATATGAATGATGTCATACTATGTTCATCCTACTTTAAACCATGTCTCTTTATCCTTAGATGTCAACGAATGTGAGGAAATAGACAATACTGTAGGCATGCTACATGGACATATGTTCCGAAAGTGATTTTATTATGTAGTTGGCACTACAATACATGCTAATGTATTACAGTAGTTCACCAAAATAAGTTATGTATAAATGTGTCAGGACCCCGATTCTAAGTCACACCGATCTAGCCTGTAACACCTCATATCACTTTGCGGCCTCACGCACGGTATTCCCACGGGTGTCGCCTTACCATGGCCCGGGACCGTTTGCGCCTTTTGGCTCACGTATATGATAGTGTTGCTAGCATCCATATGACAGAGAACCCGGGCCGACATGGCTAGTCGTGAACCCAAAGCGGCGCTAACTTACGGGGACAGGCATACCTGAATCAACATCGAGCATGTCGGTCAGCAGCGTGTGAATCCGGGCTATAGTACTGGGCTAGCAGGACTCCGGGAAACCGGGCTGTAGCAGGCTAGGCAGGACTCCGGATATCACCGCGTGACATTTCCCCGAAGGGACAGACACAGGAACGAAGTGAAACACATGCCGGCCAGTCTAAGTGTTCCGGAGCAGCAATGCTGGGCTAGCAGGACTCCGGTAAACCGGGCTGTAGCGGACTACCAAGGCTCAGTGGAGACACCAGACTACATTTCCCCATAAGAGAGGCTGCCAAGGATAAACAACTAGATAGTCGGATCCCACACATACCAAGCATTTCAATCATACACACAATATGCTCGATATGTGTAAATACAACATGGCATCACAACAAAACTCTACAACTCAAAGTACTTTATTTAAAGGCTCCGGGGAGCCATACATAACATGTTCATACAGATAGGGGTCACACGACCCGACACTCAAATCATACAAACATACAAGCACATGCGGAAGCAACTAGTCTGAGTACAGACACTAGAAAGAAAGAAGGCTTGACGAAGCCTGTCTATCTACATAGGCCCTTCACAAGCTCAGATCACCACCTGGGTGGCAAGTCACTCATCAACGTCGAGATCTACATAGAACCCATCGGAGGGGGCGGTGTTCTCGTCTGCAACAATTATTAAAGCAACATGAGTACAAAGGTACTCAGCAAGTCTTACAACAGATCCTAATATATATGCACATTCTCAAGAAGGGTGGTGGAGTTATTGCAGCAAGCCAGCTTTGACTCTTGGCTACACTATCCTACGAGACACCACTTGAGAAATTAGTTTTCGCACACGAGTCCACTAATCACCATCACAATATTCCTCCGTGGATCCTCCCTCGTAATCCTACGAGAGGGCCATCCGCGGTACTCACACTTATCTTGAGTCTTTTAGTAGTAACCATTAACTTGTCTATGAACTGCATAAGCGACCAAGTAGTCCTTTACCACGGACGCGGCTATTCGAATAGTTTTATACCCTGCAGGGGTGTACTTCGTCACACAGGTCTCCACCACTTAGCGTCTGCACATGACATGTGCTCGGCAGACTTCAAGCGAAAGCCGACGTGGGTGTAGACCACGACCTGACTAACCACACAAGTCTCTAGTCCAGGTTTATCGCCTATTCGGGTTCCATCCGCAAGGAAATCCGGCCGGGGTGTCCTCAACGGCCCCAAACGATGTGTGCAGGGTTCCCGAGACACCAAACGGGCGACTCGGTACACCGGCCACGTGCCTACCGCATCACAGCCCACCCCTAAGGTCAGCGCTGCGCACGGCCTCCAGCAACTACAAACACCAGTAACTACTTGCAACTCCTGGACAGAGGACGAGAGGGGTCAGTAAGTCAAGCGGGGTCATATTTCAGGGCCCAACGTGTGGTAGTAGCTGAATCTTAAATCACGCATACAGATCTCAGTTCTTAAGGATGGCCTCAATGAAACAACCCACCATGTACTCCTACATGGCCTTCCATCGATACCTTTACCAAATCATGTTCAACACTTCACTCTCATTACCGACACAACCATTCACTCTAGTTCATCACCCTGATGAGCCAGACCTGACACAATTCTAAGCATAGCAGGCATAGCATGGTAGGAAACACAGACTTGGCTCAATCAACTCCTACACATGCTAGTGGGTTTCATCTAGTTACTATGGCAATGACAGGTCATGCAGAGGATATGGGTTCAACTACCGCAACACACAGCAGTTTGAAACGCGTTGTCTTAATGCAGTAAACGAGAGCAGAAGCGAGAAGATGGGTTGGTATCGAAATGATCAATGGGGTTGCTTGCCTGACAGAGTGGTAGTGGAATACTGCCCTTCAGTTGGATACTCGTGAATATCCTCGGAGGCAGAACCTACCACGAAGAACACATCGAAACACAATCATCACATGGCAATATGCCAATATGATGGCATGCTATGACATGGCAAAATGAGTGTGTTTTGGCTAATGCATCTTAGAACAGGTTGTTTTGAGTTCATTTGAATCAAGGATTCAAATGCAAACCAAAAATAAAAGGTCATATTAGTGCATTAAACTTGTTCATCTAATCAGCAAGGTTAAAGTGTTCTGACATGCATGAAACCAGTACAGATGGAAAGATTGGATTTTTCTGATCCAAATTCATATATAATTTGTTTGATTTGGAGCTACAGATTAATTTCTATGAATTTTTGAAGTTTGTAGAATTTTCTGGAATTTCCTGAATAAAAATAAATCCAGAGAAATACTTATTGCGTCAGCATTGCGTCAGGATGACGTCAGCGGTCAACGGGGCCGGTCCAGGTCAAACCTGGCCAGTGGGTCCCGCGTGTCAGTGTCATTAGTCTAACTAATTTTTTGTTTAGTCCTAATCCTAAATTAATTAGCAGGCGGGTCCCACCTGTCATAGACCCAGGGGGGTCAAACTGGGTCAGCGGGGTCAAACCCGCCGGCGTTTAGCCGCCGGCGAGGCCAGACACGGCGGCGCAGTGCGGGATTCGTGCTCCGGCGACCAAAACAACGGCGGAGCACATCTACGTGATGCGGGGAGTGAGCCGCGTCGAGTGGTGGCAGTGGGTGGAGCTGGGGTGGCCGGAAACGACGCCGGCGACGAGCTGTGCGGCTGCCGGAGTTCGGGCGAGCTCGGGCTCGTCGCTAGGGGGCACGGCGAGGTGCGTGGAGTGGTTCTGTGGACTCCTGCGAGTGCGGCGAAGATGATGGCGTGCTCGGAATCGAGCCAACGTGGCTGTGGCCACGACGGCGACGTGCTGAGGCGGCGGCGGGTGCGGCCGAGCTCGGTGTAGTCGATGCAGGGCTCGAGAGCGAGAACGGAAAGGATGGGGAGGTAGCTGAGCTCACGGCGGTCACGACGGAGCAGATGGCGAGGTCGGGGACAAGCTGCTGCGGTGGTGACGGCGAAAGGGATCTCCGGCGACGGCGAGGTCGGGCGAGGCTGTTGCGGTGGTTCCGAGGCGAACAAGCGCTCGGGGCTCGGTCTGCTCGATGGAGAGGACGACGACGGAGCTCGTGGACACGGCAGCGCGGCTCGGGGATGATGGTGGACGCGGGTTTCACGGTGGCGCGGCTGCGGCTGCGTCGGCCATGGTGGGGAGAGAGCGAGAGAGAGGCGCAGGGGGGGAATGAGGTGTCTAGGGGGTCGAGGCGACGACGTGGAGGACGTCCAGGCGTCCAGCGGCTCGAGCGGCAAGCAGCTGGCGCCGTGGCTGGCTCGCGCACGCCGGCGTCACCTCCCTGCCTGCCTGGCGGGGACGAAGCAGCTGGCTGGCATGGGCCAGCACAGTGCTGGGCCGCCAGGTGGGCCGGCTGGTGACTTTGCCAGGTAAGTTTATTTCCTTTTTTTTATTTCTGTTTTCTAATTTCTGCAAGTTTGTGGCTTTTCTAAAAATACCTAGGCACTTTCAAAAATCACCAAACTGCTCATGCCCACCGTATAGAGTATATCCAACATGGAACATTTCAGTTTGGGATTATTTGGACATTTAAAATATTTACTAGCATTTAAATGCCCAAATGCAGGTTACATATGATTTAATTCAATGACCTTATGATGACCTAGAAAAATGTGAACCAGTTTTGGCAGAGGTTCTAACCCAAGACAAAAATGATGGACATTTTAGAAGGGCATTTCAGGTTCATTGAAAAAGATTTTAGTAAACCCTAGTTGTTTCCAGGGGGGGCTGGGGGTTCTATCATCCCCATTTCAAGTTTCTGGAAAAGCTTAAACATGATGCAACACTCTAATGCCTGAACTAGCTAGGGTGTGACAACTCACCCCCACTCAAAAGAATCTCGTCCCGAGATTTAGGATCCTCCGGGAAGAAGGTGGGGTACTCAAGTCGAAGACGATCCTCCCTTTCCCAAGTAGCTTCTTTCTCGGAATGGTGTGACCATTGAACCTTGAGAAACTTGATATTCTGGCGTCGAGTGGTACGTTCGGCTTGGTCAAGGATACGAACGGGATATTCTCGATATGTAAGATTATCTCGGAGATCAAGCGTTTCGTGGTCCACTTCACGGATAGGATCCAAGAAGCAACGCCTGAGTTGAGAAACGTGGAAGACATCATGAACTCTGGAGAGATGCGGAGGTAGTTCCAATTGGTAGGCAACTTCTCCTCGTTTGGCAAGAATGCGAAAGGGTCCAATGTAACGAGGAGCCAATTTACCCTTGATACCGAATCGATGGGTTCCCTTCAGAGGAGTAACCCGAAGGTAAGCCTTCTCGCCAACTTCATAAGTCATGAGCTTATGTTTGCGGTCATATTGGCTCTTTTGACGAGATTGGGCTGTTTTCAATTTCTCACGAATAATGCGAACCTGCTCTTCTGCTTCCTGAATCATATCCGGGCCAAAGAGTTGTCTTTCCCCGGTTTCTGACCAGTTAAGAGGCGTTCGGCATTTTCGTCCATAGAGAACTTCGAAAGGGGCTTTGCCCAAGCTAGCTTGATAACTATTGTTATAAGCGAATTCAGCGAATGGAAGACATTTCTCCCAATCTATACCGAAAGAGATGACAGAAGCTCGGAGCATATCTTCCAGAATTTGATTGACTCGTTCTACTTGACCACTTGATTGAGGGTGGAAGGCGGTGCTAAAGGAGAGACGAGTTCCCATAGCATTTTGGAAACTTTCCCAAAATCGAGAGGTGAAAAGACTTCCACGGTCTGAGTTAATCTCCAATGGAACACCATGAAGAGACACTATTCGGGAGATGTACAAATCAGCTAGCTGGCTAGCGGTTATACTCTCACGAACAGGTAGGAAGTGGGCTACTTTGGAAAGACGATCGACAACGACGAAGATAGCATTATTCCCTCTCTTGGTCCTGGGAAACCCGGTAATGAAATCCATACCAATTTTATCCCATTTCCATTCAGGAATAACCAAAGGTTGAAGGGTGCCAGCAGGGCGTTGATGCTCTGCTTTAACACGACGACAGACGTCGCAGTTAGCAATGTATTGAGCGATTTCTCTCTTCATCCTAGTCCACCAAAACCTCTGGCGTAGGTCTTGATACATTTTAGTACTACCGGGATGAATGGTGAGAGGGGATTCATGAGCTTCCTTAAGGATCAATTGCCGTAGCTGTTGTTTCTTGGGAACCACTAGACGGTTTTCAAAGAAGACAACACCTCGATCGTCCATAGAGAAACACTTAGCAGCTCCGCTAGCAATGTTCTCCTGGATGCGGGATATGCCCTTATCATGCTTCTGGGCAGCTATGATTTGATCCGTAAGGTTAGGTTTCGCCACCAGGGTGGATAAGAATCCTCGAGGAGCAATGTGAAGGTTAAGCTTGCGAAATTCCTCGTGGAGAAGTGGTTGACTTTGTTGTAACATCAAGTTGTTACAATAAGATTTACGACTTAGCGCATCAGCCATGACATTGGCTTTACCCTGGGTGTAAGTTATTCCTAAGTCATAATCCGTAATCAACTCGACCCAACGTCTTTGCCTGAGATTCAAATCCGGTTGGGTGAAGATGTACTTCAGACTTTGGTGATCGGTGTAAATTTCGCAACGATTACCGGGAAGGTAATGTCGCCATGTTTTGAGTGCATGGACCACAGCTGCAAGCTCTAGATCATGTGTGGGATAATTATCCTCATGTGGACGCAACTGTCGAGAAGCGTAGGCAATCACATGACGATCTTGCATGAGTATGCAACCTAGTCCTTGTCGCGAGGCGTCGCAATAGATAACAAAGTCCTTAGAAAAATCTGGTGGCACAAGTACGGGAGCAGATGTCAGGCGTCTTTTCAGTTCCTGAAAGCTGAGATCGCACTGTGGGCTCCACTCGAACTTTTTATCTTTCTTGAGAAGTTCAGTTAGAGGTTTAGCAACCTTGGAGAAATTCTCGACGAAGCGGCGACAATAGCTCGCTAAGCCAAGAAAACTCCGAACTTGCTTGACTGTTTCAGGTGGAGTCCAATCAAGGATGGCTTGAACTCGCTCGGGATTGACAGCAATACCCTTACCAGAGATTACGTGGCCTAGATAGGTCACTTCTGGCAACCAAAATTCACACTTGGAGAATTTGGCATAAAGACGATGCTCTCGAAGTTTCATCAATACTAGCCTTAGATGCTCGGCATGTTCTTCCTCATTCTTGGAGTAGATGAGTATATCATCGAGGTATACCATGACGAATTTATCCAAATACTCCATGAAGATCGAGTTCATTAACCGAGAGAAGGTGGCTGGAGCATTGGTTAAACCGAAGGACATGACGGTGTACTCGTATTGGCCATAACGAGTAACAAAGGCCGTTTTAGGAATGTCCCCGTTCTTGATTTTGATTTGATGGTAGCCCAACCGCAAATCCATTTTGGAAAAGACTGAGGATCCAGCGAGCTGATCATACAGATCGTTGATCCTGGGGAGCGGATACTTGTTCTTGATTGTGACCAAGTTGACAGGTCGGTAATCTACAACCATCCGATCCGTTCCATCCTTCTTCTTGACGAAGAGGACGGGGCAAGCCCATGGAGATGAACTAGGATGGATGAAACCCTTTTTCAAGGACTCATCGAGTTGTTTCTTAAGCTCGGCTAGTTCTAGGGGTGCCATCTTATAGGGTCTTCTAGAGATTGGGACGGTTCCTGGAACAAGGTCTATCACGAACTCGACATCCCTGTCAGGTGGAACACCTGGCAGTTCTTCTGGAAAGACATCCGGGAAGTCGCGGACTACCGGAATATCTTCAAGGTCTGGAAGAGGGTTGGCATTTAGGGAGTAGAGCTGACGCTTAGACACTCGGGTCAAAACATTGACTGTCTTGCCCGATGGATGGGTGAGTTGAACAGTTCTAGAAGAGCAATCAATCCTAGCATAATGGGCTGACATCCAGTCCATACCCAAGATGATGTTTATGTCCGAGGACTTGAGAGCTATCAGTGATGCAAGGAAGACCAATCTATCGACAAGAATTCCATTTCCATGGCTTATTCTAGAGGTTTGCCATCTAGAACCAGGGGTTTGAATTGCCATGGAGGTGGGCATGTCACAAAAGGTGGTGTCGTGCAATCGAGCATAGCTCTCGGAGATAAAAGAATGAGATGCTCCAGTATCAAAAAGAACAGTTGCCGGATGGCAGTTAACAAGGAGCGTACCAAGGACGACGTTGGGATCCTCATGAGTTTCTTCAGCTGAGACATAGTTGACATGGCCACGTGCAGTGGTGGCTGGCTTAGCGTAATATGTCTTTCTCGCTGGCTTGTCACGACCAACGGACTTGCCGGGCTGATTGGGGTTGTTGTTCTGGGGACACTCACGTATGTAATGACCCGTCTCTCCACACTTGAAGCATGTCACAACATTGGGGCGTGGAGCAGCATTAGCAGCGGGGCCACCATAGGCTTTGGACGGTGCAAACTGCTGATTGGGGCGAGGCGCCTCAAAGGATGGCCTCGGAGTGAACCTGGGTGGCAGGGCTGTGTTTGGAATCCACACCCGGCGCTTCTGATGTCCAGAACCGGATGACGAACCAAAGTCACGGGAGTGCTTGCGTGAGGCGTCATAATCAGTCTGACCTGTCTCAGCAGTGATGGCCTTATTCACCAACTTCTGAAAAGAGGTGCACTCGTGCAGACGAAGATCACGACGAAGCTCGGGGCTAAGTCCCTTGCGGAACCTTGCCTGTTTCTTGGCGTCGGTGGATACCTCTTCAGGAGCATATCGTGCTAGATTTCCAAACTCACGGCTGTATGCATCCACGGTCAGTCTACCTTGGGTGAAATTGCAGAACTCCTCCCTCTTACGATCCATGAGACCTTCCGGGATGTGATGCTCACGGAAAGCCTCACTGAAGTCAGCCCAAGTGGTAATCTGGCCAGCCGGGCGCATGGCCTCATAGTTTCCCCACCAAAGGCTAGCAGGGCCTTCGAGGTGATAGGCAGCGTAGATAACCTTATCAGCTTCGGCTACGTTGGCAGAACGTAGCTTATTGGTGATGCTGCGAAGCCAATCATCCGCAGCGAGGGGCTCGACGGAATGATGGAATGTCGGTGGGTACAACTTGATCAAGTCATTGATTGACACCAATTCGTTCCTCTGATGACGTGCAGTATTCTCCTCAATGCGGGCTAGCAAGCGGTTGGTCTCACGCTTGTTTCTTTCTGCCTCCAGCATAACTTCGGCCAGAGAAGGCGGGTGAGGCAGATTCCCATCCCTAGCTGCACTGGCTCCACCCTGCTCCGGGGCAGCAGGGTTGTTGCGGGTATTAACCATCCTAGGAGAGACAAGACAACGGCTTAGACAAGGATGGCAAAATGCTGGCAAGGAAGTGCAGAATGTAATGGACGACATGAAATGCTGAGATGGTCCTTTGCACGACATGGTAATATAGAAACTGCCATATATATACCATCGGTCATACACACCGTACATAGTTTAGTACAAGCCCAGGCTAAAGTACAACTACGGTGAAAGACGTTACATCTCATCGGAGTCATTCCAAGCTCCTATACATTATTTTTCTACACCTTCGGAACGTGATACACACCAAGTCGTATCCCACAAGTCACGCAGGACTGTGGAAAATACAACTGTTACAATACTAGTGAAGCTGCTACCAACTCAGACGCCTCCGTAGTAATCTTCATAGAGATTACCACCATGTCCTGGGAGCTGAACATGATCATCTGGAAACAGTCGGTCCTGTGGAGCTTGCGGTCCAAAAGGACTCGGATGTGGCCTTGGTCCAACAAACGGTGGCAGACGGGGTCCACGGGGAGGGGTGATGCCTCCTACATCACGCCAGTCCATACAATCTGGCAGACCAGACCGCACGGGGTACAAGTCCCTCATGTCCATATACCCAGCCTGCACGGCGGGTGCAAACCATGTCAGAGTGGCCCAGTGATCAGAACGAGTGTTGAAGAGCTCCATTTGCAAGGCACGATTCTCACGGTCCTTGTCCTCAAGCAACTCGATGGTGGTGCGGAGTAGTGAATCCTCATGGATAGAGTCAGTGTAAAGGGCCAGATAGTACCCTTGTGCCCCAGGGAGTGATGCTGGCATATAGCGGAAATCAGTGTTCCGAAGCAAGGCAAGTCTGGCTCGCATGACGGTCATCATCGAATAAGCAGCGTCCTGCACGGACATCTCGATGGTAACCCCAAGTCCATATGAGCAATGGAGGGGTTCAGTAGCTCCAGGATAGGAAGGGTATATCCTGACTGTACAAAGGTATTGGCTTTGATTAAAGTCTCGAAACTGCTCTTCGACGGTATACTCTGGATACCATCGATAGCCTGTCTCGATCATCACTCGGACCAGCATGGCCGTGTGACCAGGTACATCGAGGCACCGAGTCAGACGAACCACTTGATTCTGGGTGCGAGTGGCCATCTGGAAACACGAAATAAGGCAAAGGCATTAGAATTTTCTAGGAGAAATCGGACAGCATAACGGCTGTAAATGCTCAGAAAAAGATTTGAGACATTCACAACAGTTTGCAAGCCACTCAACAACATCATATCAAGGTTCTGGTTCAACTGACAACATACTAGAAGTAGTAGAAACTGAACTGAGGCTTGTAACCAACAATCCTATAAGTTACTACGGATTAGTAACACGTGAACCTGATAGAGAGAAGAGAGCCTAGTCCTTAACCCACGTAGAAAGAGAAAAGGATGACTCAGATCAGAGGGCATAAGGTAAAGGAGTAAAAAGAGCCTTACGTCCCTCCCACAATCAATTCCCCTACATATAACTAAAGCATTTCTAGACTCGACATCGACCAGTTTGGCTCAACGAACCTGCAGGCAGTCCGGCTCTGATACCAACGCTGTCAGGACCCCGATTCTAAGTCACACCGATCTAGCCTGTAACACCTCATATCACTTTGCGCCCTCACGCACGGTATTCCCACGGGTGTCGCCTTACCATGGCCCGGGACCGTTTGCGCCTTTTGGCTCACGTATATGATAGTGTTGCTAGCATCCATATGACAGAGAACCCGGGCCGACATGGCTAGTCGTGAACCCAAAGCGGCGCTAACTTACGGGGATAGGCATACCTGAATCAACATCGAGCATGTCGGTCAGCAGCGTGTGAATCCGGGCTGTAGCACTGGGCTAGCAGGACTCCGGGAAACCGGGCTGTAGCAGGCTAGGCAGGACTCCGGATATCACCGCGTGACATTTCCCCGAAGGGACAGACACAGGAACGAAGTGAAACACATGCCGGCCAGTCTAAGTGTTCCGGAGCAGCAGTGCTGGGCTAGCAGGACTCCGGTAAACCGGGCTGTAGCGGACTACCAAGGCTCAGTGGAGACACCAGACTACATTTCCCCATAAGAGAGGCTGCCAAGGATAAACAACTAGATAGTCGGATCCCACACATACCAAGCATTTCAATCATACACACAATATGCTCGATATGTGTAAATACAACATGGCATCACAACAAAACTCTACAACTCAAAGTACTTTATTTAAAGGCTCCGGGGAGCCATACATAACATGTTCATACAGATAGGGGTCACACGACCCGACACTCAAATCATACAAACATACAAGCACATGCGGAAGCAACTAGTCTGAGTACAGACACTAGAAAGAAAGAAGGCTTGACGAAGCCTGTCTATCTACATAGGCCCTTCACAAGCTCAGATCACCACCTGGGTGGCAAGTCACTCATCAACGTCGAGATCTACATAGAACCCATCGGAGGGGGCGGTGTTCTCGTCTGCAACAATTATTAAAGCAACATGAGTACAAAGGTACTCAGCAAGTCTTACAACAGATCCTAATATATATGCACATTCTCAAGAAGGGTGGTGGAGTTATTGCAGCAAGCCAGCTTTGACTCTTGGCTACACTATCCTACGAGACACCACTTGAGAAATTAGTTTTCGCACACGAGTCCACTAATCACCATCACAATATTCCTCCGTGGATCCTCCCTCGTAATCCTACGAGAGGGCCATCCGCGGTACTCACACTTATCTTGAGTCTTTTAGTAGTAACCATTAACTTGTCTATGAACTGCATAAGTGACCAAGTAGTCCTTTACCGCGGACGCGGCTATTTGAATAGTTTTATACCCTACAGGGGTGTACTTCGTCACACATGTCTCCACCACTTAGCGTCTGCACACGACATGTGCTCGGCAGACTTCAAGCGAAAGCCGACGTGGGTGTAGACCACGACCTGACTAACCACACAAGTCTCTAGTCCAGGTTTATCGCCTATTCGGGTTCCATCCGCAAGGAAATCCGGCCAGGGTGTCCTCAACGGCCCCAAACGATGTGTGCAGGGTTCCCGAGACACCAAACGGGCAACTCGGTACACCGGCCACGTGCCTACCGCATCACAGCCCACCCCTAAGGTCAGCGCTGCGCACGGCCTCCAGCAACTACAAACACCAGTAACTACTTGCAACTCCTGGACAGAGGACGAGAGGGGTCAGTAAGTCAAGCGGGGTCATATTTCAGGGCCCAACGTGTGGTAGTAGCTGAATCTTAAATCACGCATACAGATCTCAGTTCTTAAGGACGGCCTCAATGAAACAACCCACCATGTACTCCTACATGGCCTTCCATCGATACCTTTACCAAATCATGTTCAACACTTCACTCTCATTACCGACACAACCATTCACTCTAGTTCATCACCCTGATGAGCCAGACCTGACACAATTCTAAGCATAGCAGGCATAGCATGGTAGGAAACACAGACTTGGCTCAATCAACTCCTACACATGCTAGTGGGTTTCATCTAGTTACTGTGGCAATGACAGGTCATGCAGAGGATATGGGTTCAACTACCGCAACACACAGCAGTTTGAAACGCGTTGTCTTAATGCAGTAAACGAGAGCAGAAGCGAGAAGATGGGTTGGTATCGAAATGATCAATGGGGTTGCTTGCCTGACAGAGTGGTAGTGGAATACTGCCCTTCAGTTGGATACTCGTGAATATCCTCGGAGGCAGAACCTACCACGAAGAACACATCGAAACACAATCATCACATGGCAATATGCAACAATATGATGCATGCTATGACATGGCAAAATGAGTGTGTTTGGGCTAATGCATCTTAGAACAGGTTGGTTTGAGTTCATTTGAATCAAGGATTCAAATGCAAACCCAAAATAAGAGGTCATATTAGTGCATTAACTTGTTTCATCTAATCAGCAAGGTTAAAGTGTTCTGACATGCATGAAACCAGTACAGATGGAAAGATTGGATTTTTCTGATCCAAATTCATATATAATTTGTTTGATTTGGAGCTACAGATTAATTTCTATGAATTTTTGAAGTTTGTAGAATTTTCTGGAATTTCCTGAATAAAAATAAATCCAGAGAAATACTTATTGCGTCAGCATTGCGTCAGGATGACGTCAGCGGTCAACGGGGCCGGTCCAGGTCAAACCTGGCCAGTGGGTCCCGCGTGTCAGTGTCATTAGTCTAACTAATTTTTTGTTTAGTCCTAATCCTAAATTAATTAGCAGGCGGGTCCCACCTGTCATAGACCCAGGGGGGTCAAACTGGGTCAGCGGGGTCAAACCCGCCGGCGTTTAGCCGCCGGCGAGGCCAGACACGGCGGCGCAGTGCGGGATTCGTGCTCCGGCGACCAAAACGATGGCGGAGCACATCTACGTGATGCGGGGAGTGAGCCGCGTCGAGTGGTGGCAGTGGGTGGAGCTGGGGTGGCCGGAAACGACGCCGACGACGAGCTGTGCGGCTGCCGGAGTTCGGGCGAGTTCGGGCTCGTCGCTAGGGGGCACGGCGAGGTGCGTGGAGTGGTTCTGTGGACTCCTGCGAGTGCGGCGAAGATGATGGCGTGCTCGGAATCGAGCCAACGTGGCTGTGGCCACGACGGCGACGTGCCGAGGCGGCGGCGGGTGCGGCCGAGCTCGGTGCAGTCGATGCAGGGCTCGAGAGCGAGAACGGAAAGGATGGGGAGGTAGCTGAGCTCACGGTGGTCACGACGGAGCAGATGGCGAGGTCGGGGACGAGCTGCTGCGGTGGTGACGGCAAAAGGGATCTCCGGCGACGGCGAGGTCGGGCGAGGCTGTTGCGGTGGTTCCGAGCCGAACAAGCACTCGGGGCTCGGTCTGCTCGATGGAGAGGACGACGACGGAGCTCGTGGACACGGCAGCGCGGCTCGGGGACGACGGTGGACGCGGGTTTCACGGTGGCGCGGCTGCGGCTGCGTCGGCCATGGTGGGGAGAGAGCGAGAGAGAGGAGCAGGGGGGGAATGAGGTGTCTAGGGGGTCGAGGCGATGACGTGGAGGACGTCCAGGCGTCCAGTGGCTCGAGCGGCAAGCAGCTGGCGCCGTGGCTGGCTCGCGCACGCCGGCGTCACCTCCCTGCCTGCCTGGCGGGGACGAAGCAGCTGGCTGGCATGGGCCAGCACAGTGCTGGGCCGCCAGGTGGGCCGGCTGGTGACTTTGCCAGGTAAGTTTATTTCCTTTTTTTATTTCTGTTTTCTAATTTCTGCAAGTTTGTGGCTTTTCTAAAAATACCTAGGCACTTTCAAAAATCACCAAACTGCTCATGCCCACCGTATAGAGTATATCCAACATGGAACATTTCAGTTTGGGATTATTTGGACATTTAAAATATTTACTAGCATTTAAATGCCCAAATGCAGGTTACATATGATTTAATTCAATGACCTTATGATGACCTAGAAAAATGTGAACCAGTTTTGGCAGAGGTTCTAACCCAAGACAAAAATGATGGACATTTTAGAAGGGCATTTCAGGTTCATTGAAAAAGATTTTAGTAAACCCTAGTTGTTTCCAGGGGGGCTGGGGGTTCTATCATCCCCATTTCAAGTTTCTGGAAAAGCTTAAACATGATGCAACACTCTAATGCCTGAACTAGCTAGGGTGTGACAAAATGTGAAACCTACTTTGTTTGTTTTTGTCTCATTAATAACTTATCTGGTACACTAAACTACAAGTTCAAACTTTCAGCAAGCTATGGAACAAATGATTGAATAGCCACAACCACCTGAAGGTGACGAGGCTACCACAGGCACAATGTCACCTCTTGCTGTAGTGCGTCAGTATCTCTCGACTAACAGTACAAAAAGCACCTTCATGAGTAATTCTGGGTTGGTTGTCAAGGTAACCTCGTCCAAATCGCCTACTGAACAAATCTTCCGGCTAGACAGAGTGATATATCTGTGCTCCAGACACAAGTCCAATCCCTAATGGAGGTCATTTTGGAAACAAGAATAGTGGTTGACAAATGTCGTCAAGATATGAATGGTTTTGAAACTAGACTATCAGACATTTGCTTCATTGTTCAAGAGCAATGGCGGAAAAAAGGGGAAGATCATGCTGCTCCATCAGATTCTACAGCCTAAAACATTAGCACTCAGGTAAAATAATATGTGCTTCTATACATCTGATGGTGCTTTTATCTGCAAGGACTGTAAACTTTATGCCAACAGGCCTTTTGTTGTATGGCTGGAATTTATTTTGTTGTGATACAGCATTTATCGTGCTGCCAAAGGCTGTAGAAATACGATGCTATTTTTGTATAGTGTAGGTTTATCTTAGTAATGTATTCGTCCGAGAGCTTCGTAGGAGCCCAACGTGCCAACATTTGTCGGACCCACAATTCCAATTGGGCTAAAAATGATTATGGGTCGTAATTTGCATGTAGCCCACTAAAAATATCTGGGCCTAAATCAGCATAAGCTTTCTTATTTTTGGTAGGCCTGTGCCCACAGTGGGCCTTTAACAGGCTTAAACATGGGCCTTTAATAGGCCGAAAGTGAGATTGGGCCCTGATTGTGCCAAATAACCCACTGGTCATTAGCAGGCCGAAATGTATCTTAGCTCATGGTGGCCCATTTACAATGCGGATCGTTCATAGCCCGAAATTCAGACAGGCCGAAAATGTGCCGACCTACTACACGGGCCTTTACCAGGCTGGAAGTGCGGTCGGGCTTGATTAGTATCAGTTTTATATGGCCCGTTAATAGGCCCGATGTGACGTTGGGCCACATATGGCCCATGGATTTCGTCCGACATTAATAGGCCAAAAAACACAATAGGCTGGAAGTGGCCCAAATCTACAGTGGGCCTCTAACAGGCCGAATGTCAGACATGGCCAAATATGACCCAATTCCTGCACGGTAGTTTATGGGCTGAAAGTTTCAATGGCCAATAAATGGGCCCAAATGAAGCAGGACCTTTAACAGGCCGGAAACACACCGGGCCGTAATTCGGCCCAAATACTTAGCGAACTGTTAACGGGCCAGAAGTGACCATGGGCCACAATGATGACAAGCCTAGAACGGATGTTGACGGGCCGATTTGACACTAGTCGTACGGGCCTTAACTGCGAATGGGACGTCTTCAAGCAGGCCGTTAATGGGCCAGCCCGATAATTTTGACTGGGCCAGCCTTTTTAACCTAAATGGGCCGCTGTTGAGCCTTGCCACGTGTTGACATATCATAGGCGCCTCATGTCCATTGGGCGGTTGACATCTATCCTTCTGAGGTGCTGACACGTGGTTGTTATAGCCAATGAGAATTTTACACGTGGAAAATCCTCATTGGTCCCACCTGTTAACGGGTTATCGGATCCAAACCGGAACCCAATAGCTTAACGGCGACCCGTTACGGTGGATGCCACGTGTCGGTTACCCTTGACGAAAGCACTTCCATGACGTGCCATTTATTTTCATGGAAGTGGACACTTCCGTGATGAAAATTTTCGTATTGTCATGGAACACATCTATGATAGCACAGGTATGACTATCTTGATTCTGTCATAAAATCGTCATGGATGTACATGCATGACAGAAAACGTGACCTACTGTGACAAACATGTATCATCACAGAAGTTTATTTTTTTGTAGTGGACCCACCGGGTCGAACCGTACGTAGGGTTGTCTCTCTGGTAGCGAACGTGTACGTACATACTGGTCGATCGGTCTCTCTACAAGGATGAACCATGGCCAAGCAAGGAGCGGCACATGTGACGTAGCAGTTGAGGCAGTCCTGTATAAATTATGTACACGTACGTATAACCACGTTGCAAGAAAATAAATACGGCTACGTACGTACATACGGGCAGGGTCTCGAACGCGTACAGTGATGGCGTCTTGTTCATCGGCAGCCAACCGGCTGGATCGGAATGAAGAAACTACGTCGTGTTCATCGGGAGTGAACGGAATGCGTCGTGTTCATCGGGAGCCAACCGGCTTGGATGGAACAGCCGAAACAAGGTCTGGCGTACCGCAGAACGGAGGAAACGACCTTCTGTTCGACCGTGTACGGTTGAAACGGGGTCCTGTTCATCGGGAAGGGTCTGGTGTGCCGCAAAACGAAGGAAACGGACTTCTGTTCGAGTACCTACGGTCAAAATGGGGTATTGTTGATCGGGAGGGGTGTGGCGTACCGCAAAATGGAGGAAACGGACTTCTGTTGGAGCGCCTATGGTCGAAATGGGGGTCCTGTTCATCCACCGTCTACTGCCTCGCTCCAGCCTCCACGGGCTACTATTCATCCACCGTCGACTTCCTCTAGCCTCCACCAGCTACTGTTCATCCAAGGAGGTACTGTTCATCCAGCCTCCATCGGCTACTATTCATAGAGCCTCCACGGGGTCCTGTTCATCCACCCCCAACCGGCTGGGGTGCGGCTACCTCCTCGGGGTCCTGTTCATCTAGCGGCAACGGCCTACTACCACGGGGTCCTGTTCATCCAACCCCCACCGGGAACTGTTCATCCACAGCCAACCAACCAGCTCGACTCACCACGTCTCGACTCGTTCTACGTATCGCGGGCACAGTAGCAACGGTCACTGTTCATCGAGAGGCAACCCAACACCGGCTGGCTACGTCTCGCACGGGGGCTCAATCGGCTTCAGTAAGCAGCAGCAGTGATCGATCGCTCGGGTTCAGTTAGCAGCAGCAGTGAAGGAATCGCTCGGGTTCAGTCAGCAGCGAATGAATCGCTCGGGTTCAGTTAACAGCCAAGGGATCGATCGCTCGGGTTTAGTAATGTAGCTAGTGCGATCGCTCTGGTTCAGTTAGCCAATGCCTCGCACACACGCACGTGTACGAGAGAAACGCGTAAACCTCCGTGCAACGCTCGGCCCCGACCACCTACCGTAACCGGGAACTCCCCGAAATTTTCCTCGCCCTCGCTTCTACCATGATTTTTCCCGTCATGGACGGCCCAAAGAATGTCATGTAGGTGCATCCCCGGCCCGCCCAGGACGAAAAGCCCATTTTTTGTCATGATTTTTTGTCATAGAAGCAGGAGCCCACCACATCTATGATGATACGTGCTTTTGTCACAATTATCGTCATAGAAGTGTCATAAGCATGACAAAAAAAATTTCTTCGGCCCAAAATGTCATAGATGTGTCTTTTTTTGTAGTGAGGGTTCTCATCGGATGGGGCGGTATTCTTGCAATAAAACCAAGTCCTGACCCATCCCTTAGGGTGACTTGGCAGGGTAGCTGAAGGAAAACAGCCGTCTCTGCGTCTCTGGATTGAAATTCCGCCGAGTTCTAAGCTCGGGCCATACGCACACTCTGTTGGGCGGTTCATATAGAAAAATTCCTTAAAGAGAGCAATGGTGGGCTCTATTTGCAGATATGCTTTGCATAGGATTTGAATGTGGCAGATATTGGATATGGAATTTGGACCCAAGTCTTGAGGATGAAGATTGAAGTAGCTCAAGATGTCCCAAAAGAATTCTGACTCGGGCGGAGTTAAACCTCTAAGGATATGGTCGGTAAAAACCACAACTTCTCCTTCGCCGGGTCGAGGAACATCATCCCCTTGGCCGGCTCACCAGCTAATTTCTTCTTGAGGCACCAGAAGACCTTGGTCTTGATAATCTTTAAGGATGAGCTCAGATACTTGGGAAGGCACCCAATTGCAAATGGTGGATTTCGACATATTAAGTCACCTAAATACAATAGAAGGCTGTGGAGATATAAATGGCGGGTTACTCAAGAAATAATGACTCATCACTACAGTGATATGAGCAAAACAACATAATAAATAAGTCACCTTAAACGGTGAACCGGCTCCGACTTAGCAACAGAGGCAGTTTCTCAATACCTGGCGAGTTATGATATGATGGTATGCCGCCCAAGATACGAAGGCGAGTTAACTAAAAGTTGGGGATTGCTAAAGTTCCGGCTAAGTGTGGTATAAACAAGTTTCAACTAAATCAGCTACAATTTTGGATCTACATGCAGTTTGAAAAAGGTAAATAATTGCTAAACCTAATGGTAGCAGCGGAGCTACTGACGAACTGTTCGTAGATTCTAGAGGAAGCATAGTCTATTCAGATGCAAGACCGATATTGAATCTATTGCCGCAATGTTTCTATGGGCATCTCAGAGGAAAGTACAAAGATCTACGTAAAATGTGATGAACAAGAATGGATGAACGCCGATGAACTTCATGAACTCAGGCAACCTAGTATGGATCTGAGAAGGAGAGATATGTATACCTGGCTGCGGCAACAGAAGGCGGAGGGGTACCGCTGAACTCCGGCGAAGGCAGGGTGGCGCTGTGCTCCCGAATGAGGCGACTGGTGAAGGTCGACGGGCGCGGCAGAGCTCCGGTCACAGAAAGCTTTGAGAGGAAGAAGAAGAAGCGGAGGAGATGATGTAAAAATGAGAAAAAGAACCCCCCGTGCGTATTTATAAGGGGGAGGTAACAGTAAATGGTAGGTGCGAATATCGAGGAGGCACAGTAACTTTTGGAACAAAAAGGCGCCTCGATTTTTGGGATAAATGGATATACACAAGATTCGTTATGACATCATAAGAGGTTCCCCAAATTTGCGGAGATGACATCATCATTTCATATGGCGGGTTGTGAAGTTTTTCAAACTGAGAGTATGAGGGTCAAAGGGAAGACTCGTCAGACTAACAGATTGTCAGTGCAACAAACCCCTGGTGTATGTTGCCCTGACTGTACATAGGCTCAAGGTCAAGGTTCTAGCATCCAAGACAAGGCTAGGCAGGAGAGATAGCTCTTTGAGGAATCAAAGGGCGGATCAAGAAGACCAAGACAAGCCTAGACAGTGAGATATCACCAAGGGAAAAGCCTCCCTTGCCAGGCAGGCGAGCCTGGTCAGGTCGAGGTAACCCAAGAGCAAGTCCCAAGACCTCCCCGGCAAGGGTTGCCGGGATGCTGGCGGCCTGCTATCCCACCAGGGTTCCACCGCTCCACCTCACAGTGACACAAGTCGCTTATCGGTGAGGTGTCGAGCCCCCAAGTGGATAAGTGGCAGTCATTCAGCACGTGGCAGCCATTTCTGATGAAGATCACCCCTAAATGACACCCGTCCAGAGGCGTGTCACGCAGGCAGGCGAGAAGGTGGTTAGATGGCACAGCAAGGCTTGCCGGCTGCATCCACGACGTGACACTAAGCGGTGCATTTAATGCACCTTGTCCTATCTGCAGAGTTAGGTATGATAGCACTGTGGCTATCTAATCACTGGATAATGACTGTTTTGCATTGTGGTAACCCCTTGACCTATAAAAGGAGGATCGTGGCAACCTTAGAGAGGATTTGGACCCTTGTACACTCATACGTGCGTAGCTGCTCTCCCCGAGGCGACCTTGCCAGGCTTGAGTACTGCGTGTTCGTCATGGTCTTCCACTCAATCCACCAAAGCAGGAGTAGGGTTTTACGCCTCGCGGTGGCCTGAACTTGGGTAAAAACCACCCGCGTCACCATTAGCATGCTGCTCTACGACCTCCGCTCTTTGTGCAACATGCCCTTCCCCCTTGCTGAACCACAAAGGGGCCGATGGCCCCATAGGTGATTGTGTCGAGCCACGACATCTTTGGCGCACCAGGTAGGGGGGAGCGCTTGTGCGAACCTGAGGACGTAAACAGCGCGTCGATCTTCATCACCATCTCCTTCGACAACGGCGTCATCACCCATGGTGCCCAAGAAAAAGTCTGGTGCAGCAGCCCGTCCTTCCACCTCGAAGGCCCTCTCGCATGCAGCCGCCGATCCCATGGGGTCTGCGGTAGCATTGGGGGACGCGAACGCCATGGGGGACGCGACCGGCGCAGGCGGCGCCATCGTCGTTCCTCCCACGGCTGAGGTGGGAGCAGGAGGAGCCGGAGGAGGACAGCGTCAACTAACGTCCTAGCGGCCAAGCTCCACAAGATGCGGGAGAGGAGAACATCCAATTCCCGCCTCTCCACCTCACTGGAGAACGCAGCCGCAACGATGGCGCCCACTCCGGCATGAACCGCGACCTCCTAGCTGCCCTACTATGGGTGCAACTACGAGGCACACGCCTTCCCCAGTACAAGGCAATCAAGATGAAGCGCCGAATAGAGCCGTCAACCCCCAAGCGCGTCCTTCTTGTCGTCACGTCGCCCTTGCAACTGGTTCGCGATGACGAGAACGTGACGCCGCCACTACCGGTACCGTCAGGAGTCAGGCGACGTCGCGATCTGCGTCATCGTCCATGCCGAGTACTGCTTCGGAGGCCATGGCTCGAGCCCAGCTCCTGTTGAGATTCCTGCCAGCGACCGACAAAATGGATGAATGGAGAGCCACCATTCAAAGTTTGATTGGTTTCGCTGAGGCAGGGGGGTCGCAACGAGCGGGCTCGCCACGGCATCCGCAGGCGGTCACAACTGCCCGACCCGCTGGCCGTGCTGAAGGGGCCAACCTCATGGTGCAGTCCCCCCACGACTGCCAGCGCAGGGGCCGCAGCCAGAGCCGCACAACCAAGAACACGACGAGGTGTCGATGGCTTCATCTGATCCTCGAGCCCATCGAGATCAGCGGCAGGTCTTGGAGGACAGGCGGAGGGAAGACGAGCGCGTTACCATAGAACGACGCCGCAAAACCCACCGCCAGTCTAACAGGCACAATGGCCCCAACGTCGACGAGCCTGCGCCCGGTGGAGACGGATACCTACCCTTCGAGGTTGGGTGTCCTGCCTTCACTCGCGAGTTGCGGCAAGTCCGTTGGCCATCTGCCCGTACGTTGAAGCCAGAGATACCAGAGAAATACGATGGAAGACTGAACCCAGCGGAGTTCTTGACCATCTACACCATTGCTGTTCAAGCCGCTAGGGGAAGAGATGAAAATGTATTCACCAACTACTTCCCTTTGGCGCTCAAGCCAAATGTGAGGTCGTGGCTGATGCACTTGCCGGAGAACTCCATCTCGACTTGGGCTGATCTGTGCCACGAGTTTGTTGGTGCCTTCATGGGCGGCCATCCAGAACCATGGCGGCCCAGCGATTTGCAGCTCCTTCCACAAAAGGAAGGGGAGCGTTTACGTAAGTACATGCAGAGGTTCAGCCGGGTGCACAGGAACATTCCAGATATCCACCCGGCAGCTGTGATTGCCGCGTTCCAGTCCAATGTGCGCAACTGCAGGATAGGTTCCAAAATGAACGTCCAGTTGCCCAAGACTGTGAACAAGCTTTACACCTTGGCGGATAAGTGTGCCCGTACGGAGGAGGGGAGGCATCTCCCTGGAGAAGAGGATGGCGTTGATGTCGACTCGGAAGATGACAACAATGTCGCCGACCAGAAGAAGAAGAACAAGAAACGCAACAAGAAGCGCAAGGAGAAAGCAGTGCTGGCTGTCGAGGGGTCGGGTACTCCGAGTACCGGCAAGAAGGCCAAGGCCGAAGCCCCCGGCAAGGAGGTTGTCGTGTGCGCCGACTGTCAGGAGGCCGAGAAGGCTGGGAAGGCTGACGGGCCATACTGCAAGATCCATCGAACCAAAGGCCATGATCTCCAAGAATGTCACCAAGTTGAGCAACTCGTCAAGAAGCAGAAGGCTGAATACGAGAAGCGTGATAGGGAGAGAGACCAAGATGTCGTTGGCGGGAAGGGCCGAGGTGGTCGATGAGGCCGCCCCGGCAAGGTCCCCCAACATCTGGGAAATCCCGCTAGAGGCCATGAGAAGAAGGAGTGTGGTGACGAAAGTGATGAAGGGGATGAAGAGGAAACCAGTGAGCAAGAGTTTCAGAAAGCCACTGGCGCCCTATGCATTGACGGAGGCGCATCCTTGCACTCTTCTCACCCCCAACTGAAACAATGGGCGCGTGAGGTAAATGCTATGGAGCCAGCGGCGGACTCCCAGAAACCACTCAAATGGTCTCGCACACCCATCATCTTTGACGAAGAGGATCACCCTGACCGCACCACTGCGGTAGGGTGCTTGCCGTTGTTGGTTTCACCAACAATACACAACCTCAAGGTCACAAAGATGTTGGTTGACGGTGGGGCCGGGTTGAATCTGATTTCCCCCAAGGTGTTGAGCAAGCTACAGATAACAGATGAAGAGCTCAAAGTTACTAGCACGTTTCAAGGAATCAACCCCGGCAGGAGTCATCCAAAGGGGAAGATCACGCTGCCGGTGACGTTTGGAGGGGAGTCAAACTACCGGACTGAGAAGATCGTGTTTGATGTGGCCAAACTTCCATTGCCCTATAATGGGATACTCGGGCAAACTGCCCTGGCAAAGTTCATGGCGGCATCCCACTATGCCTACAACACCCTGAAGATGCCAGGACCGATGGGCGTCATTTCTATCCCATCAGACAAGAAGGACGTGATCATATGCGTAGACAAGATGTACTGGGAGGCGGTCGCTACTGAGGCCGCGGAAGCTGCAATCCCCGCCAAGGAAAACAAACAAGGGAGAAAAGCTAGCAAGGATGACAGCAAGGAATCTGGGAAGCGCGCCTCTCCGGAGTACGCTGCACCCATCGATGATTTGCCGGAGAGTTCTACTAGCAAGAGATCCAAGGTTGCTGCACCCGCTGTGAAGAAGGTCCCGGCAGGGCTGGTTGGCGCTGATGGTACATTCACTATCAGCTCCACCCTTGATGACAAATAGGAAAGCGCGCTTGTTGTCTTCCTATGGGCGAATGTCGATGTGTTTGCTTGGCAACCATCTGACATCCCCGGTGTTCCCAGGGAGGTAATCGAGCACCACCTTGCTGTCTGCCCTCATGCCCGGCCCGTCAATTAGAAGGTCCGGAAGCAAGCCTTGGAGCGGCAGTAGTCCATTGCTGAGGAGATCAAGAAACTTGAGGCAGCTGGTTTGGTTAGAGGAGTATTGCACCCAACATGGTTGGCAAATCCAGTGGTGGTGCGCAAGGCGAATGGGAAATGGAGGCTTTGCATAGATTTCACAGATCTGAATAAAGCATGCCTGAAGGACCCGTTCCCCTTGCCGCGCATCGACCAGATTGTGGATTCCACCTCCGGCTATGATCTGATTTCCTTCTTGGATGCCTACTCCGGGTACCACCAGATTTTCATGTCCAAAGAAGACGAGGAGAAGACAACGTTCATAACCCCCTGTGGCACGTACTGCTTCATATGGATGCCCTTCGAATTAAAGAGCGCTGGATCCACTTTTGCAAGAGCAGTGCAGATAGGGTTTGAGTCTCAGCTACACAGGAATATTGAAGCTTACATGGATGACATAGTGGTCAAAACCAAGGACAAGTCAACTCTCATTCAGGACTTGGAAGAGACCTTTGCAAATCTGCGCAAGATCAACTTCAAGCTAAACCCAGAGAAGTGTGTGTTTGGCATTCCTTCCGGCAAGCTACTTGGTTTCTTCGTGTCCCATCAGGGGATAGAGGCCAACCCCGACAAGATCAAGGCAATCGAGCAGATTCAAGCACCCAAGACAGTTAAAGATGTGAGGCGTTTGACTGGATGTGTTGCTGTGCTAAGCAGGTTCATTTCCAAGTATGTCGAGCGCGCCTTGCCGTTCTTCAAAATTTTGAAGAAGGCAGGGCCCGTGGAGTGGACCCCGGAGGCAGAAGCTGCGCTGCAAGATTTGAAGACCTATCTTTCCTCTGTTCCCACCTTAGTCGCTCCTAAACCGCAAGAGCCGTTGCTGCTATACATAGCAGCAACCAATCAAGTGGTTAGTGCAGCGCAGGTGGCGCAGCGGGAAGTAGATGAAGGAGCAGCCGTGGCTACCATCCTCATCGGAGGGGAAAGTGAACTCATCCCAGCAAGGTCAGATGCAAATCAGGACAAAGAGGAGCGAAGCGACGGAGACAATTCCAGGATCACAGCAAGGAAAAAGGTGGTGCAGTGGCCAGTGTACTTTGTCAGCTCCCTACTGCAAGGGGCTAGATCAAGGTATTTTGGCATGCAAAAGTTGATCTTTGGCCTCATCATGGAGGAAACTGCGCCATTACTTCCAAGCCCATGAGATCACGGTTGTCACCCGCTTCCCCTTACAGCGCATACTGAGGAACCCTGAGGCCACCAGCAGAATAGTCGAATGGGCTTTGGAGTTGTCAAGCTTTGGTTTGAAGTTTGAGAGCACATCAACCATTCAGAGCAGGGCACTGGCAGAGTTCATTGCGGAATGGACGCCTACCCTAGACGAAAGAGGCACTGGAAACGGTTATCCTCGACAAGGAAGCACCCCAAGAATGGATAATGTACTTTGATGGTGCCTTCTCACTACAAGGTGTAGGAGCTAGTGCGCTCCTCATCGCACCCACTGGAGAGCACATCAAGTATGTAATCCAGATGCATTTCCCCCAGGAGAAGGCAACTAACAACACTACAGAGTATGAAGGACTCCTTGTCGGGCTCAGGATCGCGACAGAGTTGGGGATTAAGAAGATGGTCATACGAGGAGACTCACAGCTTGTGGTGAGTCAAGTGAACAAGGATTATCAGAGTCCATTGATGGAGGCATACGTAGAGTAAGTGAGAAAGCTGGAGGAGCGCTTTGACGGATTGCAAACAGAGCACCTACCCCGTGCGATAAACAACATTGCTGATCATCTGTAAAGTGCGCTGCGCAAAAGCTTACTGTGGAACCAGGGACTTTTGTTCTCCACCTGACTTAGCCCTCCGTATCCCTGGCAACAATGGCTAGAAAGAGGAGGAAACTAGACTCTGGCAAGCGTATCCTGGCAGAGCTTCCGGAAGCCCCCGGCAGTGAGGTTGGCGGGAACAACTCCACTTCGCTTGGCGAGCAGCACCCTCCCATCGAACTACCAATCCTCGCGGTTGAGGCATGCACTCCCACGAACGAGGAGGAGCCGCTAGCCCTTGTTGTCGAGCCTCAGGCTCCAACTTGGGCGCGGCACATAGTCCATTACCTCCAAACAGGAGAACTTCCCGAAGAGCAAGAAGAAGGTGAAAGAGTAGCCCGGAGGGCCAGTATGTATTAGTTCGTCAATGACGCACTATGCAAAAGGAGGCCCAACGGTGTGAAATTGAAGTGCATTTGCCGAGAAGAGGGGAAGGAACTGTTGGCAGAGATACACGGAGGTATGTGCGGCTCTCATATTGGATCAAGGGCCTTGGTTGGAAAAGCTTTCAGGCAAGGTTTCTACTGGCCCACGGCCCTCCAAGATGCAATCCAGCTAGTCACCAGATGTGAAGCCTGCCAGTTCCACTCCAAGAATATCCATCAACCTGCTCAAGCTCTCCAGACGATCCCTTTGTCATGGCCCTTTTCGGTCTGGGGGCTCGACATGTTGGGCCCCTTCCCCCGTGCTAGCAGGGGCTTTGAGTTCTTGTACGTCGCCATCGACAAGTTCACAAAGTGGCCGGAGGTGGAGCCCGTGAGGAAGGTGACCGCACAGTCAGCTATCAAGTTCCTGAAAGGACTGGTGTGTCGCTTTGTAGTACCCACCAGGGTCATCACTGACAATGGCACCCAGTGCACGAGCCGCGCCTTCATGCAATATGTTCAAGCCCTCGGAAGCAAGGTTTCATTTGCCTCTGTTGCTCATCCCAGAAGCAATGGACAAGCTGAGAGGGCGAACGCTGAAGTGCTGCGAGGGCTCAAGACAAGAACCTTTGATAGGCTATAGAAGTGCGGCAGGCGCTGGATTAACGAGCTGCCGATGGTTCTTTGGTCCCTCCGTACGACACCAAATCGAGCTACCGGTCAGACTCCCTTCTCCCTAGTTTATGGGGCAGAAGCAGTGATCCCCACGGAACTCATATACGGGTCACCTCAAGTACTTGCCTACGATGAAGTAGAGCAAGAGCAGCACCAGCATGATGATGCCGTGCTCCTCGAGGAGAACCGTCTCTGGGCTGTTACGCGTGCTGCACGCTATCAGCAAGCCCTGCGCCGCTATCATAGCCGCAGGGTTCACCCCCGGAGCCTTGAGGAAGGCGACCTTGTCCTTAGGCGTGTTCTATCCGCCAAGGGTGCAAACAAGTTGACGCCGAAGTGGGAAGGCCCTTACCGGGTAGTTCGTGTCACCAGACCTGGCAGTCCGTCTGGAGACCGGAGATGGCATTCAATTGCAAAACTCATGGAATATTGAGCATCTCCGTAAGTTCTACCCGTAAGGCGCGGCTGTCGGGCCCTGCCCGGCAGCCATCCTTTTGTACAAGCCTTGCCGATGCTTCATGTAACCCTTTGTACAAAGCCAGACGCAGACCCTGAGCAGCAAATAAATAAACGAAGCGCTGGGGGCCCCAAAAACTTGCATGCATGCATAGCATAACATGAGCATGGCATGATCACGTAGATAAGGTCATATGCAGCTTTGTTTTCTCTGGACTAAACTGCAGGGCTCTTGCCGCGGATTCGGTCCCAAAAAGAAGAAATAGAAACAAGCCTGCATATCAATCCCCGACAAGCCAAACAGATAAGTTCCTTCTTATCCATACATGTTCTGTAAGAAGCAAAACTTGTGCAAATAGAAACCCTGTCACCTTCGAAGCATGGGTGCTCCTGTCCTTTGACTCGAATGTTGCTTCGATCAAGATGGTTGTAATGGCCTTTGGCGGAGAGGTTTCGATAGGGGGGCTGGTCCCTTTTCATAGTTTTGAGCCCGGCAGGCCAAGCCCCGCGGCAACAAACAAAGGGCACCGGCACGATAGCTTGCCAGAGAAAACTTGTTTACTTGTACGTATAGAGGCATTCCACCTCTGCATGGATGTAATACATGCACAAGTACCCGGCAAAGCTTGTCTTTTTCATTAATGTGCGAATAAGCAAGTACAAATCTTATAGAACACAAACATGGATAAAGAAGATTACATAAGTGCCTCGTAATCCCTTTCTTGTCCCTCTCCTCCTAGGAACTACAACGGGAGGCGAAGAGGGCAAAAGGAGTGCCTGAGCAGAAGCCCAGCCTGACCTTGTCAGAACCCGCGAGACAGAGTCTGACAAGATCGAGAGGGCGCGGGCGAAGGTGATGGATGGGGGGAGCGACTAGGCGACGCCCTGATCACCGCCACCAGGGCCAGCAGGACACGGCAGGGCGAACGAAGCCAGAGCCACGAGGAAGCCTGCTGGGGTCCAGCTGGAAGACTGCTGGAGGAGGCAAGGGTGCCACCCGCACCCAACACCCCGGCAAATTGCCTTGCCAGGGAGGAGATGCAGGTGCAGATGGCGGTGCCGCCGGCTGACGATGACGGTGCGGCTAGTGTTTAGCCGGAGTTGGAGCCCTTGTCCTCCCCACCGGCTCCGTCGTCATCGCCGTCACTGTCCTCCTCGTCGCTATCGCTTGAGGAGGAGCTTTCGTCGTTGGTCGAGCTCTCCGTGCAGCACCCTAAGCGGGCACCTGAGCGTCCGAAGACCTTGACGGAGAGCAGGGTGGCGTCCATTAACTTGAAATGGAGGACGTGTCCGGCCGCCAAGCTATGGGCACGGGCAAAAGTCTTCCAGCCACGCCGGAGAAGCATGACATGAGGAGCGGGGAACTCCATGTCCGCACGCATGCTGCCGTTACAGCAACCCCTCATGTGCAGCCTCAACCCCGGCAGCTGCTCAATCTCCATCACCCTTGCAAATGGAGTAGGAAGCCGAAGACGGTTGTGTGGGGGCCCTCGCAGGTTGACGATGAACTCCAGCGGCTGGTTCCCAACGTGGCCTTCATTGGGGTCCTGAGCAGCCGGAGGAGGTGCGATCAAAGCACCGCCTTGTCCTCCTCGACCCCAAGCGCCACGGCGACCACGTCCTCGTCCTCTCCCGCCTCCCCTCACAACGGGCTCTGCTCCCGCGTCCCCAACAGGAGGAGGGAGGCGCTGTCGAGCAGAAGCCGTCGTTGCCGCCACAAGCGTGCCACCATGACCTCTCCCCCTCACCATGATGGAAAAGCAATGCCGGAAGAGAGGAGGAAGAGATAGGTGTGAGCCAGCACCTTGCCCATGTTCCCTCTTTATAGGCGAACGGGGCCGGGGGCTGGCCCCTCACCAAAGAGACAACCGCCCCGCTCTGCCAATCCGACTCCTCCGCACCACCAACGGCTCGTGGAATCAGGGCCGACCCTGTGGGCCAATCCATGGCGCCTGGCTTTCTGCCATAACGCGCATTTCCGCGCTCCCCGCGTCCGCCACCAACCATGTGCAATGCATGCAGCATATGTGGTGGAAATGCCAGAAGCGGAGAAGCTAGTGGAATGGTAGTTTCCACTCCGTGAACATGGGACGTGGGAAGCCATGGATCGTGGCTTAAAACTCCCCCATAACATCTTGCACGACGCGCGGAAAAACGGAAACTGACTCAAGCGCAGATTAATGAAGAGGCAAAGAAAATATCAAGGGATGAGCGACCACCAACTCTTCGCCTATGTACTAGATAGGGCCTAACCCAACGACGCTCAGCAGCATGTTCGGGCCAGGCTCGGGGGCTCCTGTCGGTGCAACAAACCCCTGGTATATGTTTCCCTGACTATACACATGCTCAAGGGCAAGGTTCCAGCATCCAAGACGAGGACAGGCAGGAGAGATAGCTCTTTGAGGAATCAAAGGGCGGATCATGAAGACCAAGACAAGCCTAGACAGTGAGATATCACCAAGGGAAAATCCTCCCTTGTCGGGCAGGCGAGCTTGGTCAGGTCGAGGTCACCCCAAGAGCAAGTCCCAAGACCTCCCCGACAAGGGTTGCCGGGATGCTGGCGGCCTGCTATCCCGCCAGGGTTCCACCGCTCCACCTCACAGTGACACAAGTCACTTATTGGTGCGGTGTCGAGCCCCCAAGTGGATAAGTGGCAGTCATTCAGCACGTGGCAGCCATTTCTGATGAAGATCACCCCTAAATGACACCCGTCCAGAGGCGTGTCATGCAGGCAGGTGAGAAGGTGGTTAGATGGTACGACAAGGCTTGCTGGCTACATCCACGACATGACACTAAGTGGTGCATTTAATGCACCTTGTCCTTTCTGTAGAGTTAGGTATGATAGCACCGTGGCTATCTAATCACTGGATAATGACTGTTTTGCCATTGTGGTAACCCTTTGACATATAAAAGGAGGGCCGTGGCAACCTTAGAGAGGATTCGGACCCTTGTACACTCATACGCATGTAGCTGCTCTCCCCGAGGCGACCTTGCCGGGCTTGAGTACTGCGCATTCGTCACGGCCTTCCACTCAATCCACCAAAGCAGGAGTAGGGTTTTACGCCTCGTGGCGGCCCGAACCTGGGTAATACCCACCCGCGTCACCATTGTCGTGCTGCTCTACGACCTCTGCTCTTTGTGCAACGTGCCCTTCCCCCTTGCTGAACCACAAAGGGGCCGATGGCCCCATAGGTGATCGTGTCGAGCCACGACACGGATTGAAGATTGACAAGGGTTAGAGTTAGACTCGGTCATGGGTCATGATATGGCCTGGACTCTTGTAAGCCGGAGGCCTCAACCTGTATATAAAGGAGAGTCCCCGGCACAGATAGATCAGGTTACAATCAATCGATAGCTAGGTTAAGCGAATTCGCTCCCTTGTAATCGATACTCAAGCAATAAGCAGAAAAGAAGCAGTAGGCTTTTACCTCCACCGCGAGGGGCCGAACCTGGGTAAACTCGTGTCCTTCGACCCACTCAACCCCGACAAGCTAATCACCATTTGGGATGGCATCACGTCTAAGTCCTCACACTAGGACATCTACCGTGACAAAACCATGACAACCACCTATCAGAACCACACCAAAAATACTTCACGTCTCCATTGCATTTGCGCACTCCAATCCCATCCCTTTACATTCTTGCACTTGCATGATTTACTCTTTCCGTTGCTTGTACTCTTGCTAAGCTTGTGTTGAATGTATTGCATGCCATTAACTTGTGCTAAACTCAACCTTAACTTGAAGAAATTAAAAACTGTCACTTGTGCTTTTTAAGGGTCTAATCACCCCCCTCTAGACCCCTCTTCTTAATCCTTTCAAGGTGCGGCTCGTGAACTGGGTGCCGTTTTCGGTGATGATTCTGTTAGGAACCCCGAAACGGCAAACTAGTCCTTTGAAGAACATGATGACTGACTATGCTGTCACCTTCCTCACTGGCTCCACTTCAGGCCACTTTGTGAACTTGTCGATGGCAACATACAAGAACTCAGAGCCCTCGGTAGCACGGGGGAATGGGCCCAAGATATCGAGCCCCCAGACCAAAAATGACCAGGAGAGAGGGATTGTTTGGAGAGCTTGAGCTAGCTGATGTATATTCTTTGAATGAAATCGGCATGCTTCACAGTTGATTACTAGCTCAGTTGCATCCTGGAGAGCAGTGGGCCAATAGAAGCCCTGCCAGAAAGCCTTGCCGACAAGTGCTCGTGATCCTATGTGGGAGCCACATATGCCTCCATTTATCTCTGCCAACAACCTTAGTCCATCTTCCCGGCAAATGCACTTCAATTTTACACCGTTTGGTCTCTTTTTGTGCAGAATGTTATCCACAAACTGGTACATACTTGATTGACAAGCTACTTTCTCAGCTTCTTCTTGCTCATGATGAAGTTCTCCTGTTTGAAGGAAATGAACTATGTGTTGCTCCCATGCCGGATCTTGCGCCTTGACGACAAGAACTAAAGGCATCTCTTCGGCCGTGGGAGCGCTCGCCTTAGCGGCAAGAACCTGAGGTTCCGCACGAAGTCGCTGCTCACCAACAGCCGCGTCGTTGTTCCCGACAACATTCTTGCCGGCGGCTTCTGGGAGCTCTGCCGGAAAATACTTGCCAGTGTTCAACTTTCTTCTCTTATTAGCCTTCATTGATGGAGTGACTGATGGTTGATTCAAATGGAGCACAAAAGTTCCTGGTTCCACAGGGAGCTTTTGAGTGGCACACTTCGACAGACTATCAGCAATGCTGTTTTCCGCACGGGGGACGTGCTCTATTTGTAATCCCTCAAAGTGTTCCTCCAATTTTCTCACTTCTTCCACATATGCTTCCATCAGCAGGCTCTGGTAATCTTTATTTACTTGCTTCACTACAAGTTGTGAATCTCCATGGATGATTAACTTCCTGATTCCCAACTCCACTGCAATCCTAAGACTGGCAAGGAGCCCTTTGTACTCTGAAGTGTTGTTGGTTGCTTTCTCCCTGGGAAAGTGCATTTGAATCACATACTTGGGGTGCTCCCCGGTGGGTGCGAGAAGCAGCACTCCTGCACCGGCGCCTTGCAGCAAGAAGGCACCGTCAAAGTAATCATCCATTCTTTTACTGTTTCTTTGCCGGGGAGAGTTGATTCTTAAATTTCTTCATCTTGCTTTGGCGTCCACTCTACGATGAACTCCGCCAAGGCTCTATTTTGAATAGTTGAAGTGCTCTCAAACTTGAGTGCAAAGCTTGAAAATTCCACTGCCCACTCCACTATCCTGCCAGTTGCTTCTGGGTTTCTCAAAATGCACTGCAATGGGAAGCGAGTGACGACAGTGATCTCGTGTGCTTGAAACTAGTGGCATAGCTTTCTTGAGGCCATGAGAAGGCCGAAAAGCAATTTCTGCACCCCAGAGTATCTTGACCTAGCCCCCTGCAGAAGGGAACTAACAAAGTACACTGATCGCTGCACCATCTTCTTCCTCGGCACTATCTGTTGATTGATTTCATTTGCTTGCACTGTTTCTGATCCACCGGCATCGGGTCTTGCCGGAGAGGACTCTAGCTTCTCTCTGCGCCACTAGTGCAGCACTGGCTACTTGGTTTGTTGCCGCTAGGTATAGCAGCAACGGTTCCTGTGGTTTAGGCGCAACTAGTGTTGGCGCGGAGGGCAGGTACCTTTTCAAGTCTCGCAGCGCAGCCTCCTCTTCCGGGGTCCATTTCATTGGACCTACCTTTTTCAATATCTTGAAAAACACCAGGGCACGCTCAGCAGACCTTGAAATGAACCTACTCAAAGCAGCAACACAGCCGGCAAGACGTCGCACATCCTTGATGGTTTTAGGTGCTTGAATCTGCTCAATTCCTTTGATCTTGTCGGGATTTGCTTCAATTCCATGTTGAGATACAAAGAACCCGAGAAGTTTGCCGGATGAAACTCCAAACACACACTTCTCAGGGTTGAGCTTCATATTGATTTTGTGCAAGTTTGCAAATGTTTCTTCTAAGTCTTGAATGAGGGTTGATTTGTCCTTAATCTTGACCACTATATCATCCATATATGCTTCCACATTTCTATGCAGCTGCGGTTTGAAACCAATCTGGACTGCCCTTGTGAATGTTAACCCAACACTCTTTAATCCGAAAGGCACATGCACAAAGCAGTATGTGCCACATGGAGTAATGAATGCGGTTTTCTCCTCATCTTCCTTAGACATGAATATTTGGTGGTATCCAGAGTATGCATCAAGGAAAGAGAGTAAATCACGGCCGGCAGTAGAGTCGACAATTTAATCAATGCATGGCAAAGGAAAGGATCCTTCGGACATGCTTTGTTAAGATCGGTGTAGTCGATACAAAGTCTCCACTTTCCATTTGCCTTGCGCAATACAAGTGGATTTGCTAACCAAGTTGGATGTAGTACCCCTCTAACATGACCTACTGCTTCAACCTTCTTGATTTCTTCAGTAATGAATTGTTGTCATTCCAAAGCTTGCTTTTTGACCTTCTGCTTAACGGGATGAGCATGGGGACAAACAGCAAGGTGGTGCTCAATTACCTCCCTGGGAATGCCGGGATGTCAGATGGTTGCCATGCAAACACATCGACATTCGCCCGCAGGAAGGCAACAAGCGCACTTTTCTATTTGCTGTCAAGGGTGGCACTGAAGGTGAAAGTACCGCCAGAGCCATCTTCCTTCTCCGGCACATTCTTTGTTGCTGGTGCAGTGGCCTTGGACCTCTTACCGGTGGAGCTCTCCGGCAAGTCTTCAACGGGTGTGCAGCACTCCAAGGAGGTGCGCTTCTCCGAATCCTTGTCAGATGTCTTACCGGGCTTCTTGCTTTTATTTTTCTTGGCGGGAGCTGCTGCCTCCGTGGCCTCTGCTGCAACCGCTTCTCTATAAAGCTTGTTGACACATATGAGTGCATCCTTCTTATCTGAATTGATGGAGATGACACCCATTGGCCCTGGAATATTTAAGGTGTTATAGGCATAATGGGATTCTGCCATAAACTTAGCCAAAGCTGGGCAGCCAAGAATTCCATTAAATGACAAAGGGATCTTGACAACATCAAACACAATCTTTTCTGTTCTGTAATTCAACTCCCCGCCAAACGTCACCGGCAACGTGATCTTGCCCTTGGTTTGGCTCCTTCCTGGGTTGATTCCTTGGAATGTCCTAGTTTTCTCGAGCTATTCATCATGTGGCACCCCAGGTCCGAGAGACCGGAACACCCTATATCCTAGCCCAGAGATCAAGTCTTCTGGAATACGGCACTGCTTGGCATAGAACAAATCAGCTCTTTATTACAAATGATACGGATACAAGGGTTTCGATATCACAACGAATTAAATCAGCACGATGACACTACGCCTGCTCAGGTTGCTCTATGCTAGCAGCAGAACAACTCGAAGCAGCGGAACAACGACGACAGTGATGGACTCCACTCCGCAGGGACTCTGGTTGGAACGCTTATCCAAGCTCACAAACTCGGGATCTTTGACACGCAAGCAATCACGGCATGACCTGCAAACTGGCATGACACGCCAGGTGAGTACTTTGAATCTACTCGCACACTCATAGCAACCAAAAGCAATCAAGACAAACAATAGCATGGCATTTACAGGTTAAACAAGGATGAACAATGATACCACTAGGACAACATAAGATGAGCATGTCATAAACATGTTGAACATAACACATCTAGCATCATATGAAATGAGCATGGCAATGTCACTCATGATCTGTACAAGATGATACTAGCATGCAGCATACTTAATATCATGATCCACTTACTCTATTCGGGGTTACCGCGTAACCACCACAAGTATCAACTTACCAACTTGGGCATCACACGATCATCTCAGGACCAACCAAGCTTGGTATTAACAATACTGTAGTGATCATATGAACACAAGGAGCTTGATCTTTACCCGGGATTACCACATGACACTAGAAATATCAACCAACTTTGGTATCTACGATACCCCTGTGATCCTCTCATGATCACATAAAGATCAACCAACTTCTTTCCTCATCGAACCAGGGATATCATTAAGCAGGTTATTATTACTGTTGACCCATAGTGTGACCTACTACGAACTGGGCCATATCCACGGGCGCGACTATCGATAGATTATACACTCCGCAGAGGTTAGTACACTATACCCACACTACGGAACCCAAGGCCTCGTGCTCCCATTCGGGTGGACCAACGGCGTTCCGACAAAACCGATCTATTGCATGACACTCTCCCGGCCACTCCGACAAACTCCCTTTTGGGCTAAGTCCTGGGTGGCCCCAATGTCAACTCGTGACACCAAACGGCCACCATTGTGGCAAAACATAAAAGTTCCCAAATGAGGACAATGGATCCATACAACTCAGGCACACAAGGTTATTGCCGCCTACCGGGCCAGGGCAGCGCACGCACCTAACCTTCCCTAGTTGGAGGAAACTGGCAAGAGGCATGACAATAGACCCAGTCAAGTCCTCCCATAAGACAAGTGTGGCTGCACTGGTCAGCTCGATTCGATGGCACTATGACTCAGCCAACAGTTGTTCAAGTTCGATTAAAGTCCGATTAAACTTGAATGAGGAACAGCTGAGTCATAACAGAATAACATGATGAAATAACAATGCATATGAGCATGACATCAACATGAGCATGGATGGATAACACAACCATTTAGCACGTTCATCTTAACATCAATAACAATAAAGCATTTACTCTACCAGATGCCAATGAACATGGCATAATGATGATCCTGAATAGCACAATTACAGCAAAGCATATCACTAATATGAACATAGTATGACCACTAGCATCGGGAAAATAACTACCAGAATAAAACATGATAACAATATTAGCAAGTAAGCATGTAACCAACTAGATGAAAATATTCATGGCATAAGAACGAGCATGGATCCATAAGCATATGAAGCATTCACTGAAATATTAACATGCACAACTTATTTAAATATTCAAGTTGAAAACCATGTCTACTACAAATCCATCATGCAAGTGGCTATCGTGGCTTGCCTGGGGATGAAGGAACCATCGGGGAGAGGTGCGGTGAACTCGCGGAAAGAATCGCCGGAAACCTTTCTCACTCAAAGGGGCTGATTAGAGGCAAGGGCAAAATGGTCATTTTCACAGTGTGAACATCTTATGAAAATGGTACCAACATGACGGGCTCGACGAGACGAAGAAGTGGGCTTTGGAATCACCTCATTCGGAGTTAGGATCGCGAAGATACGGAGGTTGGAACACCAGGGACTAATCTGTAAAAATATCTCCACGAACAAGTCCCTGGGCTGAAAAACAGAAAGCGCCTTTTAGAGAATACACTTTCAGAACTGAGAAAACGTATTTTGGGCCGAAGAAGAAACAAAATACGCTTTCGTTAAACTGAAGACGTAAAAGAGCAGAAGGCGCTTCCACTTATCTGACATGGCTGGGGTTAGGTCACTGACGTGTGGGGTCGGGGGAGGTGCGGGGCCCGCCTGGCCGGTCGTCCTCTTCCTCCTCGCTGTGCCCCGATGAGAAACAGAGGAGGTAGGGGCGGAGCCGCGATGCCGGCGATGGCCTGGCCGGCTCAGGCCGCCTCTGGGCAAGTGGAGGCCACCGGCGGACGCGGGGCAATGCGCCGCTTCCGCCTGGAGCAGCAGTAGCGCCGGAGAGAGGACGGGGCGACGGCGGCTCTCGGAGGCCGGAAGCAGCGGCGATGGCCCGATCTTGGGGCACACGGCCACAGGGCCTCCGGCGAGGGGGGGAGGTGGTGGGGAGGTGCGCCAGGAGGTGGAGAAGATGATTGTGTTGATAGGAGGAGAGAAGGAGGGCTAGGCTTGCCGGGACCGAGGAGGACCCACGGCGGCCATGGCGGATGGAGGTGGATACGGCGAGCTCCGGTGGACTAGGGAGGTAGGGGAGGGAGCTGCGATCTGCAGGATAGATCGGGGGCGCCTTAAATAGGCCAGGGGAGAGCTCGGGAAGCCTCGGGAGAGCTTGGGCAAAGCAACAATGGAGGGGCAGAGCGGCTAGCGTCACAGGCAGCTCGACTGCGACTAAACGGCGACGAGATAGGTCAGGGCAGCGACTTAGGGCGACGCATGAGCTCACGGGCTAGCTACTAGACATGAAAGGGACGCGAGAGGCAGGGGGAAACGGACGAGCACAGCGCCGCGGTCTGCCAGAGCACGCTGTTTGGCTTGTCTATCCCATGGTCACCGCGTGAACACGGCGGTGACACGCGCTCTGGGCTGCCAAACGATGTCTGGGAGATAGACCATCTTACCCCGAGTGCCAAGGAAGAAACAATACAGGTCAAGGGCAAAGAAGAGAAAAGCACTTGGCTCCAAAGCAGAGCAGCAGCGACCTGTTTGTGCTGTGCTGGGGGGACACAAGCTTGAGGATGAAGTAACTGGTTTGTCCAGGGTAAATCACATGCTAATATGACTGTGCTGACCAAAAATCAGGCGAAATGGAGCTGTCTAGATGGTACTTGCTGTAGAAACTGCCCCACTGGTCAGAATTGCAAGATATGAAGTAGCACTCTCATACTTGCTTGGATTGAGCTTAAAATGGTCATGGCATGATGATTTAGGCATATGAGGGTGCCATAAAATTTTCATACCATTTGGACAAGCCAAAATGGTACTAGCTTCATAATGCAGCTCTGTGGACAGAATTTAAGAAAAATTGCTGAGGGCAAATGGATAGATGAAATGAGCCAAAACATTGTGGAGAGAGTTTATATGGGTAGGAGCATGCTTTGGTAAATTTTCAGCAAAAATGAAGCAATATAAAATATAGTTGCTTCACAACCTGAAAATCTGACCAGAAACCAAGATTTGATGCTGAGCTCACATAGAGTGATGACATGAGCCCAAATTTGTAGTAGAGCGATGACTTGATCATATGAAGGACCTTGCAAAATTTCAACTCATTTGGATTACCCTAGCTCGTACTTCCTTTACAAAGGCTTCCCTCAGACAGGAACTTTGGAAATTTGCTGAGGAAGGTTCACTAGGAAAATTAAGTTGAATTTTGGCATGGGGCAATGATATCGACAGGAAAAGGTGTCCAAAAAGTTTGGGGTCAATCAAGCAAATATAAATGGCACTTCCTTCTCAAAAAGCCACTTAGGGCAGAATGAGAAAAAGGAATATTTGTGAATTATCTTTGATGATGCCAAGGAAGGTTTTTGACATATCTATGGAAGATATGACCCAAACAATTTATGAGAATTATTTGAGAATTTTGGGAGTGACAGAAATATAGGTTGTTTCACAACCTAGGGCAAAAGGGATTATTCCTTTAATAGAAAAAGGAATATTCCCAATAAAAAGAACATTGGGATTGGGCTAAGATGAAAATGACAAGGTCTTGAGATGGTTTTGAGGATGACAAGCCACTTGGGAGCGTGAGAAGAGATGCTCTTCCTAGGTTTCAGGACCACACAGCCACAGAAAAGCAATTCAAATAAAAAATTTAAATAAATCCAAAAGAAAAAGAAAGGGCCAAAAATCAGGGTGTGACAAACCTTCCCCCCTTAAAGAAATCTCATCCTCGAGATTTGGTTGCTCATGGAACAAGTATGAATATTCTGACTTAAGGACACCGTTTCCAACTCAGGTATCCTTTTTCCTTTATATGATGTTCCGTTGAATTTCATATGACTAGACTGTCTTGCTCTGGGGTGGTTTGCTTCACTGTATCCATATGCTGACAGGCCTTACCTCATATGTTACTTTGACTCCCATTTCTTTTATAGCTGCCGGCTTAACGGGGTGCGGTAGATTATCATGACTGCAATATATGCCCGTCTCACAAGTCCGAGAGTTGTTTCTGATGGATGTGTCACACTGACCACATTCCATGGAGTTGTGGACAACTTTCTTGGTGGACACCAAATATCTTACTCCTTGCATTGGGTTGCTCAAATAGCAGCATGTCCCTCCGGGTTCAACACAGTGTTGTGAATCATACTATTCTCCTGACGGAATCTGACTTCTTGCAGGTATCCCTGAATCATTTTGGCTAGATCCACTGTCTTGAGTATTAGATCCGTACCAAATATTTGGCTGTCGCCTGTCGTGACCAGCATAAAGGTGTACGACCTTATAACTAGAGCATCTCGAGACTTGACAGACGGTGGTTCCGGCAGGTATCCTTTAACTGATTCCCATATACGAGGGCACATGCTTCGACAATATTGTTCAACATTCTGATTACTCATCATGTCGGTATATCCATGTGAATCATGCAACAATTATCATACCTGTATTGCCGATCTTGCTCCTTCATTATTGGTTTCTTTGTCTGGATCCTTTGCTGGAAGGAGCTTAGCCATATATATATTCTTTGTGGGACCATAGGTACTGTCAGGGGAAATATTTTAACAGGCGTACTTTTATCCTCATCTCCTGACATGGTAACATCGTTTAAATGGCAGGTTCATCGCCTCTCAAGTTTTAACCGTAGGGAAATGATCATCCGAACCCTTGCAAGAAATCGGCAAATAAATCAGTAGCCACCAGAACGGTCCTTACAACTCAGATCTGGGACATTACTGAAATAACTCAACCACGGCTCAAGATGGCCGAAGAGCAGCTCAGAGCATGAGACCGTGTTGATAAGAAGAAAGTGGCATTTCCCTAAGACGGCCAAAAAAGCAGCTTAGAGCATAGAGCCATTGTCACAAAAGAAACTCAACAGCTGTACGAGACGGCCGGAAAGCAGCTCAGAACTCGTGACAGTTGTTGAATAGATAAATATAAAGTCGGCATCCACCCCGGACTACCAAAAACAGCTCAGAACACAGGTGTGGTGCCGTTACCGGAGAAAAGTAGACAAGGGCTCATCAGGATCATATACCAGGTTCATAGGTACTTGCATAGAGCTCACTGTTGTCGTCAATCTTCATAGTCCTTTGTCACACTGAGGTGTATAACTGGCTTTCTTCTTTTAACAATACTCATGTGGTTGTCAGATTCTATTTACATCATTGTTCGAGTGACTTGCAAGACCTTGGTTGTATTCTCACAATGAAAGCATGTGTAGCTGAGCATTTGGTTCCTGAGGGAGACACATGTGTCCAGACGGGCTCGTGTTCCTGACCAAACTGTTGTGGATCTAATTTTTAAGATGCACTGCCATATGCTGTCAACTCGCTATGTAATAGCTTGTACCAGTGCCATACTGAGGAAGCTTGTGCTGAAAGCCAGCGCGCTAAGGAAGACAGAATAGCTTGTGCTCGAAGCTTTCATCAGACAGCTTGCTAAAGAAGGTTGGGTACCGTACTTCAGAACCTTCCCCCCTTAAAGACTTGCTGGGGCAGACTCGGTACCTTGTGCCGGAAGCTTTTGCAGTAGCTTACAAAGCCTGAGTATCTTGCACTGGAAGTCATCCATATATCGTACTCGGGAAGATAAAGGAATCTTGCATTGGAAGCTTCTCGGGTAGCTTGCAAGGGAAGACTAAGTTGATTACACCAGAAGCTTCTCACTATGGTATGCTGACTGAATGCCATATATATACCTTTTAATATTTCTGCTGCCGATTACTCATATGAAAAAGGTTGTTCGACTATCCTTCTTGCTGAGCACTGAATTCATAGTACATTCTGGCTGGTTTCCAGTGTATAGCATGGTTCAAATCTTACTCATAGCAGAATCAACATTGTATATGAACCATACCTTTGACTCGATATATACTATTGGTCTTGCACACAATCTATCTTTCGGTTGATTTCATCATTACTGATGTGAAGATTGCAAACTGATGTAGTCTTGATGCTGATAATCAAGCCAGGATATCTTCTGTAGTCAGACCAGTTACTCCCAATACAATGCAGTCGGCTGAGAATTCCATACTATTTAGCTGAGCTTCCAAATATTTGAACTCCTCACTGATTCTTTGGGTCCGGTGTCGGTTGACGAGCAACTTTAATAAGGGGAAATAATGCAACACCAAGGGCCCAAAGAAAGAAGCAAAAGAAACGACAAAAACACACAAGGCATACAAATAATATTATTTTCAAGCAACATCACATATTACTGCTACTCACAACAATAATAGGCATGCATACCTAAGCACACAAATCTCGCGGAAACTCCGGTATTGCGATCTATTATGCTGTGGCGGTGTGCACGAAAGTGAATTCTCGTGTGGAAGGATTGGTCTAAACAAAGCTACACCAAGCGCTGGCTTAACACCGGTCGCAGCTGGATGGATACAGAGGTGAGGATGGACTTAGTGATCATGTGGCGGAACACAGAGGTCACGACCACACCATCATCAAGCGTACGGAAGGGAACTGTACACGTCCAAGGAATGGGGTGACAGGTTAGGATAGAGGTGGAAAACTGGGCTTGCTGGCATTGCCCTTTTTTGATAGCAAAGATCAGTAAGGGTTGCCAAAGCGGCAAGTCGAAGGGCATGATTCGGGATAGAAACATGGCTATCACCAAAACGATAGGGGTGACTGGCGGAAGGATAAGGATGTGATACCTGCAAATGGTGTCTAGAACACTTGGTACCTCGGCATCACTCCGCTGGGACAGAGATGACGCCAAACACCGAAGAGCAGGTATGCAAAACTGGAGGGGTGCAGGTAGTGGATCAAAACTGATGCCACCTACACTCACCAGATTAACCGTTAGTGACAAGATAATGAGTCTATATGCATGCTATGTGACAAACAAATGCAACGATCAAATGCAGTAGACTGACAAGACTCTATACTACCATTTTCTAACACTCGCGTGGACTAGGGCGTCCTACAGCCACACCTGCTCTGATAACAACGCTTGTGGCACCCCGGCTCGGAGAGACCGGAACAGCCCGTATCCCAGCCTAGAGATCAAGTCTTCTGGAATACGGCACTGCTTGGCATAGAACAAATCAGCTCTTTATTACAAATGATACGGATACAAGGGTTCCGATATCACAACGAATTACATCGGCATGGCGACACTACGCCTGCTCAGGTTGCTCTATGCTAGCAGCAGAACAACTCGAAGTAGTGGAATAACTTCTAGCAGCGGAACAATGACGACAGCGATGGACTCCACTCCGCAGGGACTCTGGCTGGAACGCTTATCCTAGCCCGCAAACTCGGGATCTTCGACATGCAAGCAATCACGGCATGGCCTGCAAACTGGCATGACACGCCAGCTGAGCACTTTGAATGTACTTGCAAGCTCACAGCAACCAAAAGCAATCAAGACAAACAATAGCATGGCATTTACAGGTTAAACAAGGATGAACAATGATACCACTAGGACAACATAAGATGAGCATGTCATAAACATGTTGAACATAACACATCTAGCATCATATGAAATGAGCATGGCAATGTCACTCATTATCTATACAAGATGATACTAGCATGCAGCATACTTAATATCATGATCCACTTACTCTGTTCAGGGTTACCGCGTAACCACCACATATATCAACTTACCAACTTGGGCATTACACGATCATCTCAGGACCAACCAAGCTTGGTATTAACAATCCCGTAGTGATCATATGAACACAAGGAGCTTGATCTTTACCCGGGATTAACACATGGCACCAGAAATATCAACCAACTTCGGTATCCATGATACCCCTGTGATCCTCTCACGATCACATAAAGATCAACCAACTTCTTTCCTCATCGAACCAGGGTTATCATTAAGCAGGTTATTATTATTGTTGACCCATAGTGTGACCTACTACGAACTAGGCCCATATCCGTGGGCGCAGCTATCGATAGATTAAACACTCTGCAGAGGTTAGTACACTGTACCCACACTACGGAACCCAAGGCCTCGTGCTCCCATTCTGGTGGACCAATGGCGTTCCGACAAAACCGATCTATTGCATGACACTCTCCCGGCCACTCTGACAAACTCTCCTTTGGGCTAAGTCCTAGGTGGCCCCTATGTCACCTCGTGACACCCAACGGCCACCGTCGTGGCAAAACATAAACGGTCCCAAACGGGGACAATGCATCCGTACAACTCGGGCACACAAGGTTATTGCCGCCTATCGGGCCAGGGCAGCGCGCTCACCTAACCTTCGCTAGTTGGAGGAAACTGGCAAGAGGCATGACAATAGACCCCGTCAGGTCCTCCCATAAGACAAGTGTGGCTGCACTGGTCAGCTCGATTCGATGTCACTATGACTCAGCCAACAGTTATTCAAGTTCGGTTAAAGTCCGGTTAAACTTGAATGAGGAACAGCTGAGTCATAATAGAATAACATGATGAAATAACAATGCATATGAGCATGACATCAACATGAGCATGGATGGATAACACAACCATTTAGCACGTACATCTTAACATCAATAACAATAAAGCATTTACTCTACCAGATGCAAATGAACATGGCATAATGATGATCCTGAATAGCACAATTATAGCAAAGCATATCACTAATATGAACATAGTATGACCACTAGCATCGGGAAAATAACTACCAGAATATATAAAACATGATAACAATATTAGCAAGTAAGCATGTAACCAACTAGATGAAAATAATCATGACATAAAAACGAGCATGGATCCATAAGCATATGAAGCATTCACGGAAATATTAACATGCACAACTTATTTAAATATTCAAGTTGAAAACCATGGCTACTACAAATCCATCATGCAAGTGGCTGTCGTGGCTTGCCTGGGGATGAAGGAACCATCGGGGAGAGGTGCGGTGAACTCGCGGAAAGAATCGCCGCAAACATTTCTCTCTCGAAGGGGGCTGATTAGAGGCAAGGGCAAAATGGTCATTTTCACAGCGTGAACACCTTATGAAAATGGTACCAACATGACGGGCTCGACGAGACAAAGAAGTGGGCTTTGGAATCACCTCATTCGGAGTTAGGATCGCGAAGATATGGAGGTTGGAACACGAGGGACTAATCTCTAAAAATATCTCCACAAACAAGTCCCTGGGCTGAAAAACAGAAAGCGCCTTTTAGAGAAATACGCTTTCAGAACTGAGAATGGGCCGAAGAAGAAACAGAATACGCTTTCATTAAACTAAAGACGGAAAAGAGCAGAAGGCGCTTCCACTTATCTGACGTGGCTGGGGTTAGGTCACTGACGTGTGGGGTCGGGGGAGGTGTGGGGCCCGCCTGGCCGGTCGTCCTCTTCCTCCTCGTTGTGCCCCGACAGGAAACAGAGGAGGCAGGGGTGGTCCCATGATGCCGGCGATGGCCCGGCCGGCTTAGGCCGCCTTCGGCCAAGTGGAGGCCACCAGCGGACGCGGGGCGATGCGCCGCTCCCGCGTGGAGCAGCAGCAGCGCCGGAGAGGGGATGGGGCGACGGCGGCTCGCAGAGGCCGGGAGCAGCGCCGGCGGCCGGATCTTGGATCACACGTCCACAGGGCCTCTGGCGAGGGGGTGAGGTGGTGGAGAGGTGCGCCAGGAGGTGGAGAAGACGATGGTGTGGATAGGAGGAGAGGAGGAGGGCTAGGCTCACCGGGACCAAGGAGGACCCGTGGCGGCCATGGCGGATGGAGGTGGATACGGCGAGGTTTGGTGGACTAGAGAGGCAGGGGAGGGAGCTAGAAGGTGCAGGAGAGATCGGGGGCACCTTAAAAATGCCAGGGGAGAGCTCGGGAAGCCTCGGGAGAGCTCGGGCAAAGCAACAATGGAGGGGCAGAGTGGCTGGCTTCACGGGCAGCTCGACTGCGACTAAACGATGACGAGATAGGTCGGGGCAGCAACTCAGGGCGATGCAGGAGCTCACGGGCTAGCTACTAGACATGAAAGGGACGCGAGAGGCTGGGGAAAATGGACGAGCACATCGCCGCAGTATGCCAGAGCACGCAGTTTGGCTTGTCTGCCCAGTGGTCACCATGTGAGCACGGCGGTGACACGCGCTCTGGGCTGCCAAACGATGTCTGGGAGATGGACCATCTTACCCTCAGTGCCAAGGAAGAAACAATACAGGTTAGGGGCAAAGAAGAGAAAAGCACTTGGCTCCAAAGCAGAGCAGCAGTGACCTGTTTGTGCTGTGCTAGGGGGACACACGCTTGAGGATGAAGGAACTGGTTTGTCTGGGGTAAATCACATGCTAAGATGACTGTGCTGACCAAAAATCAGATGAAATGGAGCTGTCTGTATGGTACTTGCTGTAGAAACTACCCCACAGGTCAGAATTGCAAGATATGAAATAGCACTCTCATACTTGCTTGGATTGAGCTGAAAATGGTCATGGCATGATGATTTAGGCATATGAGGGTGCCATAAAATTTTCATACCATTTGGACAAGCCAAAATGGTACTTGCTTCACAATGCACCTCTCTGGATAAAATTTAAGAAAAATTGTTGAGGGCAAATGGATAGATTAAATGATCCACAACTTTGTGGAAATAGTTTATATGGGTAGGAGCATGCCCTGGTAAATTTTCAGCAAAAACGAAGCAATATAAAATATAGTTGCTTCACAACCTGAAAATCTGACCAGAAACCAAGATTTGATGCTGAGCTCACATAGAGTTATGACATGAGCCCAAATTTGTAGTAGAGTGATGACTTGATCATATGAAGGACCTTGCAAAATTTCAACTCATTTGGATTAACCTAGCTAGTACTTCCTTCACAAAGGCTTCCCTCATACAAGAACTTTGGAAATTTGCTGAGCAAGGTTCCCTAGGCAAATTAAGTTGAATTTTGGTATGGGGCAATGATATGGACAGGAAAAGGTGTCCAAAAAGTTTGGGATCAATCAAGCAAAGATAAATGACACTTCCTTCTCAAAAAGCCACTTAGGGCAGAATGAGAAAAAGGAATATTTGTGAATTATCTTTGATGATGCCAAGGAAGGGTTTTGACATATCTGTGGAAGATATGACCCAAACAATTTATGAGAATTATTTGGGAATTTTGGGAGTGACAGAAATATAGGTTGTTTCACAACCTAGGGCAAAAAGGATTATTCCTTTAATAGAAAAAGGAATATTCCCAATAAAAAGAATATTGGGATTGGGCTAAGATGAAAATGACAAGGTCTTGAGATGGTTTTGAGGATGACAAGCCACTTGGGAGCCTAAGAAGAGATGCTCTTCCTAGGTTTCAGGACCACACAGCCATAGAAAAGCAAATCAAATCAAAATTTTAAATGAATCCAAAAGAAAAAGAAGGGGCCAAAAATCAGGGTGTGACACATCGGAAATTTGCAGTCTCTTGATTACTTCTGGAGAAATCAAGTTCAAGCCAGCCCCACCGTCAACTAACATATTCGTGACCTGGAGGTTGTGAATCGTTGGTGAAACCAACAACGGCAAGCACCCGACCGCAGTTGTGCGATCAGGGTGGTCTTGGGCATCGAAAATGGTAGGCATGTGCGACCACTTGAGTGGTTTCTTGGTGTCTATTGCCGGTTCTGTTGCGTTGACCTCACGCACCCACCGCTTGAGTTAGCGATGGGAAGAATGCAAAGTTGCACCCCCGTCAATGCACATGGCTTCTGTTTCCTTCTAGAATTCATTCTCACTGGACTCATCATCGTCCTCCTCTTCGCTCTCATCATCTTCTCCTTTTTCTCGACCTTTATCAGGTTTTTCCTTTTGCTGTTTAGCCTTGTCGCGACACCTTCTTGGCCGCCATGGCCCTTCTTGCTAGATCCGCCAGCACCATCCTGGTCCTTCCCCTTGTCGCGCTTCTCATACTCAGCTTTCTACTTTTCGGCTAGTTGTTCAACCTGTCGGCACTCCTCGTGGCCCTTGGTGCAGTGAATCTTGCAATATGGCCCGTCAGACTTGCCGGTCTTCTCGCCCGCCGTGGCTGCTTGGCAATCAGCACATGCATCAACTTCTTTGTCGGAGCTCTCAGTTTTGGTTTTCTTGGCGGGACTGGAGTTACCGGATCCTTCCACAGCCATAACTGCCTTGCCTTTGCGCTTCCTATTGTGCTTTCGGCCTTTCTTTTTCGGTGCAGCGGCGTCGTCATACTCATAATCAACTTCGGTGCCAGCATCATCCCCGAGAAGCCTTCTCCCCTCTTCAACACGTGCACACTTGTACGCCAACGTGTAGAGCTCATTGACGGTTTTTGGCAACCGGACGTTCAACTTTTCCCGCATCTTCCGATTGCGCACATTTGTGTGAAATGCGGCAATCACAGCTGCCGGGTGTACATCTAGAATGTTGTGGTGCACACGGCTGAACCTCTATATATACCTGCGCAAATTCTCACCCTCCCTCCGCGGGATCACTTGCAAATCACTGGGCCGTCCGGGTCCCTTTTAACCCCCGGTAAAGGCACCAACAAAATTGTTGCACAAATCTGACCATGAGGGGATGGAGTTCTCTAGCACATTATTCAGCCAAGCCCTCACATTGGGCTTGAGCACTAATGGAATTTAGTTGGTGAGGATCTTTTCATCTCTCCCCCCGGCAGCTTGCATGGCAATTGTATAGATGCCTAAGAATTCTGCCGGGTTCAGCTTGCCGTCGTACTTCCCTGGTACTTCTGGCTTGAAGGCCCGGACAGATGACCAACATACTTGCCGTAGCTCATGTGTGAAAGCGGGACATCCAACCTCGTAAGGTAGATACCCGCCAACAACGGGCACATGCTCATCAATAGTTGGGCTGTTCCGCACGTCGGATTGACGGCGCGCTTCCCGGCGCCGTTCAATGGTGGTGTGGGCATCCTCTACCCGCCTGTCTCGCAGCACTTGGCGCTGATCTTGCTGCGTCTATGGATCTGAAGAGGCCATCGACATTTCGTCGGGCTCAGCAGTTCGCTGGGTTTGCCGCGGTTGCTGATGTTACTACGGTTGAAGCTGTTGCTGTGGAGGCGACTACACTGTTTGTGCACCACCTACAACACGTCCATCAGTTTGAGCTACTGGTGTTGATTGCGGACGCCGTGAGGGCTCCGCCTGCTGTGACTTGCTCGACTCAGTGAACCTAATCAAGCTCTGGATGGTAGCTCTCCACTCATCCATCTTGTCTATTATCGAAGGGAAGTTCAGCAGCATCTGGACTCGCACCATTGCCTCTGCTGCCGTTGCTGGCATGGCCTGGGGCAAAGAACGTGATGTCGCTCAACTCCTGGCAGAGCCAGCAGGAGCGCCATTGCAATCTTACCACCGCGGCTCGGGCACAATAGTGGGTTGGCGTGGTGGAAGTGGCGCTTGGGGATCTTGGACTTGCACAACAGGTGTCTTGCCATGCGGGCGCTGCTGTCTCTACTCAACAGCACCGCCCGGGGTCATGTCGTGCCCATCTTGCAATGGCCGAAGCGTCTGTCTTGACGCTGCATCACTGGCGCTGTAGCTGGAAGATCTTGGCTCGTGCCTAACCGTGCAGTGTTGCTCCGGTGGCTACGCTCGCCGGTGCATCAAGAAGGTGGGTTTTGTTCGTCCACACCGCCCGCGCCGTCGTGGTTGTTCTCGCCAGGGGGTCGAGGAAGATGACCGCCTCCGGCACCTCCACCTCCCGCTCCCGCCGTGGTGGGCACGGCGACCGCGCCGCCTACGCCTATCATGCCAACCGCGGCGTTCACACCGTCCGAACCGGTGGCGTCACCTGTGCCGCCCGCGGACGCGTGTGAGGGAACTCTGGAAGTAGAGGGCTTTGCTGTCGTGGTGCCCTTCTTCTTGGGCACCATTGATGATGAAGATGGTGATGAAGCTTGATGAAATCAACGCGCAATCTGCTGATCCAGGGGCACGCCAGTGATCCCCCTACCCGGCGCGCCAAAGATGTCGTGATGGACGACCATCTATGGGGCCATCCAGCCCCTTCGTGGTTCGGCTAGGGAGATGCACAAGCACAAAGAGCATGATCAATAGAGAACGCACGGGTTTTACCCAGGTTCAGGCCACCTTAAGGTGTAAAACCCTACTCATGCTTTGTATATTGGATGTGTGTGAGAGCACAAGTACAAGGAGCACTTCCCCGGCAAGGTGCAGAGGGAGAGCAGCTACACGTGCGAGTTGTGCAAAAGATCGATCCATGTAAACGTTGCCCTGGCCCTCCTTCTATAGCTTAACGGGTTACCAATGTGGCAAAACAGTAATTGTATGTTGATTAGATAGCAAACAGTGCTGTCATACCTAACTCTGCAGGACTAGGACAAAAGCATTAAATGCTCTGTTAGGTGTCGTATGGAGGAGGAGCCCCGGCAAGGTTGCCGCACCGCTCACCCAGCTACCTCCTATTATCTTGACATGCCTTCTGGACGGGTGTCATTAAAGGAAAATCTCCTTCCAGCATGCTGCCACGTGCCCGACAAATCCCACCTAACCACCTGCAGGCTCGACACCTCATCGATTAGTGACTACCTGCTCAATGAGGTGGAGCGCTGGTGGCTAGCGAGAGCTTGCCGGCCACGGAGCTTGTAGGGCCTTCACCTTGCCGACGAGGGTTGCCTTTGGTGCTAATATTGATGTTTCATCTCGTTCTTCTCCCTAATTAAGATTAACAACTGGGTCTCGAATCTTGGTCTTGGCAATCTCTGGGAAGCCTTGGCCAGCAGGGAAGCTACTACTTGTGTGTGCATAAGTCAGGGTACAAAATACCCATGTTTTATACACTGACAATATCTAGTCTGACTACAGATGGTATCTTATCAACACCATGTCCACATCAGCGTGCGATATTCACAACATTAATGATTAAAATCAGCCAAAAGGCAAGTTGATTTCAGGACCAACAGTATATCTTTAGTCAGAGGTACGACTTATATAAAGTTTGGTTCAGCTAGAAGGGATCCAGAATGTGCGATGAAGCTAGTACTCAGCAAAGAAGACAGTCAGACAACTCTTCTCACACAAGTAAGCAGCAGCAGAGGTATTGAGGGTATATATATATATGGCATTTAGTCCACATATGACAGTGAGAAGCTTCTGATATAAGAAACCCAGTCTTCCACCACAAGCTACTAGGAGAAGCTTACAACGCAAGGCTCCCCAATCTTCCTCAGCACGGTACATGGATCGCTTCCCGCCTAAGATGCTCAGTCTTCTTCAACAAGCTACTGCAAGAAACTTTCGGCATAAGGTATTGAGTCTTTCTCATCAAGCCACCGAAGAAGAAACTTCCAAGGTATGGTACCCAGTCTTCTTCAGCACACTATCGGGCAAACCCTTCGAGCATAAGATATTCAGCCTTCTTCAACACGCTACTCTTGATAGCTTCCAACACAAGATATGCAGTCTTCTTCAGTACGACACTACCAAGAGTCAGCGTCATTGGTACTCCATCCTTTCCTAAATATTTGTCTTTCTAGAGATTTCAACAAGTGACTACATACGGAGCAAAATGACTGAATCTACACTCTAAAATATGTCTATATATATACATCCGCATGTGGTAGTCCATTTGAAATCTCTAAAAAGACAAATATTTAGGAACAGAGGGAGTATAACTTATACCACTCAAGAATCAAGTCCGCGGCCATTTGGTTAGAAGCAAGAACTAGGCAGAACACATGCCTGCTTTGAAAATTGAGTATTCAACTACACATACTTCCATATGTTGTAAGCATGCAACTCAAGTCATGTAAGTCACTCGTATGAGGATGCAACTAGGTTCACGCAAATCATATGTATCGAAAAGAGGTAAGAACCCAACAACCTCTATGAGATGCGCAAGAGGAAGAAAGTTAGATATACGCCTCAATATGATGCAAGAACCAACAAGTTGTGAAGTAAGACAACATTGGATCAAAACATCGTAACAGTCAGCTCTATCACTCCGACAAGGTGGTATCATTAACCATTGCCACTATCTTGCATATCTAACTACAACAATAAGCTCGTGTCAGGTGACCTCACATAAGGAACCAAGTAAAAGAGTAGTCTACCATGAACGACTGTCAGTTAGATCCTGAGACGCTATTGTTTGAAGCATACCGCAACTACCAAGGTCATACTCCTTTATACTGGTCATATTAGAAGGCAGTTGAATCTTTGCTACAGATCAGATATTCGAGACAGAAAAGACAGCTAAGATGATTCAAAACTACCTACAAGCACTCAGATCTCGCTAAAGGAACCGATATGATCTCAGCATCGTGAATTAAATTTTGAATCCAGAGGGCATGCTTCTATTTGAGTAACCCGATGGAAGGATTAAAAGGTTTTGTGTCCACAGGAAATTTGTTCACAGATTCATTGAATATTACCAGTGATGGATCAAAGAGTGATATGTCAACTAGAAATAATCCCAGACTTTTGGAAAGATCATATATCCCAGTTATGATGATATACCCCACTCCCAGCTAAGCCAACGGATATGAAATAATTAGAGTCAGCGTAAAGTTTGACATATGAGGAAAGACCGGTCAGAATTTTGGGTAAGGTGAAACAGACCACCCAGAGCAAGGTAATAAGATCGTATGAGAATCAATGAGAACAACATACAAAGGAAAAGGATACCCGAGTTGCAAACAGTTTCCTTAAGTCAGAATATTCATACCTGTTCCCCGAGCAACCAAATCTCAAGGACGAGATTTATCTTAAAGTGGGTAGGTTTGTGACACCCCAATTTTTGGCCTGTTTCTTTTCTTTTGGATTTCTTTGGAATTTTCTCTGGATTTCTTTTGAATTGGCTCTATGGACTTAAAACTTGGGAAGATACTCTCTCTTTCTCCTTCCAAGTGGATCTTTGCACTCAAATCCCTCCCAGCATCATGGCATCTCCATCCCAGCCCAACCATAAATTCCATTTCGTCATATATTCCCTTTTCCTATTAAAGGAATAACCCTTTTTTGCTGTTGGTTGTGAAGCAACCTATATTTATGCCTTGCCAATAATTCCCACAAAATTCTCATAAATACTTTGACTCATATTAACCTTGGATATGTTAAAATATTCAAGCTCTGATGCTCATGGTGAGCACACCATCCACTTCTTGTTTCTGGACTTATTTTCAGGTTTTCAAGCAACTATATTTTATATGGCTTCAGAAATTTTGAAATTTTACCAGAACATTCTACCACCTATATGGATTCCCTCCACAAAATTGCAACACAATTTACCTAGCCAATATTTCTCAAAAATTCTCTCAAGATTCTGCCAAGTAGGGATCATTGTGAAGTAAGTACCATTTATACTTATCCAAATGGTATGATATTTTACCAGCATCTGCATGGTCCCAAATCATCTATATCCACCAAATTTCAGCTCAATCCAACACTCCATATGAGTGCATCTTCAAAGTTAAGATTCTGGACCAGTTTGTCAGTTGTGAAGCAACTGCATTCAAACCTTGTCCAAATCCCCTCAAATTCCACCAGATCATAGTCCTCCTACCCTAAACCTCTGTCACAACTTGTTTCTCTCATTGGTCAAGTCATTTGACTCCAGCGCCCAGTCTAATCTTGCAGCAAGAAACTTCAGTTGATGCTACCCATTAGTACAAAGACACTTTAATCGAACCAAAGCATCAGTGGAGCTTCAGGATGGATGGATAACACATTAGACAACCTTTTATAGGCCCTTGTGCCCTCTCCTTGCCATGCCACGTGGTGACTGCGTGGCTGGCATGCCCGTGAGCGTGCGGGTGCTCATGATTTACATTTATGCGGTGAAGGCGGAGTATTTTGAAAAAGTAATGAATATGATTCTTATATTCATGGATATTATTATGTTGTTATTGTTACTTCACCATTTATAAATGATTATACCACAAAGAGAACACATGATACACATGTTAGGTAGCATTCAACATTAAAAATTATGTTATTATCATTTACCTACTCAAGGACGAGCATAAATTAAGCTTGGGCATGTTGATACGTCTCCAACGTATCTACAATGTTTGATTGTTTCATGCTATTATTTTATCAATCTTGGATGCTTTATATGCATTTTTATGCTATTTTATATCATTTGTTTCGACAAACCTATTAACCCAGTGCCTAGTGCCAGTTCCTATTTTTTTGCTTGTTTTTGGCTTTTCAGAAAATCAGTACCAAACGAAGTCCAAACATGATGAAACTTTACGGTGATTTTTTCTAGACTAGAAGGGACCCTGGAAGGTTCGGGAGCAGGCCAGAAGATCTACGAGAGAGCCATGAGCTCACAGGGCGCGCCCTAGGGGGTAGGCGCGCCCCCTAAGCTCATGGACCCCACGCAACTCCGTTTGACCTAATTCCAATCCTATAAACTCACATATATTCCCAAACCAACAGAGAGCCACCCGAAAGACTTTTTTTGCCGCTGCGAGCTTCTGCTCTTCCGCGATCCCATATGGAGGCCTTTTCAGGTACTCTACCAGAGGGGGAATCATTCACACAGGGCTTCTACATCATCCTTGCTGCTTTCCGATGATGCATAGGTAGTTCACCACAGACCTAAGGGTCCATACCTAGTAGCTAGATGGCTTCTTCTCTCTCTTTGATCTTCAATACCATGTTCTCCTTGATCTTCTTGGAGTTCTATGTGATGTAATCATATTTTGCAGTGTGTTTGTTGGGATCCAATGAATTTTGGGTTTATGATTAGATTATTCATTGAAAGTAATTGAGTCTTTTCTGAACTTTATCATGCATGATTGTTATAGCTTTGTATTTCTCTCCGATCTATCTGTTTGGTTTGGCCAAGTAAATTGATTTATCTTCAGTGGGAGAGGTGCTTTGTAATGGGTTCAATCTTGCGGTGTCCTCACCCAGTGACAAAAGGGGTAGCGAGGCACGTATTGTATTGTAGCTATTAAGGTTAAAACGATGGGGTTTATTCATATTGATTGGGTTTACTTTGTCTACATCATTTCATCTTGGTTAAGGTGTTACTCTGTTTGTCATGAACTTAATACCATAGATGCATGCTTGATAGCGATCGATTGGTGGAGTAATAGTAGTAGATGCTAGAAGGAGTCGGTCTACTTGTCATAGACGTGATACTTATATACATGATCATTGCCATGAATATGTCATAACTAGGCGCTTTTCTATCAATTGCCCAACAGTAATTTGTTTACCCACCGTATGCTATGTGTTCGAGAGAGAAGCCTCTAGTGAAAACTATGGCCCCCGGGGGTCTACTTAATCATATTATAAAAACCAAAAATACCTTGTTGCAATTTATTTACTTTTATTTTGTTTTGCAATTTATCCATCTACCTATACAAGATTTGATCCTTGCAAGTAACAAGTTCAAGGGGATTAACAACCCTCTTGCCCACGTTGGGTGCAAGTATTTGATTTTGTGCGTGCAGGTGCTACTCATTATGTTTTGAGTGATTTTCCTATTGGTTCGATAACCTTGGTTCTCACTGAGGGAAATACTTATCTCTATTGTACTACTCCACCCTTCCTCTTCGGGGAAAATCCCAACGCAGCTCACAAGTAGAAAGAACTTGTTTAATTTTGAATAACTAGAAATGATTTATTCATGGCATTAATTGAGGAAGACATTTTATCTTGCTACTGCCATGATAATGCTTGGATTCTTTATGACTAATATTTGCAAGTTGATGATGCCATGATGACATTGGATTATTAGGATCACTAGTTATGATTATTTATGCTCGTGTTTGTTATGATATGCTTACTTGAGTTTTATTGGATTTGATATTGTCATATTGATGGGTGGATTGGATGTGATCAATAGTTTACCATGCTGATATTGCTATTGGATTAATATGATCATTTGCTTTGGATTCATCATGATCATATTTAATATTGGAGTTAATAATAATGATACTGCTATATTATTCTTTGGATTATTGTTATGACATGGATCACAGGTTGATATATGATATTGGAGTAACAATTATTATAGAGATATATCTTGGGGATAAATTCCGTCATTTCGTTGATCTAGTGCCACTGAATCGAGCTCACCAGTACTACCACATTTGCCTAGATGGGGAGGCCCTAACTTGGTCTATTGTCGTGCCTCCTATCGGTACCTCCAACTAGGGATGGTTATGTGTGCGTGCTACTCTGATCTAGTACACGGCCATAATCCTGTGAGTCCAATTTGTATAGTACCCGGAGTCCCCGTTTGGACAATTTTGTTTAGCCACGTGATGGCAGGATGTCACACGATGACATCGGGGACACCCATGGCATGACCCAGAAAGGAGGGTATGTCGAAGTGGCCGTGCGAGTGTCACACAATGGATCGGTTTTGTTGGAACATTGCGAGTACACCCGAATGGGAATATGTACAAAAGTACGAGGCCAGGAGTTCCATGGTGTGGGTACGGTGCGCTACCTCTACAGAGTGTACAATCTATTTGAATAGTCGTGTCCTTGGTTATGGACACAGTTTGTACTAGGTCATACTATTCAATCAACACTTACGATGACGGAATGACTTATACTATTTGAGTAAGTAGCAATTTGGCAGGATGCCGGTGATAATCTTTGATTGATCTTGAGGATGATCATTGCATGACTTTGAGAGCATGAGGATATATTGCTTGGCTTGATAGTCAAAATTGAGGTGGTCCATGTGACCTTACACGATGGTTACCCATTATTTCTAGCTCACCATATCATGATTATTATTTACTTCTCCCATCATAATAGTGGTTCATAACTTAACTATGAATGCTTTGTTGTTTGCCTTGCCTTAATGCTTTTGGTTGTTGTGAGTTGGCGAGTACATTCAAAGTACTCACCCGGCGTGTCATGCCATATTACAGGTGATGCCGTGATTGATTGGTTGTCGAGGATATCGGGTCTGCGAGCTAGACCGTATCCCAGCCAGTGTCCCTGTGGAGTGGATTCCATCACCGTCGTCTCCGTTCCACTGCTACGAGTTGTTCCGCTACTATCATAGAGCTATCTGAGCAGGCGTAGTGTCGCCGTGCCCATGTAACTTTTGTATTATTAGAACCCTTGTACCTTTATTAGTTGTAATAAAGAGTTGTTATGTTCTATGATAAGCAGTGTTGTATTCCAGAAGACTTGATCTGTGGGCTGGAATACGGGGTGTTCTAGATCCTCTGAGCTAGGGTGCCACATAATTATGCTACAGTGATCTCTCCCTAATTATTGTCATGTCATCACAATTATCTTGCTAAATGCTACTTATCCCAAATCAAACTCAAATTCAAATTCAAAATGCCAAGTCAAAAACTATTTCTTTAGATAGTGAAAAAATGTTGGCCTTATTCCATAAACTCCACAAGTAATTATCATGGAGAAACCAACTTCATTTGGATTCCTATTTTGCCCCTAGCTACAATTATGTGGACCAGCAGCATTTAAATAAACCCATTTAAATTCAAACATAAATTTGATTATATCCAACTGACTTGAAACTTTGTGTGTAGCCTAAACATGTTGCTTTGTATTTTTGCGCAAAATTTTATGATCAACTAAATTCATCTGATATGTGAATTAAATACAAAACAATATATAGCAATAGAAATAAAAAAGAAAAGAGAAGAGAATAGACTTACCCGTGTCTCTGGGCCTCAAGTCCATTGTGCCAGCCCAACCCACCTTTGGAAGTCATCTTCCTCCTCGCCTCGCTGTCAATAGCAAACACGCCCGCGCGTGATGCTGCCGCCCGATGATCTTCACGTTGCTGCTAAAGAGCATCTGGAGGCTACATAGCCTCCCCATCGTCCCTTGGATGAACCCTATCTGCTTTTCCCCTTTCCCTCGCTCACTCTCCTCTCCACAACACGTGACCGAGACGCCATCACCGCACCCTCATCGATCCCGCGGCCACCATGCTCCCCGAGTCTCGCAAGGTTGTCTGGGAGCCCTGCCGCGGTCCTCCATGCCGTCTCCATCCTCCAACTCAAGCAGGGGAGCTCACCGCCACCGGATTACCCTCGCCCCATGTTGTTGGATACCGCGACTGCCTCACCGTCATCCCGTTGCTCCGGCGCCTCCCCAACCTCCCTGAGCATGCCACTGGACCCGCGATGATCCCCTCCACTTGTCCCCCCTTTCCCCCTCGATTCCATCGCAATAGCGCCACCCACGTCGTCCCATCACCGCGCCCAGAGCTTTGCTCCATGCGTGCCCTGCTCGCCCGGCCGTAATGTCGCTTAAAACTGCGTTAGTATTTCCCCAAAGAGGAAGGGATGATGCAGTACAGCTACGGTAGGGATTTCCCTCAGTTATGAAACCAAGGTATCAATCTAGTAGGAGAACCAAGCAACACTATGTAAACGGTACCTGCACACAAAGAACAAATACTTGCAACCCGAAGCGTAAGAAGGGTTGTCAACCCCTCCACGGTAAAAAGATAGATAAATTTGTGGTAGATTGGATAAATAGCTCTCGATAAAACATGAAATAAAATAAGTAATAAAAAAGTGTAGTAAGGTATTTTTGGGTTTTTGGAATAGTAGATCTGAAAATAAAAGTGGCAAATATGATAAAGAATAGACTCAGGGGCTGTAGATTTCACTAGTGGCTTCTCTCGAGAAATAGCACACTGTGGGTAAAAAATTACTGTTGGGCAATTGATAGAAGATCAAATAATTATGATGATATCCAAGGCAATGATCAATATATAGGCATCACGTCCAAGATTAGCAGACTGAAACGATTCTGCATCTACTACTATTACTCCACATATCGACTGCTATCCAGCATGCATCTAGTGTATTAAGTTCATGGAGAAACGGAGTAATGCAATAAGAATGATGACATGATGTAGACGAGATCTATTCATGTAGGAATATCCCCCATCTTGTTATCCTTAATAGCAATGATACATGCATGCCTTGCAGCCCCTTCTATCATTGGGAAAGAACACCGCAAGATCGAACCCATCACAAAGCACCTCTTCCCATGGCAAGAAAAATTGATCTAGTTGGCCTAACTAAACCAAAGATTCAAAGAAGAAATGCATATAAGAGACCATTGTATATAAGACATCAAAGATGACTCAAATAATATTCATGGATATAGATCTGATCATAAACTCGAACTTCATCGGATCCCAACAAATACACTGCAAAAAGTCATTACATCAAATAGATCTCCAAGAGACCATTGTATTGAGAATCAAAAAGAGAGAAAATGCCATCTAGCTACTGCCTACGGACCCGTAGGTCTATGGTGGACTACTCACGCATCATTGGAGAGGCACCAATGAGGATGATGAACCCCTCCGTGATGGTGTTAGATTGGATCTCGTGGTTCTGGAACTTGCGGCGACTGGAATTGTGTTTCGTCGACTCTCCTAGGGTTTCTGGAATATTTGGGAATTTATAGGGCCAAGAGGCGGTGGAGGAGACCCCTGTGGGCCCCACAACCCCCCTGGGCGCGCCTGGGCTCCTGGGCGCGCCCTGGTGGGTTGTGGTCCCCACGGGCCTCCCCCCAGGTGCTTTCTTGGTCCCCAAGGTGTCTTCTGGTCCAAAAAATTCTCCAAAAAGTTTGGCTGCGTTTGGACTCCATTTGATATGGATATTCTGTGAAGTAAAAAACAAGCAAAATACAGCAACTGGCACTGGGCACTATGTCAATAGGTTAGTCCAAAAAAATGATATAAAGTTGCTATAAAATGAATATAAAACATCCAAGAATGATAATATAACAGCATGGAACAAGCAAAAATTATAGATACGTTGGAGACGTATCAGCATCCCCAAGCTTAATTCCTACTCATCCTCGAGTAGGTAAACGATAAAAACAGAATTTTTGATGTGGAATGCTGCCTAACATGTTCATCACATATTCTTTTCTTTTGTAGCATGGACATTTGGACTTTTATATGGTTCAAAGCAATAGTCTAGTTTTGACATGAAGATTTCAATACTCAAGCATATCAACAAGCAACCATGTCTTTCAAAATATCAATACTAAAGAAATTTATCCCTAACCCATCATGCTCAATCATTGATCCATTCATGAAACATACTTGAATATTAGCTACATCCAATGCTCAAGTACGATCATAGTGCCCCTTAGTTGGTGCTTTATAAGAGAAGATGGAGACTCAAATAAAAATAAAAATTGCATAAAGTAAATAGATAGGCCCTTCGCAGAGGGAAGTAGGGATTTATAGAGGTGACAGAGCTCAAAGCTTAAATTGAGAGATAAAATATTTTGAGAGGCATACTTTTCTCGTCAAGGAAAATGACCAAGTAATTCCCAACACTTTCCATGCTAGATATATCATAGGCTGTTCCCAAACAGAAAATAAAGTTTATTCCATTTTCCACCATACTTTCACACTCCACGGCTAGCTGTATCCTACCATCCATACCAACACTTTCTAGGGAATTTATTATTTGACAACATAAAGTAAAAAAAATTCATTTTAGGATTGGGCATCCCTATTACCGCCGTACTCTCATGCAATGACAAGTGAATAAACACTCATCTTGAGAATAACACATCTAGCATGGAAAATATTGGCCACCCCCTGCCGCTTCATTAGCGGTACGAGCACACAAAAAAGAAATTCATTTTGAAAATTAGAGTTGGCACATACAAATTTCCTTAGAACGGCATGGAAATACCGCATATAGGTAGGTATGGTGGACTCATATGGCAAAACTGGGTTTAAGGATTTTGGATGCACAAGTAGTATTTCTACTTAGTACAAATGAAGGCTAGCAACCAACCAAGAAACAAAAATTCACATAAGCGAGCATTAAGCATAACGAACACCGAATAATGCACCATAAGTAGGATGTAATTTCATTGCATAACTATTGACTTTCATGCTTGCATAGGGAATCACAAACCTTAACACCAATATTCTTACTAAAGCATAATTACTCACCAACATGGCTCACATATTACTATCATCATATCTCAAAACTATTACAAAGAATCAAGTTTATTTTGTCCAATGACCTTCATGAAAGTTTTTATTATATCCCTCTTGAATATCTATCACTTTGGGACTAGTTTCATATATTGCAATTGCTTTTGACAAGCTCAAATAAATTTAAGTGAAGAACATGAGCATAAAAATTTCATCTCTCAAAATAATATAAGTGAAGCATGAGAGAGTTTCTTCAAAAATTTACTAACTCTCAAACTAATCTAAGAGAAGCATGAGAGTATTTCTACAAAAATATTAAAGCACACCGTGCTCAAAAAGATATAAGTGAAGCACTAGAGCAATTCCATAGCTCAAAAAATTTAAGTGAAGCATATAGAACAATTCTAACAAATCATAGCATAATTTTGGCTCTCTCAAATAGGTGTGTCCAGCAAGGATACTTGTGACAAAATAAAAAGAAAAACAAGCAAAGACTCATATAATACAAGACGCTTCAAGCAAAACTCATGATATGTGACGAATAAAAATATAGCTCCAAGTAAAATACCGATGGTCGTTAGAAGAAAGAGGGGATGCCTTCCGGGGCATCCCCAAGCTTAGTTGCTTGGTTCTCTTTGAATATTAACTTTGGGAGCCATGGGGCATCCCCAAGCTTAGGCTCTTGATACTCCTTATTCCTTCATCCATCGTGATCTCACGCAAAACTTGAAAACTTCAATCACACAAAACTTCACAAAACCCTCGTGAGATCCGTTAGTATAAGAAAACCAATCTTTACTTTAAGTACTGCTGCAAACCCATTCAAATTTTGTTATTGCATTATATCTAATATATTAGAACTTTGTCATGGCTTATACCCCCCGATACAATCCATAGATTCATCAAAATAAGCACACAATGCAAAGAAAACAGAATCTGTCAAAAACAGAACAGTCTGTAAAGATGCGAATTGTTCTCATACTTTTGTAACTCCGCAAAATATAAAAAATTAGGAAAACAGAGGCAATTTGTATATCAATGTTGTGTAAAAAATTCAGAATTTTTTTCGCTTCTGTGAATTTAAACAATTATGTTACTGGACGCAAAAGTTTCTGTTTTTAACAGGATCAAATCAACTATCACCAAAGCTATCCGAAAGGCTTTACTTGGCACAAAAACTAATTAAAACATAAAAAACAATTAAAAAAGTAGCATAATTGTGCAAACACTCAAGAACAGAAAGAAAAAGGCAAACAATAAATTTTATTCATTGGGTTGCCTCCCAACAACCGTTGTCGTTTTATGCCCCTAGCTAGGCATAATGCATAGATTCAAGTATTGTCATCTTTCTTCTTATTTTCCATAGATGTGTTCTTGCAGGAGATTTTGGGAAAATAACTTATAACACATTATCCATAGAAATTTTAGCATTATCAAGTTGCCCATCTACGTATTCCCTTTGATTTCCGGCCACAATCCAGGAATATTGTTGATTAACATCATTGAAAACTTGTTGGATTATATCTAAAACGGGGATTTCCTTTTTAAGGTTCTCATCAAAAATTTGATTATGTCCAAGCAAATGCCTCAACATATAATCACTATTATAAAGGATCTCATATATCACCATTTTTTCACGGCTCATACCATAAAAACCAAAATTTTCCCTAGCTTCCCGTACTATCTAGTCAAATTCATTCATAAGAACAAGGGTAGCTAACTTTTTAGCTTTAGGATCCTTTATAACGGGTAGCTCATAAAACAATCTTTGCAAGGTAGGATGGGTATGGATAAATCTATTTTCAAGTTTCAGAACTAGTGCTGAAATAGCTTCCGCATAAGATTTAGTTCTTTTAAGGATAGGAGCATCATCAAGAGTCAAATTTCCAACACAATTGAAAAATTCTCGGATATGTTCTTTTCCCATAACATCCCTTGCCCCAAAACAAAAGTTATAGCATCCCAGTTGCCAGATCGTCCAATTTTAGGAGTTAGGCCATCATCTGTTTCTGCCATACCAAAATCACTCATGGTAACAAGTTCAAGCAAACAAAAGATCGAACGAGAAAGGGCGAATGAAAAAGAGGGCGAATAAAAAGGCAATTTTTTTTGAAGTGGGGGAGATGAAAACGAGAGGCAAATGACAAATAATGTAAATTGCAAGGAGATGAGATTTGTGATTAGGAACCTGATAGATGTTGATGATGTCTCCCCGACAACGGCGCCATAAATTGGCAAGTTGACGGGACACTATCTTGACTTGATCCTCCCCGGCAACGGCGCCAGAAATTCCTTTTGATGTCGCTTGAAACTGCGTCGGTATTTCCCCAAAGAGGAAGGGATGATGCAGTACAGCTACAGTAGATATTTCTCTTAGTTATGAAACCAAGGTATCAATCTAGTAGGAGAACCAAGCAACACTATGTAAATGGTACCTGCACACAAAGAACAAATACTTGCAACCCGACGTGTAAGAAGGGTTGTCAATCCCTCCACGGTAAAAAGATAGATAAATTTATGGTAGATTGGATAAATAGCTCTCGATAAAATGCGAAATAAAATAAGTAATAAAAAAGTGCAGCAAGGTATTTTTGGGTTTTCAGAATAATAGATCTGAAAATAAAAGTGGCAAATAATAGATCGGAAAGCAAATATGATAAAGAATAGACCCGGGGGCCGTAGATTTCACTAGTGGCTTCTCTCGAGAAATAGCACACGGTGGGTAAACAAATTACTGTTGGGCAATTGATAGAAGATCAAATAATTATGATGATATCCAAGGCAATGATCAATATATAGGCATCACGTCCAAGATTAGTAGACCGAAACGATTCTGCATCTACTACTATTACTCCACACATCGACCGCTATCCAGCATGCATCTAGTGTATTAAGTTCATGGAGAAACGGAGTAATGCAATAAGAACGATGACATGATGTAGACGAGATCTATTCATGTAGGAATAGCCCCCATTTTGTTATCCTTAATAGCAACGATACATGCTTGCCTTGCTGCCACTTCTGTCATTGGGAAAGAACACCGCAAGATCGAACCCATCACAAAGCACCTCTTCCCATGGCAAGAAAAATCGATCTAGTTGGCCTAACTAAACCAAAGATTCGAAGAAGAAATATGAGGCTATAAACAATCATGCATATAAGAGATCAAAGAAGACTCAAATAATATTCATGGATATAGATCTGATCATAAACTCGAACTTCATCGGATCCCAACAAACACACCGCAAAAAGTCATTACATCAAATAGATCTCCAAGAGACCATTGTATTGAGAATCAAAAAGAGAGAGAAAGCCATCTAGCTACTGCCTACAGACCCGTAGGTCTATGGTGGACTACTCACGCATCATCGGAGAGGCACCAATGAGGATGATGAACCCCTCTGTGATGGTGTTAGATTGGATCTCGTGGTTCTGGAACTTGCGGCGACTGGAATTGTGTTTCGTCGACTCCCCTAGAGTTTCTGGAATATTTGGGAATTTATAGGGTGAAGAGGCGGTGGAGGAGACGCCCGTGGGCCCCACAACCCCCCTGGGCGCGCCTGGGCTCCTGGGCGCGCCCTGGTGGGTTGTGGTCCCACGGGCCTCCCCTCAAGTGCTTTCTTGGTCCCCAAGGTGTCTTTTGGTCCAAAAAAATCTCCAAAAAGTTTCGCTGCATTTGGACTCCGTTTGATATGGATATTCTGCGAAGTAAAAAACAGGCAAAAAACAGCAACTGGCACTGGGCACTATGTCAATAGGTTAGTCCCAAAAAATGATATAAAGTTGCTATAAAGTGAATATAAAACATCGAAGAATGATAATATAACAACATGGAACAAGCAAAAATTATAGATACGTTGGAGACGTATCAGGCCGCGCCCGCCCGCGCTCGTTATTGCCTCCGGCGTCCCTGTGTGCTCATGCGTGACCACAACCACAAAGTGGCTGGCCGGGCCACTGCCACCTGGGCTCAGCCCCCTGATTAATTAGGTGGTAGGCCTAATTAGTTTAGGCACTAATTGCCTCCCTGAGACACTAACTAGTGGACCCCATCTAGTCAATTAACTCAACTAAAACTGTTAATTAGCGTTGTGCATATGACAATTGGGTCCCACTGGCCGGTTGACTGCTGACTCTCTTGTTGACTGGCCCCAGTGTCAGCCTCATATTCATACTATTGTATACCCTTTTTGTGTACCCATAGCATTTTATCCAAAAAATATTTCAAATTAAAACAAATCCAAAAAATCATTTAAACTTTGAAATCATATAAAATAAAACTGTAACTATGATGAAAATAACTTATATATGAAAATGATTAGAAAATATAATGAATCCAAATATGTCATCCACATGCATGACAAACACCTTTAACATAATGAACATTGATATTTTGCATCAGGATCAATTAATAGAATAATTTCTGGAAAATATTCCAAAATATTTTCCCTCTTCTTTTGAAATGCGTAGTAATGCATTAGAGCATATCATCATCACATTTTGTCGTGACATTCATCGTGTTGCATTTGACTGTTGTTGTTTATCTGTTTTCGCGTTCCTTCTTTTTTGATAGACCCCAATACCGCTGTTGATCTGGTGATCGACTACTTCATTGAGGATCCATTTTTGTCTGTAAAGAAACAAGGAAAGCAAATCCCTTTGATCATTCCGATATCGCCTATTCTTTCTCTCTACTTTCTGCATTAGGTATTGTCACCGTTGTTGTTCGGTAGATCCTACTCAGATGCATAGCCTGATCTTGTCACCTGGTGTAAATGTTTTACCTGTTACCCTAGCATGTCTAGTTTAGTTATGCTGGTGTTCCATCAGTTGGCCCTACACCCTTGTTTGTGTTGCTATGCTAGATTATCGGGTCATGATCCCCTTTGGGTGATGATCATGGGTATGCTTTACATTACTACATTACACTACTACATTGATGTTTGATACGGGGGCTGCAGGGCATGTGGTACCATATAGTAAGAGATGGATCTGAGTCATGACATCTCCTGAGTGATGTGGTGCGGGAACCCAACAGATATCCACAGGATGATGGTGAGGCTGGTACCGTCCCCGCATGTTTAAAGTTGTCGGAATGACACGACAGGTGGAGACCATCCAGAGAGAGGTGGGCCTGGGCCCGGGTTGGTGTCTGTGGATAAATGAACTAATACGACTAATGAGTTTTGGGTATTTGAACTGAGACTGCCACTTGCATATACGCACTAACCGTCACATGGGATAATGGGGCCCTCTGGATCGTCAGTTCCTCCCGAAAGCTCTGTTAGATGTCACAGTTTACCGGCATGCGCTCGGGTGATGCGGCAACTGCCTGCTGTGTATAAAAAGGTGGGCTAGGTCTCGACCGTCCTCATATGCGTGATGTCTACTACACGTATGCATGATGTCTACTACACAACTGATTCTTGTAGACTCGTGTTGGGCCTCCAAGCGCAGAGTTTTGTAGGACATTAGCAATTTTCTCTCAAGTGCATGACCTAAGGTTTATCAATCCATGGGAGGCATGGGATGAAGATGGTCTCTCTCAAACAATCCTGGAATCAAATACAAGAAATCTCTTGTGTCCCCAACACACCCAATATAATGGCAAATTGTATAGGTGCACTAGTTCGGTGAAGAGATGGTGATACAAGTGTAGTATGGATAGTAGATATAGGTTTTTGTAATTTGAAAATAAAAGAACAGCAAGGTAGCAAGTGATAAAACGGAGCACAAACGATATTGCAATGCTTGAAAACAAATCCTAGGGTTCATACTTTCACTAGTGCAATCTCTCAACAGTGCTAACATAATTGAATCATATAACAACCCCTCAACCTGCGACAAAGAATCACTCCAAAGTCCTTATCTAGCGAGAACGTAAGATGAAATTGTTGTAGGGTACGAAACCACCTCAAAGTTATCTTTTTCGATCAATCTATTGATCCATCCCTATAAGTGTCACAATCAGCCCTAGAGTTTGTACTAAATAACACCATATGATACACATCAACCTACTCTAATGTCACCTAGATACTCTAATGTCACCACAAGTATCCGTGAGTTGATTATTCGATATGCATCAAAAAACTTCAGATTCATAATATTCAATCCAACACAAAGAACTTCAAAGAGTACCCCAAGATTTCTACCGAAGAAAGTAGGACAAAAACGTTCATCAACCCCTATGCATAGATTACCCCAATGTCACCTCGGCAATCCACGAGTTGAGTGCCAAAACATACATCAAGTGAATCAATATAATACCCCATTGTCACCACGGGTATTCACATGCAAGACATACATCAAGTGTTCTCAAATCCAACAAGTATTCAATCCGATAACAGTGAAACCTCAAAGGTAAAAACTCAATTCATCACAACAAGATAGAGAGGGAGAAACACTATATGATTCAACTATATTAACAAAGCTCGCGGTACATCAAGATCGTGCCAAATCAAGAACGAGAGAGAGAGAGAGAGATCAAACACATAGCTACAGGTACGTACCCTTAGCCCCGAGGGTGAACTACTCCCTTCTCGTCATGGTAGCCACAGGGATGATGAAGATGGCCTCCGGTGATGATTTCCCCCTCCGGTAGGGTGCCAGAGAAGGCCTCCAGATGAGATCACTTCGGTACAGAGGCTTGCGGCGGCGGAGTGGAAGTTCTAGGTTTCTTTGTGGGGTTTTCTATATTTATAGGAATTTTTGGCGTTGGTTTCACGTCAAGGGGGCCCACGAGGGAGCGACAAGCTTGCTTCGCATGCCCTGGGGGGGTGGGCGCGTCCCCAGGCTTATCGCTTCCTCGTGAGGCTTCTGGTCCTTCCTCGAAGCTTCGGGGGTCTCTTTTGGTCCATAAAAATCACCGTAAATTTTCAGCCCATTCCGAGAACTTTTATTTCAGCGCAAAAAACAAAACCACGGTAGTTCTGCTGAAAACAACGTCAATCCGAGTTAGTTCTAATCAAATCATACCAAAACCATATAAAATTGTTATAAACATGGCATGGACAGTTCATAAATTATAGATATGTATCAATGCGCTCCCACCCTTCCTTTGCTGCAAGATGCTCTAATCCTATTCTCTTGCTGCAAGATGCTCTAATCCTATTCTCTTGCTGCAAGATGATGGTGGCTTGTGATACATTGAGTTTCTCGCCCTATTCTGGCATTTCTGCAGTTTAGTCCACTAATATTACCCCATTCCATTGATACTGATGCATCTATCTATCTATATATATGTGTGTGTGTGTGTGTGTGTGTGTGTGTATACATATCTACTACCACTACAAAAGCACGACAGGGTATATCCAACTAAGCATATTAGCCGTGTGATTACATAATCTAATGGTCTAAAATAGCAGTAACAAAATGCTAACCCCCTAATACTTCATCTATACTAATCCGACCCATGAACCCCTAATCCCCGTACCTCTTTGCCCTGACAGTAACTCCCTCCCCCCATGCACGCTGCACGCTGCTCCTCAACCACGCCGCAGCCCTGCGCACAGGGGACGGAGGCCGCGCGCACGCACTCGACAGGGTGGCCAGACGGCGGGGGCTGCATGCACACAACAGGGAGGCCAGACAACGGAGGCCGCACTGGGGTTGCATCTGTCGAATCTCCGCTCGGCAGAGAGGCCGCACACGCCCCCCGACACATGCCGACCATGGATTGTGCCCTCTGATTTTCCGATCGGCAGGGGCAGCACACCCTCGATGCCCCGGCCTGGGACTGCCGACGCGGACTCCTCCCGCCCTGCACCCCCAAGACCCTCCTTGTGTTGCGATGGGAGCGGAAGAGGCAGTGCGCCAAGGGAGTCTGCAGAGAAGAAGCCATAGCCACCGACCTCAAGGTAATCCCTAAGTTAGTTTCCACTCCTCCCTATGCAAATCCTAATTTAATTATCGCTCATCCCTTTCCCAGTCACCGGCGGGATCCCCGACGGGAGCGCCTCCACCTCCGCCTACCACGACCCCCCTCAGCCCACACGATGTCACCCACGCCTCCCTCACCCCATCGCTGACAAATGAGATGGCCTAGAGACAGCGACCTTCAATATGTCATGATGGGCCATGAATCTTCTTCCTGGTTCGATTTTGACAATCGATCCATGGGGATTTATTTTGGTTCCCTGATCCCTTTTTGCAAGTTCTGTGAACTCCATCTGAAGAGGGAGTTCGAGTGCAATTCAGAGAGAGCTGGCATAGATCTCTACTCTTTCATTGGTACCCGCATAAAGTTTGAGTGCAATTCAGAGTAGCATTTTGGGGGTAAATTTTGTTTCAAGTGCTATGCTAAAAGTGCTTAAGTACAACTTCAGGTTTCATTTGCAGTTTAAGCACATTGGCCATTTTCTGGACTATTGATCCACGGAGATGGAGTATGTTATGTACGAAAAACATCTGTCAGCCCAGTGGGAACCAGGATACCACGGGCCATCTGCCTACGGCCCAGGAAGGGGCCCTTGGCCCAACTCATGAAGGCAGCCCATTAGCGGGCGCCGCAAAGCCAGCAGCCTCGCGAGGGCCCTGGCTCGCGAGGGACCTCTCCGATGAAGGACTTCATCAATACTACATCACCACAGCGAGCAGCCCCGCGAGGCACCTCCCCGTGAGGCTTCCCGAGGAGCCCATGCGATGCGAGTTGCATGCCCATCGCATGGATGACGTCGTCCAGGCAGGCGCCAACCTGTGCGTCCAGGACAGTTTCCCCTTTGGTGCTAAGGGAGCAGTTGCGCCTACCTGCCCCCAAAGCAAGTCCCAAAGGTTCCCTCTTTGGTGATAGAAGACCAAGACGGCGGCGCGGCAAGACGGAGGTAATTGTGGAGCCCCTGGCGCGTCAAAATCACACCTTTGGTAGGCGAAGACCACCTTTTGTCAGGATAGCACCGGCGCCTGTCCCCTTTCAAATTGCCACCTGCTACTTCTTGAGCTTGCGTTGATTTTTCCCTTGAAGAGGAAAGGGTGATGCAGCAAAGTAGAGATAAGTATTTCACTCAGTTAAGAACCAAGGTATCAATCCAGTAGGAGGCACAAGCAAGTCCCCAATATACGCACCTGCACAAACTAACAAACACTTGCATGCAACATGAAAAAGAGGTATTCAATCCCCTCACGATCACTTGCAAGAGTGAGATCTAATAGAGATAGATATAAAAGATAAATAAAAGGCAAAACAAAGTAAATATAAATAAATTGCAGCAAGGTATTTTTGGGTTTTTGGTTTTATAGATCTGAAAATATATGATGGAAAATAGACCCGGGGGCCATAGGTTTCACTAGAGGCTTCTCTCTCGAAGAAAGCATATGGTGGGTAAACAAATTACTGTTGAGCAATTGATAGAAAAGCGCATAATTATGAAGACATCCAAGGAAATGATCATGTATATAGGCATCATGTCCGTGACAAGTAGACCGAAACGATTCTGCATCTACTACTATTACTACACACATCGACCGACTCCTGCCTGCATCTAGAGTATTAAGTTCATAAGAACAGAGTAACGCCTTAAGCAAGATGACATGATGTAGAGGGATAAACTCAAGCAATATGACATAAACCCGTCTTTTTATTCTTAATGGCAACAATACAAATACGTGCCTTGCTACCCCTTCTGTCACTGGGTGAGGACACCGCAAGATTTAACCCACCACAAAGCACCTCCCCCATTGCAAGAAAAACCAATCTAGTTGGCCAAACCAAATTGATAGATCGGAGAGAAATACAAAGCTATCTTAATCATGCATAAAAGAGTTAAGAGAAGACTCAAATAATATTCATAGATAATCTGATCATAAATCCACAATTCATCATATCTCAACAAACGCACCACAAAAGAAGATTACATCAAATAGAACTCCAAGAACATCGAGGAGAACATTGTATTGAAGATCAAAGAGAGAGAAGAAGCCATCTAGCTACTAGCTATGGACCCATAGGTCTGTGGTAAACTACTCACACATCATCGCAAGGGCAGCAAGGTTGGTGTAGAGTCCCTCCGTGATCGAATCCCCCTCCGGTGGAGTGCCGAAAAAGGCCTCAAGATGGGATCTCACGGGAACAGAAGCTTGCAGCGGTGGAAAAGTATTTTTGCTGTGCCCCCTGGTATAGGGGGAATATTAGAGAATTTATAGTGCTGGAGTTAGGGTTAGGAGAGTCCCAAGGGGCCCACAAGCCCTGAGGGTGCCCCCCTGGGGCGCGGCTAGGAGGCTTGTGGCCTCCTCGTGGCTCTTCTGGCCTCCTCTCCAAGTCTCATGGTTTTCTTCTGGTCCAAGAAAAATCATCGTAAAGTTTTATTCTGTTTGGACTCCGTTTCATATTGATTTTCTGTAGAAGTTAAAAACAAGGAAAAAACAGCAACTGGCATGGGGCACTAGGTTAATAAGTTAAAAATGATATAAAATAGCATATAAATGCATATAAACATCCAAAATAGATAATATAATAGCATGGAACAATCAAAAATTATAGATACGTTGGAGGCGTATCAAGCATCCCCAAGCTTAATTCTTGCTCGTCCTCGAGTAGGTAAATGATAAAAACAGAATTTTTGATGTGGAATGCTACCTAACATATTTATTAATGCAATTTTCTTTATTGCGGCATGAATGTTCAGATCCATAAGATTCAAAACAAAAGTTTAATATTGACATAAAAAATAATACTTCAAGCATACTAAATAAAGCAATCATGTCTTCTCAAAATATCATGGCTAAAGAAAGTTGTGCCTACAAAAATCATATAGTCTAGCTATGCTCTATCTTCATCACACAAAGTATTTTATCATGCACAACCCCGATGACAAGCCAAGCAATTGTTTCATACTTTTAATGTTCTGAAGCTTTTTCAACTTTCACGCAATACATGAGCGTGAGCCATGGATATAACACTATAGGTGGAATAGAGTATGGTGGAGGTTCTGAGGAGAAGACAAAAAGGAGAAAGTCTCATATCAACTAGGCAAATTAATGGGCTATGGAGATGCCCATCAATTGATATCAATGCAAGGAGTAGGGATTGCCATCCAACGGATGCACTAGAGCTATAAGTGTATGACGCCCAAAAAGAAAACTAGTGGGTGTGCATCCAACTTGCTTGCTCACGAAGACCTAGGGCAATTTGAGGAAGCCCATCATTGGAATATACAAGCCAAGTTCTATAATGAAAAATTCCCACTAGTATATCAAAGTGATAAAATAGGAGGCTCTCTATCATGAAGAACATGCTGCTACTTTGAAGCACAAGTGTGGAAAAAGGATTGTAACATTGTCCCTTCTCTCTTTTTCTCTCTCTTTTTTTTGTTTGGGCTCTTTGGCCTCTTTTTTATTTTGGGCTCTTTGGCCTCTTTTTATTTTATTTAAGTCCAAAGTCTCATCCCGACTTGTGGGGGAATCATAGCCTCCATCATCCTTTCCTCATATGGGACAATGCTCTAATAATGATGATCATCACACTTTTATTTACTTACAACTCGATACTAGAACAAAGTATGACTCTATATGAATGCCTCCGGCAGTTTACCAGGATGTGCAATGATCTAGAGTGACATGTATAAAAATATGAATGGTGGCTAAGCGACAAATACTATGCCAACTACATGATCATGCAAAGCAATATGGCAATGATGGTATGTGTCATAATAAACGGAACGGTGGAAGTTTCATGGCAATATATCTCGGAATGGCTATGGAAATGCCAAAATAGGTAGGTATGGTGGTTGTTTTGAGGAAGGGTATATGGTGGGTTTAATGCACCGGCGAAAGTTGCGTGGTACTAGAGAGGCTAGCAATGGTGGAAGGGTGAGAGTGCATATAATCCATGGACTCAACATTAGTCATAAAGAACTCACATACTTATTGCAAAAAATTATTAGCCATCGAAGCCAAGTACTAATAAGCATGCTCCTAGGGGGATAGATTTGTAGGAAAAGACCATCGCTCGTCCCCGACCGCCACTCATAAGGAAGACTATCAAAAAATAAATCATGCTCCGACTTCATCACATAACGGTTCACCAGACGTGCATGCTTCAGGAATCACAAACCTTAACACAAGTATTTCTACTAATCCACAATTACTAACTAGCATGACTCTAAAATCACCGTCTTTATACCTCAAAACAAATGTAAGGAATCACTACAAAAAAAAGACACATCCGTGACATTTAGGGCCGAATGAATTTTTTTCCTGTCATGCTTATGACACTTCTATGACGATAATTGTGACAAAACCCGGTATCATCATAGATGTGGTGGGCTCCTACTTCTATGACAAAAAATCATGACAGAAAATGGGCTTTTCGTCCTGGGCGGGTCGAAGACGCACCTGCATGACATTCTTTGGGCCGTACATGACGGAAAAAATCATGGTAGAAGCGAGGGCGAGGAAAATTTCGGGGAGTTCCCGGTTATGGTGGGTGGTCGGGGCCAAGCGATGCACGAAGGTTTGTGCATTTCTCTCGTACACGCACACGCGTGTGTGCGAGGCGTTGGGCTCTAACTGAACCCGAGCGAGGCGTTGGGCTCTAACTGAACCTGAGCGATTGCACTAGCTACGTTACTGAACCCCGATCGATCCCTTGGCTGTTGACTGAACCCGAGTGATTCCTTAGCTACTGCTGCTAACTAAAGCCGATCGAAGCTGCCTCTTGATGTACAGTCCCCGGTGGGGGTTGGATGAATAGTTCCCAGTGGGGGTTGGATGAACAGGATCCCGTGGTAGTAGAGGTCGTTGCCGCTGGATGAACAGGACCCTGATCGAGGAGGTGGGGGTGGATGAACAGTAGCCGGTGGAGGGACCCCGTGGAGGGCTAGTTGAACAGGACCCCGTGGAGGGCTGGTTGAACAGTAGCCAGTGGAGGCTGGATGAACAGGACCCCGTGGAGGGCTGGTTGAACAGTAGCCGGTGGAGGCTGGATGAACAGGACCCCGTGGATGAACAGTAGCTGGTGGAGGCAGGAGGAAGTCGACGGTGGATGAACAGTAGCCCGTGGAGTCCTGTTTTGCGGTACGCCACACCCCTCCCGATGAACAGGACCCCCGTTTCGATCGTAGGAGCTCCAACACAAGGCCGTTTCCTCCGTTTTGAGGTACACCACACCCCTCCCGATCAACAGCACCCCGTTTCAACCATAGGCACTCGAACAGAAGTCTGTTTCCTCCGTTTTGCGGTACACTAGACCCTTCCCGATGAATAGGAACCCGTATCGACTGTACGCGGTCAAACAGAAGGCCGTTTCCTCCTTTCTACGGTACGCCAGACCTTGTTTCGGCTGTTCCGTCCAAGCCGATTGTCTCCCGATGAACACGCAACGCTGTTTACTCTGTTCCGACCCAGCCGGTTGGCTGCCGATGAACAGGACGATGTCGCTGCACGCGTTAGAGGCCCCACCTGTATGTACGTACGTAGCTGTATTTACTATCTTGCAGCGTGGCCGTACGTATGTGTACAAGATATAGACGGGATGACGTGACATGCTACGTTGGCGCCTCTACTTCAACACGTGCCGCTCCTTACTCGGCCATGGTACATCGCTGCAGAGAGACCGATCGACTGCTATGTACGTACACGTTCGCGACCGGACAGATAACGCTACCTTCGCTTCAACCTAGTGGGTCCCAGCTATCAGGAGGTAAGGAGGAAGTTCCTTCCGTGCGAAGATAAAGCCGGTGGGTCCCAGCTGTCAGGGGGGAACGTTTTTTCGCGAAATACAGAGGCCCTTCCGGTAGGTCCGAGCTGTCAGGTGGAGGAATCATTATTTTGCGCGTAATAAGGAGGCATTTCCTTGCATGCGGCCATGGACCCAGCTGTCAGCCTGTCCACTTACAGTCCTCTTCTGATGGCTGTCGTTCGTTGACCGCGTTGACGACGCCGTACCGCCCGAGAGCACCAAGGTGGTGGACGACGGCGCGACCTAGGAAGGGAACAACCCGGAGCCAGGGAATACGCAGCAGTGGATGCCCACGCAGAGGGGAGTACGAGGGTTGACTGGTTCGGCTGCGGTTTGAGGCTGCCATCACCGGAGAATAACAAGGGGTGTGGGTGAGTAGAGGGAAGGCCTGGCCAGCGGTGGGAGTAGGGTGGGGCGGTGAGGCCTGCGTGGCAGCACAGTCGGCCATGGGAGGCAGGAGCAGGCGGCACGGCCGGCGCTGGTTTGGGCGGCTGGAGCAAGAAGACCAGAGGTTGAAGAAGCACGACGACCGTTGGATGGACATCGTACGGTTACCGCAGCTAGAATCGTTTATATTGACTAAGTTGACAAAGCCCTGCGTCCGCGTCAACTTAGTAGGCCCACAAGTCAGCCTCCAAATATGGTGGGACCGACCTAGCAGCGGGGGTATTCATTATTTTTGTGCGTAATAGCTGGTGGATCCGAGCTGTCAGCGGGGGGAATGTTTTTTTCATGAAATACAGAGGCCCTTCCGGTCAGTCCCAGCTGTCAGGAGGAGGAATCATTATTTTGCGCGTAATAAGGAGGCACTTCCTACTCGCAAAAAAAAGGAGGCACTTCCTTGCGTGCGGCCATGGACCCAGCTGACAGCCTCTCCACGTACAGTCCTCTTCCGATGGATGTCGTTCATTGACCACGGCATGCCGAGAGCACCAAGGTGGTGGACGATGGTGAGGCCAAGTAAGGGAACGACCCGGAGCCGAGGAAGACTCGGTAGTTGTTTACCACGCGGAGTGGGTACGAGGGTTTACTTGTTCGGCCGCAGTGTGAGGCTGCCGTCGCCGGAGAATAACAGGAGGTGTGGGTGAGTAGAGGGATAGCCAGGCCAGGGATGCGAGTATGGTGGGGCCGTGTGAGGCCTGCCCGGCAGCACAGCCGGCCACGGGAGGCGGGAGCACGCGGTTTCGCCGGCGCTGGTTTGGGCGGCTGGAGCAGGAAGATCAGAGACTGAAGAAGCACGATTGCCATTAGATTGACATCTAACGGTCTGACGCTGGTAGAGTCGATTGTTGACTAAGTTTCTTTTTTTGAGAAACCTTGTGTACGCATGAACTTAGTAAGCCCACAAGTCAGCCTCCAAATCTATGGCAGACAACATAGAGCCCATTTGCTATTTTTTTTAATAATTTGCAGTCCATTTGCTAATTCTTAAGGAATTTATTACAGCCCATTTTCTGCCCAGGACCACGGTCAAAAAGATCAACCTTATTTTGCATATTTTGGTGGAGTTCGAACTATTTTAATCCAGAAATGATAAACATTTATTTTTTAAGAACTTATTGATTTGCCAAATGAAATATCGTTTTGTTTTTGTAAGCTAATAATACGTGGGACAATTGAGTTGGTTTATGGAAAACCAGTGGTAAAAAAATCAGCGCAGGTAGGGAAAACAACAACAACAAAACAAGGATGTAAAGATGAAAAGGAAACTTTATGTATTTTCAATATAATAATACGTGTATATGAACTAGTAAAACTATAGGTAGAGATTAGAAAACAGAAGTAGGACATGGCATTTCAAGAGGAAAATAGAACTGGGCTGTGTGTTTGATTCAGTAAAAAAAACTGCTTGCGGATGTTCTAAGAGAAAATATAACTAAGGCTGGCGGGCCAGAGGCCAGTTGATACCTGCTGGATCTTTGTGCCCCGTTGTCGTCATGGGCTGGGCCTGTTAAAAACAAAACCAAGCCTGGGCAGTCTACAGCCCAGTTGAAATTTGCTCGACCTGAAAAAACAATATACCTGTTGGATCCCAGTTATCAATCTGTACTTGCAGAATTCTCTCGTTTATTGACTACGTTGAAAACTTCATGGGTTTCACCGTCTCAGACGTAAGCATTATTTTTCCATCGTGATAATAAGTGCATGCACTTGCTTGCGTATGGCCATGGGCCTGCTGGTTCCGTACAGTTAGGCTCTGTATGGACAGCTGTCTTGTGGTTCCACGGATGAATTTCATGCAAATCGGATGTTTTTCAATGAAAGCGGACTAAATTTATTGTATTTTACATATTTCTTTTCATTATGGAATATTTTACATATTTCAACTAATAATAACCGACTAGGCCTTATTTTAGTCCATGGGAGGCGCTTCACGATCGAGGTCGCGACACTTAACTGTTCTGGAAGGCCCAAATCCATCGCTCCTCTCTTTTAACAATTTGCAGCTGGGCTTGGCATGCCACACCCTAGTTCCGACGTGCTGCGTCCAACTATCAGCCTGTGAAACCGGATGGATCCCCTGCATACTTCGAAGATGTAAAAAAATTGGAGAACTGGGAATTCGAATGGCAGGTGCTTATGCTACCCATCAAATAAAAATCAGGTGCCTGAAAATTTGTTATGAAACAAATGATTCAACTTTATATCCACGTCGACCCTCGGCATGATGGTTGGAAGCAAATGCCAAGTTCATACCAAAAGATCCTTAACAACAATACCAACTTGCAGACGACCAGGTAGTACAAGTACCAATACCGAACTAACTTATAATCTTTTTAGTCCTGGCCCTAGTGTTCGTCTGGTAGAAAATCTTGCAGAGGACCAGCTCCCGCTCCTTCTCTTGCTCCAAGTCCCCGAGGTGGTACTGGTGCATCACCCAGTTGGTCCTCTGCTGGTCGAAGTTCTTGTTGGTGTGCAGCACCAGAACCTTTTTGCTGCCCGTCTACCGGCCGTTGACCATCACCGGCAAGGTATTGCCGGTCTTGTCCCACATCGTGTGCATGCCGCACTCCGACTGTATCTTGCGATGCATCTGCGTGCCCCTTTTAAACGCCCTGGAGTTGCGCTGGAAGAAATGCTTGCTTAGGCCACTTAGTGTGATACCTACAGTATTGTCGAATACAGGTTTTAGTGTATGTAGTTGGCATTTTCATAACATCTTTGGCATGTTGTAGTCACTTGTTTCACTTTTTATTAACTGTCAAATTGTAATTGCTTCACTAGGTCTGCGTCTAAAAAGAAAAATAGAGCTATAAACAAAGGAATATGTTTGTACAAGTAGACGGCCAATCGGTGTCTCACCTGGAAGTTTCTCAGGATGCGTGTAGCATATGCCGTGCTCGCTGTCGATGGTTGGTATGAACAAATCGTCGAGAGGGTGAGATCTTGTGCTGTCAGCACTCACTTTGGCCTCAAGGTGCTCGATCAGCTCCTGATCCGTGGGATCAAACTTGACGCCAGCCGGCAGCACCGGCCAATCCTTCTTGGATTTACATCGGTTAATTCCAGTTAAATGGTACTCAATGTATGATCAATCAACTGTTTTAAGTAAATGATGAAAGATTTTGACAGATAAGTGGTACTCCAAATCTGAAGTCCACAATACTCGAACAAACTGGGGTCTTGGCTTCATTACTACATGTAGACTCTAAAGACTTGAAAACCCCCATAAAGATCGAAATCATAATACAGGGCAACGGGACGAATACTCACAGGAGCGGCCTCGCTGGTTCCTTCCTTCATCCGGCTAGCTTGAAGAGCATCCTTGTTGAGATCGATTTTTTCAGCGTCTTCCTTTTGACTACTTGCAATGAAGTATAGAAACTCCAGTAGCTCATCGCTCATCGTACCAAATGGATCTGAACAAGGCGACGGCTGGGAGGCGGGGAGACCGGGAGAGAATGGGAGAGTGATTTTGTAGAGAATGCGAGAGTGTTGTTGTAGTACAAGAGGGGTGAGGCTCACTTTGGTGAACTGAACACGCCACCGGGACTCTTGTGTCACCTCACGCATAGCATGTTGTCACGTCAATTCAATGTGAGGACATGATGAATAATTTGACCGACGTATACTAGTACTACTACTGTACTACTTACTAGTCGTATTTAGTGTCACATTTTAACCATAGGTTTAACTAACAAAATGTCAATGCATGTCACCGAAAATTATACCATTGGAAACTATGTTCAAATACGAATCCAATGATATAATTTTTTGTGACATGCATTAACATTTAGTTAGTTAAATTTATGGTCAAAATTTGAAACAAATTACGAAAGGGACCAATAAACCAGGAGGGAGGTAGTAGTACGAGTAGCGCAATATACGGTATAGAGGACTAGTAAAAATATAGAAATGGAGTACGAAGTTACAAGGCTGTGCGACAGACTTTGTAGGCTACATGAGTAATACAATATATAATTCCCATTGGATAACACTATTACCAACAAGTACGCACTTGAAGCCTAATTGATATATATATATATATATATATATATATATATATATATATATATATATATATATATATATATATATATATATATGATTCTGCACAACATCTCCATCATCATTATCAGTACATCCTACGCAGGTGAGTTAGGATGCACTTGATCCCAGAAAGGTATCTATCCTTCAAACTAACTACAGTACATAATATCCAACAAAAGAGGGTCATGCTACAGCAGCAGGATACATGGCTCAGTCTAGATATCACTACGAATCAAGTTGTTCATATTTGCTATTGGCATGAACCACATCGCCGCATGTCGGGTTTGCAAAAGCCATTCATCGCTTGGAAGCTTGATGCCTTTCACACACTGAAGATTATCTGGCAACAAGCTATGGCGACGAATCTCTGGATATGGTGATTCATGAATCCCATGGTACGACGTGTAAACACAGTTCCCCCTAGCAAATGGAAGTTGCATAGCACAGTAATCATCGCCGGTGATATGATCGATGATTGGTTGGATGATCGAATAATTGAGCCCGAGGAACACGAAGTGGTTGCCGAGGCTGTAAACCCGCCTCCAGTTGAATACGCCTAGCCCAACAGAGCTGGGATCTTTCTCGAAGACGAAGCAGCCATAGCCATCACAGTCACGAATGCCCCAGGCATTGTACTGCATCTGGTTTGATGAAATGGTTTGGTCAATTTGGTACATGCGAATGAGCATCAAATGACCGCCGTTAGTTGAACGAGCGATAAACCACCACCCATTGACTTGTATATTTCTAGGTCCTGGAATTATGAAGGCTAGCGCATTTGCGTCTGCTGCAACAAATCAAATTGGAGACCAAAAGGACAAAAATATACAATCATGTTCAGAGTATGTGTGGAATTAAGATTATTATAACAGTGACACAGATCATAGACAAAGAATTGCAATGCCATGGTCATAATCATACCCCCAAGTTAAAAAAATTAAGCCAATGGCTTTCCTATTCTAGCAATATGTCATGGTTCAAACATCTTGTAAAAATGAGAGGAAAACAGCTATGACACGGCCTACTCATATTCTACCATAGCAGTTACTACTGTTCTCATATCAACTCTAACAATAACATGCGTGGTTATAAAAATCTTGGAAATGAGAGTAACATATAGCAATCATGAGGTTATACTCATAATATCTATTCTAACAATCATTAGATGCCAATTGTTCTCATATCAACTCTAACAATAACATGTGTGGTCATAAAACTCTATGAAATGAGAGGAACATATAGCAATGATGTGGTTATAGACATACTATCTATTCTAAATTTCTAACAATCAACAGGCAATCGTATTCATAAGGTAAAGATGAGATGAGATAGAACAATTACACGACGATAGATTCCACCAGTATAGGCAGCCAATCTGTGCATTGACCGCGTAAACGATGCCATCATGCACTATAGCATCAGACAGAAATGGAGGCTCAACAGGATTGATGATGAGCCATAACCATGTATGGCGACCGGATTCCAGATAGACTAATCCCATGTCGAACAAGGCAATGAGCTTGTAATCCATGTAGTCTTCTGATGGTGTGGGCACTTCGCAGATTACAACCTTCAGCAAACGGAGGTCGCACCAAAAGCTCGACACATCTCGTGCGTAGTAGGCAGGAGTGTCCGGCGGGCTGCGAGGCTCGATGCCGGCGGTATCCAACGATGGAAGTGTGATCTCTCGCTGGGTGTAGATATCCACGAGACGCCACGGACTACCGGATTGGTGGATGAGGACGATCCAGTTGGCCTTCATGCCTGCCCAGTAGTGGCCGCGCATGAAGGACAGGTGGACGGGTAGTGGTAGCATGTCGAGGGGCACCACGGAAACCTCCGTAGGATCATCAAGTCGGTATCTGGGCCACCTACGAGGATCGGGCATCAGCAAGCAGGGTCTCTTGAAAAGGGCCGGCCGGTTGCAGACGAGTAGACGGTACAAAGACACCGAGCATGCAGCCAGACGCATGGTGCTAAGCAGGTCCATACGATTACAGATCTGCTCCAAGAGAAGTGGATTCCAATCGTGGCTCTGCGTGTCAGTCAGTTCTACCATAGGGTTTTTTAGGGCACTGAGTGATTGGGGTTTTCGGTGCCTGCGAGCGAGCGGGGAAGTGGATTCGGGCGGGCGAGCGAAGAAGATGGCGTGTGTGGCCGAGCAGTCAGCGGGGGGATATGGTACGCGCGAGCTACCAAGGAAGATGGCGCGGGCGGGCGAGCAGTGAGCGGGGGGAAATGGTGTGCGGCCGACGATGGGGAAGAGAGGAGGAAGAAGAAGGAAAGACGGGCAAGAAAGTGCATTAAATCTCAATTCTAATAGTACTACTACCAGGATATACCGTCCTTCGGAGTGTAAATAGTTAAGCCGATGACATGTGGGTCTACCTCAAGAGGGCCCATATGTCAGTGAATGGAAGAGAGAGGTGCGTAGGCGTATTTGCGGAAGCATGCTCCACTGGCAAACATGATGGCAGTACTGGGTAAGGCTGATTTAGTAACACCAACACGCTAGTTCAGCTTATTAATTAAGTGTCCCATCTGCTTCAGCGTGTATTGTCACTTCACTGTGAAGACTAGTTGAATAGTTCTCTCTAACCGAGATGGGGAATAATGGATCGCCAAGACTTCCTATCTATAGTATCCCTATGCCTCTACTCTCATCCTGTCCAACAAGATGAAACATTGGCCAAGGCACCCGGCGCCAATAATGTAGGAGTACTAGTAGTATTTTGTGTCAAACTTTGACCATCTATTTAACTAATAAAATGTTAATGCATGTCACCAAAAATCATATCAATAGATTCATATTTGAACATAGTTTTTAATCGTATAGTTTTTTATGACATGCATTGACACTTTGTTAGTTAAATTTACGGTCAAAATTTTACACTAAGTACGAAGGGGACCATTAAACTAGGACGGAGGTTTATATACAGGTCAATAAAAAAATCATCAACCAACGTAGTAGTAAATGATGAGTGCCCGAAGAATTTTTTCCGAAAGTACTCAATAATGGGCTCGTTTCCTCAAGAAAATTGTGTTTACGAATGTATTAATTGGAATGCATGCGTGAGGAACAAATGACCAGAACTTTTACATGCATTGGTGAGTTTTCTCTTAATTCTTGCATGCAACATTTTAATGAAGCTTGAAATATGAACATGTCAATGGTAGGGAGTAAAAGCCTCATGCATGCATGCATGCAACATGCAACACTCACGCATCCATGCGGCACACAACACATGACGCAACACACACGCTCACGCTCAAGTGCTCAACCTACTCCCTCCGTCCGTGAAAGACTGTACATATAGAGATCTACACATTGACCAAGAGGAACCGGAACTTCATGGCATAATTAACGCCAAAAAGTACCAGACTTATGTGTGCATGCGACCATTGAGAGAAGAAGATTAAATGAAGGTTGTTGCATGCTGTAATTAAGGATAGACATGTAGCCTATAGCTAGAGCACAAGTTGGTGCATTAGTCAATCAATATCGATTAGATTAAAGGCTAAGTGCATTGGAAGTGTAGATGTACACTCTTTGTTGGAAAAATTTCTAATGCTAGATGTATAGTTTTTCACGGACCGAGGGAGTACACATCCATGCACTCACATACATAGCCAGGGTGGTTTGCGCGCAAGGGTTGGACTCCTGTCGCGCCTGCATAAAGTTTTGTTTAACTAATTTCTTTGCTCTGCCAACTGACAAGTGGGACCCAGAAACCAGGTGTCAATTTAACCAGTCAACAAAGTGCCACGTTGACTATGTGGCTGGTCAGTAGGGTGCAATACGGTGCTCTACGGTGAGCTAATGACCGTATAATCACCACAAAACTATATAGTGACCGTAATGAGCGTATTGTTACATACGTTGACCGCCAGTGTATTTTTCTCATTTCAAATTAAGCTATATTAACCGGAAAGGACACAGTATGAACTAGTACTACTTTGATGTGTCCTGTCAACTCACCGAACGAGGAGAAGCATGCTTACTACACCCTCTCCCTCGCCCACGTGCAGTGGCTCACAAGACGAGGAGAAGCTTGCTTACTACGTACGCCTATGTCCTCTCCCTCGCCCACGCGCACGATGGCTCGCAGGACGAGGAGAGGGTTTTGACTACAGCGCCCTCTCCCTCGCCCTTGCCCTCGCGGTGGACGTGCAACAGTTCATTCGGTGTCAGATTGCCAGAAGCATATTGTACTGTAGTATCATCATTGTTGGACCTTCCGAAGAGGCGAAGAGCCAAGTGCAAGGTTCACAGGAGTACGAACCGTTGAACCTCCCGAAGAGGCAAAGAGCCAAGCGCAAGGTTTTATAGGAGTTGTCGTCCTACTACTACAACTATAGTGAACGATGCTACTATATGATGCCGCCACATCACCTATATCCAAAGCTGTGCCACCTTTTTTTTTTCTCATAGAGCGTGTTGGAGCCCGTGCAACAGCCACACAAGTTGCACGTACACATAACACATTTACTAGTAATAAATTCTAAAGGACAAATGCCAGTATGCCACACAAGTTCATCTCCACTTCATGTGATAAATTTGTGCACGACTAGTCTACAAATATTCACAACGCTACCATTCACAATTTACAATACTCCACTTACACGTTATAGATGGGCTCCATGTCCTCCTCCAGGTTCCAGTCCCATGTGTCTTCATAGATGGCACGATCCATAGCGGTGGGCAACGGGAATAATTGTCGCAGCTTTCTAGTCCGGTTCCACACGATGGAGACTCATCCAAGCAGAAGCGGCATAAATCAGGGATAGCGTGTCCCAGCATGTCATTCATCCGGCAGTGCGCACTGAAGACACAACCATGCTTCATGAACGGCAGGCCTTCAATGTCGTGCACTCAAGGTGGCATCCACTTCACAATGGGGTAGCTGTCCCCAATGAAAAGCGAGTACTCTCCAAAAGTGTTCCTCAGCACTCACATAGTATCACGGGGGTCGAACTCGGCGCCGTTCATCTAGTACACGCGGCATCTCAGATCTGGACACATGGTGACGTACATGGTCAAGGTCCATGCATAATAATGTTGTGCTCAAATATGGCCATCAGTAATATTGTGCAGCAAATAGTACTACTCCGGTATAGAGGAAGTAAAATAACCAGTTTATTATATATAGCCACTCTTGGCTACATGGATGAGATAGTAAGACATGGAAAAACAAAAATGGTGGGAGCAAGTGGGTTCAAGTCTTCAAGGGCCTAGCTAGTTATATGCGTCCTCCAAGGTAAAAAGTACTAGTACTGGTAAGTAGTACTACAATGAAAGAGAAGGCTAGAGGGTTAAAAAAATATAACACTAAATTGTAGTACTAGTACAGTAAACATGTCCCAGTCAAGAAAAGAAAATAACTAACAAGTACTACTACTCTAACACACAGCAATGAGAAAATGGAATACCTGGGTAGATGGTGACTGTCCGATCATGCTAGATTGTGTGACCATGTTGCACATCAGTGGTACCATGGGTAATGACTGCTAAGATAGTTGATCCCAATATGCCAAAGTCAGCTACAAGGTTCCAGGTTAGACCGAATCGCAGATGCAAATGCACATCCAGGATCGGCGATCTTATTTTGATCAGGGGATGACTGGTCCCTGCAAAATAATGGAGTACCGTTAGGGATGCAAATGATGGTTTGTGCATTTCATTTGTAATCTCCCGTACCGTAGGATGGCAACCAGATGAAACAAGCCCCCTGGCTTGTCACCGCGAAGATGCGACCTACATGGCACACGGCGTCTTCGAATGTGTAGGGGTACAAATCTGCCACGGCCAACATGTGCCAGCCTCTGCCGTTACTACCTTTTGTATTGATGGCAATCCTTATGTCGAACACCGCGATGAGATAGTAATCGTCGTAGCCGCATTGCTTTGTCGGCGGGTCCACAATTGCTATCTTCTTCAATCTCATGTAGGCATCATCATACGTATTCAAGCCCAGCCAGTCCGGAAGGCCGATCCTAATGGTGGAGAAGGGGCCTACGGGAACGGCCGCACTGCTGTGGATGTTGTGCAAAATGATGGTGGTATCTGGCCGGAGGTATGCAAGCCAATCTTCGTTGGCACCAACCCAGACCTATATATAAGATAGTGGGCAGCGAAGAAATTACGGGATGGAATAACTAAGTACTATATTTAGAATATACACTACATGATCAAACTCCATGACTGACCTGCTCATCGGACAAAATCCGACTACCTCTCAACGTCGGCAACTCTAGCGGAGCCAACATGAAACCATGGCCAGGGAACGATGGACTGTTCGATGGGTTGTCCCATATAATAACCTACTCCTCGAGGACGCATGGTAGACCAACAAGCATGGCCTTTTCCCAAGCCTGTTTAAGCACCGTCTTAAAATAGTTGGTGCAGGAAGCACCGAGTCTTGCGGCGGTGAGGACGTCAGAGCGGCGTGTGATTTCTCCCAGAGGATCTTCGTCCAAGGTCTCCCAGCCCCGACGAGGAGGAGAACCGCCTGGCGAATCCATGGGAGCAGCGACAAACTGCCTTGGTCTCTTCGGGGGGAGGGGAACTGGCGAGGAGGAGATAAGAGCGTAACCGCAAGGTCTCGTCCCTTCGTTAAGGAAGTTATGCGGGCACGCATAGTGGTAGTGCCTAGTGCCCCGCGATGGTGAGGCTATTATTTACTACGTAGTACTGTAGCAGAAGTAGTACTACTACTTTCTCAACTAGTAGTGTGATGTACTTTACTTCTATAGTGCACCAGTTTTGAACTCTTGAATCTCAAGGCCAAGGAGCTGCAGTTGCAAGTGGAGGGTACTACTGTTCTCTAGAACCATCATTGTACTATCAATGCAGGGAAAGTACACCTACGTAGTGTGTACTCTCCATGCTCTATTCAAGCGTGTAGCTGGCCTACTCAGCTGCTCCTCTCACGCGCACACTAGCAGCCTGTTTATCAGCGACGGTTACTGCATGGGCAGAACATTTGAGTTCTTTGATACAGCGAGACTAGGCTTTTCGCTTCCATTTGTGGAGGTGTAATGGATCTCATCGAACTTTGTTAGTTCCTTCTTTATGAATGAGATGAGGCAAAGCTTTTGCCTCCGTTTCAAAACAAAAAAAAGCACATCAAGAGGAATTTCTTTTATAGAGCCGATAATGGAGCGAAGTCCATGCGTGCAATGCCACAAGCTACAGAGTAGTAGAGTAGCACTTTACGTACAGAGCCATATTGCATACTTCCAATGCCACGCCAGGCTTTTCCGGCTCCTCGGGCTTAATTGGGAGGCGCTAGTGAGGAAGCTGCAAGCGAGGTGCGGCTAGGGCGAGCACGCAGGCGAGAAACTTTGCATGGTGTGAATTGATATATAGGAGTACTACTCCAGTACGTGAGCCATGAGATGATGGGAGGGAAAACCCGTTCACATGGCTGGGCTATCCAGTGCACCTAGATTGTGGTGTGACACATCCGTTCGACTTCAAAAGTCAAACTACCAGTGTACAATATTGGCTCGCAGCAAGGTTACTATTTAAAAAAAGGCTGTCGTGCATTCGGCCGGGATCAAACCCACAAAACGAGCTATACACTCCCGCGACCACCAGTAGTAATCGTTGGAGTACAACGCAACCTATAATCGCCTTTTGTCGCTAGTACATTGTTCTTTACAAGAAACCACTAATACCAAGAAACTACCACTTACCAACCAGCCCTACCAAGAAACGACTACTCTACAAAGTGCCATTATAGGCACGTTTCAACCCATGTCGCCTCTTAAGTCAACGCCTTCTATTTGACCGGCAAGTTAGGCGTTATAACTTGTGGGACCTACATGTCAGTCTCGACAAAAATCCCCAAGTGACCTCCTAACTCCGGCCCGTCCACCTAGTCATCCTCGGCCATGGGACGCAGCTACCGCTGCCGGCAGAAGGCAAGGTCAAAAGCGTCGGTGGCGCGGAGCCCATCTTGTGGCAGCCCGGATGCCAGCTCCGTCCGGCGCTCGCGGCCGCTAGCTAGCCAAGATAGCACACACCCTGCTGGATGCATCCAGCTGCTTCTCTGCAAGGTTTGCTAGCTATGTTGGCACGGCGGTGCGGCGGATTGCTCGTGCGCGCCTCGCTAAGTCCAGCCATCTGGCTCGAGCGAAGGCCAGCATGGCGGTTGCTCGCGCGTGAGCCACGCTCGGGCCAGCCAGCCAACCTGTGCGGAGGCCAGCACGGCGTCCGGCCTATCCGGCGGAGCGCCGGCCAGTTCGCTCATCACCGGCGCCACTGACGAACACGCATAAGAACTGTTTGAAGTAATGTTCAGGAAAAAAATGATTGGAGGAGGAAGAACATGATAGAAGGTCAGATGTGGGTCCCTCATGTCAAAGGTCAAACAAAATGTGTTGGTTTAAGCTGCCTCGTCAGCACGGACGTGTGGGCCAACCCTGTCATAAACGGGTTTAAACGAGCCTAATCGGCACTAGGTAGTAGTTTTTTGGCGCGGATTAAGAAATTTTGGGTATGTTTTTGCTATTTTTTGTACAATAGTTTCTTCCTAGGGCTGGTTGAAAATGGTAGTTTTTTGTTAAATACTCTACATACTATAAGTAGGAGTGAAAGTTAAGCTTTGGAAGCCAATAAGCACGGCTAGTTACATAGTGCCTATGTGTACATAATTCAAACTAAATATCAACCATGAGTGACTAATATCTTGATGGAAAACTCGAAACTATGGAAATACTAGCAATTTTTTTTGCATGGTTGGAAATACTAGCAATGTGCACGTGCGTTGCAACGGATCATAATTAGAATAATACTTATTCGCAAACTTGATAGAAAACACTCTAATTTTGATATACATATATCACTAGAAATATATTATGTTTCAATCAGAATATATTCCTTGGGCTGTTTTGGTGAGGTGAGGGAGGGATGTGGTTGGTTTTAAGATACTAATTAAGGTTTTTTCTGCAAATTGGTAGAGAAGTGGGATGTTGTTGAGAAAAGGCAACAACTTACCTCACAGTCGTTAGATGTAGATCTAATGGTCAGAAATGACGGATGGCAGACACACCATCATCACCAACTAAGTCTTCTGTAGGAGTACTAGCAAGATGCCCGTGCATTGCACGGAACATCAAGATGCATTTTTTTATAAAACACCTGTTGTGATTGACCCATGCGGGAGTAATCCCATGTGTAAAAACTAATGATATCTTGAGAAAGAGGAGAGATAAGGTGAGGAGGAGTAGGGCGTGGTGGTGATTGGTGGTCAGACTGAGCGGAGGCATGGGGATGGATGACGCCGGCAGTGACCACCATGCTAGTTTGTTCCAGAGGCTTCCTTTTTTAATTGCTCAACAATGAGGTTGTGGGAGATAAGGATGAACGAGAGAAGGCCTTGTCTGCAAATGTGGAGAGAGGTGCGGGTATCTTTTAGTTTAATTTCTATCCGTCAGATATAGATCGGACGGTCTATATTGCAAGATGGCAGGCATACCATCATCACCAACTCAGTTTTTTTTTATAAGAAGAGATATAAGTATGGAGATACAAACGTATTATCGATACTTGTTTCCATAAACTTGGATCTACATTCTATTCAACAGCTGAGCATGTGGGGCCTTAGCACGATGACTTCTCGACTGTGTAAAACAAAGGTTTTCCCGTCGCCAATAAGGAGGGGGTGACGGCGGCGCGCTTTCGGCTCGCTCTAGTCCTAGTAGTCATACTAGGTGGTCTACGCATGTGTAGATTTATTCTTTTTCATGTCTCGTGTTCGTCGTACTGCCACGACTGTTGATGAATAGACGGTAAGTTATTCACGGGAAAACCTTGGTTGAGCGTGTGTGCGAGAGAGAGACAGCGCGTGCGTGTGTGATATGTGTAGAGACTGAGGCAATGATAAGAGATTCTTTGTGTCTCTGTGTGTGGAGGATAGAGAGAGACATGTGCATGGGGCTTTGTGTTGTGTAACGTGGAGACACATAGACATAATCAGAGAGTGAGTGTGTGAGATACACATGCGGACATGGGGAGAGATGTGTGAGTTAGAGAGATGGAGAATTTTGGTGTGCATGTGAGCTAGAGAGAGAGGGGGGTATATACATACCTAGAGCTGGAGAGAATATGCAAGGGTGTGTGTCCTAAAAGAAGGATCCAGATAGATGGGTGTTTGTGCGTGTCTGTGTGTGTTTGTGCACGCGTGTGTGTGTGAGAGGGAGTGTGTGTATGTGGAGAAGAGAGACCACTAATGATGTAAACCTAGTAGGGAAGGGGGAATGGTGTGACATGTGTGTCAAAGAGAGAGAAAGGCATGTGTAGTAGTGGGATAGCATGGGTGCGGGCGGGGAGCAGACTATTTGGAAGAGACATCGAGTGTGTGTGGGAGAGGGGTGTGAGAGCGAGAGATAGAGCTAGCGAGGGAGAGAGAGAGGAAGAGAGGGGGAGAGAGAGAGGGGTAATTTGTGTGCGGAAGTGGCGTGTAGATAGGGAGACACGGTTGATGTTGTTCGAAAGTGGCCTATGTACGGAGACGCAAGGGAAGCGAGTCATCGTGTGTGTGTGATAGACTTAATGAGAGATCTAGAATAGATGGTGTAGAGAACAATGTGCGAGATTGAGAACGATGATACATTAGGGAGCTATGGAAAGAGTCACGACATATATGTATATAGGGAAGGAGCTAGGGCGGGTCCGCATGTGGGAGAGATAGAAAGTGGATAGTGGTGCACAAGGAGACAAAGGGTGCTTGTTTGCAGTGGGGGTGGTGAGTGAGGTGAGTGTGCGAGAACCACATAACTAGGGAGATAGACATTTGGGGGCGACGTTTTGTGTGTATGGGAAAGATACACTCTAAATAGTGCATGTGCTTGGGAAAGAGAGATGCCGGGAGACCTAGAGAGTGGGGGAAGAGATGTGTGCATGCCCGAGAGACAAAGTGATAGAGACCTATATTGGGGTCCGGACTTAGAAGAGAGAGGGGTGTTAATGTGCTCCTGTGTTCGTGTCCGGGGGAGAGAACGACTTGTGGGGGGGGTGGCTTCAGATAAAGAGTGAGGTGTCTATATTTGAGAGACTTTAGCGTAATTGAGATATATATGGTCAATAGTGTGTGCACTCATGGTTGATCAATTTGTTTCACAGTTTGGACTATGAGATAACTATACTTTTGAACATGCGTGATATACTTTGAAGTACCAGAATTACAAACCTAAGATTGGAATTTTGGAATTCGACTCCATCATTAGCTTTTGTAATTCATTTAAACGGAGGTACATTTTTTAAGCCGGGATTTCGTGATTTCAAATTCATATATCAAACCTAGAGATATACACATATGGGCATGTTCAAACCTTATAATCATCCACTTTATTCATACACATACACATTTTTGTTTTTGTCATCATATTTAGGATAAACACATTTGAAATTTCATTTGAATCGGACCATATGATGGTATTTGCTTCCACTAGCTCAATGGTCCATATTTGAATTGAATGGACAATCTAAATTTTGAGTTGGAGACATTGATTTTCGAAACTTGCACTTTTTTTTGCGTGCAAAACAAATAAATTCTCGGCCATGATATCATAGTCGGCCGTACAAGAGCAGAACACTGAATTTCAGCCGCTAAAAGCTTTCAAACTTCCCGCTCACATCGAAATATCTCGCGCCCGAAAGTATAGGCCTGTGATATTCCTCTTTTACCCCTGCCACATGAACGGAAAAGGGCTGCTTTGGTAACTCATTTGTTTTCCCCTCTTTGCCCCCAACATTGTTCCCCAGAGCCCCTCCCCTTCCCCTCCCCACCCTCCCCCCCCCAACCACGCCAAGCCGCCGAATCTAGTCCTCCGCCGCAGTGGTGGACCTCACACCCCGCCGGATCTACCTTCCGCACCTTGGAACCCCCAACTGCCAACTCACCACTTCACCGGAGCCGCTTCAGCGACTGGCTTGACCACCGCTCCAGATCTCCTTGATCGCCATCATGGTCCACCGCACTGGATCTGCTTCACCGACGCCCTCGTCCACCATAGTGTAGGCCCTTCACCGACTCTCTCGTCCGCCCCATCGCTGGCCCTTCATACAAGCCCTCGTCCGCCGCAACAGATCCGCCTCACCAAAAGCACTGTACACCGTGCTGGATGTGCTTCGCCGACGCCTTTGTCCACTGCACCGAACCCGCTCCACGAACGCCATATTCAACTCCACTGGCCCTGCTTTACTGATGTCGCAGCCTCATCAGGTTATTTCGATTTGTACTCCTTCGGTTTTTCTCTTCTTTATCATGGAACTATTCACTTACCACAGGTGAGCTTTCTTGTATGTCGACAGGCGCCGCAACCAAAGCACTAGAGCCGCTTTAGCAACAGTGACACTGGCCCAAACTCAACCGCAACACGAGCACCATCGATGATCCTTAGCTATCAAGTATGACAACGATACCCATACGCCGCCGAGAATCAGGTACTATTATCCAACGGCCGGCGCCTACGTTCACTTTCTTAGCATAAGCACCGCACCTTTGAATTTCTTCAGGGCATCATTCAATTTTTCATGAGACGCGTTATTCTGATTGCACCTGTAGGGCCATACTTCTGGCAGTGAACATGTTACATGTGCTAAATTACAAACCAGTGCACATATAGTTACAATGCTTTTGTTTTGTCCTAAGTATTAATGTACTTCCTAGATATCACTGCCTACTATTTTACTTCTTGCATGCTATATTTATGATAATGGTGTTGTTCTGATGCCACCTATTGGTTACATCAGACTGCTTCATGTTCTCTATGCTTAATTACACATCAGCAAACTAGCTTGTTGTTCCGCTGCTTTTTGTTCGTTTTACCCTACATTTTGTGATGCTAGCTATTACATCACTGCTTCGAGCCTCTGTTCATTACTTTTTTGTGCATTCTTGATCTTCCCAAGTTGCATGACTAATTTGATGCTTCTATTAATTATGGAGCTGCCAACCCCATCAAGCAAAATATTTGTTCTTTTGGGGCTGGCACCTCGAACAAGCATAAAAATAGAGTGAAGCACATATATTGTCATGTAAGCACGCACCCTTCTTTCATTAGTTTATATGAACCATTGATGATCAATTCGAACCAGTGCATGCGATTAAAATTAATTTTACCTAAATAGAGGGTGCAGAATAAACTACAACAAGTAGATTTGCAACCACGGGATGCTGACGATATCTTCAAAGAACATTGCAACAGCAGCGAGGCTTTACAACAACATATGGTAAGCCAGTGTGTTTTAGTACATGTGAAATGTAATGCGTGTGGGCTGCTTTCTTGGCTTGTGCCCTCAACCTGTAATCCTACAGAATTACAAATAGTTCAGTTGTCTGCTTTGCTGTATTGCTTGATTCGAATGCTTGTTTGTTACTTGTTAGGCTAAACCTGAGTTGGCCAATATGTCAGCAGTGCCTGCTGTACTATTGTAAAGAAATGCATGCCTAGTTCATTTGACTCCTTAACTTTTCCTATGAACTTCATCACAAGACTGTCTTCGTAGTTTATATGAGGCCACACTGTTAAGTGCTTTCTTAGATTATTTCAACTGCTTAGATGCCTTGGAAACTTAAATATAGCGGTGGTGCACTGCCTTTCAAGTTTCATCTTACCATTTTAATTTGTTTTCGGCTGATGCTGCTTCGAACCATTTAAATATAGCTTGCCATGCTCGGCAACAATTCGTATGTCGTTTACCATGTAAGCTTACAGCCTGGATCATGCGATAACTATCTCTTACTTATGTCCAGCGGAAACCTTTCAGGATGCCGTTCACACTAGGACACAATGTACAACCCCAGAATCTATTTGTGGAAGCAGTGCGCCATCCATGTTACCAGATGGTAGCAGTTCAGAGGCAACACCGCTGGAGAGCAGTCTAAGCACAGATATTATAGTTCTTGAGGCTCTACTAGAGGCAGAAAGAGATGGTGTGGCTGCCATGAATGAGGTAATCTTGATCTTGAGGCTAGAAATTATGCAATTAGCTGCACGCATTATGCAAGCAACCCAAGAATTGGAGGAAGTAAGAATGTTGCATTTGAAGACGGAGGAGGTCCTGCTGCTTCTGCTATCTGAAGCCCAGTGTAATCCCAGTTCTTCTTTAGATACCAGTTGAAATTGTCATTAGATTAGTATACTTGCATGTTGTGTCATGTCTCTGAATGGATTATGTTGTAAGACCCCCTATGTTATCCATGTGTTGTAATGATCTGAATTTTTTAGGCGAGGTAATCCTCAGTACTTGTATGATTGACATAAGGATAACTATTTTTCGTGTGAGCATATTGTATTGGATGAAATAACTGTTTGACTCAAAGTGTATCCAACCTACTAAATTCGAAGATCACGGCATTTCTAAATCATATTCATATATAAAGGTGGAATAAATCTTTGTCGTGGTTTTGAAGAAATAAATAACAAAACGTAGAATGATGTATGGATATTCGTAATCGAATACAAATTGGATTTGAATTTAGTTGCCAGGGCCCAGGGTAAACATGAATGCTAATTCTCCCAAATTTTGAACGAAGCGGCAAAACACCCACATCATTTGTTGGCTGCCCGAAGCAAGTGTTTCCGAGATGGAAATTATTGTCTACCCCTGACACTTCACATCCTAATCGACCTGATTTCCACTACTGTCGATAGGGGTAGTGCAGTAACTTCAATCAGACGTGACACGACCGCCTCTGAGCCCATTCAGACACGGTGGGCGCCAAACGTGGGCGGCAAAACACATTTGATTCAAACCCGTCCGGAAGACCTGTGTCTCTCCCTCCATTTCCCCATTCATACACGGTGGGCGGCAAAACAAACTGTCCTCGTCCGAAATCGATGTAGGCAAATATTTTAAATAGGGGCAGATGTGTAACTTCCCTCAGATGTGACACAACCGCCCTACCTGTCAGCCCCGTTCATACACCGTGGGCGGCAAAACACCCTCTCCTCGCCCGAAATCGCTACCGGCAAATATTGGGGAGATGCGAGATTACCGTCCTATCCCTAACCGACGAGATGTCCGAAATTTTAAACGGGGGCTAAGTTCGTAACTTTCCCACATTTCAGACAAGCGCGTCCCAAAGTTTGAGAACCCCCCCTCCCCCTCCATTTCCCCATTCATACACCATCGGCGCCACAACAACCTCCCCACTTCGGCCCGCCTCCTCCGTTCTCCACCCCATCCTCCACCTTACCGGAGCCGCTACCCCTACCCCGTCGTCCACTGCAAGAGATGGACGTCTCTCATCCACGGCGCCGGACCAGGATCCTTTCATCGCGTCCTCTCGCTTCATCGGCGCCATCGTCCACCTTGCCGTTGCCGCTCCTACGACCGCCTCGTCCACGGCAACAGGACTTATCCCCCGACCCGGCCTTCTGCCGTCTAAAGTCTTCTTTCGTGCTGCCGACAACCATCGCACCCGCAGCACCCTCAACGTATCAGCAGGGACCTACACAGCGTCGCAAGAGAGGTGGTACTCTTTCATATCTGCTTAAGTTATTGATCTCACCCGGAAAATAGATCGTAACTTGTTTACTGTACTTTTCTTGTCCATACCAAATCGTAGTGGCTAGTTGAAAGCAAACATTGGTTGCGAAGTAGCCTTTGTCCGGTTTGCACCTTTAGATCAGCCATGGCATGGTCACTATACTCGTAAAGCTTATGGTTTTCCCCCTTTATGTTCACTACCATCATCGTAGGTGCTTCGTGTCGTGCTAGCACTGCTCCTCAAGACCTCAACCCATCAAGCGAAACAACATGCCACTCATAATTCCAAAGCTTAGTTGTTGAAATACGAATCTGATATGATGCTCATATTACTAAAACAGAGAACGTTTAATTTGTCAGCTAATGTTCCTATATTCATTTTGAAAAGCATGTGCGCCACATATAGAGAGATAGCAGGGATTTGCATTTCTCTGTGTGCTTTTGTTCATCATGGGTGGGCAACACACATTGTATTATCTAACTAGCAAGATGCCCGTGCATTGCACGGAACATCAAGATGCATTTATATGAGTAGTTTATCTTGTGGGAGAAAAGGATGAACGAGGGAAGGCCTTATTTGCAAATGTGGAGAGGGGTGTGGGTATCTTTTTGCCAAATTGCCATAGTTTCCTTCCTATCCGTCAGATATAAATCGGACGGCCTATATTGCAGGATGGCAGGCACACCATCATCACCAACTCTATTTTTTATAAGAGTACTAGCAAGATGCCTGTGCGTTGCACGTAACATCAAGATGCATTTGTATGAGTAGTTTATCTTGTGAGAGAAAAGGATGAACGAGCAAAGGCCTTATTTGCAAATGTGGAGAGGGGTGTGGGTATCTTTTCGCAAAATTGCCATAGTTTCCTTCCTATCCATCAGATATAAATCGGATGGCCTATATTGCAGGATGGCAGGCACACCATCATCACCAACTCTGTTTTTTCTAAGAGTAGTACAGATATAATATATATATATAAGAGTATAAGAGTAGAGAAAAAAGTAGAGAAATCGGCTTGCTCTTTGTTATCATGTTCCTCTTCTATTCTTCTAAATAAGTATATTACTTCCTCCGTTCCTAAACTACCTTGGGTGCGTGCGTGTGTTGTGGTGGCGTGCATTTGTACTGGGTGTTGTTCATTGTTGCTTTATTTATAAAGCGGGGCGAAAGCCTTTTTTGGTAAAACATAAGTCTTTTTAGATATCCCAATAAGAACTACATACGGATGTATGTAGACATATTTTAGAGTGTACATTCACTCATTTTGCTCCGTATGTAGTCCGCATTCGAATCTCCAAGAGATTTATATTTAAGAATGGAGGGAGTAGTATAGTATGTTCCTTGTCGGGAAGTGGAGCAGGGACATTTGCTGTCGACAGGTCTATTGGGTCGCTTCAGATGGATGCTTTCAACGATTCTAGATGGTCTACCATAATGTCCGGGAAATGCTGGGAGCTATGTCGTCTTTGATAGTCTAGACTGATAGTAACAGTATTGTGCCTTCAATTGAATAGAGTTGCCCCTTTTGGGGCAGAAGCCTTTCTGAACCCTTTCTTGCCGTACCGGCAATACAAGCCCATATGGTTCCACTTTCCTGATTTTACTCTTGATGCTTAGGGTTTTCCCCTTTTATCTACCCTACTATGATCTGCGTAGGTGCTTTATGTCGTACTAGCAGTACTCCACCCTTCAAGCTAAACAACACAGCACTCATAATTCCAAAGCTTAGTTGTTCAAATATGATTGTGATATGATACTGATATTAGTTAACAGACACATTTAATTGGTTAGCTAAAGGTCCCACTTGAGTTTCCAAATGCATGTCGCGACATATAGAGAGGCAGTAGAATTGCATTTCTTTCTCACTTGTTGACTGTACTTTCTTGTCCATACCAAATCTTAGTTGTTATTTCAAAGCAAACAACGGTTGCTAAGTACCCTTTGCGTGGTTTGCAGCTTCAGATCTGCCATCCCACTGCCACGGTCAACACTATACTCATCATGCTTACGGTTTCCCCATTTTATGATGACCATGTTCAGCCAACGTGGTTTGTGTCGTAATAGCACAGCTCCACCCATCAAGCTAAACAAGCTTAGTTTTACAAATTCGAATCTGATATTAGTAAAACTAAGACATGTTTAATTGGTCAGCTAAATGTTCCTACTTTAGTTTCGAAATGCATGTGAGCCACATATGGAGAGACTGAAAGGAATAGTATTTCTCTGTGCGCTCTGGTTCATCATGGGTGGGCAACAGACATTGTATAGAAAGACTTGTAATATCCTCAATTTGCTTGCTCTTCTGCTCTTCTTTAACATGATCCTCTTCTCTTCTTTAATAAGTATGTTCCTTGTTGGGAAGAGTAGCAGACATTTGCGGTCGACTGGTCAGGTCGAGTTGTTCTCTCTTAGTATATTTTGAATATGTCAGGTCAGGTCGACTTGTTCTTCTTTACTATATATTGAAGCTGTCATCTGTGAAGTATCATCACTTCTGGAGCTCTCATATTTTGAGTAGTAGGACACATTTTATTAATGCACACACCAAATTACAGCATGCATGGCATCTCTCAGAAGAATTGCAGAGATAGCACAAAGGGGTTTACAGGGAGGCAGTATTGGATTAGAATCACTTCTGCATTACAAAGATAATCTCACTTGTTTTTATGTTTTCATGCATGTCAGGTATTGAACATGATCAAAATGAATATGAGAATGGGCGCACGAGAGGAATATTGCAGAACAATCCACTGGCTAACAAACTTGGCATGGTGGAGGATGGCCTATCTTATTCACCCATCAAGGTGCTTGCTCTAACTTGGCAAGGTTGTATTGGTCGCACATATTTTGCATATGACCTCTTGCATTACTTCTACTTTGTTACACCACCATCTGCTTAGTTTAAGCATCATATATGAGTATATGCCATACCTATCCATTTTCTGTACCTATTCCATGTGTCATCATACTATGTTTTTCCAGTCAAATGTTGTTCTTTCGTAATAGATGTCCAAAAGGAAGAGGGTGAGTGCAGATCCTCAAGGAGTACAAACTAGGTATTTGGAAAAGGTAGTGATACCTATTAAATCAGATAGATCAGCAGCCACAGAAAACACAAGCCCAACTGTACCACACTTTACCCCTACTCCACTGGCCAAACCCCTATTAGAACTGCAGAGAGCCCAGCGTCAGGTACTGTCTATGATATCAATTCAAAATTTGAACTCCTAAATTTTTGCATGTGCCTTACCTTCTCTCTTGTAAGAAAACTAATTTCAGATGAATCTCCTTTCTCAAAGGATCATAGGATCTCACAACAATACTGGGCACTGCATTGTTCTTGTCAGTACCTCTTGCCCTTTGTCAGCATACTTACACTCATTGCTGTTTGATTATGTAGCATCACTGTAAATGTTCGCTTCTTTATCCTCCCTTTGCTCAAAATTATAAGATCTATATTTACTCTTAGATAAATGTAGAATTGACACAATGGTTATGAAGTTTTGGATTGCTCATGTAAGTACCTGTTGTCATGTACTCCCTCTGTATCGAATTAATTGTTGCTCAATTGGATGTATTTAGAACTTAATAGTGCTAGATACATCCATTTGAGCGACAAGTAATAACGGACGGTGGTAGTATTACTGTACTTGCATTGCGAGATAGTTGATTGTCTAGCATTACTTTGCATCTTATCTGCCCTGCCCTCCACTTTCTCCAAATTATCAGATCTACATTTACTCTTACCAAAATATTGAATAAAGCCAATGCCACTGCACACGTTGATGTCTGCATTCCTCTTGTTAGTACCTTTTGCCTTGTAACGCTGTACTTAATTAATTGCTATTTGATTATGTATCATCACTCTGCACCTGAGCTTCATTATCCTCTATTTCTTCCAATATTATTTGATCTATATTTACTCTTTACAAAATGTAGAATAAAGGCAACGCTTATAAAGAAGTTTCTTTGGGGAATTTATTGAATTATCCTTCCATCGACATGGAGAAGGGCTTTGTCCAGCCCGTGTTAACATGTAATGTAAGTTCATCCTTCTCAAGCCTTCAAACTTTGTTCTAGTATAGATTTGGATAGGCATCATTTCCTCCACTGTTGTTTACTTTGGTGTTTACATCTGATTGGATGTTTGCAACAACTACCAATTTTAAATTGTAGTTGTAAAAACATGTTCCTTATGCAGAACAGATCCATTTATTTGCTTATATAATTGTGAAACCTGTTACGTGTCTCCTTGTTTCTCTTTCAGAGTCGTATCTCTTATGCCAGGCAGAACTTTAGGGAAGATAGTGAGCCAAACCATCTTGAAGAGAGCGAGATGACCCCAAGGTCATGTCTTGATGAAGACAGTGAGTTGAAGCTACTCACCAGCAGCTATGAGACAACCTCTGTGCAGTTGCTGCCTCAATCAGTTCGACTTCTTCAGTCTCAACTTAAATTGGAAAGGCTTGCTTCAGCTCAGCTCCAACTTGATGCCAATGATGTAAAGAAGGCCGCAGAGGACACCCATGCATGCTTTCTTGCTACGCAGCTACAGTTAGAGCATCTATCGTTGACACAACTGAGGTCTCATCAGCTTGTTCTGCTGCTTTTGGTGCACCGCCAGGGCAGGCCTAATGCCTTCTGAAGTGCTCTCAGTTTTGTATATTCTTTTGTCGGCGCATTTATATGCACTGGTGGAGACCTTTGATGCCTAGTGTATGTAATCCACGGTCACATTGCGCTTTATTATCACTGGTGGCGAACTTTGATGCCTAGTGGATGTAATGTGCCATAATTTCTTTATTGTATAGTCTAGGTTTATTCTTGGCCGGTATGCTGTAATTTAGGCTGGAAGCTTCAATGGATCTCAATGTTGTCGGTCTTCAGGCCGGCTCGTAACTCGCTATATATGGGCCAAAACATGGGCCTATAATCATCTTGGGCCATTAGCATGTCTAAACGTATAGTAGTTTTCCGCCTTTAACAGGCCGAGTAAAGTTCTGGCCAGCTGGGCCAGAGAATACCATGGGCTTTTAACAGGCTAAAAACTAGATTGGGCTAGCGCTGAGCCGAAAAATTCACGGGCCAATACAGGCCGAAACTGCCTTAGGCCCATGTTTGGCCCAAATAGAAAGAGCCGTTAACAGGCCAAAATAAATCTCGGGCCCTGTTTGGCCCAATAAAATTATGGGCTTTAAGAAGGCCAGTATCAACACGGGCCGTAGGCCCAACAGTGTCATGGGCCATTAACAGATGGGCTGTAAGCAGGCCGGATTCAACGCGGGTTGTAATTAGGCCCAACTGTTACATGAGCCATTAACAGGCCGATAGGCCAGTTGGGCTGAAATTTATCCACGAAGACTACGGGCCATTAAGAGGCCTAAAGTTACTTCGGACAAGAAATAGCCCAGTTTCTGCATGGGCAGTTAAATGGCCTAAAGTGAAACCGGGCCGACAACGGCCCAGATGCACCACGGGCCGCTAACAGGCCGAAACTATTATCGGGCCGAACTGGTAAACGGGCATTTAACAGGCTGAAATACAAACCCGGCTTAGAATGGGCCCAAAAGAACAGTGGCCTGTTAACGGGCCTGATCTGATATGGGCCATAATTTAGCCCAAAACACGACATGCTATGAACGGGCCTGATCTGGTATGGGCCGTAATTTGTCCCAAAACATGGCAGGCTGTTAACGGGCCAGCCCACTAGTGTCTGAAAAAATATGGTGGGCCTTTAGTTGGGCCGGCCTTTTTACCTAAAATGGGCCACTGTTGGGCTGTGCCACATGTCGACATATCATAGGCATCTTTCATCCATTGTAGGGATGACGTCTGTCCCGACGATGAGCTGACATGTGGATCATCCGGCAAATGAGAATTTTACACGTGGAAAATCCCCATTGGTCGGGGCTGTTAACGGGTTATCGGATCCAAACCGGAACCCGATAGCTTAACAGCGACCCATTACGGTGGATGCCACGTGTCGGTTACCCTTGACGAAAACACTTCCATGACACGCCATTTATCGTCATGGAAGTGGACACTTCCGTGATGATAATTTTGGTATTGTCATGGAACACTTCTACGACAGCACAGGTATGACTATCCTGATTCTGTCATAAAATCGTCATGGATGCACATGTATGATAGAAAACGTGACCTACTGTGACAAACACGTATCATCACGGAAGTGTATTTTTTTTGTAGTGAATCAAACTTCTCATATATTCAATGCTATTTATGAAAGTTTTTATTATATCCCTCTTGGATTCCCATCATATTAGGACTAAATTCATAACCTAAGCAAATTACCATAATATTTTTAAGACTCACAAAATAATATAAGTGAAGCATGATAGTTCATAAATTTCTATAAAATAAAACCACCGCCGTGCCCTAAAAAGATATAAGTGAAGCACTAGAGCAACTGCCTAGCTCAAAAGATATAAGTAAAGCACATAGAGTATTCTAATAAATTCATGATTAATGTGTGTCCCTCTCAAAAGGTGTGTACAGCAAGGATGATTGTGGTAAACTAAAAAGCAAAGAATCATATCATACAAGACGCTCCAAGCAAAACACATATCATGTGGTGAATAAAAATATAGCCATAAGTAAATTTACCGATGGATTGAAGACAAAAGAGGGGATGCCATCCGGGGCATCCCCAAGATTAGATGCTTGGTTGTCCTTGAATATTACCTTGGGGTGCCTTGGGCATCCCCAAGCTTAGGCTCTTGCCACTCCTTATTCCGTGGTCCATCAAAGCTTTACCCAAAACTTGAAAACTTCACAACACAAAACTCAACAGAAAACTCGTAAGATCCGGTAGTATAATAAAATAATCACCACTTTAGGTACTATTGTGAACTCATTGTAAATTTATATTGGTGTTATATCTACTGTGTTCCAACTTCTCCATGGTTCATACGCCCCGATACTACCCATAGATTCATCGAAATAAGCAAACAACACATAGAAAACAAAATCTGTCAAAAACAGAACAGTCTGTAGAGACCAGAATATTATTCATACTTCTCTAACTCCAAAATTCTTAAAAATTAGTACAACAGAGCCAATTCATATGTAAATCTTGTGTAAAAAATTAAGAATTTTTCCACGCTCCAGTGAATTTTAACAATTCTCTTACTGGACGGAAATGTTTCTGTTTTTCAGCAAAACCAAATCAACGATATACCAAAGCATCCCAAAGGTCTTGCTTGGCTCAAACACTAATTAAGACACTAAAACACAATTACTACAGAGGTAATATTGTGTAAACTCATAAAACAGAAAAGAAAAATATTGGTTGTCTCCCAACAAGCGTTTTTCTTTAAAGCCTTTTAGCTAGGCGTTGATAATTCTAATGATCCTCACATAAAAGACAAAAAAACTGAAGCACAAAGACAACATCATATAGCATGTGAAAAACAAGTTTAAGTATAACATACTTCCTATGCATAGGCATTTTATAAGCAAACAAATTATCAAGACAAGCAAAAACTAGCATATGCAAAGAAGAAGAAAGAAACAATAGCAATCTCAACATAACGAGAGGTAATTTAGTAACATAAAAATTTCTAAAACCATATTTCCCTCTCTCATAATAATTGTATGTGAGATCATATTCAAATTCAACAATATAGCTATCGTGTAACATATTCTCTAGTTGTCCCACGTGCATGAAAAGTTGACACTCTTCCAAAATAGTGGGATTAACATAGAATAAAGTCATTACTTCTCCAAGCCCACTTTTATCAAAAAATTCATAAGATTGATCATTATCCAAAGTAGTGGGATCATTATTACCTAGAGTTGACACTCTTCCAAACCCACTTTCAATATTATTGCAAACATACTCATCATGAGGCTTAAATAAATTTTCAAGATCATAAGAAGCATTATCACCCCAATCATGATCATTGCAATAAGTAGTGGACATAGCAAAATTAGCATCCCCAAGCGTGGGGCTTTCCATATTATTAGCACAATTGACATTAATAGAATTTACAATAACATCATTGCAATCATGCTTTTCATTCAAGGAGCTATCGTGAATCACTTTATAAATTTCCTCTTTTAGCACTTCATCACAATTTTCAGATTCACGAATTTCAAGCAAAACTCCATAAAGATAATCTAGTGCACTCAACTCACTAGCAATTGGTTCATCATAATTGGATCCTTTAAAAAGATTAGCAAGTGGATGAGGATCCATAAACTTTTTGCTTTCCAATTTTCAATAAACACACAATTATACCAAGCGAACAAGCAAACAAACCAACTAAGTCATAAAGGCAAATGGAAAGAGGGCGAATAAAAAGGCAAATATTTTAGAAGTGTGGGAGAGGAAAATGAGAGGCAAATGGCAAATAATTTAATGCAAGAGATGAGAGTTTATGATAGGTGATGACCCACATGTATAGGGGATCAATCGTAGTCCTTTCGATAAGTAAGAGTGTCAAACCAACGAGGAGCAGAAGGAAATGACAAGTGGTTTTCAGCAAGGTAATTTCTGCAAGCATTGAAATAGTCGGTAACAGGTAGTTTGATAGCAAGATAATTTGTAATGAGCAAGTAACGATAACGGTAAATAAAGTGCAGCAAGGTAGCCCAATCCTTTTGAGGCAAAGGACAGGCCAAAACGGTCTCTTATGATAAGTAAAGCGTTCTTGAGGGTACACGGGAATTTCATCTAGTCACTTTCATCATGTTGGGTTGATTCGTGTTCGCTACTTTGATAATTTGATATGTGGGTGGACCGGTGCTTAGGTGTTGTTCTTACTTAAACAAACCTCCTACTTATGATTAACCCCCTCGCAAGCATCCGCAACTACGAGAAAAGTATTAAAATAAAATCTAACCATAGCATTAAACTTTTGGATCCAAATCGGTCCCTTACGAAGTAGCGCATAAACTAGGATTTAAGCTTCTGTCACTCTAGCAACCCACACTGGTACAGCGAGGTGCTATACAAACAGTTTTTAACCCCTTTCCACGACGGCATTTGGAACCGTCGCTAAGTGAGTGTGGGCGATAGGGGGCTCCTTCCCACACGACCCAGAAACCGTCGGGGATAGGCCCTCCGGCCACACACGCTCGGCAAAATGAGGTCGTGTGCGACGGGCGAGCGATCAAATATGATTATACGTATAGTTGTATTAAAAAAATACAATTATACAGGACAAATTGTTTCCAGTCATTAGTACATCCCACACAGTCAGTCCCGGCTAAACGTTTCCGTTCATATGTACATTCTACACAGTCAATCCAAGATGTACGTTTCCGTTCGTATGTACATTCCACACAGTCACTCCAAGGAAAACGTTTCCGTTCGCATGTACATCACACACAATTTTACCCATTAAATCGTTTGTGATAGCGTTGCCATTGCAGATGATACTAACAATTTTACTGTTTGCGTTATTGAATGCATCACAGACGGTGCGTAGAAGAAACTGTGTGGCATAGGTTGTCCATCACACACACTTTTTATGTGGTAAACATTTGCGCAAGGTGGCCTAGCGCAAAAAGTTTTCAAGAGGAAGTCGTGTGTGATTGCTCATTGATCCAACACGGTTTATTCCTAGAAATTGTGTGCGTTGCCTGAGGTCATCGCCCACGGTGTTTTCTCAATAACCGTTTGCAATAGAAAAACCCAATTAGCAGGCTAATCGGCCATTGGCAGGCTAATTGTCCTATTATTAATAATCCATTTATTACTCTAATTGACATTTCATATTAAGCACACAATATATTTCTTTTTTGTATTAAGGAAGCATGATTTCATAATTGAAATACATCAGAGTACAACATCATATAGCTTCAGCACTCAGCTACCCCATTACACAACTGCACCAGCACTAAGTTTCACATGCAACATCTATAACCTTTTGAAATTAGCATCATAGACGGTACATAGACAGATGAATCTCATCTGGAAAATTGCTGAAGCGGAAGGCGAATATTGAGCCTTCATTGATGTTGAAGGTCTTTGCAACTTTAGGCCAGTGACTGTGGATGATTGACCGTCCATCCTTCGTCCTCTTCAGGAAGACTTCAATATTGAACCGTGGGTGTTGTATGAATACCTTCCTCGCCTCCTGACCATATAGGTGGTTTGAGAGGTAATCATCAGTGAACTGCTTTGGAAAGGCCTGAAAACAAGGATGTGCATAAATATCTTCTCTAGATTGGAAGTGGGGCAAAGGAATAAAAAAGCCAAGGTATAATAGTTAGTACAATCCTGTAGTGAACTGATGTCTTCTTCATTGTGCAGACAAAGATCTTGTTGTTTTTTGCCGCTAATTTCTTTATCCTGACAATCTTTCTGAGTTTCTTGACTTGACTGATATTCATGGACAACTCATTTCCCCATATGCAAAAAGGGTCGAACAGTGGGTCAAAACCTTTGACAGCAGGACCTATATGTGCAAGGCCAAATTGTTAAATACCTAATATTTAAAAACAAGAAGTGAAAAGGTGTGTTATTAACTGCAACAGGCCTAATATTTAAAAACAAGAAAACATAGTCATTCAAACTTGTATTGTGCAGGTCTAAGTACACTAGTTATGGCCATGTTTGGATCCATGGGTTAGAGTTAGTTTGAGCTAGTTTGGGCTCAAATAGCCCTAAAGTATCCAAACATGAGGGCTAGTTTGAGCTAGTTGCGTCTAACCCACCCAAAACAACTATCCCACCCAAGAGGTGCTAATTGGGACTAGTTCTCCTAGTGCATTTATTGTCAATCTAACCCTGTCATCCAAACACCTCTTTGGCTAGAGTTAGTTTAGGGTTAGTCATTGTTGAGTATCATTGTTATTTAGGAAACGTAGGATATCATAGGATTTATTCTACCTTGACTTGTACTCCAAGATGACCATGTACTCCTATATATACACGAGACTCAACCAATACAATCAACTATTCCACCAATCTCTCTCTCCCTTTTAACTGTCATGAGCTAGAAACTAACTCTAACCTCTAGCTAAGTTAGAGTATCCAAACAGTGCCATTGTTAAATCAAATGGAAAGGCGTGTTAAATACTCCCTCCGGTCCTTTTACTCTGCATATAAGAATTGTCTCAAGTCAAACTTCATAAAGTTTGAGCTTATTTATATGAAAAAATATCAACATCTACCATGCTAAAGTTATAGAATATGAAAATTTAAGTCATGACACATCTACTGATATTGATTTCATGTTGTGAATGTTGGTATTTTTTTCTATAAAGTTGGTCAAACTTTACGAGGCTTGACTTTAGACAAATCTTATATGCGAACTAAAAAAGATTCAGAGGGAGTACACCATGCTTAACAGCAACCAAATATAGTCATTCATAGAGCTATTGTTAAAATTGGTATTGATGAAATTGAACTCCACAGTTCATACTAGCACATATAGAACATCACATTGTGAATAGCTTAAATAAACAAGGCATACTACGAACAACCAAAGATGGCAATTAAAACTGGACATATGCTAACTACACACAACAGAACAACCAAAAACCGTAGAAATAAATAAGGCGTAATGCAAACAACCAAATATAGCAATAAATACTGGACAGGTTCTCACTACAAAAGGGGTTCAAGAAAACAAATCAAGGGTTTCCTCACTTGTCACAGGTTAACTCCTCCTCGTGGTCGCCATCGATGAGGTCTGACTTGCCAGCTGAGGATCCCAAGCCAGCGTCGCAGAACGTGTCCTTCAGAAATGACAAAAGGGGCTCCATGGCGATGAAGGATGTCAAATTGTTCATAACGAGCCACAGGAGATCAGCGGCAGGGCCATCGATGAGATCGATGGCTGCCGAACCCGAAGGGTGGGGGTGGGCAACTTAACCTGTGACATAGCCCGCGTCAAGCCATCGCTGTCGATGACCTCAATGTCATTGCCGGCGTCCGTGACATGCTAGAATACTATAGCCCGCTGATTGAAAGGCTGAATCCAGGTCCAGTCATTGTCATCAGATTCCTCGGCGGCCACCTCGCTGATGTCGGGCGAAGAGGCCGCGGTATAGCACTTTTGGGCCATTCGCTCCTCGAGCTCCCCGGGAAGTGTAGCCGGGCTTAGGCTGCGATGCTCTGAAGTGGGGGAGGGGGTGGGGATGGGGATCTGTGGGAAATAGGGCATTTCACAGGCGTCATCTAAGAAACTCAGGGCGGCGAGGGTATGTGTATCGGTGGGTAAACTGCACGGGCAGACCGGCAGAGGTTGACGATGGAGGCAGCGCGGCGGCGGCGACCTAGCTAGGTTTCGAGCGAGGGAGGGGTGGTGTGTATGTGTGTGAGCGGGGGATTTGGGGTGAGCGAAGGATTTGGGGTGTGTGTGTGGAGGGGGTCCAAGGTGGTGTTTGAGGAAATGCCGCGGGTACTGAAAATTTTACTAGGCGGGAGTAAAATGGCGGGGCTACCGAAAATTTGGATCAAGGGATTGAAGCAGAGCAGGGCGGGAGTAACGAACATCACACACGGTTAAAACATAATAATCGTGTGCTATCAAACAGAAAAACACTCCAGCCGAAAAGATATTTTTGAGATTGCGAGGGATGCAGGCGGGAGTAAAATGCCGGGGCTACTAACAATTTGGATCTACTAATTGAAGCAGAGCGGGAGTAACAGACATCGCACACGGTCCACACATACTAATCGTGTGCTATCAAACAGGAAAACCATCTAGGAGGGTAGATATTTTCGAGATTGTGAGGGAGTAGATATTTTTGAGAGGGGGAGGGAAGCCTTGTGGAGCCCAATCTACTGTGATCATGTGGGTGACAGGGGCAGGGGCACGGCACATGGGTAGTCCTAGGGAACTGTGTCTATTTCGTACCCTATCACAGACGGTTGCTGCGTTCAACTTGTCTGCTATTTATAAATTTGGCAAAAAAACGCGGGAAAGGGTCAGAACATGAACACACTTGCATGTGGACCAAATATATGTATGAAAAGGGTGGTTTGATGTTCAAATACCCAATGCACAACTTTGATGTGGCACCTGTCACACAAAGCGCACGTTATTATTGTCTACCGCCCCCCCCCCCCCCCCCGACACACACACACTTCGTGTAATCATGATGGCGGGAGGGGAATCCTAGATATGAACGCATGCCCCCAAATAGCTAGGTCTTACATCTCACCCTACCGTAACACAAAACCGAAAAGGAGTACATCATGGTCAACCCCCCCCCCCCTTTGCTTCCGATCAAATGTGGACCATGTGCGGGCCCACAGATGTGTTCTTCTGGCGTTAGATGGGTGAGACCACATATGAACCACACCTGCGGGGTGGCCCGATATGTGTGTGTGTGTGTGTGTGTGTGTTTGTGTGTGTGTGTGTGTGTGAAAATGATGTGGTGCGTGATATTTAAATAACCAAATCACAAATTTGATGTGGCACATGTGCATTGCAAAATAACCGGACATCCCCGACCCCACAGAGGTTCATCTAGTGCGAAGTAGTATTGTGCCCCCCCCACACACACACTTTGAGTCGGTGGGAGGGGGTATCTCACCAAGGCATATTGTAAGACTGACCAAGAAGAATCACCACCTTGGTCGTATAACCTCTCTTGTTGTTGGGTCAAAGTCATGCATGGAAGTCCGCATGTGGCCCCATAAAATAGGCTAGCTTGTCGCCGATAACCACGCGAGGGAGTGCCTGAAGACAACCACTGCATGCATGTGGCCCAATGCAAACATATGTATGAAGTGTCATGTGGTGTTTGAATATACCCAATGCACAACTTTGATGTGGTACCGTGCTTTTGGAACCAGAAAGTCCCCACACGGAGCAAGGGTTCACGATGCGTATACTATATATATATATATATATATATATAGGGATTCATGTGTATGCAAGCCCTCGAACTTAGGTCTCAAATCTCACCATGATCGACGTATGACTATACGATAACACGAACCAAGAGGAGAAGAAGAATCGACCCTGGTAACCTCTCCTGCGTTGTTGGTCAAAGTGATGGACGTCCACGTGGGCCCATGAATATATAGGCTGTCGATGATAACCAAGCGAGGGATAGTGTCCAAAGACAACCACTGCATGCATGTGCCCCAAACATATGTATGGACATGCGTGATGCATGCATATATGTTTGAATACCAAAAGCACGACATTTTGATGTGGCACATGCATGCATCAAAAATCGCATAGTCCCCACACATATTTGGTTCATGACGCGTCACGTGCTTGCCCCCCCCCCCCTTCGACCCGGTGGGAGGGATTCGTGCGCACACATGCACTCAAAGTATAATATGTTATCTCTCACATCATTACATGCATGTACCGTACCGTATAAGACGAACCAAAATTTAATCCCCTCCTGATTATAAGTCAAATTAACCTCTTTCATTGACAGTCAAAGTGATTGACCAAGCGGGCACATAGAGATGGATGAAGCATCTCGCCGATAACCCCATGAGTGAGTGCTAGAGGACAACCGCCATCGCTTGCTTGTGGGCCAAACACATGTATGGACATGTGTGGTTGTGATGTTTGAATACCTAATATATATGCAGAACTTTGATGTGGCACCTGCCTCGGAAACCTTTAAGTCCCCCACACGAACCGAGCTTCATGACACCCAGTATATATATGCTGCCCCCTCCCCTCTTCGACGCGTAATATATAATCCTACGTACTGTAACACAACCTGAAAATAATCCTCCTTGTTCGTCAAATTATGTCATGGTATCACACGGCCACCTATGGGGCCATCGGCCCCTTGTGGTTCGGCAAGGGGGAAGAGCGCATTGCACAAAGAGCAGAAAGCACAGAGCAGCACGGCAACGATGACATGGGCAGTTTTACCCAGGTTCGGGCAGCCGCGAGGCGTAAAACCCTACTCCTGCTTTGGTGGATTGATGGAAGGACCGTGGTGGAGACGCAGCGCTCTAGCCCGGCAAGGTCGCCTCGGGGTGAGAGCAGCTGTGCGCGTACGAGCGTACAAGGGTCCTATTCCTCTCTAAGGTAGCCACGGCCCTCCTTTTATAGGTCAAGGGGTTACCATAATGTCAAAACAGTCATTTATCCAATGATTAGATAGCCATAGTGCTATCATACCTAACTCTGCGGACAGGTCAGGGCGCATTAAATGCACCGCTTAGTGTCACATCGTGGCGTAGCCCGGCAAGCCTTGCCGTGCCATTCAGCCACCTTTTCGCCTGTCCGTGCGACACGTCGCCTGGACGGGTGTCATTTAGGGATGATCTTCCTCATAAATGGCCTGCCACGTACCGAATAACAGCCACTTAGTCTCTTGGGGGCTCGACACTGCACCGATGGGTGACTTGCGTTGCTGTGAGGTGGAGCGGTGGAGCTTTGGCGGGGTAATCCGCCCTTGACGTCCCCGGCAAGCCTGCCGAGGGAGTCTTGAGGTTTGTCTTGGGATAACCTCGACCAAGCCAGGCTCGCCTGCCCGGCAAGGGAGGTTTTTCCTTAGTGATATCTTGCTTGTTTGGTTGGCCTTGGTCTTCTTGATCCGCCCTTTGATTTCTCAAAGAGCCATCTCTTCTGCTTGGCCTTGTCTTGAATGTTGTAACCTTGCTCTTGAGCCTGTGTACAGTCCGGGCAACACACCTGGGGGTTTGTTGCACCGACAGGAGCCCCCGGGCCTGGCCTGAATGCGCTGCCAAGTGTCGTCGGGGTAGGCCCTGTCTAGTACACAGGCAAGTGGGTTGCGGTAGCTTGTCCTTTGAGATCTTCTTTGCTTCTTCATTAACCTGTGTCTGAGTCAGTTTCCGGTTTTCCCATGCATCGCGTGATGCCAATTGTAGTGGGGCCACCTTTGTAATGGCCCGTGAATGAATTTAACGCATGGGGGAGTAACTGCCAATTCGGTCCTCCCACCACATCCTTATCCTTTGCCACGTATGCTGCATGCATTGAGTGGGGTAGATGATAGAGGCGCGTGGTGCAGGAGGGAGAGTCATGGCAGGGGCTCAGTCTTCCTTGGATTGGTGGAGAGGGGCGGTTACCTACCGAGGGATTGGCCTCCCCTCCCGGCCATGTCTTCTGCCGCGCGGCGTGAAGTCAGCCCCCAGCCATGTTCTTGTATAAAAAGGGAAGTGGGCGAGGGGCTAATTCCATGCATCTTTCCCCCTTCTTCCTAAGAAGGATGCGGCTGCGCCTCAGTTGAGGTAGGGTCTCCTTCCCGTTCCCACACAAAGCTTCCGGCCTGGAGTGGCAGTCCTCCGGAGTGCTTGGCGTCCGCTCTGGTCACCGTATCTGTGGTTTGAGCAACGGCGGGCATGCCTCTTCGAGCGGCAGCGATGAGGAGGGTGGCGGCAACCCACGACGCATCAAGAGCAGGGATGACCGCTCTGACGTGGCGTGATTGCCAGCAGCACCATCATCACCGGCTGGGCCCCGGCAGCACCACTATCTGCACCTGCCCTCCGGTTCCTTCCTCCCAGCCCAGGAGCGGTGTCCTCCTGATCCTGGGGAGGCGCCGAATCCTAGTCAGGTCTTCCCTCCATCTTCTTCGTCTCCCCCTGCGATTCCGAGGAGAAGGAGGACAGAGCAAAGGCATTACGGGGCACTTCTCTTTTTTCAGTCTAAAACATTTAGGCACTTGCCAAACTTTAGTCTAAATTATGTAATCTTCTTTATCCATGTTTGCGTTCTGTAAGATATGTACTTGCTTATCAGCATATTAATGAAAAAGACAAGCTTTGCCGGGTACTTGTGCATGTATCATGTCCATGCAGAGGTGAGGTGCCTCTATACGTTCGAGTAAACAAGTTTCCCCCGGCAAACTATCCTGCCAGTACCCTTAGTTTGCTGCCGTGGGACAAGGCCTGCCGGGCATAAAACTATAAAAAGGGACCGGCCCCTCGCCGAACCCTCTCCATCAGAGGCATCTGCGACCACCTTGTCCAATGAAACATTCGGGACAAAGGATGGGAGCACCTATGTTTTGAAGGTAGCGAGGTTTTCATATGCACAAGTTTTTACCTTACAGAATAGGTATGGATAAGAAGAAACTTATCTGTTTGGCTTGCCGGGGATCGCTGTTGTCGTGGGAAAACACGACCACCTATGGGGCCATTGGCCCCTTATGGTTCGGCAGTGGAGAAGGACGCATTGCACAAAGAGCGGAGGGCGAGGAGCAGCACGACAGCGATCACACGGGCAGTTTTTACCCAAGTTCGGGCCACCGCGAGGCGTAAAACCCTACTCCTACTTTGGTGGATTGATGAGAGGACCGAGGTGGAGACGCAGCGCTCTAGCCCGGCAGGGTTGCCTCGGGGCGAGAGCAACTACGCGCGTATGAGTGTACAAGGGTCCGAATCCTTTCTAAGGTTGCCATGGCCCTCCTTTTATAGATCAAGGGGTCACCACAATGGCAAATAGTCATTGCGTACTGATTAGATAGCAAACAGTGTTATCATACCTAACTCTGCACATAGGACAGAGTGCATTAAATGCGCCACTTAGTGTCACATCGTAGCGTAGCCCGGCAAGCCTTGCCGTGCCGTTCGGCCACCTTCTCGCCTGCCTGCGTGACACGTCCCTGGACGGGTGTCATTTGGAGGTGATTTCCTCTGGAAGTGGCCGCCACGTGCCAAATAGCGGCCACTTAGCCACTTGGGGGCTCGACACCGCACCGATCGATGACTTGCGTTGCTATGAGGTGGAGCGGTGGAGCCTTGGCGGGGTAATCCGGCCTCGGCGTCCCCGGCAAGCCTGTCGGGACAATCTAGAGACTTGTCTTCGGGGCAACCTCATCCCCGGCAGGCTCGCCTGCCCGGCAAGGGAGGTTTTTCCTTAGTGGTATCTTGCTCCTTTGGTTGGCCTTGGTCTTCTAGATACGCCCTTTGATTCCTCAAAGAGCTGATCTCTTCTGCTTGGTCTTGTCTTGGACACTGCAACCTTGTTCTCGAGCCTGTGTATAGTCTGGGCAACACACCTGGGGTTTGTTGCACCGACAGGAGCCCCCGGGCCTGGCCCGAACGCGCTGCCGAGCGTCATCGGTGTAGGCCCTGTCTAGTACACAGGCAGGGAGGCTGCGGTAGCTCACCCTTTGAGATCTTCTTTGCTTCTTCATTAATCTAAGCTTGAGTCAGTTTTCAGTTTTCCCACGCATCCTGCAAGACGTTGTGGGGGAGATTATGAGCCATGATCCATGGGCTACCCACGTTCACGGGGTGCTAACTGCCATTCCATTAGCTTTCCCACTTGCAGCGCTTCTGCTACGTGTACTACATACGTTGAGCGGGGTTGGTGCCGGACGCGGATGGCATGGAAATGTGTACCATGGCAGAAACGCAGACGCCATGGATTGGTGCTGAGGGTTCGCCTTGATTCCACGAGCCATTGGTGGCGCGGGGAAGCCAGATTGGAGGCGTAGGGCGGCTACCTTCAGGGAGAGGTGCCAGCCCCCTGCCCCGTTCGCCTATAAAAAGGAACGCAGGGCAGGGTGCTTCTTCACACATCTCACCCCTTCCTTCTCTTTAGCAGTTCTCGTCCACCATGGTGAGGGGCCGGGGTCGTGGCGGTTCTTTGGCGGTGGCGACGAGTGCTTCTACTCTACAGCGCCTCCCTCCTCCTGGTGAAAACGCGGGGGCGGAGCCCGCCGCGAGAGGAGGTGGGAGGGGGCGAGGTCGCGGCCGCCGTGGTGCCCGGGGTCGAGGAGGATGGGGTGGTGCCCTCGGCTCCTCCAGCAGCCTTCCAGCTGGACCCCGGCAGGCTTCCTCTCAGGCTGCAACTTCGTTCACCCTGCCGCGTCCTGCTGGCCCTGGTGGCGGTGGCCAGGGGGACCCTTCCGCCGCTCTCTTCACCATCACCTTCGCCCGTGCCCTCCTGATCTTGTCGGGCTCCCTGTCATGGGGCCCGACGGGGTCAGGCTGGGCTTCTTCCCAGGCACCCCTTTTGCCCTCTTCTCTTCTCATCGTAGTGGCTAGGAGGAGAGGGACAAGAAAGGGGTTACGAGGCACTTATCTTTTTTCAGTTTAAAATGTGCAGGCATCGGCCAAACTTTAGTCTAAATAATGTAAACTTCTTTATCCATGTTTATGTTCTGTAAGATCTGTACTTGCTTATCAGCATATTAATGAAAAAAGACAAGCTTTGTCGGGCACTTTTGCATGTACCATATCCATGCAGAGGTGAAATGCCTCTATACATTTAAGTAAACAAGTTTCCCCGGCAGGCTATCCTGCCGGTGCCCTCAGTTTGTTGCCGCGGGGCTAGGCCTACCGGGCAAAAAACATAAAAAGGAACCGGCCCCCGCCGAACCTTTTCCGCCAAAGGCCACTGCGACCACCCTGACCGAAGCAGCATTCGAGTCAAAGGGTAGGAGCACCTATGTTTCGAAGGTGGCGGGGTTTTCATATGCACAAGTTTTCAAATTACAGAACAGGTATGGATAAGAAGGAACTTATCTGCTTGGTCTACCGGGGATCGTCACATAGGCTCGTCTTCATTTCTTCTCTTCGGGATCAAGTCCACAGCAAGAACCCTACAACTTAGTGCAGATGAAAGCAATGCCACATGCGACCTCATCTACATGATCATGCTATGCGCATGATCTGCTTATGCATGCATGCAAGTTTCGGGGGGCCCCCAACGCTTCGTTTATTTCTCTGCTGCTCAGGGACTGCACCTGGCTTTGTCCAAAGGGTTACATGCAACTTCGGCAAAGCTTGTACAAAAGGGTTGCTGCCGGGCAGGGCCCGACAGCCGCGCCTTACGGGTAGAACTTACGGAGATGCTCAATGTTCCATGTGTTTTGCAATTGAATGCCATCACCGGTCTCTAGATGGACTGCGCCAGGTCTGGTGATTCGTACTACCCGGTAAGGGCCTTCCCACTTCGGCGTCAACTTGTTTGCACCCTTGGCGGACAGAACACGCCTAAGGACAAGGTCGCCTTCCTCAAAACTTTGGGCATGAACCCTGCGGCAGTGATAGCAATGCAGGGCTTGCTGGTAGCGTGCAGCACGCGTAGTAGCCCGGAGACGGTTCTCCTCAAGTAGCACAGCATCGTCATGCCGGTGCTGTTCCTGCACTACTTCATCGTACGCAAGCACTCGAGGAGACCCTAATATGAGTTCCGTGGGGATAACTGCTTCTGCCCCATAGACTAGGGAGAAGGGAGTCTGCCCGGTAGCTCGATTTTGTGTCGTACGGAGGGTCCAAAGAACCACTGGCAGCTCGTCAATTAATCGCCTGCCGCACTTCTGCAGCCGATCAAAAGTTCTTGTCTTAAGACATCGCAGCACTTCAGCATTCGCCCTCTCAGCTTGCCCATTACTTCTGGGATGGGCCATAGAGGCAAATGAGACCTTGCTTCCGAGGGCATGAACGTATTGCATGAAGGCGCGGCTTGTGAATTGGGTGCCATTGTCGGTGATGATTCGGGCTGGTACCCCGAAGCGGCACACCAATCCTTTCAAGAACTTGATAGCTGACTGCGCGGTCACCTTTCTCACGGGTTCTACTTTTGGCCACTTTGTAAACTTGTCGATTGCAACGAACAAGAATTCAAAGCCCCCGGCAGCACGGGGGAAGGGGCCCAAGATGTCGAACCCCCAGACCAAAAATGGCCATGACAAAGGGATTGTTTGGAGAGCTTGAGCAGGATGATGGATATTCTTGGAGTGGAACTGGAAGGCTTCACACTTGGTGACTAGCTCAATTGCATCTTGGAGGGCTGTGGGCCAGTAGAAGCCTTGCCGAAAAGCTTTCCCAACCAAGGCCCTTGATCCGATGTGGGAGCCACACATACCCTTGTGTATCTCTGCCAGCAGTTCCTTTCCTTCTTCCCGGCAAATGCACTTCAATTTCACACCGTTGGGCCTTCTTCTGTATAGCGTGTCGTCAACGAACTGATACATACTGGCCCTCCGGGCTGCTCTTTCAGCTTCTTCTTGCTCTTCGAGAAGTTCTCCTGTTTGGAGGAAATGAACAATGTGCTGCGCCCAAGTTGGAGCCTGGGGCTCGGCAACAAGGTCTAGCGGCACCTCCCCGTCGATGGGGGTGCATGCCTCGACCGCAAAGACTGGTAGTTCGGCCGGAGGGTGCAGCTCACTAATCGAAGGGGAGTTGTTCCCGCCAAGCTCTCTGCCGGGGGCTTCGGGAAGCTCTGCCGGGAGAGGCTTGTCGGAGTTCAATTTCCTCCTCTTGCTGGCCATTGTTGCTGGGGATATGGAGGGTTGAGTTAGATGGAGAACAAAAGTCCCTGGTTCCACAAGGAGTTTTTGCGCAGCGCACTTTGACAGATGATCAACAATGCTGTTTTCCGCACTCGGTATGTGCTCTGTTAGCAATCCGTCAAAGAGCTCCTCCAACTTTCTCACTTCCTCAACGTATGCCTCCATCAATGGGCTTTGATAATCCTTGTTCACTTGTCTCACCACCAATTGTGAATCTCCGCGGATAATCAGCTACTTGATTCCCAGTTTTGTTGCAATTCTGAGCCCGGCAAGGAGCCCTTCATACTCTGCAGTATTGTTGGTAGCCTTCTCCCGGGGGAAATGCATTTGAATGACGTACTTAAGGTGCTCCCCAGTGGGAGCAAAGAGAAGCACGCCAGCTCCTGCACCTTGTAGGGAGAAGGTACCATCAAAATACATAATCCATTCTTGGGGCGCTTCCTCGCCGGGGATGACTGTCTCCAGTACTTCTTCATCAGGGGTCGGCGTCCACTCCGCAATGAACTCTGCCAGTGCTCTTCTCTGAATAGTTGACATGCTTTCTAACTTCAAACCAAAGCTGGATAACTCCAAAGCCCATTCCACGATCCTGCCAGTGGCCTCAGGGTTTCGGATTATGCGTTGCAAGGGGAAGCGGGTGACAACCGTGATCTCGTGGGCTTGGAAGTAGTGGCACAGTTTTCTTGAGGCCATGATGAGGCCAAAAATCAACTTTTGCACGCCAGAGTACCACGACCTATCCCCCTACATTAGGGAGCTGATGAAGTACACTAGGCGCAGCACCACCTTCTTCGTTGTCGTGATCTTGGAACTATCTCTGCTACCTCGCTCTTCTTTGTCTTGAACTGCATCTGACCTTGCCGGGATGGGTTCACTTTCCTCTCTAGAGGGGACGGCGATGGAGACTGCTGCGTCATCTACCTCCCGCTGCGCCACCAGTGCTGTGCTAACCACTTGATTGGAAGCCGCTAAATATAGCAGCAACGGCTCTTGTGGTTTAGGAGCGACTAAGTTGGGAACAGAGGAAAGGTAGGTCTTCAAATCTTGAAGCAAAGCGTTCGCCTCCGGGGTCCACTCCACGGGTCCTGCCTTCTTCAAGATTTTGAAAAAAAGGCAAGGCGCGTTCGGCGGACTTGGAAATGAACCTGCTCAGCGCGGCAACACGTCCAGTCAAACGCCTCATGTCTTTAACTGTCTTGGGTGCTTGTATCTGCTCGATAGCCTTGATCTTGTTGGGGTTGGCCTCTATCCCCCGATGGGACATGAAGAAGCCAAGTAGCTTGCCGGAAGGAACGCTAAACACACACTTCTTCGGGTTCAGCTTCAAGTTGATTCTGCGTAGATTTGCAAAGGTCTCTTCCAAATCCTGAATGAGAGTAACTCTACCCTTGGTTTTGACCACTATATCATCCATGTAGGCTTCAATATTTCTGTGTAGCTGGGACTCAAAGCCAATCTGTACTACTCTTGCAAAAGTGGATCCAGCACTCTTCAACCCGAAGGGCATTCGTACAAAATAGTATGTGCCACATGGGGTCATGAACGCGGTCTTCTCTTCGCCTTCCTTGGACATGAAGATCTGGTGGTATCCAGAGTAGGCATCCAGGAAGGAAAGCAGGTCACACCCGAAGGTGGAATCCACAATCTAGTCGATGCGCGGCAAGGGGAACGGGTCCTTCGGGCATGCTTTGTTAAGATCTATGAAATCTATGCAAATCCTCCATTTCCATTTCGCCTTGCGCACTACCACTGGGTTTGCTAACCATGTTGGATGCAACACTCCTCTGACCAGGCCAGCTGCCTCAAGTTTCTTGATCTCCTCAGCAATAAATTGCTGCCGCTCCAAAGCTTGCTTCCGGACCTTCTGCTTGACGGGCCTGGCATGTGGGCAGACAGCAAGGTGGTGCTCGATTACCTCCCTGGGAACACCGGGGATGTCAGATGGTTTCCAAGCAAACACATCGACATTCGCCCGCAGGAAGGCAACGAGCGCGCTTTCCTATTTTTCGTCAAGGGTGGCACTGATGGTAAACGTACCGTCAGCGCCAGCCAGCCCTACCGGGGCCTTCTTCACAGTGGGTGCAGCAGCCTTGGACCTCTTGCTATTGGAACTCTCCGGCAAGTCATCAACGGGCACAGTGCACTCCGAAGAGGTACGCTTCCCGGATTCCTTGCTGGCTTTCTTCTTTTTCTTGCTTTCCTTGGCGGGAGCAATGGCTTCCGCGGCCTCTGCAGGACTACTTCCTGGTACATCTTATCCACACATATGATTGCGTCTTTCTTGTCTGATGGAATGGAAATGACGCCCATTGGCCTGGTATCTTCAAAGTGTTGTAGGCATAGTGGGATGCCGCCATGAATTTGGCCAGGGCAGGGCGACCAAGGATTCCATTGTACGGCAGGGGGAGGTCAACCACATCAAACACCATCTTCTCAGTCCGGTAGTTTAACTCCCCCCCCCCCCCCGAATGTTACCGGCAGTGTGATCTTCCCCTTAGGATGACTCCTGCCGGGGTTGATCCCTTGGAACGTACCAGTAACCTTGAGCTCTTCATCTGCTATCTGGAGTTTGCTGATGACCTTTGGAGAAATTAGATTCAACCCGGCCCCGCCGTCAACCAACATCTTTGTGACCTTGAGGTTGCGGATCGTTGGTGAAACCAACAATGGCAAACACCCTACCGCGGTAGTGCGGTCGGGGTGATCCTCCTCATCAAAGATGATGGGCATGCGGGACCACTTGAGCGGCTTCCAAGAATCTGCTGCTGGCTCCATGGCATTGACCTCACGTGCCCATCTTTTGAGTTGGCAGTGAGAGGAGTGTAAGGATGCACCCCCGTCAATGCATAGGGCATCAGTGGCTTTCTGGAACTCCTGCTCGTTGGTTTCCTCTTCATCTCCTTCATCACTCTCATCCTCGCAATCCTTCTTCTCATGGCCTTTGGCGGGTTTCCCCTGATACTGAGGAGCCTTGCCGGGGTGACCTGTTCTGCTGCCTCGGCCCTTCCCACCAGCGCCATCTTGGTCTTTCTCCTTATCATGCTTCTCGTACTCAGCCCTCTGCTTCTTGACGAGTTGCTCAACCTGATGACACTCCTGAATATCGTGGCCCTTGGTCTGATGGATCTTGCAGTACGGCCCATCACTCTTCCCAGCCTTCTCGGCAGCCGCGGCTTCCCAGCAATCAGTGCACGTGGTAGCTTCCTTGCCGGGAACCTCGGTCTTGGCCTTCTTGCCGATACTAGGTGCACTCGATCCTTCAACGGTCATCACCGCTTTATCCTTGCGCTTCTTGTTCTTCTTCTTTTGGTTGGTGGCATCGTCATCGTCCTCTGAGTCAATGTCGATGCCATCTTCTTCACCGGGGAGTCGTCTACCCTCCTCTACTCGGGCACACTTATCCACCAGAGTGTATAGCTCATTCACAGTCTTGGGCAACCGAACGTTCATTTTAGAATGTATCCGGCGGTTGCGCATGTTGGACTGGAACGCGGCTATCACAGCTGCCGGGTGGATGTCTTGAATATTCCTGTGCACCCGGCTGAACCTCTGGATGTACTTCCGCAGACTCTCTCCTTCTTTCTGCGGAAGGAGCTGCAAGTCACTGGGCCGCCCTGGTTCTTGATGGCCGCCCGTGAAGGCGCCAACAAACTCATGGCACAGGTCAGCCCAGGTCGAGATGGAATTCTCTGGCAAATGCATCAGCCAAGACCTCACATTTGGCTTGAGTGCCAAAGGAAAGTAGTTGGCGAACACTTTCTCGCCTCTTCCCCCGGCAGCTTGAACGGCGATGGTGTAGATGCTCAAGAACTCTGTCGGGTTTAATCTTCCATCATACTTCTCTGGTATTTCTGGCTTGAACATGCGAGCAGATGGCCAACGGACTTGCCGCAGCTCGCGAGTGAATGCAGGGCACCCAACCTCGAAAGGTAGGTACCCACCTTCACCGAGCGTGGGCTCGTCGACGTCAGGGCCATTGCGCCTATCAGACTGGCATTGGGTTTCGCGGCATCATTCGATAGTGGCGCGCGCGTCTTCCCTCCGCCTGTCTTCCAGGACTCGCCGCTAGTCTCGTCGTGATCGAGGATCGGACAAAGCCATCGATATGTCGTCGGGTTCTTGGTCGCGTGGCTCTGGCTGCGACCCCTGCGCTTGCTGCCATGGAGGGGATTGAACCGTGGGGGTGGCCCCTTTGGTACGGCCAGCGGCTCGGGCCCTTGTCGCCGCCTGCGGAGGCCGTGACGGGCCCGCTCGCTGTGATCCTCCCGCCTCGGTGAAACCAATCAGGCTCTGAATGGTGGCTCTCCACTCATCCATCTGATCAGCCGCCGGCGGAAATCTCAAAAGGAGTTGGCCCCGCGCCATGGCCTCCGAAGCAGTGCTCGGCATGGATGACGATGTAGATCGTAACGTCGCCTGGCTTCTGACGATGCCGGTAGTGGCAGCGCCGTGCTCTCGTCACCATGAGCCAGTCGCCAGGGGGGCGTGGTGACGAGATGGTTGTGCTTGGGGATCGGTGGCTCCGTTTGGCGCATCGGTTTGGCCAGCCCATTCCGGGGGTGGCGCGGGCCCTGCGGCCGCACCCGCAGCGGGGGCGGCCGGAGGGTTGCGGTTTGCCCCAGGGCGAGCACCACCGCTGTGGCTACGTCCTTCGGTGGGGTGGAGAGGCGCGGACAGGATGATCTCTCCACCCGCATATTGTGGAGCGTGGCCGCTGGGAAGTTGTTGGCGCTATCCTTCTCTGGTGCCTCCCGCTCCCGTTTCAGCCATAGGTGAGGTGTTGATGACCCCGCCTGCGCCGGCCACGTCCCCTGCAGCGTCCACATCCCCGTGCGCCCCCGTAGCCCCCATGGTGTCGGCGGCCGTGTGCGAAGGGGCCATCGAGGTGGAAGGGAGAGCTGTGGCACCGGGTGTCTTCTTGGGCGCCATGGATGATGAAGCCATCGATGAAGAGAATGATGACGAAGATGACGCGCTGCGTACGCTCTCGGGTTCGCGCAAGCGCTTCCCCCTACCTGGCGCGCCAAAGATGTCGTGGGAACACACGGCCACCTATGGGGCCATCGGCCCCTTATGGTTCTGCAATGGGGAAGGACGCATTGCACAAAGAGCGGAGGGCGCGGAGCAGCACGACAACGATCACACAGGCGGTTTTTACCCAGGCTCGAGCCGCTGCGAGGCATAAAACCCTACTCCTGCTTTGGTGGATTGATGAGAGGACCAAGGTGGAGCCGCAGCGCTCTAGCCCGGCAGGGTCACCTCGGGGCGAGAGCAACTACGCGCGTATGAGTGTACAAGGGTCCGAATCCTTTCTAAGGTTGCCATGGCCCTCCTTTATAGATCAAGGGGTCACCACAATGGCAAATCAGTCATTCCGTACTGATTAGATAGCAAACAGTGCTATCATACCTAACTCTGCAGATAGGACAGAGCGCATTAAATGCACCGCTTAGTGTCACATCATAGCATAGCCCGGCAAGCCTTGTCGTGCCATTCAGCCACCTTCTCGCCTGCCTGCGTGACACGTCCCTGGACGGGTGTCATTTGGAGGTGATTTCCTCTGGAAGTGGCCGCCACGTGCCAAATAGCGGCCACTTAGCCACTTGGGGGCTTGACCCCGCACCGATCGATGACTTGCGTTGCTGTGAGGTGGAGCGGTGGAGCCTTGGCGGGGTAATCCGCCCTCGGCGCCCCCGGCAAGCCTGCCGGGGCAATCTGGAGACTTGTTTTCGGGGCAACCTCATCCCCGCCAGGCTCGCCTGCACGGCAAGGGAGGTTTTTCCTTAGTGGTATCTTGCTCCTTTGCTTGGCCTTGTACTTCTTGATCTGCCCGTTGAATTCTCAAAGAGCTGATCTCTTCTGCTTGGTCTTGTCTTGGATGCTGCAACCTTGTTCTCGAGCCTGTGTACAGTCTGGGCAACACACCTGGGGTTTGTTGCACCGACAGCTGTGTAGGCTTGTCTTCATTTCTTCTCTTCGGGAACAAGTCCACGGCAAGAACCCTGCAACTTAGTGCAGATGAAAACAGTGCTACATGCAACCTCATCTACATGATCATGCTATGCTCATGATATGCTTATGCATGCATGCAATCTTGTCGGGGGGCCCCCAGCGCTTCGTTTATTCATCTGTTCCTCAGGGTCTGCACCTGGCTTCGTACAAAGGTTATATGCAACATCGGCAAGGCTTGTACAAAAGGGTGGCTGCCGGGCAGGAACCGGCAGCCGCGCCTTATGGGTAGAACTTACGGAGATGCTCAATGTTCCATGAGTTTTGCAACTAAATGCCATCTCTGGTCTCCAGATGAACTGCGTCGGGTCTGGTGACTCGTACTACCCGGTAAGGGCCTTCCCACTTCGGCATCAACTTGTTTGCACCCTTGGCGGACTGAACACGCCTAAGGACAAGGTCGCCTTCCTCAAGGGTACGGGCATGAACCCTGCGGCTGTGATAGCGATGCAGGGCTTGCTGGTAGCGTGCAGCATGCGTAGAAGCCCGGAGATGGTTCTCCTTAAGTAGCACAGCGTCGTTACACCGGTGCTGTTCCTACGCTACTTCATCGTAGGCAAGCACTCGAGGTGATCCGTATATGAGTTCTGTGGGGATAACTGCTTCTGCCCCATAGACTAGGGAGAAGGGAATCTGCCCGGTAGCTCGATTTGGTGTCGTACGGAGGGACCAAAGAACCACCGGCAGCTCATCGATCCATCGCCTGCCACACTTCTGTAGCCTATCAAATGTTGTTGTCTTGAGTCCTCGCAGCACTTCAGCGTTTGCCCTCTCAGCTTGCCCGTTGCTTCTGGGATGGGCAACAGAGGCAAATGAGACTTTGCTTCCGAGGGCATGAACGTATTGCATGAAGGCGCAGCTTGTGAATTGGGTGCCATTGTCAGTGATGATCCTGGCGGGTACTCCAAAACGGACACCAATCCTTTCAAGAACTTGGTAGCTGACTGTGCGGTCACCTTCCTCATGGGCTCCACCTCTGGCCACTTTGTGAACTTGTCGATAGCGACGAACAAGAACTCAAAGCCCCCGGTAGCACGGGGGAAGGGGCCCAGGATGTCGAGCCCCAGACCAAGAAGGGCCATGACAAAGGGATTGTCTGGAGAGCTTGAGCAGGCTGATGGGATATTCTTGGAGTGGAACTGGCAGGCTTCACATTTGGTGACTAGCTCAATTGCATCTTGGAGGGCCGTGGGCGAGTAAAAACCTTGCTGGAAGGCTTTTCCAACCAGGGACCTCGATCCAATGTGGGAGCCGCATATGCCCTTGTGTATCTCTGCCAACAGTTCCTTTCCTTCTTCCCGGCAAATGCACTTCAATTTCACTCCGTTGGGCCTTCTTCTGTATAGCGTGTCGTCAACGAACTGATACATACTGGCCCTCCGGGCTACTCATTCAACTTCTTCTTGCTCTTCGGGAAGTTCTCCTGTTTGGAGGAAATGACTATGTGCCACGCCCAAGTTGGCGCCTGAGGCTTGGCAACGAGGACCAGTGGCACCTCCTCATTCGTGGGAGTGCACTCCTCGACCACAGAGATTGGTAGTTTGGCGGGAGGGTGCGGCTCACCGTTCAAAGGGGAGTTGTTCCCGCCAAGCTCTTTGCCGGGGACCTCAGAGGGCTCTACCGGGAGAGGCCTGCCGGAGTCCAGTTTCCTCCTCTTCCTGGCCATTGTTGCCGGGGATACAGAGGGTTGAGTCAGATGGAGAACAAAAGTCCCTGGTTCCACAGGGAGTTTTTGCGCAGTGCACTTTGATAGATGATTAGCAATGCTGTTTTCTACACACGGTATGTGCTCTGTTTGCAATCCGTCAAAGCGCTCCTCCAACTTTCTTACTTCCTCGATGTATGCCTCCATCAATAGGCTTTGATAATCCTTGTTCACTTGCCTCACCACAAGTTGCGAATCTCCATGAATGATCAACTTCTTGATTCCCAATTCTGTTGCGATCCTGAGCCCGGCAAGGAGTAATTCATATTCTCCTGTATTGTTGGTAGCCTTCTCCCGAGGGAAATGCATTTGAACCACGTACTTGAGGTGCTCCACAGAGGGAGCAACAAGAAGCACGCCAGCTCCTGCACCTTGTAGGGAGAAGGCACCATCAAAGTACATGATCCATTCTTGGGGCGCTTCCTTGCCGGGGATAATTGTCTCTAACACGTCTTCGTCAGAGGTAGGCGTCCATTCCGCAATAAACTCCGCCAGTGCTCTGCTCTGAATGGTTGATATGCTCTCGAACTTCAAGACAAAGCTGGATAACTCCAAAGCCCATTCCACTATCCTGCCAGTGGCCTCAGGGTTCCTCAGTATGCGTTGCAAGGGGAAGCGGGTGACAACCGTGATCTCGTGGGCTTGGAAGTAGTGGCGCAGTTTCCTTGAGGCCATGATGAGGCCAAAAATCAACTTTTGCATGCCAGAGTACCTCGACCTAGCCCCCTGCAACAGGGAGCTGACAAAGTACACTGGGCGCTGCACCACTTTCTTCCTTGCCGTGACCTTGGAGCTGTCTCCGTTACCCCGCTCCTTCGTGTTCTGATCTGCCTCTAACCTTGCCGGGGCGAGTTCACTTCCTTCTCCAGAGGGGACGGCAGTTGCAGCTGCTTCTTCATCTACTTCCCGCTGCACCACCAGCACTGTGCTAACCACTTGATTGGTTGCCACTAAGTATAGCAGCAATGGTTCTTGTGGTTTTGGAGCGACTAAGGTGGGGACAAAGGAAAGATAGGTCTTCAGATCCTGCAGCGCAACGTCTGCCTCCGGGGTCCACTCCATGGGCCCAGCCTTCTTCAAGATTTTGAAGAATGGCAGGGCGCGTTCGGCGGACTTGGAAATGAACCTGCTTAGCGCGGCAACACATCCAATCAAATGCCTCATGTCTTTAACTGTCTTGGGTGCTTGAATCTGCTCAATTACCTTGATCTTGCCGGGGTTGGCCTCCATCCCCCGGTGAGACACAAAGAAGCCAAGCAGCTTGCCGGAACGAACGCCAAACACACACTTCTCTAGGTTCAGCTTCAAGTTGATCTTGCGTAGATTTGCGAAGGTCTTTTCCAAGTCCAGAATGAGAGTTGATTTGTCCTTGGTTTTGACCACTATATCATCCATGTAGGCTTCAATATTCCTGTGCAACTGGGACTCAAAGCCAATCTGTACTGCTCTCGCAAAAGTGGATCCAGCGCTTTTTAACCCAAAGGGCATACATACAAAGCAGTATGTGCCGCATGGGGTTATAAACGCGGTCTTCTCTTCGTCTTCCTCGGACATGAAAATCTGGTGGTACCCGGAGTAGGCATCCAAGAAGGAAAGTAGGTCACATCCAGAGGTGGATTCCACAATCTAATCGATGCACGGCAAGGGGAATGGGTCCTTCGGGCATGCTTTATTCAGAACTGTGAAATCTATGCAAAGCCTCCATTTCCCATTCGCCTTGCACACCACCACTGGATTTGCCAACCAAGTTGGATGCAATACCCCTCTGACCAAACCAGCAGCTTCGAGTTTCTTGATCTCCTCGGCAATAAACTGCTGCCGCTCCAAAGCTTGCTTTCGGACCTTCTGTTTGATGGGTCGGGCATGTGGGCAGACAGCAAGGTGGTGCTCGATTACCTCCCTGGGAACACTAGGGATGTCAGATGGTTGCCAAGCAAACACATCGACATTCGCCCGCAGGAAGGCAACGAGCGCGCTTTCCTATTTGTCATCAAGGGTGGAGCTGATAGTAAATGTACCATCAGCGCCAACCAACCATGTCAGGACCTTCTTCACAGCAGGCGCAGCAACCTTTGATCTCTTGCTATTGGAACTCTCCGGCAAATCATCAACAGGCGCAGCGTAATCCGAAGAGGTGCGCTTCCCGGATTCTTTGCTAGCGTCCTTGCTAGCTTTCTTCCCTTTCTTGCTTTCCTTGGCGGGAGCAGTAGCTTCTGCGGCCTCTACAGCAACTGCTTCCCGGTACATCTTATCCACGCATATGACTGCGTCCTTCTTGTCTGATGGAATGAAAATGACGCCCATCGGTCCTAGCATCTTCAGAGTGTTGTAGGCATAGTGGGATGCCGCCATGAATTTTGCCAAGGCAGGGCGGCCAAGGGGGAGGTCGACCACATCAAAGATGATCTTCTTGGTCCGTTAGTTCAGCTACCCCCCGAACATTACCGGCAGTGTGATCTTCCCCGTAGGACGACTCCTGCCGGGGTTGATGCCTTGGAAAGTACCGGTAACCTTGAGCTCTTCATCTGCTATTTGGAGCTTGCTGATGACCTTGGGAGATATCAGATTCAACCCAGCCCCGCCGTCAACCAACATCTTTGTGACTTTGAGGTTGCAAATCGTTGGTGAAACCAACAATGGCAAACATCCTACCGCAGTGGTGCGGTCAGGGTGATCCTCTTCATCAAAGATGATGTGCGTGCGGGACCACTTGAGCGGCTTCCGAGAATCTGCCGTTGGCTCCACGGCATTGACCTCACATGCCCACTGTTTGAGCTGGCGGTGAGAGGAGTGCAAGGACGCACCTCCATCAATGCACAGGGCGTCAGTGACCTTCTGGAACTCCTGCTCGCTGGTTTCCTCTTCATCTCCTTCATCACTCCCATCATCGCATCCCTTCTTCTCACGGCCTCTGGCTAGTTTCCCTTGATACTGAGGGGTCTTGCCGGGGAGACCTCCTCCGCCACCTTGGCCCTTCCCGCCAGCACCATCTTGGTCTCTCTCTTTGTCATGCTTCTCGTACTCAGCTTTCTGCTTCTTGACGAGCTGCTCAACTTGATGACACTCTTGAAGATTGTGTCCCTTAGTCCGATGGATCTTGCAGTACAGCCCGTCAGCCTTCCCAGCCTTCTCAGCAGCCGCGGCCTCTCGGCAGTCAGCGCATGCAGTAACTTCCTTGCCGGGAGCCTCGGTCTTGGCCTTCTTGCCGGTACTAGGAGTGCTCGCTCCTTCAACAGCCATCACTGCTTTATCCTTGCATTTCTTGTTGCGTTTCTTGTTCTTCTTCTTCTGATTGGTGGCATCACCGTCGTCCTCTGAGTCAACGTCGATGCCATCCTCTTCACCGAGGAGTTGCCTTCCCTCCTCTGTTCGGGCACACTTGTCCGCCAGAGTGTATAGCTCATTCACAGTCTTGGGTAACCGAACGCTCATTTTGGAACGTATCCTGCGGTTGCGCACGTTGGACTCGAACGCAGCTATCACAGCTGCTGGATGGATGTCTGGAATGTTCCTGTGCACCCGGCTGAACCTCTGCATATACTTCCGCAAACTCTCTCCTTCCTTCCGTAGGAGGAGCTGCAAGTCGCTGGGTCATCCTGGTTCTTGATGGCCGCCCGTGAAGGCGCCAATAAACTCGTGGCACAGATCAGCCCAGGTCGAGATGGAGTTCTCTGGCAAGTGCATCAGCCACGACCTCACGTTTGGCTTGAGTGCCAAAGGGAAGTAGTTGGTGAACACCCTCTCGTTCCTTCCTCCGGCAGCTTGAACAGCGATGGTGTGGATGCTCAAGAACTCTGCCGGGTTCAATCTTCCATCGTACTTTTCTGGTATCTCTGGCTTGAACATACGAGCAGATGGCCAACGGACTTGCCGCAGCTCACGAGTGAAGGCGGGGCACCCAACCTCGAAAGGCAGGTACCCGCCCCCACCGAGCATGGGTTCATCGATGTCGGGGCCATTGCGCCTATCAGACTAGCGGCGGGTGTCACGGCGTCGCTCGATGGTGACGCGAGCGTCTTCCCTCCGCCCGTCTTCCAGGACCCGTCGCTGGTCTCGACGCGCCTGAGGATCAGACGAAGCCATTGATATGTCATCGGGTTCTTGGTCGCATGGCCCTGGCCGCGCCCCCTGCGCTGGCTGTCATGGAGGGGACTGCACCGTCAGAACGGCTCCCTCGATGCGGCCAGCGACTTGGGCCGTTGCCACCATTGGTGGAGGCCGTGGCGGGCCTGCCTGCTGTGATCCTCCCGCCTCAGCGAAACCAATCAAGCTCTGGATAGTGGCCCTCCGCTCATCCATTTGATTGGCCACTGGTGGAAATCTCAACAAGAGCTGGGCCCGCGCCATGGCCTCCGAAGCGGTGCTTGGCATGGACAACAAAGCTGATCGCGACGTCGCCCGACTTCTGATGGTGCCCGTAGTGGCGGCGCCATGTTCTCACCGCCGCGAGCCAGTCACCAGGGCGGCGTGACGACGAGGCGGATGCACTTGGGGGTTGACGACCCCATTCAGTGCATCGTCTCAGCTAGCTTGTCCTGGGGCTGGCGCAGACCCCGTAGCCGCACCCGAGGCGGGGGCTGCTAGGTGATTACGATCCGCTTCAGGGCGAGCGCCACCGCTGCGGCTGTGTCCCTCGGTGAGGTGGGGAGGCGGAGATGGAGTGTTCTCCCCACCCGCACCTTGCGGAGCATGGCCGCTGGGTTGTTGTTGTTGTCGCCCTCCTCCGGTGCCTCCTGCTCCTGCTTCGGCCGCAGGGGGAACGGTGATGGCGCCGCCTGCACCAGTCACGTTCCCCATGGCGTCGGCGTTCCCATGTTCCCCCGCAGCCCCCATGGCATTATTAGCCGCATGCGAGGGGGCCTTCGAGGTGGACGGGTGAGCTGAAGCACCGGATTTCTTCTTGGGCGCCATGGATGATGAAGCCGTTGATGAAGAAAACGATGATGAAGATGACGCGCTGCTTACACTCTCGGGTTCGCGCAAACACTTCCCCCAACCTAGCGCGCCAAAGATGTCGTGGTATCACACGGCCACCTATGGGGCCATCAGCCCCTTGTGGTTCGGCAAGGGGGAAGAGCGCATTGCACAAAGAGCGGAAAGCCAAGAGCAGCACGGCAACGATGACACGGGCAGTTTTACCCAGGTTCGGGCCGCCGCGAGGGGTAAAACCCTACTCCTGCTTTGGTGGATTGATGGAAGGACCGTGATGGAGACGCATCGCTCAAGCCCGGCAAGGTCGCCTCGGGTCGAGAGCAGCTACGCGCGTACGAGCGTACAAGGGTCCAAATCCTCTCTAAGGTAGCCACGGCCCTCCTTTTATAGGTCAAGGGGTTACCACAATGGCAAAACAGTCATTTATCCAATGATTAGATAGCCACAGTGCTATCATACCTAACTCTGCGGACAAGTCAGGGCGCATTAAATGCACCGCTTAGTGTCACATCGTGGCGTAGCCCGGCAAGCCTTGCTGTGCCATTCAGCTACTTTTTCGCCTGTCCGTGCGACACGTCGCCTGGACGGGTGTCATTTAGGGATGATCTTCCTAAAAAATGGCCTGCCACGTACCGAATAATAGCCACTTAGTCACTTGGGGGCTCGACACCGCACCGATGGGTGAATTGCGTTGCTGTGAGGTGGACCGGTAGAGCTTTGGCGGGGTAATCCGCCCTTGGCGTCCCCGGCAGGCTGTTTGTCTTGGGGTAACCTCGACCCCGCCAGGCTCGCCTGCCTGGCAAGGGAGGTTTTTCCTTAGTGATATCTTGCTTGTTTGGTTGGCCTTGGTCTTCTTGATCCGCCCTTTGATTTCTCAAAGAGCCATCTCTTCTGCTTGGCCTTGTCTTGAATGTAGTAACCTTGCTCTTGAGCCTATGTACAGTCCGAGCAACACACCTGGGGTTTGTTGCACCGACAAATTACCTTTCTCGTTGTGTCATATATTAGATGGATGACGACCTCGCGGGCCCATGGAGGGAAGCGTCACAGACGAATGAGTGAAAACCATCGTCTGCACGTGGCCCAATGTGTTGGTGATGTTTTTAATACCCAATATGCACAACTTCTTTGTGGCACCTGCCTCGGAAACCAAAAAGTCCCCACACGGAGCGAGATCGTTCATGATGTATGTGTACATAGTATGTGCTGCCCCGGCCCCCTCCTCCCCTCCTCAACGCATACTAGATACTCCTACCGCAACACAACCCAAAATGAAACCTCCTTGTTGGGTCAAAGTGGCGGAGTACAACCTCGCGGGCCCACGGATGGAAGCATCGCACACGAGTGACTGTCCTATATGACGCGTAGTATATGTTGCCCTCGGCCACCCTCTTCAACGCATACTATATATATATACTCCTACCGTACGTAACAAAAACCAAAAAATGACCATCCTTGTTGGTCAAATTAACCTCTCTAACTGCATGTCATAGTGCTGGACGGCGACCCCGCGGGCCCACAGAGAGTGTCACACGCGAGTGAGTGTCCTAGGACCACCGCGTGCATGTGGCCCAAAGATGCATGTCAAACTTTTTCTGCAGCGAACATGCGACCAAAGGAGTTTAGTGTTAAAAATTAAAAAAATAGATAACATTAGTCTGCTTTTATACATTGATTGATTTCCCAGGGATTTAATGTGCAAAAATCAAATTTGATCTATATGAGACCCGTGATAGTGCACGAGAATGGATTGCAAAATCATATGTGTATGTGTCCCTGGGTGCATGTTTAGTCCCCATGCAAGAAATTTCTAACATCGAGAATCTTGATTTTAAAATTCAGTAAATCCAAAACTATGTTGAAATTCATGAAACTTATCGTGGTGTCATATGGACACCAATAGACTGTGATATTTTTTTTCAAAACTAAGTTGAAATTCATGCCCGGCTGCATGAAACTTATCGTGGTGTCATATGGACACCAATAGACTGAACGTGCCCAGCTTCTATTTACAACAACTTGTCTTCATGTACCAGTAGATTTTCTGGCCTAGGATCTTTATTTTATGGATCAGACCGATCCATTTGATTGTGACTGCCAAAAACTTTGGTTAAGTTAGTTGTTATTGTCCTGTTCAATCTGGATTTTGTGTAAACCTGATGAAAAATTAATCATCGTGCTTTTGTACCTTCTGTAAGCTGGGGTTAGATATTGCTGCCCTTTTCAACTCGGCTTTGACCCATATTTTCTTTCATACAAACCGGAGATTCTATCAAGAAGCCTCATGGTTCCGAGAGGGAACTTGGTCACATGATCTGTGTGCGAAACGACATACGATGTATCTTCCCGCCTTTATTTATTTTATAGAGGCAACATGCAACTGTGCTAAACATATGAAATTATTCAGGGTTCGTTTCACCTTTTTATACATTTATTTTCCTAGGCATTTTTAACAAATTGCCACCACGTTATTATCACAAATGGTCGTATTAGTCCAACCGTGGGCGTTCAACCAACCATTTACTACCGCGGGCAGCTGTTTGATTTGACGGGACGATTGTGAGCAGTCCGCCGCGCACGCTCACCATACCGAGAAGCGAGCCGCGGGCGCTGCAATTTATTGCTGGTTTTGGACTTTTGTTTCGGCCGCCTCAGGAAGGTACGTAGAACAGTCCTCCGTTCTCATCTACAAGCACTGCCGCCGAGGATCGCCGCCTGCTGCGAGATGGAGGATGAGCCGGCCAACAAGCGGGGGCGGGTCGAGCCAGAACCGCAAGAGCCTCTGGCGAATGTGGACTTCATCAGCAGACTCCCCGACGAGATGTTGGTAACCATCATATCCCACCTCCCCATCAAATATGGTGTGCGGACCACTATCCTCTCACGGCGGTGGCGCCCCCCTCTGGCACTCCACCCCCCGGACCTCATCGTCGACCATGAGTTCTGCAACGGGGAGCAGGAACGCCTGGACACATTGTCCCACGTCCTCGCCATGCACCCTAGGCCGGTCAGACGCCTTGTTATCGGCAGGCTCAGTCCCCACAACAAGACCAAACCCAGGTTGCACTACTCGTTCCTATCCCCAGCCCTGGATTAGCTCGAGGAGCTCTGCTTTCATGCTGGACGTCCTTGCTCGATGCCGCCGGCCGTGCTCTGCCTCGCTCCCACACTCCGCCGCGCAACATTCAGGCGGTGCATTTTCCCCCGGATTGATGCCGCACGCGCTCTTCATCTCCCTAAACTTAAGCACCTTGAGCTCATTGTCGTCCGCATCTCGAAGGAGGATTTGGAGCACCTGCTCGTCGGCTGTATAGTGCTCGAGTACCTTCATCTTCATGCGATGGATGGGTTCAGTAGCCTCCACATCACCTCGACGAATGCCCGTGCGATTTATGTGCATTGCTGGCGCCGCCCAAGGCTGTCAGTTGAAGTGTTTCACGATATGGTCATTGAGAATGCGCCTTTCCTCGAGAGATTGTATGTACTTGATAAATTAGGTCCAGCAAGAATCAGGGTCATTCACGCACCAAAATTGACAGTGTTGGGCTATTCGTGTGCTGAATTCAACGAACTTGTTACTTGATCATTATCGGTTCAGGTACAACAGTCTTCTTCTTCTCCTTCTTATATATTATTGGACAGCACATTTTATCTAATTTTTGTTGATCTATATGTTCGCCGGTCATCCAGAAAATGATTCCCACAAGCTTGACCCGGCCTCTGCGCACAGTGCAGATCTTGGCACTACAATTTGTCGGCCCCGATCCGGATGAAGTTGTTAGATTCCTTAGATGCTTTCCTTGCACGGAGAAGCTATACATTGAGGTGATGCTCCTTTCCTGTTAATTGTTAACCACAATGGAGCTCAATGTTTTGTTACTTTTACCCATGATTACAATGACAAATGTAGAATGATTTCTAAAGGAAATTTTGAGGATTTCAATACATATATTTTTTGAGATGCTAGTGTTGTACGTGTTTTATTCCTTCGCCCGACATGCTTTCATGATAAAAGTTTATCATGAAAAATTGAAGGTGGCATTTCACTCTTTTCGTGTATTTTAGAAATCCTGCAAATCAAAGAGGCCCAAAATGTTCAAATCTGCAGCTAGGCACTAATATGTTGTCTTCGTTTGCAGATACTAGCAGGTCCGAAAGTAGAAAATGTTGGGGAATATAATAATCCCATTGAATGCCTTGATCTTCATCTCACAGAAACTACTTTTAACGAGTACTGAGGCACCACACCAGAAATTAAATTCGCCAGGTTCTTTGTTGAGAAAGCAAGGTTGCTCAAGGTAATGAGGTTTGCCCTATATTTACTACGCAGAAGTGAATGGATTGCTAAAAAGCACATGCATGTACAACTGAATGGAAAAGGCTCTGCAGAAGCTGAATTTCAGTTTGTAACTTCATATGACAGCTTATTCTGAAGTCACTGTATCGAGCCACTATATGACTTCTCGGTGGCTGATCCTTTCGCAGAAATAATGCATGAAAAAGATTCTTAAGAAGATGAATTTTATGTGTCTGAATAGTTTGAACCTTGTAATCTTTGAATTTGGGCCTTGTAATGCTGGAATTTGAACCTTGCAATATTTATGGTATTTATTATATAACATAATTGGATGTTTAATTTGGTTTTGCAATCATGTCCTGTTATAAGTATATATATGTTGTTCTTCTGTACACAGAGCATAGATGTTGTGCAGACAGAGAATATCACATCGCACACGGACCACACTAGGGAACCCGTCGGTGATGAATTCATTAATTGCAATCGGTTGTATACCAACAATTGTTTGCCCACAACACACACGGCTTATTCCATCACAAACAGCTCGGATGGATCAATTGTATGTCACATATCGCACTCGCAACTCTAATCTGATTCGTGCTTGATGTCTCCGCCATCGCTCGCACAGTTCATCTTATTTGCCACGTATCACTGTGCCGGCCTCTGCTCGTGTCCCTCGGAGCGCTCTGCTCGCCGTTAGGCACCACAACGCGCTGTGCTCGCATACCTCCACGTGCTCGGCTTGTGGACAGCTTTTCCTTGCGTGTTCAACTACTATATGCATATATATGGTTGCTAGCCATTGAGGTGACCACGGAGCGCTCGGCTCGCGTCCCTGCGCGCGTGCTCTGCCAATGGTTGGGGCCTGCGCACGTTCACGTTGGGGGCCCATATGCATGCGGTTGTGTCGTGCGCGTCGCCACGATGCAGTTATGTGCGGCACGATGGAGTTACGCGCTGCAAATTAGAACTGCCATCCGGGCGTGCGAATATTCCAGGCCGTCCGGCTTCCCCATTAATTCCCGCGGCCATTATAACCTTAGTCTCTTCAACCTTTCGATCTCACCCCACAACACAACAAGCACACCCACGATGACACATACAGAGAGGATATCTAGCGGCGCTCCAATGGAGTTCGGCGAGCATAAAGTGGAGACCCACGCGAGGGAGACGGATCTCTCGGTGGTGTACACCATCGACCCGGCCGTGATGGAGGACTACATCAACACCGTGTAGCAGTTGCTTGCTCGAGACAAGTACAAGGTGGTCGGCATCGACCTCCAGTACATCGGCGGTTATCCCGGCAAAGACCAGAAGGTTGCCATCGCCCAGTTGTGCGTGCGCCATCATGTCCTCATCTACCACTACTGCATGGCCACAAAGCCTTGCGACCGTTTCGCCAGGTTTGTCAACAGCACCGACTACAAGTTCGCTACGGTGGAAACCTCCAACGATGTAAAAGCGCTTATGGTTATGGGCTTGGCCTGCAAGAACCTTGTTGAAATCCGTGAGCACTACAGGGTCTGGGGTAGCACGAAGAAGGACTCCCTGGTTGAACTCGCCTCGGCCATCATCGACCCCTACTACGAAAAGATGAAGCAGGATGCCAACAGAACAAGTCCCGTATCCTGGCATGGGGCCTGGATGCGGCAACTGGATGAACCTCACCTCAGGTTCGCGTCCAAGAGCGTGTACACATGCTACAAGATGCACAGGCGGATCGTTGACATGAGGAAGTGCGTCATTCCCAAAATCGACGAGGCCGGATCGAGCCACAAGCAGAGCAGTAGAGGCAAGCATCACAAGAAGTAGATGATGATCATATGATCATTTATCCTACTTAATTATGCATGTAATATATAGTTTACTTTGGTGTGTGGAAATGTCATGTGTGTAGTAGCCACCTATGTAATTATGCATGTAATAGTTTACTTTGGTGTGTGCAATTAAATGTCATGTGTGTAGTAGCCACCTATGTAATTCGATGTTTAATTTGGTTATGCAACCTTGTCCTTATAAGGGTGTGTCTATATATATATATATATATATATATATATATATATATATATATATATATATATGTTGTTGTTCTGTATGCAATCCCATCGCATAAAACACACGTCTTATTAGCATCAACCGTCTGTGTTATTATCGGTCTTCGCACACATTTCTGATTACAGACCTGTTTGTCGCGTGTCACACACATCTTGTTAAATTGAACCATTTATGTTCTCTTGGCTCAACGCAAATAGTTCATCCGAGTGAACCGTATGTCGTATATCGCATACACCTTGATATGGCTGACCATTTCTTTTGTGTTGCCTAATCACAAATAGTTCATCCGAGTGAACTATATGCCGTATATCGCACACACCTTGATCTGGCTGCCCGTTTCTGTTGTTCTGCCTCATCACAAACAGTTTATCCGAGTGAACTGTATGTTGTATATCACACATGCCTTCATCTGGCTGACCGTTTCTGTTGTTCTGCCTCATCACAAACAGTCCATTGAACTGAACCATATGCCCCGCATCGCACATGCAACTAAAATCTGAACCGTGTTTGATATATCCGCCATTGCAAAAGTTTTGCATCTTTTTTGACGGGTTTTTTACATCACCATTTGCGATTAATGCATCGCACACAGTCTCGTTGAAGGGTCTCTGATTGTAGTGTCGCGTTAGCAGCATCCTACAGTAGTGCCATCATCTAATAACTACTCCACAATGCATTCCCTTAGGCCCAAATATGGTGAAGTGCCATGTAGTCGACGTTCATATGACAACACTAAGGGAATCACAACATACATATCATCAAAATATCAAACCCATATCAAGTTCACATGATTACTTGCAACATGACTTCTCCCGTGACCTCAAGAACAAAAGTAACTACTAACAAATGATAATCATGCTCAAGATCAGAGGGGTATTAAATAGCATAATGGATCTGAACATATAATATTACACCAAATAAACAATATAGTAATCAACTACAAGATGTAATCAACACTACTAGTCACCCACAAGTACCAATCTAAGGTTCCGGTACAAAGATTGAACACAAGAGATGAACTAGGGTTTGAGAGGAGATGGTGTTGTTGAAAATGTTGATGGAGATGACCCTCCCAAAGATGGGAGAGTTGTTGGTGATGACGATGGCGATGATTTCCCCCTCCGGGAGGGAAGTTCCCCCGGTGGAATCGCTCCACCGGAGGGCAAAAGTGCTCCTGCCCAAGTTCCGCCTCGAGATGGCGGCGCTTCGTCCCAAAAGTCCCCCTCTAATTTTTTTCTAGGTCAAAATGACCTATATACCAGAAGATGGGCATCGGAGGTAGGCTGAGGAGGGCACAACCCACCAGGGCGCGCCTGGGGGCCTGGCGCGCGCAGGTGGGTTGTGCCCACCTAGTGGGTCTCCTTTGGTAAATTTTCAGCTCATTTGGAGATGTGCAGAATAGATAACTCTGACGTAGCTTTTTCAGGTCCAGAATTCCAGCTGCCGGTATTCTCCCTCTTTGTGTAAACCTTGCATATTATGAGAGAAAAGGCATTAGAATTACTCCAAAAAGCATTATTATGCATAAAAACATTATAAATAACAATAGGAAAACATGATGCAAAATGGACGTATCAACTCCCCCAAGCTTAGACCTCGCTTGTCCTCAAGCGAAATACCGAAATCGAAAAACATGCACACATGCTTAGAGAGAGAGGTGTCGATAAAAACAAATACGGACATAGAAGCATCATGCATATTATTATAACAGCAAGGAACTTTAACATAAAACTTTATCACACAACTTTTATCATATAACTTCTCATGAACAAGTAACAATTCATCACAACATTGAAGTATAAAGCATAAACCTTATTGAAAACAAACAAACTATGTTCTCAGTCAACTTTGCAACTACAATTCATCATATTTTCAGGAAGGGTCACGTATCGGAGACTTTAGGAAAGTCCATGTACTCAACCATCATTTAACCTTCTATGATTGCTAACACTCACAGCATACCCATGAACAAAAAGTTTCAACCGGACACATAGAAAGATAGGGGCTTATAGTTTTGCCTCCCAACGTATTCACCTCAAGCGTGATGTCAACAATAATAACTCATGCCCACCCATATCCAACTGGATATATGTTCCTAGATCTTTCCTCGCCACATGGTGCTTGCCAAAAGAGAAAATAAAAAGGAATAGGGGAGAATACTTTGACTCTTACATAAAAGTAAATGCATAAAAGTAAAAGATAGGCCCTTCGCAGAGGGAAGCAGAGGTTGTCATGCGCTTACTTGTTTGTATGCCAAATCCCTTAATGCAAAAGAACGTCATGTTATATTGTCCCTTATGATAGCAACCTTTATTATGCAGTCCGTCACTTTTATTACTTTGCCATCACAAGTTCGTACAACGCTCAATTTTCTCTTACACTAAATGATCCCACACATTTAGAAGCAATTTTTATTGCCTTATTGCACCGATGACAACTTACTTGAAGGATCTTACTCAATCCATAGGTAGGTATGGTGGACTCTCGAAATAATATGTTGGGTTAAGGGTTTTTGGATGCACAAGTAGTATCTCTACTTAGTGTGGAGTTTTTGGCTAGCAAAGATATTGAGCAAGCACCACATGTTGAAGGATCTATGACAATATAACTTCTATGTGAATATGAACAAACATAAGCCATTACATTGTCTTCCTTGTCCAACGTCAACAATTTTGACATATAATATTTAATGGGGGCTCACAATCATAAAAGATGTCCAAGATAGTGTATTTGCATGTGAATCTTCTCTTGCCTAATTAATTCTTTCATGAATTGCATCATTGACCAATGCTATGTTTGTCAATCTCCAATAAATTTTACCACTTAAACTTTTCCTTATGTGATGTCATTACTTACCATAAGATTAGCATATGATCTTTTTTATTTATTTTCCTTTCTTTTTATTGGAACAAAAGAGTAAAGAAACAAAACTCAAACTATTCTTTATTATATATCTCACACAGTATTACATAGATAGATAGATCACTAAGCAAGCACTCAAAAAGAAAGGATCAAACTAAACTTTTATTCACTAAACCAGAGGATAACTAAAGATCGAACTAAAATAGCTAAAGGCAAAGATAGTGGTGGTGATACGATACCGGGGCACCTCCCCCAAGCCAAGGGGAGTGCCCATACCATGAACTCAAGTCTCCTTTGGTGGGGAAGATGATGATGGTGGTGGTGAAGTAGTAGTGAGTTTGTCCAGCTTGCGTCGGAGGCTATAATTGCTTTCCCTAAGATCCTCATTCTCCAGCTCAAGCTTCAATATCCTCTTGCATAGCGCTTCTTTGCTTTCCTTCAGGAAGCGAGGAGGGATAGGTTTGTCTTCGTCCTCCTCATTTGTGAACCACACATAGGGAAAAGTGTCCTTGAAGATATTTAGGTCTAGGGGCTGGTAAGAGACCGGACACTCTCCCTCTAATTCTTGAGATGGCATATTTTCATATCTGTCAGAAAATAGCAAGAGAGAAGAACAGAAGATTTCTCCGCGATACGGTGGTCAATACGTTCGGGGGGTATATAAAGATTTTTTTATCTTGGGAAACAAGCAAACGGGAGGAAAACAGAGTCGGGAAGGTTCCCGAGGTGGGCACAACCCACCTGGGCGCGCCAGGGGGGCCAGGCGCACCCTGGTGTCTTGTGCCCTCCTCGGTTGCCTTCCTGGTTGTTTATTATTTTTCCTAACTTTTAAAATATTCCAAAACTGACAGAAAATATTTTTGCTGATTTTTCGGAGTCCGTTTACTTACCGTATCACGTACCTCCTCTTTTTTAGTATTCTGGAGTGTTCCGGAAGGTCTCTTTTATGTGTTCCTCCGGTGTCATGGTTTGAATAATATTGCTTTCAACATTAATAGGCGTACCTGAGATATAGTGTTTAATTCTTTGCCCATTGACCACCTTCGGGTTCGTACCTTCAGCATTATTAATCTTGATGGCTCCAGAGCGATAAACCTCCTCGATAATATATGGTCCTTCCCATTTAGAGAGAAGTTTTCCTGCAAAGAATCTGAAACGAGAGTTGTACAAAAGAACATATTCTCCAACTTTGAATTCCCGCTTTTGGATTCTTTTGTCATGCCATCTTTTAACTTTTTCTTTAAATAATTTGGCATTTTCATAAGCTTGGGTTCTCCATTCATCTAATGAGCTAATATCAAATAACCTCTTTTCACCGGCAAGTTTGAAATCATAGTTGAGTTCTTTAATTGCCCAATATGCTTTATGTTCTAACTCTAGAGGCAAATGACAAGCTTTTCCATAAATCATTTTATAAGGAGACATACCCATAGGATTTTTATGAGCTATTCTGTAGGCCCAAAGTGCATCATCCAATTTCTTAGACCAATTCTTTCGGGGCCTATTAACAGTTTTTTGTAATATTAGTTTTATTTCTCTATTGCTAAGTTCAACTTGACCACTAGATTGAGGACGATAGGCTGATGCAATTCTATGGTTAACATCATATTTAGCAAGCATTTTACGGAAAGCACCATGAATAAAGTGTGAACCACCATCAGTCATTAAATATCTAGGGACTCCAAACCTCGGGAAAATAACTTCTTTAAGCATTTTAATGGAAGTGTTATGATCAGCACTACTAGTTGGAATAGCTTCTACCCACTTAGTAACATAATCAACAGCAACCAAAATATGTGTATACCCATTAGAGGAAGGAAAAGGTCCCATATAATCAAAACCCCAAACATCAAATGGTTCAATAGCAAGTGAATAATTCATAGGCACTTCTCGATGCTTACCGATATTACCAATTCTTTGACATTCATCACAAGATAAAACAAACTTACGGGCATCCTTGAAGAGAGTAGGCCAATAAAACCAGATTGCAATACCTTATGAGCAGTTCTATCTCCCGCATGATGCTCTCCATAAGCTTCGGAGTGACATTTCTGTAGGATTTGTTCCTGTTCATGCTTAGGTACACAACGTCTAATAATACCATCTACTCCTTCTTTATAAAGATGTGGGTCATCCCAAAAGTAATGTCTTAAATCATAACAGAATTTTTTCTTTTGTTGGTATGTGAAACTAGGTGGTATGTATTTAGCAACAATATAATTAGCATAGTCAGCATACCAAGGAGTATTATGAGAAACATTTATTGCAGCTAGTTGTTCATCAGGAAAGCTATCATCAATAGGTAGTGGGTCATCAAGGATATTCTCTGACCTAGATAAGTTACCAGCTACGGGGTTCTCAGCTCCCTTTCTATCAGTAATATGTAAATCAAATTCTTGTAGCAAGAGAACCCACCTAATGAGTCTAGGTTTAGCATCTTTCTTTTCCATAAGATATTTAATAGCAGCATGATCGGTGTGAACAATAACTTTAGAATCAATAATGTAAGATCTGAATTTGTCACAAGCAAACACAACTGCTAAAAATTCTTTTTCAGTAGTAGCATAATTTCTTTGGGCACTGTCTAGAGTTTTGCTAGCATAATGAATAACATTTAATTTCTTATCAACTCTTTGTCCTCGAACAGCACCAACATCATAATCACTAGCATCACACATAATTACAAAAGGCAAATTCCAATCAGGTGGTTGAACAATAGGTGCAGAAGTTAAGGCTTTCTTAAGTGTTTCAAAGGCTTCTACACAGTCATCATCAAAAACAAATGGAACATCCTTTTGTAAAAGATTTGTAAGGGGCCTAGAAATTTTAGATAAGTCTTTAATAAACCTCCTATAGAAACCAGCATGACCAAGGAAACTACGAATACCTTTAATATCTGTAGGACACGGCATTTTCTCAATTGCATCAACTTTAGCTTTATCCACCTCAATACCTCGTTCAGAAATTTTATGCCCCAAGAAAATACCTTCATTAACCATAAAGTGGCACTTCTCCCAATTCAAGACAAGGTTAGTTTGCTCACATCTCGGCAAAACTCAATCAAGATTGCTCAAGCAATCATCAAAAGAAGTTCCATAAACAAAAAAATCATCCATGAAAACCTCAACAATCTTTTCACAAAAATCAGAGAATATAATAGTCATATATCTTTGAAAAGTAACAGGTGCATTGCATAAACCAAAAGGCATATGTCTATAAGCATAAGTTCCAAAAGGGCAAGTAAAAGTGGTTTTCTCTTGATCAGGTTGTGAAACAGGTATTTGAGAAAAACCAGAATATCCATCAAGAAAGCAAAAGTGTGTATACTTAGATAATCTTTCCAACATTTGATCAATAAAAGGCAGAGGGTAACGATCCTTTCTTGTTGTTTTATTTAATTTTCTAAAATCAATTACCATTCTATAGCCAGTAACAATTCTTTGTGGAATAAGTTCATTTTTATCATTAGGAACAACAGTAATACCTCCTTTCTTAGGGACACAATGAATGGGACTTACCCATCTACTATCAGCTATGGGATAGATTATACCTGCTTCAGAAGCTTTAATATTTCAGTTCTTACCACTTCTTTCATCTTAGGATTCAAACGTTGTTGATGATCAACAACGGGTCTAGCATCAGGTTCCATATTAATCTTGTGCTGACAGAGAGTGGGACTAATGCCCTTAAGATCATCAAGAGTATATCCAATAGCAGCACGATGCTTCTTCAGAATTTTTAATAATCTTTCTTCTTCATGTTCTGAAAGGTTAGCACTAATAATAACAGGATATATCTTTTTCTCATCGAGATAAGCATATTTCAAAGTGTCAGGCAATTGTTTTAATTCGAACACAGGATCACCTTTAGGTGGAGGAGGACCTCCTAGAGTTTCAATAGGCAAATTGTGTTTGAGCAAAGGTCGTTGTTCAAAGAAAATTTTATCTATCTCATTTCTTTCATGCATATGCATATCATTTTCATCGTTTACCAAATATTGTTCTAGTGGATCAGTAGGAGGCATAGCAATAGAAGCAAGACCAATTATTTCATCCTTACTAGGTAATTATTTCTTATGAGGTTGTCTATTAAACTTGGAAAAATTAAATTCATGCGACTCATCACCGAAGCGAACACTGACAGTTCGTTTATGACAATCTATAGTAGCATTGACAGTGTTCAAGAAAGGTCTACCAAAGATAATGGGACAGAAGTCATCTTGTGGGGAAACAAGAACTAGAAAATCAGTAGGGTATTTTATTTTCCCACACAAGACTTCAACATCTCTAACAATCCCAAGTGGTGTGATGGTGTCTCTATAGCAGTCATATATCCTTGAAAAGTAGCAGGTGCATTGCATAAACCAAAAGGCATACGTCTATAAGCATAAGTTCCAAAAGGGCAAGTAAAAGTAGTTTTCTCTTGATCAGGTTGTGAAACAGGTATTTGAGAAAAACCAGAATATCCATCAAGAAAGCAAAAGTGTGTGTGCTTAGATAATCTTTCCAATATTTGATCAATAAAAGGCAGAGAGTAACGATCCATTCTAGTTCCTTTATTTAATTTGCTAAAATCAATTACCATTCTATAGCCAGTAACAATTCTTTGTGGAATAAGTTCATTTTTATCATTAGGAACAACAGTAATACCTCCTTTCTTATGGGTGCTATGTCATTCATAATTTCTTGGTATAAGGTAAAAGGAATAGCACTCATGCTAGCACCTAAGTCACATAAACCATGATAACAATGATCTCCTATTTTAACTGAGACAACAGGCATGCCAACAACAGGCCTATGTTTACCTTTTTCATCGGGTTTGGCAATTCTAGCAGCTTCATCACAGAAGTAAATAACATGCCCATCAATATTTTCTACCAGGAGATCTTTAACCATAGCAACACTAGGTTCTACTTTAATTTGTTCAGCAGGTTTAGGTGCTCTAATATTACTTTTGCGAACCACAGTTGAAACCTTAGCATGTTCCTTTATCTTAACAGGGAAAGGTGGTTTCTCAACATAAGCAGTAGGCACAACTGGATCAACATTGTAAATAATAGTTTCATCTTTAACTATGTCGGGTTCTTTAATTTCTTCTTCGATAGGGGGATGATATTAAAACCACTTCTCTTTGGGGAGATCAACATGAGTAGCAAATGATTCACGGAAAGAGGCTACTATCTCAGAGTCAAGTCCATATTTAGTGCTAAACTTGTGAAAAGCATCGGTATTCATAAAAGATTTAACACAATCAAACTTAAGCTTAATACCTGACTCTTTACCTTCGTCGAGTTCCCAATCTTCAGAGTTGCATTTAATTATTTCTAAAAAGATCCCACCTGAATTCAATAGTCTTCTTCATAAAAGAACCAGTACAAGAAGTATCGAGCATGGATTGATCATCACGAGAAAGCCGAGCATAAAAATTCTGAATGATAATTTCTCTAGAGAGCTCATGATTGGGGCATGAATATAACATTGACTTAAGCCTCCCCCAAGCTAGGCTATACTTTCTCCTTCACGAGGCCAAAAATTATATATATAATTCCGATCATGATGAACTAGATGCATAGGATAATTTTTTTGGTGAAATTCCAATTTCAATCGATTCCAGTTCCAAGATCCAATATCATCGCATAGCCTATACCATTTCAATGCTTTTCCCTTCAAAGATAAAGGGAAAACCTTCTTCTTTGCTTCATCTCCGGATAAACCTGCAAGCTTAAATAATCCACAAATTTCATCCACATATATCAAGTGCATATCAGGATGTTCAGTTCCATCTCCTGCATAAGGATTAGCTAGCAGTTGTTATATCATACCTGAAGGAATTTCATAACCAATATTTTCAGTAGGTGCAGTAGGTTGAGGGGCAACTAATTGGGCTTCCGGTTGAGGTGAAGATACCCCAAACAAACCCTCAAAGGATGATTCTCCATAGTAACAAGTGACAATAAATTTCAGCACGTAGTAATAATTTTTCCTTACTAATTTCCACTTACCAAGAGCACTTCACTCCCCGGCAACGGCACCAGAAAAGAGCCTTGATGACCCACAAGTATAGGGGATCAATCGTAGTCCTTTCGATAAGTAAGAGTGTCGAACCCAACAAGGAGCAGAAGGAAATGGCAAGTGGTTTTCAGCAAGGTAATTTCTGCAAGCACTGAAATAGTCGGTAACATGTAGTTTGATAGCAAGATAATTTGTAACGAGCAAGTAACGGTAACGGTAAATAAAGTGCAGCAAGGTAGCCCAATCCTTTTGAGGCAAAGGATAGGAAAAAATGGTCTCTTATGATAAGCAAAGCATTCTTGAGGGTACACGGGAATTTCATCTAGTCACTTTCATCATGTTGGTTTGATTCGTGTTCGCTACTTTGATAATTTGATATGTGGGTGGACTGGTGCTTAGGTGCTGTTCTTACTTGAACAAACCTCCTACTTATGATTAACCCCCTCGCAAGCATCCGCAACTACGAGAAAAGAATTAAGATAAAATCTAACCATAGCATTAAACTTTTGGATCCAAATCAGTCCCTTATGAAGTAGCGCATAAACTAGGGTTTAAGCTTCTGTCACTCTAGCAACCCATCATCTAATAACTACTCCACAATGCATTCCCTTAGGCCCAAATATGGTGAAGTGCCATGTAGTCGACGTTCACATGACACCACTAAGGGAATCACAACATACATATCATCAAAATATCGAACACATATCAAGTTCACATGATTACTTGCAACATGACTTCTCCCGTGACCTCAAGAACAAAAGTAACTACTCACAAATGATAATCATGCTCAAGATCAGAGGGGTATTAAATAGAATAATGGATCTGAACATATAATCTTCCACAAAATAAACCATATAGTAATCAACTATAAGATGTCATCAACACTACTAGTCACCCACAAGTACCAATCTAAGGTTCCGGCACAAAGATTGAACACAAGAGATGAACTAGGGTTTGAGAGGACATGGTGCTATTGAAGATGTTGATGGAGATGGCCCTCCCAAAGATGGGAGAGTTGTTGGTGATGACGATGGCGATGATTTGCCCCTCCGGGAGGGAAGTTCCCCCGGCGGAATCACTCCACCGGAGGGCAAAAGTGCTCCTGCCCAAGTTCCACCTCGAGACGGCGGCGCTTCATCCCGAAAGTCCCCCTCTATGTTTTTTCTAGGTCAAAATGACCTATATACCAGAAGATTGGCACCGGTGGTGGGCCGAGGAGGGCACAACCCACCAGGGCGCACCTGGGGGGCCTGGCGCGCCCAGGTTGGTTGTGCCCACCTGGTGGGCCTCCTCCGGTAGTTATTTGCTCCGGTATTTTTTATATATTGCAAAATAATTCCCCGTAAATTTTCAGCTCATTTGGAGGTGTGCAGAATAGGTAACTCTGGCGTAGCTTTTTCAGGTCCAGAATTCCAGCTGCCGGTATTCTCCCTCTTTGTGTAAACCATGCATATTATGAGAGAAAAGGCATTAGAATTACTCCAAAAAGCATTATTATACATAAAAACATTATAAATAACAGTAGGAAATCATGATGCAAAATGGACGTATCAATAGGTACTTGGTAGGCTTGATGTAGAACCTCCCCGACAACGGCGCCAGAAATTCTTGCTGCTAGTTTTTGAGCTTGCGTTGATTTTTCCCTTGAAGAGGAAGGGTGATGCAGCAAAGTAGAGATAAGTATTTCCCTTAGTTAAGAACCAAGGTATCAATCCAGTAGGAGGCACAAGCAAGTCCCCAATATACGCACCTGACAAACTAACAAACACTTGCACACAACGCGAAAAAGGGGTTGTCAATCCCTTCACGGTCACTTGCAAGAGTGAGATCTAATAGAGATAGATATAAAAGATAAATAAAAGAAAAAACAAAGTAAATATAAATAAATTGCAGCAAGGTATTTTTGGGTGTTTTTGGTTTTATAGATCTAAAAATATATGATGGAAAATAGACCCGGGGGCCATAGGTTTCACTAGAGGCTTCTCTCTCGAAAAAAGCATACGGTGGGTAAACAAATTACTGTTGAGCAATTGATAGAAAAGCGAATAATTATGAATACATCCAAGGCAATGATCATGAATATAGGCATCACATCCATGACAAGTAGACCAAAACGATTCTGCATCTACTACTATTACTCCACACATCGACCGACTCCTGCCTGCATCTAGAGTATTAAGTTCATAAGAACAGAGTAACGCCTTAAGCAAGATGACATGATGTAGAGGGATAAACTCAAGCAATATGATATAAACCCCATCTTTTTATCCTTAATGGCAACAATACAAATATGTGCCTTGCTACCCCTTCTGTCACTGGATGAGGACACCGCAAGATTTAACCCACCACAAAGCACCTCTCCCATTGCAAGAAAAACCAATCTAGTTGGCCAAACCAAATTGATAGATCAGAGAGAAATACAAAGCTATCTTAATCATGCATAAAAGAGTTCAGAGAAGACACAAAAAATATTCATAGATAATCTGATCATAAATCCACAATTCATCGGATCTCAACAAACACACCCCAAAAGAAGATTACATCAAATAGAACTCCAAGAACATCAAGGAGAACATTGTATTGAAGATCAAAGAGAGAGAAGAAGCCATCTAGCTACTAGCTATGGACCCGTAGGTCTGTGGTAAACTACTCACACATCATCGGAAGGGCAGCAAGGTTGGTGTAGAGGCCCTCCGCGATCGAATCCCCCTCCGGCGGAGTACCGGAAAAGGCCCCAAGATATGATCTCACGGGAACAGAAGCTTGCGGCGGCGGAAAAGTATTTTTGGTGTGCCCCCTGGTATAGGGGGAATATTAGAGTTTATAGTGCTAGAGTTAGGGTTAGGAGAGTCCCGAGGGGCCCACAAGCCCTGAGGGCGCCCCCCTGGGGAGCGGCCAGGAGGCTTGTGGCCTCCTCGTGGCTCCTCTGGCCTCCTCTCCAAGTCTCGTGGGTTTCTTTTGGTCCAAGAAAAATCATCGTAAAGTTTTATTCCGTTTGGTATTGATTTTCTGAAAAAGTCAAAAACAAGGAAAAAACAGCAACTGGCACTGGGCACTAGGTTAATAAGTTAGTCCCAAAAAATTATATAAAATAGCATATAAATGCATATAAAACATCCAACATAGATAATATAATAGCATGGAACAATCAAAAATTATAGAAACGTTGGAGACGTATCACCGCCCTGTGGTATCCCTTTCCCGCTCATATTTTCGGGGAAGAGGCCCGAGGCACCTATAAAAGGGGCAGTGCGGCCACCGTAGCAAGGGATCGACTCCTGCCCAAACCCTAGCGCCATTGCTAGTCCCCCAAAGAGCTCCGACTCATCTTGTAGCCCCAAGAGCACTATCCACAAGCAATACAACCAAGCAGGAGTAGGGTTTTACACCGCACGGTAGCCCGAACCCAGGTAGCTCGTTGTGTCCTCGTCGCGCCTAGCTCGTAGCCTCGTAGACGCAAAGCCATCCCCAGAGCTCAAACCAGGGTTTTGGAGGATTTCCCGTGGTTCAGAATCAATCCCCCGACATTTGGCGTGCCACGTTGGGGGCTTGGTTTTTGCGCCTCAAGCTTTAGCACCGCCATGGCCAACGCTCAACGGGATCGCGCCCAGCGCCGGGCCAACCACGTCCAGACGGAGCCCATCATCGTCCCCTGCGTCTACCGGGCTCGCACAGCCAACATGGGTGCGGAGCCAGAGGCGAAGGCCTCCTCCAAGCACCCGTCGGTCGGGTAGCACCAGCAGCAGCCACTGCCTGCGCGCACGGCCACGGCGACCTCGCTCACCCGCCGCGACCCACCAGCTCTGTAGGCTACGCTCCTCATGGCACAAGAGTTGCTACGCTACCACCCCACTGATAACGGCTTGGCTCGCTCACATCACCGGGCTCATCAATGTCACCGAGGATGCTCCGCCCCCTTTGCGCTCCCTGACCCAGCCGCCGTCGCGTGGCACGCGGGCGGGGCAGGACGCGCCTCCACCTCCTCCGCGCAATGATGGCGCAGCATGTCACCGTCGTGAGTGCTCGCCCGAGCCCTCCCACGGCTCCTCCCCGCTACACGACAATAACCCAAGCTGCCAGATCATGTAGCGCGCGTGACCGGATGCGTGGGTGCTCATCGAAAGGCAGCGCGAGCGCCAGAATCACACCGTCCAGGAGGTCGCGGTCGTCACGCGCTAGAACCGCGCCGCCCTCGTAGGCGGCATAGTCTCCACCGTCGAGGGCTACCTGGCCTTCACGCGCGAGCTTCGCCATGTGGTGTGGCCCGTGAAGTTCAAGCCAGATCTACCTCCCCGCTACGACGGCACCGCCAACCCCGTGGAGTTCCTGTCGCTCTACTCCTTGAGCATCAAGGCCGCCGAGGGCGACGACAAGGTCATGGAGAACTGGTTCCCCATGGCTCTCAAGGATACTGCATGCTCGTGGCTAATGAACCTTCCGGAGGGCTCCATCTCCTCGTGGGCCAAGTTGTGCTGGCAATTTTTTGCCAACTTCAAGGGCACGTCCGACCCCCCCCCCCCCTCGTGCTCAGCAGCCTGCGCGTCATCCGCCAGCGCCCTGACGAGCCCCTCCACAAATACATCCAGCGCTTCAGCTAGGTGCTGTCGGAGTAAATGACCATGGGTAGCCCCATCAGCTCCCTTTGGTATTTCAAGACATCGGGGCAGGCTGCGCCCCTCAAACATCAAGGACAAAGGGCCGCCTTCTTGAGGCCGGCTGGTCCAAGCAGCCGGTTGCCAGGAGGCGGCAGAGTCCACAAGACGGCCATGAAGTGGGCCGACTCCTAGCAGGCGGCCTCCTGGGAAGCTGAGTCCTAGCAGGCGGCCCCTCGCGCCCTCAATGTTAGCACCCACATAAACACGACGAGACAGGGCGTGGGTACAGTACAAGCCTGCCACCCCCGAATCCAGGGCAGAACATGGCCACAGTGCAGCGTACCAAGCGGACATCCCTCGCCTGACGCGGCACTGTTGCCATGCTGCCCATGACGTCACCCATGGTAGGGGAAGCCATACTCCCACGACGGGTTGTCGGTACGGCCCGCAGGCGGCGGGCCCTACCGGTCCATGAGAAGCCAGAAGGCGGCAAGCCCTGACCAGTCGGCTCAGGGGGAGGCCGGCTCCTAGCAGGCGGCCCCCTCCCTTCCTTGAAGTTTGTGCGCCATTAACCAGAAGAGACGGGGAGTGGCTACAGTGAAACGCCCGCCAAGCGGCGAGACTGTAGCCACGCTCTCCCCGACCAAGCATGCATCATCAGTGGCACGGCTACAGTGCTACGCAGCCGACAGGACCCACAAGTGGCGGGCCCGGCTTGTCAGCCGAGTACGAGACAGCCGAGGGGACCCACCAGGCGGCGGGCCCCTGCAGTCGGCGGAGAAGCCGGCGATCAGAGACACTGACGGCCGGGTCCTACGCCCGGCCAGATTACCATTGTATCCCTGGGGGGTAGGCCTATATGAACCCCCCAGGTCACCCCATGCAGGGGGTGGGGATTTTGGTGGAGAGGAGAAAGCCCTCTGAGTTCAGCACTCACACACACACATAGGGAGAGGAGTAGAGCTAGCCTTGCCCTCCTTCCTCCTTTAGCAAAACAGCTCAAGGAGCAAGTTTGTAGCTACTTGTTGAGGTGGTGATCATGCGGAGACCCCACAGAGCAGGACTAGGGGTGTTATCTCCTAGGAGAGCCCCGAACCTGGGTAAGATTCGCAGGCCTATGCGGTCTCGCTCATTCCCGCTTCCAGAGCCCGGCGACGTACTTTTGTCCCCATCCATGATAAGCCATCCTTTGGCATATGTTGCACGATACCCCCGACATTTGGCGCCCACCATGGGGCTAGGTGCACCGTCGTCCGGAAACACGTTCTGGACGGGAACCCTCTTCCTCCCTGGCGAGCGCAGCCAGCCCGGCACGCCCGATGGCGTTTGCGCCGACATGCTGCACGGCATGGAAGTTGTTTGCACCGCAAGCAGCCTCGCTGATCTCATTGGCGGGATCCACCTCATCGACGAGCCCGCACTCGACGCGGGCGTAGCTAGCTCCGAGAGCTGCCTCGTCGATCTCCTCGGCAAGCTTCACATCGCCGACGAGCCTGTCTCCGACCCGGAGTCCGTTGGCTCCACCGACCTGCTCGTCGACATGGTCATCGACGCCGACGTCGCGCTTCCTGATGCCTTCCCCGGTGACGTGGTGATCTTCGACGACCCACTTCCCGCTGCAGACAGCAGTGCCAACACCAGCACCGTCGCCGAGGTGCTGGCCATCAGCCACGATGGAACCTCCGACCAGGACGGCCGGGACCCGTTGCAGGCGGCAATGCGGGACCTGTCCACTCCCGTAGCGCCCAGTGCGAGTGGTGAAACGCTGGAAGCATGCCGTATAGCACTTCTCGACAGCGCCAACAAGTTGGCGGCCATGAGACGCCTCACCGAGGCTTACCACCACGAGATCGACCGCGCCGTCTGCGGCACACCGGCTGCTGGCGAACCCAGCCGCGTGGGCACTGTCCGGCAGCGCGGCGCCGCCATCGCCAGCATCTTGGGGGCCGACCGCCCGGTCTACGCCACGCCGATGGAGAACTTACGCGCCGCCCAGGCAGCGGAAGACAAGCTGGACCGCCTGGATGGCGACGAGCATCGCTGCACGACGGAGCTCGTCCAGCAGCTCATCGACGCGGCCGCCGCGCAGCAAGAAGCTGGCCGCCGCATGGTGGAACCCGGCCTACAGGCTGGGAACCTTCCCCCTCGCAGAGAGCATGGCGCGACCTCCCAGACGCCGACAGGGGGCGCCCGCGACCAAGAACCGGTTGCTAGCAACAGCCGCACCCGCATCTCCATCGAGCACGACCAAGACGGCCGCCCACGAGCAGTGGAACGGCGGGACGGTCGTCCGCCTATCCCGCGCAGGGAGAGGCGCGCCTCCCCGCCGCCTGTTGAGCATCCGACTCTCGGAGGTCGGCTGGGCCCCCATGAAGGAGTCGAAGAGAACGACACCCGCCACCGGATCGACCGCTTGGCTCGATCCCTGGCGTTAGAAGAAGAAGACGCGATCGGCCCACCTTGTTTCGGCCCCCGCATTCGCGACGAGCCCTTCCCCAAAGGGTTCTCGCTCCCTTGGGACACCCCCAAGTACAACGGCTCTGTGAAGCCGGAGGACTGGCTGGTGGACTACTCCATGGCCGTCAGCATAGCGAACGGCAACAAGCGCGTTGCCTTAAAGTACGTTCCGCTCAAGCTCCAGGGCACGGCCCAGACATGGCTGAACAGCCTCAAGCCCTACAGCATCAACAGCTGGCTAGACTTCACCGAAGTTTTCATCCGCAACTTCACCAGCACCTACAAGTGACCGCCCAAACCTCGCCAGCTCTCTCTATGCATCCAAGGCCCGACTGAGATTACCCGCGACTACTTGATGCGGTGGGCTGAGCTGCGCAACTCCTGTGAAGGGGTGCATGAAGTGCAAGCCATAGAATACTTCACTGCTGGGTGCCGGGAGGGCACCCTACTCAAGCACCGACTCCTCTGCGATGAGCCGGCCACCCTCGACGAGCTGCTAATCATAGCGGACAAGTACGCCACTGCTGACTCCTCCATGAAGTCGGAGCTCCGAGTGGACGCATAGGAAAGATGCTCCCTCCGGCCCCTCAGACGCCGGCTGGTGATTCCAGTCGGCGCCAATAGTCAAACGACAACAAGCGCAAGGCCCAGCAGCCGGCTACCACCAGCCGGCAGGTGGCGACGGTCAAAGACCAGCAGCCAGGAGAGCAACCCGGCCCCAAGCGCCAGAAGGGCGGCAAGCCTGCCTGGCTACCCGCCTTCTCGTTTGAGCAAACCCTCGACGCTCCCTGAAAGTTCCACAGCGGCGCGAAGCCATCCAACCACACCACCCGGAAGTGCCACTGGCTCACCCGCATCGCCAGAGGCGAAGGACTGCCTCCGCTGCCTGCTGGCCCGCCGCCTCCGCCTCCCCAGCAGCTGGCGGTCCGACCAGTCGGCGTGATCCAAGATGAGTTTCCTGAAGAGCATGGAGCTTACGTCGTCTTCACCAACGTGACTGACGACAGGCACAGCCGGCGTCAACAGCGCCGAGAAGTGAATACTGTCGCCTCTGAAGCCCCAGAGTTCATGCACTAGTCGAAGAAGCCGATTAGTTGGAGCCGAGCTGACCACCCGGAGGTGATGCCTTCTCCGGGTTCCTATGCCCTGGTGTTGGATGCCACCTTTGCAACAGAGAGGCGAGATGCTCGTTTCTCCCGAATTCTGATAGACGGCGGTAGCAGCATCAACATCCTCTACCGCGACACCATGGAGAAGTTGTGCATCAAAGAGAAACAGCTCCAGCCCAGCCGGACTGCTTCCATGGCATTGTGCCTGGCCTATCCTGCTCACCAATCGGCAAGATCAAGATAGATGTCCTCTTCGGAAACAAGAATCACTTCCGCCGAGAGCCAATCTGGTTCGAGGTGGTTGACCTTGAGAGCCCCTACCACGCGTTGCTTAGCCGGCCTGCTCTGGCCAAGTTCATGGCGGTCCCCCACTACGCCTACCTCAAGATGAAGATGCCGGGCACCAAGGGCATTATCACCATAGCCGGCGACTACCAGAAGTCTGCCGCATGTCCCACTGCCAGCAGTCGGCTGGCCGAGTCCCTTGTGATTGCTGCTGAGAAACAGCTCCTTGACTGGGTTGTGGCCATGGCCGGCGAGCAGTCGGACCTGTCGCCAGATCCCAAGGGGTCAGAAGCTCAGGGCTCTTTCCAACCGGCCAAAGAAACCAAGAAGATACCCTTGGACCCGAAGCACCCGGAGAGGTTCGCTGTCATAGGAGCCCGCCTCGACAGCAAATAGGAAAGCGAGCTCGTCGATTTCCTCCATGAGAATCGGGACATCTTTGCGTGGTCTCCAAAGGAAATGCCGGGTGTTCCGACGGATATCGCCGAGCACAAGCTACATGTAAGAGCAGATGCAAAACCAGTCAGGCAACCCCTCCGCCGCCTGTCGAAGGAGAAGAGAGGAATTGTTGGTGAAGCGATAGCCCGGCTTCTAGCAGCCGGCTTCATTATGGAAGTATTCTTCCCAGAGTGGCTTGCCAACCCAGTCCTTGTACTAAAGAAGAACAACAAATGGCGCATGTGTATTGACTACACCAGCCTCAACTAAGCTTGCCCGAAAGATCCGTTCGCCTTTCCTCGGATTGACCAAGTGATAGACTCCACAGCTGGATGCGAGCTGTTGAGTTTTTTGGATGCCTACTCGGGGTACCACCAGATCAAGTTAAGCCCGGCCGACCGCCTGAAGACCGCCTTCATCACACCATTCGGAGCCTTCTGCTACCTGACCATGACGTTCGGCTTGAGAAACGCCGGTGCCACATTTCAGCGTTGCATGCAGAAGTGCCTCCTCCAGCAACTCGGCAGAAATGCCCATGTTTATGTGGATGATATTGTGGTGAAGACGGAGAAGCGCGGTACCCTCCCGGAAGATCTCAAGGAAACCTTTGATAACTTGCGCCATTTTCAAATCAAGCTCAACCCAGAAAAGTGTGCCTTTGGAGTACCAGCCGCCAGCTCCTCAGCTTCCTTGTCTCAGAGCGCGGCATAGAGTGCAACCCTGTCAAGATCAAGGCCATCGAGAGGATGGAGAGGCCCACCCAACTGCGAGACATTCAGAAGTTCACCGGCTGCTTGGCATCCATCAGCCGCTTCATCAGTCGGCTAGGCGAGAAGGCTCTTCCACTGTACCATTTGATGATGAAAACCACTCATTTCGAGTGGAACGACAAGGCGGACGAGGCTTTCCTCCAACTCAAGAAGATGTTGACCACGCCACCCGTCCTGGCCGCTCCGGCTGCCAAGGAGCCCATGCTTCTCTACATCGCCGCCACCAGCCGGGTGGTCAGTACAGTTATGGTGGTAGAGCACCGAGAGGACGGCAAGGCACAGCCGGTCCAGAGGCCCGTCTACTACTTGAGTGAGGTGCTGTCAGCTTCCAAGCAGAACTACCCCCACTACCAAAAGTTGTGCTATGGCGTGCATTTTGCCGCCAAGAAGCTCAAGCCATACTTTCAAGAGCATCCCATCACGGTCGTCTGCACCGCCCCACTTGCGGAGATCATAGGCAGCAGAGACGCATCGGGCCGAGTGGCCAAGTGGGCCATCGAGCTGGCTCCCTACACCATCTTCTACCAGCCTCGCGCCGCCATCAAGTCCCAAGCACTGGCCGACTTCCTCGTCGACTGGGCCGAGACCTAGTACCTGCCGCCAGCTCCAGACTCCACTCATTGGCGGATGCACTTTGATGGCTCAAAGATGCGCACCGGTTTGGGAGCCGGCGTCGTCCTCGCCTCTTCCAAAGGCGACAAGCTTAGATACACGCTACAAATCCACTTTGCCACCTCCAACAACGTGGCCGAGTACGAGGCGCTAGTACATGGACTCCGGCTGGCCAAGGAGATTGGCATCCGCCGGATTCTGTGCTACGGCGATTCGGACTTGGTGGTCCAATAGTCGTCTGGCGACTAGGACGCCAAGGATGCAAATATGGCAAGCTACCGCTTCCTCGCCCAACAGATCAGCGGTTATTTTGATGGGTGCGAGTTCCTTCACGTGCCACGGGCCGACAATGAGCAAGCAGACGCCCTGGCACGGATCGGCTCCACCAGGCAAGCCATACCAGCCGGCGTGTCCCTTCAGTGCCTCCGCAAGCCGTCTATCAAGCCTTCCCCGGAATCAGAATCCATCTTCGTGCCGGCTGCTCCTAAAGCAGTCGGATCCGACTCAGGGGCTGCAGCAGCCGGCCCAGGGACTTCGGCAAGCGGCACGGAGACTGCAGCAGTCGCACCCGGCCCGAGGACTTCGCAACCCGGCCCGGGGGCTGCAGCAGCGGGCCCGGGGAGTTTGGCAGGCGGCACGGGGACTGCAGCAGTCGCACCCGGCCCAGGGACTTTGCAACCCGGCCCGGGGGCTGCGGCAGCCGGCCCGAGGACTTCACCAAGCGGCTCGGGGACTGCGGCAGTCGCACCCGGCCCAGGGACTCTACAACCCAGCCCGGGGGCTGCAGCGGCCGTCCCGGGGACTTCAACAACGCAGCAAGATGCGGCCGACTCCACCCCGCCACCTCCCAACCCAACCGCCCTAGTTTCAGTGGCCGTAATGACAGTGGATGAAGTCGAAGCACCATCATGGGCGCAGCCCATCCTCAACTTTCTGGTAAGCGGAGAGCTGCCAGTTGATGAGATCTTGGCCCGGCAGGTGCAACACCGGGCAGGAGCTTACACGATAGTAAACAGAGAGCTTGCCAGGCGTAGCGTGACCGACGTTTTCCAACGCTGCGTCGAACCAGAGAAAGGCAATGCAATCCTCAGAGACATACACCAACGCAAGTGGGGCCACCACGCGGCCTCCAGATCCCTTGTCGCCAAAGCTTTCCGCCATGGTTTCTTCTGGCCGACTGCTTTGGAGGATGCCAAGGATCTAGTCAAAAAATGCAAGGGGTGCCAAAAATTCAGCTCCAAGCAACATCTACCGGCTTCTGCACTCAAGACCATCCCCCTTACCTGGCCCTTTGCCGTCTGGGGGTTGGACATGGTGGGCCCATTCAAGATAGCATGCGGTTGCATGACCCACCTGCTTGTCGCCGTGGACAAATTCACCAAGTGGATTGAAGCAAAAGCAATCAAGAAACTAAATGGTCCGACTGCTGTGACCTTCATTGCAGATATCACGTCCGGTACGACGTACCACACAGCATCATCACCGATAATGGCACTAACTTTGCCAAAGGCGCCTTGGCCCGTTTCTGCACGACGCAGGGCATCCGACTGGACTTAGTGTCCGTTGCCCATCCGCAGTCAAATGGCCAAGTAGAACGAGCAAACGGCCTCATCTTATCCGGCATCAAACCCCGACTGGTCGAGCCACTGGAGAGCTCGGCCGGCTGCTGGATCGACGAGTTGCCGGCCGTCCTCTGGAGCCTCCGCACCACTCCGAACAGATCAACCAGTTTCACTCCCTTCTTCCTCGTGTACGGGGCCGAGGCCGTCATCCCAACTAACATCGAGTTCGACTCGCCTCGCGTCACCATGTACACGGAGGCGGAGGCGAAGGAAGCACGAGAAGACGGCATCGATCTGCTGGAAGAAGGCCAGCTGTTAGCACTCAGCCGGTCCGCCATCTACCAGCAGAGCCTGCGCCGCTACTACAGTCAGAAGGTCAAGCCACGATCCTTCCAAGAGGAAGACCTTGTGCTCCGGCTGATCCAGCGAACAGCCGGCCAGCACAAGCTCTTGGCCCCTTGGGAAGGCCCCTTCATCATCAGCAAAGCCTTGGGCAACAACTCCTATTACCTCATCGATGCGCAGAAGCCCAGGGCGCGCAAAAGGGACAATTCCGGCAAGGAAACAGAGCGCCCATGGAACGCAAATCTCCTCCGAAGATTTTACAGTTAAATACATTATGTACCACGCTACCTTTTGTACTAAGGGCAAAGGCACCGGGTCCCTCGAGGAGCACTCGGGGGCAACCTTTCTTATCTGTATGATAAGTTTCATGCCTGTGAGTATGTTATTTCATTCCTCCGCCCGGCACCGGGTCCGACCAGTCGGCCCGGGGGCTTGCCGCCTTGTACTATGTTGGCTCTACCTGCAGTCGGACAAGTAGTGTGCCGGCATCTAAGCCCACCCTTGCCATAAGCCACAGCTCGCAGAGCGACTGTCTGGCAGGCAAGAGTCAAAGGCAGGAAATGGTGCTCACATGAAAAATGGCTAAGGACGAAAGCACCCACATATAGGCCAAGTCGGCTCCTCGCCTAGCCGTCCGGTTGCTGAGCAGCCGGCTGGCCGGCTTCTCACTTAAATTGCTACATTCTAAGCAGCCAAAGTACTTGTCTTCCCAAAATGGTCAAGTACTTGACCCGGCTAGCAAACCGAAGAATGACTGTCTGGCCGGCAAGGCGGCAGCCAAGGGAAAGCGGCAAAGGAAAAAGCCAAAAGAACAGAAAGCAAGACAAGTCAGAGCTCGGCGAAGCACATCTTGTGCGAAAATTAAATCACATAGCAAGAGACCCTCGGCCAGCATTCAACAAAGTTTGAATACACCCCCAGCGGGTGGAACTGCGTGAATTTAACAAAGTTTGTTCTAAAGATTACCAAAGCAGGAAAAGATAAGATAAGTTGGCAGCCTAGGCCAAAGGAGCAACAGGCGAGTCTGGCAGGTTGGTGGAGTCAGCGGCGCCAGCTGGTGGAGTGGCCGTCTGGCGAGTCTCAGCTTGGTCGCCTTCAGCAGCAGTCGATGCACTCGCACGCGGCTCGTTGCTCGAGGCCCGATCAAGCTGAGGCTGGGCGTCCGCTCCGCCCTCCAGTGCGTCACCTTCACCATCCTCATCTTCCTCGTCCTCGCCTTTGTCGCTTGAGGCGATTTCTTCCGCCGAATCCTCGCCATCATCCGGGTTCAGCCCGAACCAGTTCATCGGCACCTCGGCACCCTCCTCGTCCAGCTCGGGGAAGAAGATGCTGGTGTCGGTGTACTCGGCAATCGCCACCGCACGATGGGTGAGCGCAGGCCCCGCTTCCACCAACTCTTCCATGGCCTCCTGTCGGAACGTGGCCAACTGGGCTAGGTTCAGCCCAGGATACCACGCGTTGACGAACACCAAGGCTCTTCGGGCGCCTGCCCGAGCGGAGGAGCCCCTCCAAGCCTTGAAGCGGCCTATTGCCGCCTCCAACTAGTCGGCGGTCCGACTGGGGGTGCGTGGAGCTTGGCCGCCTGGCCAGAGGGCGGAAACCAGCTGAGACCAGGCACGCTGAAGGCGGCGGAGCATACGGTGAATCGGCTACAAACGTGTCCTGACGGCCAGGAGCTACTCATTCATGTTCTGAGGCGCGTCGGGCGGGATCTCCACTCCTTCCCTCCTACGCTGGTCGCGCCGCGCCTCGATGGCCTGGCTGACGGCGACGGCGTGGCCAGGAAAGAAGTCTACGCAAAAGAAAAACAAAGATCAAAAGCCGACTCCCGATGCAGCCGGCAGCTATTCCAAAGAAAGAAGTTTACCGTCGATCATGTCCTCAATCTCGCCGTAGCCACGGTGAGGATCGCCTCCTTCTCGGCCCACTTTGAGCGTTCGATCTCAAACTCGGCCTGAAAGGCGCCTTCCGCCTCCTTGAGCTTCTGGTGGTCCGCCTTGTGCTGGTCCGCCTGGTCCGCCAACTTCTTGGCCAGACGGGCGTGCTCCAGGGCCGCCTTACGGCGCTCCTCCTCCTTGACGCGTAGCTCGGTCTGGACTTCGCCCAGATGCTACTGCAATGTGGCGTTGGCTCCTGCAAGAATGAGAAAGAGAGGACAATCAACAAAGATGACCAAAAAAGGAAAGTGGTTGCCAGAAGATCCGGCCCGACTGCTCAGCAGTCGGCCCGAATCTCGGGGGCTACACCCAGAGGGTGCGCTGACGTACCCCCGCGAGAAAGTAGACAGAATGCTTACGCCGGCTTTCGGTGAGGTCGGCGGTCCGCTTAGCCAACTCCTGGACCTGGGAGTTGAAGGCGGCTGCGCGGATGTTGTGGTAGTCCTGCAACGAAGACAAAAGAAGAGAAAACAAGTTAGCACTTGGAACCTACCTTAAAGTTCCGAGCCGCCTGCTCAGCAGCCGGCCCGGAACTCGGGGGCTACACCCAGTGGGTGCACTGGCGCGCCCCCACGGAAGACTGCAAGAATCAAAAAACAAAGCAAAGAAGCATACCCGAACGGCCGTCCGCGTCGCAAAGAACGCCTTCGTACACTGCTGGAGGGCGGCGCCTTGGGCCTGGAGCTGGGCCTGAACGTCCTGCGCGGCCTTGTTCAGCACACCCGTCCCGGCCCCAGGCGTCCATTCTGGTGGGGCGGCACTGGTGGCCTCTGCGTCTGGGGCCGACGAGATCGCGGCCCCGATCTCCTGCGCCCGCGGCGCCGAGGCCGCCTTCACCGCACACCGGCGCACCGAAGGGCGGACCACAGGAGTCGCCCCCACCACCAACTCGCCACTGACCGGCGGCGCCAGTGGCACGTCAGGCCGATTGCCTCGGGCCCCGGCAGTCGGCGCTTGTGGGGGCACCTCCGCCTCCGAGACGATGGCGTCGCCTCCTCTCCTCTCCACGACCAGCTGGTCATCGCCGGCTCCTCCAGTCGGCACCGGGATCTCTGGCGCTGGCGGCGCCGCGCGCAACGGAATGACAAGTTGCGGGGTCCGGTCGCGCGCGGTTCCTTCCGCTTGCGCCCTAGCGGCCGCGTCCGCCTGAGCCTTGGCGGCGGCGTCCGCTTGAGCCTTGGCCGCCGCGTCCACGTCCGCCCGCGTTGCCTCGGCCGCCTCCACCTCCTGCCTTTCCGCCTCCTCCCGCTCCTCGCGTGCCTCCCACGCGTTCCTCTCCGTCGACGCCCGGAGGTCGGCGAGCGGGTCCACACGGCGGGTATTGGCGGAGCCTTCCGCCTCCTCGATCACGGAAGCAGCGGCAGACCGCTCAAGAGTGAGTGGGGCCCTGATTCAAGCAAGACAAGAGAAAACTCAGAAAAAGTTTGCAAGGAAGAAGAAAGGAAAACACAACCAAGCACTTACGCGGACACCATCGGGGGCTGCTTTGGGGCCCTCTGGAACTGGGCCGCTCTTGCGGCGGCCTCTTGCCGCCTGGTTGCGGCGGCCGCGTTCTTGGACTTCTTCGGCCGGCTGCCGAACAGCAACGAGCCGGCTCGGCGCTTTTGTGGGCCGCCTGGTGCGGTCGGCGCGGCTGAGGAGCTCGCGCCCGTCCTGTCGGTGCCGTGCGGGCGGCGCGGCTCGTTCTCCTCCTCATCGTCATCCGGCCAGTCCTCAAGGCCGCCTCCTCCCCCGGAGCCGCCTGCTCCACCGCCGCCACTTGTGGCGTCGTCCTCCTCCATGGCGGCCGCCCCCAAGTCGGGGTCTTCCACGTCGCTCCTCGTTCGGTCCGGCATATACTACTGACCTGGATCCAGAGCACCGGCGGCCGACTGGGTCGGGAGGACCTACACCATGGCCGACTGGTCAGGCGGCAAAACAAGAACTCGGACCAGCAAAGAGAAAAGAATTACAAGACTCACCGCAGGCGGCGGATGTGCATGGTCATACGGCCGCATGCCGAACCGCCAGTCCGCCTTCGACAGCTTGCAGTTGGAGATATAGTTGACCAGCCGGACCACCTCCACGTCCGGCAGGTCCCGTGTGCACATCCGGCATGGGTCCCGGTGCCCGCTCATGCAGCTGATGATGTGAGGCCAAGCTTGGAGGGGGAGCACTCAGCGCGTCACGAAGGCAGCCAGCAAGTCCGAGCCCTTCAGGCCCTCCGACTCCGTCATCGCCTGAAGTCGGGTAAGGGCGGCGGAGGAGGCGGCCGACAGGGAACTCGGCTTGTACTGCCAGTTGGCGTGCGGCCCGGCTGGCGGGCCGGCTGCTTAGGCTGGCAAGTTGACGTAGTCGCTTGTCGGGTGGATGCTCTTGACATAGAAATAGGATTTCTGCCACAGCTTGGCCGACTGCAGCAGGGAGATGGGCGGGAAATGGTTCCCGGTGCCCGGGCGCCGCACCGCCACGCAGGCTCCGCATTGAGCCGCCTGACCCTTGGCGGCGGTGCCAAGTTTGAGGTAGAAGCACTCCCCCCAGAGTTCGAGGGTGGGGAGAGTGCCGAGGTACCCTTCGCACATGGTGACGAAGGCGGCCAGGAGCACCACCGTGTTTGGCGTGAGGTGGTGCGGCTGGACTCGGTAGAAGTCGAGGAAGGAGCGGAGGAAGCCGCTCGCCAGAAGGCCGAAGCCGCAAAGGAAATGGGACCGGAAGACGACGCGTTCATCGTCCTCCGGCGCCGGTGAGATTTCTGCTTCGGGGGGAACATGCACCTGCACGTTCGCCTCCCGGGGCAGCCGCCGTGTTTGACGGAGGAAGGAGAGGTGATCGTCATGGACGTTGGAGCCGTCCTAGTCGCCGGCTCATGAGCGCGCCATAGACGAAGGAGCTCGTCGCAGGCGCGGCGCGGTGGCGAGCGGGCGAGGCTGCAGCGGAGCAAGGAAGCCGCAGTGAGAGGACGCTCGACGACGGCGGGCTGTGGCAGCACTTCGACGGGAGGAAAGGGCGCGGCAGCAACGGAGAAGATGAAGAACGGCGAAGGGAGAGGAGGGCGCGCGTGCATCTGCCGCCCCCTCCTCCCCCTACTTATAGCCCCAGGCGGCGAAGCTGAGGGGGCGGGGGCGTGGGCGATCGTGGGATTAACTACGCCCACTCCCCCCACGTTCCCACGATTGCGGCGCCAGTAAAGGCATGTATTAACTACCGCAGAAGCCCAACCATCCACCTCGGCCGCAGCGGATCCGCGCGTGTGCCGAGGCACTGTAGTGGCGGGCCCCAGCCTGCGGCGCCGTCCCGTCACGCGCGTGGGCTGGCAGGCTAGCTTGACCTGATGACGCCACGTGGCCGACATGCGCGGGCGGCAAGCCTGACGTCTGGCTAGCATGCCACCTAGTCCCCACCACGACGTTTCGAAATCGCCAGGCGGCCTGCCTGGTCATGGCCGACACCTACCAGTCAGCACCTCGGAAGACGGACGAAGCAGAATACCAGGCGACCCGGAATATGAAGCTGTTGAGGCTTCTCGCCCCTTCAGCCGCAGCGCCTCATCAGCTTCGGGGACTACTGTCGGAGTAAATGACCACGGGTAGCCCCATCAGCTCCCTTTGGTATTTCAAGACATCGGGGCAGGCTGCGCCCGTCAAACATCAAGGACAAAGGGCCGCCTTCTTGACGCCGGCTGGTCCAAGCAGCTGGTTGCTAGGAGGCGACGGAGTCCACAAGACGGCCATGAAGTGGGCGACTCCTAGCAGGCGGCCTCCTGGGAAGCCGAGTCCTAGCAGGCGGCCCCTCGCGCCCTCAAAGTTAGCACCCACATAAACACGACGAGACAGGGCATTGCTACAGTACAAGCCTGCCACCCCTGAATCCAGGGCAGAACGTGGCCAAAGTGCAGCGTACCAAGCGGACATCCCTCGCCCGACGCGGCACTATTGCCATGCTGCCCATGACGTCACCCATGGCAGGGGAAGCCATACTCCCACGACGGGCTGTCGGTACGGTCCGCAGGCGGCGGGCCCTACCGATCCATGAGAAGCCAAAAGGCGGCGAGCCCTGACCAGTCGGCTCAGGGGGAGGCCGGCTCCTAGCAGGCGGCCCCCTCCCTTCCTTGAAGTTTGTGCGCCATTAACCAGAAGAGACGGGGAGTGGCTACAGTGAAACGCCCGCCAAGCGGCGGGACTGTAGCCACGCTCTCCCCGACCAAGCATGCATCATCAGTGGCATGGCTATAGTGCTACGCAGCCGACAGGACCCACAAGCGGCGGGCCCGACTTGTCAGCCGAGTACGAGACAGCCGGGGGGACCCACCAGGCGGCGGGCCCCTGCAGTCGGCGGAGAAGCCGGTGATCAGAGACACTGACGGCCGGGTCCTACGCCCGGCCGGATTACCATTGTATCCCTGGAGGGTAGGCCTATATGAACCCCCCAGGTCACCCCATGCAAGGGGTGGGGATTTTGGTGGAGAGGAGAAAGCCCTCTGAGTTCAGCACTCACACACACACATAGGGAGAGGAGTAGAGCTAGCCTTGCCCTCCTTCCTCCTCTAGCAAAACAACTCAAGGAGCAAGTTTGTAGCTACTTGTTGAGGTAGTGATCATGCGGAGACCCCACAGAGCAGGACTAGGGGTGTTATCTCCTAGGAGAGCCCCGAACCTAGGTAAGATTCGCAGGCCTATGCGGTCTCGCTCATTCCCGCTTCCAGAGCCCGGCGACGTACTTTTGTCCCCATCCATGATAAGCCATCCTTTGGCATATGTCGCACGATACCCTCGACAGGTGCGCAACAAGATCCCTCGCGCCTCCAACGCCGCGGTCATCACGACATTCTCCTCAGGCATCATGGACGTCAGGATGTGTGAGACGCTCGCCATCCATGACGAGCTCGACACCGTGGTGGAGCTCTTCCACCTCGCCGACAAGTGCGCCAAGGCTGAGGAGTGTCGTCTCTTTGCCCACAACGACCCTCACGCTGACCTTGATGTCACCAAGCCTAAAGGCAGGGACACCAAGCGCAAGGGCCCTGTCGTGCTTGTGGTGGAGCCTGAGCGGAAGCACGGCCGTGAGTGCGACGAGGCCAAGAAGGACGATCGCCCCTTCTGCGCCTACCAAAACATGCACTCCCATGCCACTGAAGATTGCCACGAGCTCAAGTTACTTCATGATGAGCGGCAGGAGAAGCGCGGCGACCGCGTAACGACCGCGACTCAGGCTGCATCGGTAGCCGCAAGGGAGGACGCTGGAAGGATCGTGACAATGACAAGAACAACAACTCCCCCCAGGGTTGGCAGAACCAGCCTCGGCAGGCCAACCCTCAGCAGGCCAACGCAGCCCTGCCACGCTCCAACATGAACAACGACAACCTGCTTGAGGAGGATGCCGGGGGCTACTAGGAGCCTCGTGCGGTGGCCTGCATCCTTGGCAGAGCTCAGGCACCCCCATCCAACTACCACTTCAAGCAATTCTCCCGTGAGGTGAACGCAGCCCTCCCGGAGCCTGCACACGCCAAGCCCCTCAAGTGGTCACAGTACCCCATCGGCTTTGACTACGATGACCACCCAAAGTCCACAAAGTCTATGGGCACCATCCCTCGGCTATGCACGCCCACCATCAACAACATGGCAGTCACCAAGACACTCATCGATGGCGGCGCCGGCCTCAACGTGATCTCTGTGGATACCTTCGAGCAGCTTCAAGTGCCTTATGAGCGCTTGATGCCCATAAGGCCCTTCTCGGGCGTGACTGACGGCTCCACGGTGCCTCTCGGGCAAGTGCGACTCGCTGTCACCTCCGGCTCCCACAAGAACTACCACACCGAGCTCATTGACTTCGACATGGTGCACATTGGCCTGCCCTACAACGCCATCTTGGGCTACCCGGCGCTCGCCAAGTTCATGGCAGTGACCCACCACGCCTACAACACCGTCAAGATGCCAGGCTGCAGCAGGACCATCACCGTCCGCTACGACGAGAAGGATGCGATGCACACCCTCGAGCACGCCTAAAGGCTGCCGCCACCGCCTACCCTGCAGACAAAGACGAGGCTGGGCCTGTCGAGCCTGCCCCCGCGAAAAAGAAGCCGTAGTTCTCCCAGGTCCACGCAGAGACCAAGAAGGTGTCGCTGGACGAGAGCGACATGGGCCCCTCTCTCACCATCGGGGCTAGCCTCTCCTCCAAATAGGAAGACACGCTCATCGCCTTCCTCCGGGCAAATGCTGATATGTTTGCCTGGACAGCATCAGACATGTCATGTGTACCTAGGGAGGTGATCGAGCACCACTTAGCCGTGTGCCCCAACGCACGGCCCGTGAAGCAGAAGGTACGATGCCAGGCGCCCGAGAAGCAAGAGTTCATTGTACAGGAGGTCGAGAAGCTACAAGAGGCAGGAATCATCCGTGAAGTGCTCCACCCCAAGTGGATCGCCAACCCCATCATCGTCCCCAAGGCAAATGGCAGCAAACGCATGTGTGTCAACTTCACCAACCTCAACAAAGGCCTATCCCAAGGACCCCTTCCCCCTCTCACGGATCAACCAAATCATGAACTCCACCGCTAGGTGTGATCTTCTGTGCTTCCTGGACGCCTTCTCAGGCTACCACCAGGTCAAGATGGCGGAAGGGGATGAGGAGAAGACCGCCTTCATCACTCCCCATGGCGTGTTCTGCTACATATGCATGCCCTTCAGCCTGAAGAGTGCGGGAGCCACCGTCACGAGGCTGATGCACATCGTCCTGGGGCCCTAGATGGGAAGGAATGCGGATGCCTACATTGATGACATCATCATCAAGACTCGCGAGGCAAGCTCACTCATCGCAAACCTTGAAGAAACATTCGCTAACCCACACAAGATCAACCTCAACGTCAACCCCACCAAGTGCGTCTTTGGAGTCCCCTCAGGCAAGCTGCTTGGCTTCCTGGTCTCCCACCGCGGCATCGAGGGCTACCTGAAGGAGTACACCTTTTCGTGCATCAGTAAAACTTCATTTTCTAAGTATTACAAGTGCTTGTCATGAAGTGTCTCAGTAGGCGTGCGCGCTCACAATCTTCCTTCTGAGTATCACGCGAGCGGGGGCTGGACATGGTGCCTATGCTTGGGTCAGACCCAGCATAGCCACTAAACCCAAGTGACTGAGCTCTGGCTCGCGGGCCTGCTCCCGCGCACGTCACCTCACCAATGTCCTTAGTACTTGTCTCCTCGCGTGATACCCACAAGTAGCCTCACGAGCGCGTGTGCCACCTCTCTATTTGCAAAATTTGGCAATCTCACTTATGCAGGCCACTGGAGGCCTTAGGAGCCCCCCTCCTCGGGAGGTCTCACAGGCGACGCCCCGTGGCAAGAGGGCTTTGCGAGCAAGCATCCCTAGTGAGCAGTGCCCTGCGGAGGGCACCACACCATGTTACGCCATGAAAAGCTAAGTCTAGTGTTCCTCGAGGGCCAGTCGCGACACCTCCTAAATTCTTCTCCTCGCAACCTTGCGGAGCGCCGATTTTTCTCCTTGCACAAGCCACTCGCACGTCAAAGGGGGTCTCTCCTGAGCATCGTGCCTCGGAAGGCCCTACCACCTTGTAGAGCCCTACACCCTCTGGCCTTGTCTAGGCCCGCGTCCTAACATACCATCAGCGGTCATAGCTCGCTCGGGGGCTGGGTCCTGACAACATAGAGCACCAAGGCAAGCAAAGAAAGAAAAATAGGCTTCACGAGGAGCGTAGCATACAACAAAAATGTCAAGTGCTTAATACGTGTTTTTGCCGAAGCATCATCTTCACGCCCCCGTGGGGCTGCGTTGGTTCTGGTACAGGAACAAAGTAAGGAGCATGGATGGAGCACGGCTTGTCATCAAGAACCACAAGCCAAAGGATGAGCACATGGCCACCTACCTGGAGGAGGTGCGCAAGCTCGAGAAGCACTTCCTAGGCATGGAGCTCCAGCACGTCCCTCGCGGCGACAACAAGGAAGCGGACGATATCGCCAAGCAGGCTTCCCGTCGCGAGCTTCAGGCTCCAGGCGTATTCAAGGAGCACCTCCTGAGGCCATCCGCAGCACCTCCCGAGGCCGCCGTCATGAGGCCTCATGAAGAACTCCCACCTATACCTACCTCGGGCGCACCGGATCACGGCTCGCCTTCAGGCACTGGCCTGTCGCAGAGCTCAAGAACTACTCGGAGAGGTTCACCTTTTGTGCATCAGGCACAAGAAGCTTCATGGGCACCCCTCCTCAGGCGGCCTCCCAAGCACTGCTCGCCACCATCAAGTCCTACGAGGGCCTCACGAGTGGATGCCCATCGCGAGGCGCACCCCGAAGCCGCGGCAAGCCAAAGACATCGCACTAAATAGCTAACTCTAAGGTGCCTCGAAGGCTGTTCACGACACCTCTTAAATTCCTCCCCTCGCAGCCTCGCTAAGCTTTGACTTCCCTTTTTTACGCAAGCCGCTTGCACGTCAAAGGGAGGCTTCCTGAGCATCACGCCTTGGGAGCCCCTACCACCTCGCGGAGCCCTACACCCTCTTGCCTTATCTAGTCACACGCCCTAACATATGAGCGACAGTCGTAGCATGCTCGAGGGCTGGGTCCTGACGACGAAGAGCACCAGGGCATGCAAGAATAGAAAAATGGGCCTCACGAGGAGTACACATAGCGGCAAAGCATTAAGTACTTAATACAAGTCTTTATCAAGCATCGTCCTCACGCCCCCACAGGAATACATTAATCTTAATGCAGGAGCAAAAGGGAGGAATCTAGGCGAAGCGCAGCTCATCTTCAGAGCTTGACGAGGGCGTTCCCTTTGCCTAGTCGGAGTCATCGCCTTCGCTCTTGATGCTCCGGGAGCTGTCATTGCTTTCGCTCCCACTGGTGGAGTCAGTGCCGCTTCCGCTCTCGCTCTCTGCACAGCACTCCATGCGGCCACCAGAGACCCCGAAGAACTTCATAAAGAGGGTGGTGGCTCCATCGTACCTGAACTGAAGGGCCTGCCCGCGCTTCAGGCCGCAGGAGCGGGAAAATGACTTCCACCCCCGCGCCAGGAACACAAAGCCGGTGGGGAAGAACTCAACCGTCACCCAGGAGGGGTTGTTGCAGCAGCCGTCCGCCTGCAGCCACAGGCCCAGGGGCTCGCTGTCCTCCATCGCTCTCCCAAAGGAGTCTAGGAGCCGGAGTTAGCTGCAAGGCCGGCGATGCAGCCCCATGATGAACTCGTGCGCCGCCACCGCTGTGTGGGCCTCCGCCTGAGGAAGAAGGGCGGGCAATCCGCCGCACACCCCATGGTCGCGGGTCATGATCCTTCCATGGGCGCTGGAGCCGGCCTCCGCGGCGGCGGCCGAAGAGCGCGTCTGGCCCCAAGGGGAGCCCTCATTGCAGCGGTGAGAGCGTGGGCGAGTCCCTTACACTTCACCGGCAGCGGCACTGCCTCTATCGACGCCTTGCCCTTCGCAGCGGCGGAGACCTTCTTGGGCCCCATGGCGGCGGACAGAGATTGGGAGTTGGAGGAAGATGAGGGGAGGAGAAGTACGTAGGAAGGCAATGATGCGCCTGCGCCCTACGTGGGCAGTCTTTATGACCAAGACGGCGGTTACTGAGGCACCGCGGGGGAGTGGAGGCCTCCCATCTCATCAGTGCTGCCATGCGTCCCTATCGGGGCCCGGCAGTCTTAGGCCCTGCGTTGTTTTGTCCCCCCACAATGGGTGGAACGTGCGCACCATGGGCCCGGGGGCTACTGTCAGCCCAGTGGGAACCAGGGTACCATGGGCCATCTACCTATGGCCCAGGAAGGGCCCCTTGGCCCAACTCAGGAAGGTAGCCCGCTAGTGGGCGCTGCGAAGCCAGCAACCTCGCGAGGGCTGTGCCTCACAAGCGACCTCTCAGACGAAGGACTTCACCAAGACTACTGTAGGATCGAAAGTATGTCTAGAGGGGGTGATTAGACTAGTTGACCAAATAAAAAACTATCCTTTTCCCAATTTAATTGTGGGCAAATTTTAGTAATTAGCACATGTCAAGCAATCAACCTTCACATGCAATTCTAAGAGTATAGCAGCGGAAAGTAAAACATTGCATATGAAGGTAAAGGGAAGGGTTTGGAGAAGGCAAACGCAATGGAGACACGGAGATTTTTGGCGTGGTTCTGATAGGTGGTAATATCTTACGTCCACGTTGATGGAGACTTCAACCCACAAAGGGTAACGGCTACGCGAGTCCAAGGAGGGCTTCACCCACGAAGGGTCCACGAAGAAGCAACCTTGTCTATCCCATCATGGCCATCGCCCACGAAGGACTTGCCTCACTCGGGTAGATCTTCACGAAGTAGGCGATCTCCTTGCCCTTACAAACTTCTTGGTTCAACTCCACATCTTAACGAAGGCTCCCAAGCGACACCTAACCAATCTAGGAGACACCACTCTCCAAAAGGTAATAGACGGTGTGTTGATGATGAACTCCTTGCTCTTGTGCTTAAAATGGTAGTCTCCCCAAAACTCAACTCTCTCTCACAGATTTGGCTATGGTGGAAAGATGATTTGAGTGGAAAGCAACTTGGGAAGGCTAGAAATCAAGATTCTTGTGGTAGGATTGGAATATCTTGATCTCAACACATGAGTAGGTGGTTCTCTCTCAGAAAATGTATGGTGGAAGTGTAGGCACGTTCTGATGGCTCTATCACAAATGGAGAAGAGGGTGGAGGGGTATATATAGCCTCCACACAAAATCCAACCGTTACACACATTTGACTCATCTCGGTGGGACCGAATAGTTAAACTCGGTGGCACCAATCTGTTCAAAAATGTGAACGTTAGGAATCTTGGTGGGACCGACTGGAACAACTCGGTGGGACCGATGTGCTAGGGCTTAGGGCAAACCTCATCTCGGTGGCACCGATTGCATCAACTCGGTGAGACCGAAGTGAAACAATAGGGCAACAGAGAGTTGGTTAAGTCAACTCGGTGAGAAGGAAATAAATGCAACAAGTCACAGAGTGTTGGCAAGGCCATCTCGGTGAGACCGAGATCCATATCAGTCAGACCGAACTGTTAGGGTTTCTGGCTGTGGCTATGTCATGTGAACTCGGTGGCGCCGGATAGAAAGAATCGGTGGGGCCGAGTTGGAGTTTAGGAGTTTGACATATTTGGATGGAGAAAAGTGGCTGAGGGTTTTGGAGCAATATCACTAAGCATTTGAGCAAGCAAGCCATTAAGCAACACCTCATCCCGTTTTAATAGTATTGGCTTTCCTATGGACTCAATGTGATCTTGGATCACTAAAATAATAATGAAGAGTCTTGACCTTTTGCCAATATTTGTCCTTGGCATTTTGAGGGGTCCACATCTCTAGTCCATGCCATGCCATTCATTGAACTTCCTGAAATATTTATATTGAATGGATATTAGTTCAATGAGCTATATGTTGTTATGAATTACCAAAACCACCCGAGGATTAGTTGCACTTTCAATCTCCCCCTTTTTGGTAATTGATGACAACATATAGATCAAAGTTTCGAAAAATGATAAAATGAATGAAGTACATCATCGCTTTGAGAGGTATGTGATAAGCAAGAGTTCCCCCTAAATTTGTGCATTATTTAAAATTTGTGTTTGAATGCAAATGCACAATCGATTAGGATCATGGGTCACTCTTCCATGTCACGTACATCTTGGTGGAGCGCACAAAATGATAAGAGTGAAATAACATGCACACATCACCAAATACATAAGTGAATGATCATACACAAATAATCATAGAGATAGGCATATATCACACATTAAGCAAAGTATGATCAAACACACGACCACACAAAGTATCTCATGAGCATAATAAGTAGCACAAACCAAACGGACGAAGTAGCAACTGGCAAATAAAACCAGCAAGCAAAAGAACAAGACACTCTCTCTTGAAGCCTATGATCTATACATTTTCTCCCCCTTTGGCAACAAGTTACCAAAAAGCTTGAAAAAGTATAGTGCTATACGGCACTCTAGGCATGATCTCCGGGAGCTCCTGAAGCTGGGGTCTTCTGGCTTGTTGCTCCGGTGTGCGTAGATGGCATTGAGAGAACTGCTTCTGCAAATGCCTCAACTAATGTCTGTTGAGCTGGTGGTGTTGACACTGGGGGTGGCATTGTGGAAGTGGCGGCAGGTGCAGAGTGTGTAGTCCTGGTGTCTGCTACTGGGACAGCTGATGACCTTTGTGCCCTAGGCACTGTCTGGAATCTATCAGTGGTAGGTCTATCATCTCTATCCTCAGCAGCATCTCTCAGCTTCTCCACAATAGATTGTATCTGTGTGACCTTGACATCAAGATTATACATTTTGTCCTCAACTATCCGCTCTAAGCTCTCCTGGTTCTTGGCTAAGTTGGTCAGACTTCGCTCAATCCTCAGAGTTGCTTCTAGCAGATATGTCAATTGGTCTTGCTTTGACTTGAGATTCACTATTGAAGCATTGGGTGCACTAGCTACCTTTGCTGCTTTTGCATTCTCAGCCTTCTCTTGGGCCTCAACTGAAGTTGGATGTGATGCATCCATCACCACTTTATTATCTTCAAACTCTGGCCGAAGAGGAAGGTGCTCTCTGTCAAGCAGATATGTGTCTATACCAACCTTGAAGTTGATAAGCATATGGATGAGTGGTGCATATCCACATGACCTCTTCTAATCAACAGCAGTCCTTTTGATTGTCTCTACAATCAGGCTCATGACTTTGAATTTTTGTGGTATATCAAACAAGTGGAGCAGGTTGATGGAGTGGACACTGATCATCCTCTCATCTCCAAATTTAGGCAACAAGGTATGCCTCAAGATATAGTTTATGGTGGCTAAACCAGCAAGCAGAAAGTATATGTAGCCAAACTTGTGTGTTTCCAAAGCCTCATCAGGAATGGTCTTGTACATGTGTGCCATAGTGTTGTGATCCATCCTGGGCTTTCCATATACATCAGTATCATTTTCTCCTTCTTCTGGGGCATGGATAAGAGCAACCCACTCAGAGATTGATGACTGGTATCTAGTGCCCTCAGTCATCCACACAATTCTTCAATCTGGGTAAAAGTGTGTTGTGGAGTAAAACTACATCACCATCTCATCATTCCATTTTGTAAGTTGTTGTCCAACAAAAGCATCAACACCTGTCAACCTGAAGCTCTCATGAACATGGGGGAAGTAATCTTCATTATCATCTATGTACTTCCAATCCACCCATTTCATGTTGCTTATGATGGGCTTCTTGTCAAGCAGCACTGACTCATAAAAGTCTTGTTGTTCTCTGGTATGGAAACGATAGTCATATGCTGTTCTCCTCCTCACTGAATATGGATCAACTTTCCTCCATTGTCTCAGTCCACTATCCTTCCTGAGCTTCATGTTTTCAGCCACTGGATGTCCATCATCATGGTCTGGAATCTTTGGCTTCAACTTCCTGAGCACTTGTGGTTCTTCATCGTCCTGAACCTCTAGCACTGGGGCCTTGTTCTTTTCAGCAGCAGAGATGTTTCTTGTGGATCTCTTGGGAGCAGCAGCCTTAGGTGCAGGCTTGGGCTTGGACTTGGAGGGTGAACCTGCAGATTTCATGGCATCTGCCATTAGCTTTTGAGACTTGGCAGGGGGTGCAGCTGGTTCCTCTTCCTCCTCATCTTCATCATCCATCATCATGGATGGTCTGCCAATCACTCTGGCAATGGTATTCTTCACTCTCTCTTTCCTCCTTTTCTTCCCATCGGCAGCTTCGTCTTCTTCTCTTGGCTCAAGAGTAAATTACATGGTCTCTTGTGGAACTGTTAATTTTCTGGCCTTAGACATAGGAATTCTCTTTGCAGGGGCCTTCTTCTGGACACCTGGCTTAGTGGCAGCAGTAGTGCCATACTCTTTCTTCAGCACTTTCTTCTTTGAGATCACTTCCTCTTCAACAACAAAGTCTTCATCCCCACTTTCTGAGGTTCTCTTCTTTATTTGTCTAGTGGCAGCTTTGGGCAGATTGCTTGGAGTACTTCTGCTGCCCTCATCATAGCTTCCACTAGGGCTTGTGCCCTCACTGAGATTAACCTCTTCCTCTGACTTGTTCTGGCTGTCACTTGCATTAGACATCTTACAGACAGACCCTGTGAATAGATAGGTATGGGCAGAGTGGATGAGCGTCACAAAAAGCAGCTTGTTTTGCAAAAATTTGATTCAAAACTTTAGTTTTAGTTTTCTGCAGAAAGCATTTCGGAGCTACCAATATGAAAATCTCTGTGACACCGAAGCAATAATAGAGTCTAAACACACAAGATCGGTCAGACCGAGTTGTGGTTCGATGACTCCGAGATGCTAGGGTTTCACTGAGGTTTTGCTTTCGGTCTCATCGATTAGTACACTTCGGTGGCACCGAGTTCTACTAAGTGCAATGGCCAGGGCCAATAGGTGGGACCGAAAGGTTCATTTCGGTCGGTCTGAGATGAGCTCGGCGGAAACCTAACCCTAAATTTTTTCATCAAATATAATCTGAAGGAGCTTTTCTGTGGATAGAAAGTTCTCGTACATGGCAAGAAGCTAGGCATTATCTTTGTGCATAGAATCGAAAAGGGGAATCGCACAAAGAGATCGAACCATACCCTAACTTGGTGACGATTCACTATGGCGACAACGGCAGTGGAGATTCCTGTTGACAGTGACGGAGACCTGCGGTGAAGGCGCATAGGCAGAGACGGCGACGATCTGGAGACCAAGGGGGCGGTAGCAATGGGCGCGAGCTCAAGTGGTTTGAAGTAATTTTCAACCGTACGGGTTCGCAGGATATATATACCCATGTGCTGTCGGTGGCACCGAATGGAATGCTTCGGTGGCGCCAAGATGCAAAACTGCATGCAGTTAGTGCAACTCAGTGGGACCGAGTCATTCTAATCGGTATCACCGAGATGAAAACCTAGATCAGTCTGGTGATTTCGGTGGGACCGAATAGGAGTGAGTTGGTCTGACCCAAATACACAAGAGGGTTTTGGAAAGCAGCCCTTGACGGATCGATGACTCCGAGTGCTCCTCACCCGGAGGGTCCGAAAAAGACTTGTTCAATTTTTTGTGATGTAGCATGAATAGAGTTTGAGACGAGAAAAGCATAGATAGCTAGAGAAGGTTCTTAGGCATTCTTGTCCATCCATTTGGCCAATAAAAACCAAGACAATCAAAACAACAAATGGATGTCCTCGAATGAAGAAATTATGCAACCAACATGCTCACACAATAAGATAGCAAATGAAACATGTGTCAAAGCATGCACAAACAATTCTAGCATCTATCAAGCAATTGGCGATGACTAGGTCATCTATATATGAGTATATTGACTTAGGAGTCAAATGAGAACATTTGATCATAGGTCATACTCATCGTTTAAGCACAAGTGGGGTTACCACTTTTTCATAAAGCATTAATGTGTTCACACCATTAGAGTTGCTTTAGCTCAGTTTTTAGAGCAAAGCTCCCCCTAGATGTGATATCCCCCCTAAGAGGGATGAACTAACCTTGGGTTTTGTCGATGATGACTTCATGTAGATAGTGAAGATGTGAATGCTCAATGTTGATGTAGATCATTCGGAGCAATCCATTGGAGTGTTGCACTTTCAATAACTACACGGGTTAGTCCCACAAGGAACATACAAGGATACCCATAGACATAGAGTGAATTGCACTTATGATGATGTCCATGAAAGCATTAGGTTACCTTGTCCCTTGTCTTACCAACAAGAGGGTTTGTGACTCCATGAACTAGTGCAAGATATGAAAGTTGATTGCACAAGTCCTTGCCAAAATGAATATGAGTGAAGTATGTTGGCGGAGTCACCCTCAAGAACACTCTAGTTCTTCTTCTTTGGGATCCACATCAACTTGATGGGAATCCTTGGAGTTGTAGTTGAACTTGATGATGTAGAGCTTGACGTAGTCTTGGGAACCCACTTGACCATAGCCTTAGAAGCTTCTTTAAATGAGTCAATCTCTTCTTGAAGCTTGTCCTTGCCTTTTAGCTTGTGGTCTTGTTGTGGAATATCATCTTGAGCTTGAGTTCCCTTGAAATAAGTGGGGTCATACTTCTCTTGTTGGGGAACAAACTTTGTCTTGGGGTATTGATATTCTTCCCACTCAACTCCATTGGCATTGAACTTTCGTTCAAAACCAACACCTTGATTCTTCCGGTGCCTTCCTTGCTTGCGTACAATTTCCTCAAATGGCTTACTCCCGGCAAGGCTCTTGTAAACACCTTTCTCTATAATTCCCTTCAATAAGCTATTTTCTTGCTCAAGTGTAACTTGGCTAAGAGTATCATTAGTGGAATCAAGAGAGCTACTAGAAACAATATTTGATTTAACATGGTTATTGTTACTACTAGAGAAAGAATCTTTCTTGCTCTTATTGCTAGATTTTACTTGTGGCATGTAAGTAGACAAGACAAGATGTTTGGCAAGATAAGAAGAACTCTTCTTTCGAAGATCATCATTGATAGCTTTTAGAAACTCATGCTCTTGCTCTAAATTTAGCTTCCCGAAGCGTAGCTTCTCATGAGTCTTTAAGATCTCTCTATGATCCTCTAGAGTTGCTTCATGAGCTAACTTAAGAGTGTTTAGTTCTTTAGTTAGACGCTCAATCTCCTTCTTATCATTGTCATTCATTTCATCTTGATTAGCATGATTACTAGCAAGTTCATCATAGTTTTTATCACTAGTGGTTTCAACCAGTAAATCATCATCACCTAGCAAATCATCTTCATCACTATTGAAATCAACATACTCGGGGTGTGATACCTTAGGGCCTTTAGCCATGAAGCATCTTCCAATTCCTTCATTTGGTGAGTCAAATATGTTGTAGCAGTTGGATGACACAAGTGCAAGACCGGCAACACCTTCATCTTGAGTATAGTCGGAGTCGGAGTGATAGCTTCTCTCGGAGTAGTTGTCGGAGTCAGAACTGGATACCCATTCACCAACGTGAGCTTTATGTCTTTGTCTTGTGTAGCTCTTTGATGATTTGTCCTTCATTTCCGAATCCTTGCTTCTACGAGAGGGTCTTCGTTCATAACGATCATCTCTGCTACTTCTCTCTTTTGGAGGTGATTCATCTCTTCTACTCCTCCTTTTTGGTGAGTCTTCTCTTTTCTTGTAGGGAGCCGTACACTCATTGGACTAGTGTCCGGGTCTTCCACAACTGTAGCAACTACGATCATGACTAGAAGATATTTTGTCATTGTAGGATCTTGACTTGGAGCTTCTCTCTTTGCTTCTATTCTTGTAGAACTTGTTGAAGTTCTTCACCATTAAGCTCAATTCTTCATTAGAGACTTGTTTCTCACTTGATTTTGTAGGAGCATCACTTGAAGCTTTGTAAGCACCACTTGACTTGTTGTGGCGCCCTTCCTTATCCATGAGTGACATCTCATGAGCAACAATTCTACCAATGACCTACATGGGCTTGAGATCTTTGTAATTGGGCATCATTTGGATCAAAGTGCACATGGTGTCGTATTTTCCATCCAAGGCTCTTAGGATCTTCTTGATGATGAATTTGTCGGTCATCTCTTCACTTCCTAAGACGACAATCTCATTTGTGATGAGAGCAAGCCTAGAGTACATTTCGGCGACTCCTTCACCATCCTTCATCTTGAACTTGTCAAGTTGACTTTGAAGCACATCCAACTTGGATTCCTTGATGGACTCGGTTCCTTCGTGCATATCAACCAAAGTATCCCAAATTTCCTTTGCATTCTAAAGGCAGCTGATTTTGTTGAATTCTTCGGGGCACAATCCATTGAAGAGAATATCGCAAGCTTGAGTATTGTATTGCAACATCTTCATTTCTTCCGCTGTTGCTTCACGATCCAGTTCTTTTCCATCCTCGAATAAATCACCTTGCAAGCCAATACGCACAACAGCCCAAACGGCGGGGTTATGACCAAGAATATGCACTTTCATCTTATGCTTCCAACTAGCAAAATTTGTACCATCAAAATAAGGACCTCTACGGTGGTAATTTCCCTCACTAGACGCCATACTCTCCTAGGTTGTGAAACCAAGGCTATGATCACCAAAGCTATGGAAATCAAGGCAAATGGAGACCAAAGCTCTGATACCACCTGTAGGATTGAAAGTATGTCTAGAGGGGGGTGATTAGACTACTTGACCAAATAAAAATCTATCATTCTCCCAATTTTAGTTGTCGGCAAATTTTATCAATTAGCACAAGTCAAGCAATCAACCTACACATGCCATTCTAAGAGTATAGGAGCGGAAAGTAAAACATTGCATATGAAGGTAAAGGGAAGGGTTTGGAGAAGGCAAACGCAATGGAGACACGGAGATTTTTGGCGTGGTTTCGACAGGTGGTGCTATCATACGTCCACGTTGATGGAGACTTCAACCCACGAAAGGTAACGGCTGCGCGAGTCCACAGAGGGCTCCACCCATGAAGGGTCCATGAAGAAGCAACCTTGTCTATCCCACCATGGCCACCGCCCACGAAGGACTTGCCTCACTCGGGTAGATCTTCACGAAATAGGCGATCTCCTTGCCCTTACAAACTTCTTGGTTCAACTCCACATCTTGACGGAGGCTCCCAAGCAACACCTAACAAATCTAGGAGACACTAGTCTCCAAAAGGTAATAGATGGTGTGTTGATGATGAACTCCTTACTCTTGTGCTTCAAATGATATTCTCCCCAACACTCAACTCTCTCTCACAGATTTGGCTATGGTGGAAAGATGATTTGAGTGGAAAGCAACTTGGGAAGGCTAGAAATCAAGATTCTTGTCGTAGGATTGGAATATCTTGATCTCAACACATGAGTAGGTGATTCTCTCTCAGAAAATGTATGGTGGAAGTGTAGGCACGTTCTAATGGCTCTCTCACAAATGGAGAAGGGGTGGAGGGGTATATATAGCCTTCACACAAAATCCAACTGTTACACACATTTGACTCATCTCGGTGGGACCGAATAGTTAAACTCGGTGGCACCGATCTGTTCAAAAATGTGAACGTTAGGAATCTCGGTGGGACCGACTTGAACAACTCACTACTAGGAAAAATCCTAGTAGTAGCGCGGGTTAAACAGCTAGTAGTAGCGCGGGTGCTCGCGCTACTACTACGGCGCTACAGCTAACTGGTAGTAGTAGCGCGGTGCATCCCACGCTACAAGTACGTGTGTTAGTAGTAGCGCGGATTCCACACGCGCTACTACTAACTATCTGTAGCGCATGTCTATGACCCGCGCTACTACTATTAATTTCAAAAACCAAAAAAAAAATCTCGGCCCCGTGTGTGCTGTCAATGGTGTCAATGGTTTGATCCAGCGATGACAGGGGTCGCCGGAGGTGCGGACGGGTAGCGGCAGACCAGATCCGGCGACGGCTATTGGAGAGGGACCGGATCCAGTGTAGAGCAAGACGACGGTGTGAGGATCCTCTTCGCAGCCAAGGCAGAGAGCTCCTGGTTGGCCATGTCGACGACCTACGCAGGCATGGGCATGGGAGGTGAGTAAAACCGGAGGGAGAGGGAGAGGAAAAAGAGAAACAAGGGAGAAAGGGAGGATATGGAGGGCGCATCGGGGCTGGTCGCCGGTGGTGAGGTGTTCTGTCATGGTGGCATGGAGGCGAGGGGGAAGACGGGCGAGCTCCTGGACGCCAACGACGTGAGGAGGCAGACTCGTTGGGCGCCATGGAGGAGGAGATGTGCCTAGGCAGGAGCAACATGGGAGAGCTTATGGAGAGAGGGGGAGAGTGAGGGAGAGAGAGGAGGGATTCGGCTGAGGATATGGGACTTCACCTACCTTGTACTCCCTCCGTTCAGAATTACTTGTCTCGAAAATGGATGTATCTAGAACTAAAATACGTCTAGATACATTCATTTCTGCGACAAGTAATTCCGAACGGAGGGAGTACTTAGTAGTAGCGAGGGGTATAAACCTGCGCTACTACTATGGCATGTCCCGGCGGGCACGGTAGAGACCACTTAGTAGTAGCGAGGGGTATGAACCCGCGCTACTACTATCAACTTAGTAGTAGCGTGGGTTTATACCCCTCGCTGCTACTATGGCATGTCCCGGGGGGCACGGTAGAGACCACTTAGTAGTAGCGAGGGGTATAAACCCGCGCTACTACTATCAACTTAGTAGTAGCGAGGGGTATAAACCCGCGCTACTAGTAAGTAGCAGTAGCGAGGGGTATAAACCCGCGCTACTAGTAAGCATCTACCTATAAGCTTTTCCCTAGTAGTGACTCGGTGGGACCGATGTGCTAGGGCTTAGGGCAAACCTCATCTCGGTGACGCTGATTGCATCAAATCAGTGAGACCAAAGTGAAACAATAGGGCAGTAGAGAGTTGGTCAAGCCAACTCGGTGAGGCCGATTGCATAACTCGGTGAGACTGAAATAAATGCAACAAGTCACAGAGTGTTGGCAAGTCCATCTCGGTGAGACCAAGATCCGTATCGGTGAGACCGAACTGTTAGGGTTTCTGGCTGTGGCTATGTCATGTGAACTCGGTGGCACCGGATAGAAAGAATCGGTGGGGCCGAGTTGGAGTTTAGGATTTTGACATATTTGGATGGAGAAAGTGGCTGAGGGTTTTGGAGCAATATCACTAAGCATTTGAGCAAGCAAGCCATTAAGCAACACCTCATCCCCTTTTAATAGTATTGGCTTTCCTATGGACTCAATGTGATCTTGGATCGCTAAAATAATAATGAAGAGTCTTGAGCTTTTGCCAATATTTGTCCTTAGCATTTTGAGGTGTCCACATCTCTAGTCCATTCCATGCCATTCATTGAACTTCCTAAAATATTTATCTTGAATGGATATTAGTTCAATGAGCTATATGTTGTTATGAATTACCAAAACCACCCGGGGATTAGTTGCACTTTCAACTACATCACCATAGTGAGCAGGCTCGTGAGGCTGCCTCACGAGGTGCCTCCCCGCGAGGCTTCCCGAGGAGCCCACAGGACGCAAGTCGCGTGCCCATCATGTGGATGACATCATCCAGGTAGGCGCCGGCCTGTGCGGCCAGGACAGTTTCCCCTTTGGTGCTAATGGAGCAGCTGCACCTACCTACCCCCAAAGCAAGTCTCAAAGGTTTCCTCTTTGGTGATAGAAGACCAAGACGGTGGTGCAGCAAGACAGAGGTCATCGTGGAGCCCCTGGCGTGTCACGGATCACACCTTTGGCAGGCGAAGACCACCTTTTGTCAGGATAGCACCAGCGCCTGTCCCTTTCAAATTGCCGCCCTGTGGTAGCCCTGTCCCACTCATATTTTCAGGGAAGAGGCCCGAGGCACCTATAAAAGGAGCAGTGCAGCCACCATAGCAAGGGATTGACTCCTACCCAAACCCTAGCACCATTGCTAGTCCCCAAAGAGCTCCGACTCATCTTGTACCTCCAAGAGCACTGTCCACAAGCAATACAACCAAGCAAGAGTATGGTTTTACACTGCACGGTGGCCCGAACCTGGGTAGCTAGCTGTGTCCTCGTCGTGCCTAGCTCGTAGCCTCGTAGATGCAAAGCCAGGCCCCAGAGCTCGAACCAGGGTTTTGGAGGATTTCCCGTGGCTCATAATCAATCCCCCGACAACATCATAACCAAATCTCATACAACTCGATGTAATATGCGTTGTTGTAATGAAAAACTGCGAAAGCCAAGTTTCATGTTCATCTGTTGTTCATCTGTATTTTGAGTACTTAATACCCATATATAGAACTTCTTTGTTCATTTCTTAGCATATTAGCAGTTAAATCTTGATTTTGTACTTCCCCTTGTACCCAATAGAAAATGGTTTCCTTGTTCATTTATCACAAATAGTAATTTACGGTGGGGAAATGGTTTCAATTAATCAGAAACAGTTGTTGATTCGTAGATAACCGCTATTCTTTAAAACAGATACGAAATTTGGTTTTAAAAAGCCTTTAACTTACTCACCATTTACTCCTGTATTTTCTTCCTAAATTCATCACTTCTCTATTGTACATGCCCTTAAGGGGAGTTGCAGGAATTATACGGGCACTAGTCTGTCACATAGTATTGAACACTTCTAGTGACAATGAACAAAAAAATGTTTTATTTTCCATTCTTCTATTGAGGTTGCATTAAACTACATCAAAAAAATATTTGGTCCCTGCAATGCACGATCAAGAATCTGCATAGCTAAATGAACAGAAGACAACTCTATAACCTTTTCATAATAATTGCTCTGTTAAGGTAGTCACTATGTTTACTCTCCCATATCTATCGACTTGCATAATATGAGTTTGTCATTCACTGAAACATTAGGATTAGAATTGTGCAAAGGAGCATTATGGATCGTGCAACTAATACAACTATGTTGGTTCACCCATCAGAACATAATATTGTTTTACAAAAGTTAGATTAATTTCCTTTTCCAAGTTATGTTGGACCAGCTATTGGCCTCTGAAAAACGTTTCTTTTCACTTCTCTTTTGCTCCGAGGAAACATGGTCCAAGCTCAACGCAGTATAGAAGGAACTGGAGGCAACATTGGAAGAGATAGTCTGTGGTAAATTTCTCTATGATATTGTAAAGTCAAGTTTGTTGTTATCGGAAACTTATTTTTCTTAACATATTCTAAGCATTGTATGGTTGTCAATTGAATTATCATCCTATCTTCAGTAAATGTTGGAATGTTTAAAGTTAAAAAAGAACGTACCTCAACTATTTCACTTTCCAGTGATAAGTGAATGGACTGCTTGTGACACAGTAAGCCTCTTTTGTGGATCTAAAAAAAATATTTTTTTAGATTTTCTTTCAACCTGGCCAACATTTTTGCACCGTCACCTTGAAAATGAATTGCCACAAGCTTACTGACGTTGAGTAGCAGGTCGGTGTGTGCTAAAAATATGAAAAATAAGAGGAACCTTTCCCACATAGTCTTTATCAACAACAATTACTTCTTCTCGAGTTACTACTGCCTTTATCAAGTAAAGGATCTTTGTCAGCAGTAGATTATTTGAACTTTATTAGGTATATCATCTCGCTCTTCCTCTGTTGTATTTTTTGCACATACTGAGTGTTTACTTTGAACAAGCTTCTTATATTTCAGTGTAGCCGCCCAACAATTATTAGAATGCAATGATTATTCACTCTTCTTGTACTGTTTTATATCTATATAATGTACCATTGCATCTATATAATTGAACTTCTATATATTTGATCATGTACTGACATTTGTGACCTGTTTTTGGCAAAGATTGCAAAAGGATAACATACTTGGATGTAACTTATTCGAAAATATTCTATGAAATGATACAACTGTTGTTTTCCTTTTACAATATGTTTGTATACTACTCCCTTCATCCTATAATATAAGATCGTTAAGCTTACAAAACGATCTTATAGTATAGGACGGAGGAAATATATGCTTACTGGTATACCTGTTTCTTGTCTTCTAATTTACCAAAGCATTCAGGGGCAGTGGATTAACCACAAAACAAAATGCGCCCATTTCAACTTTTTTAAGAACAAAAATATAGTCTAGAATCATAGTAACCATAAATATCCTACTATAGTTCTGCTGGATATACTATTGGAACTCTTGTCGCACCGCCCAGCCTCGCTTCTGTCCCCACAGCCTCGCCGCACCGCACACCTATAGGATCCTCACCCACGAAGCACCACTTTGTCAGAGTCAAGCCGCGGCAAATCAACTCCTTTTGGAATTCTGAGAACTCTTGATTGTACTGATGCAACAACAATTATTACAGTTCTTTCACAATAATTGAGTATTTCCATACTGATTTTGTACTTATAGGTATTACCCTCAGCCAGTGAAAGATCCAATTATTGGATCATCTCATTTTGCAATTCTGGTCTACCTATAATCTTTTTTGAGTTATCAAGATTGTATCCATGACATTGGGAATATAAATTGCATCATATAAGCATTCGTCTTGACCTTAGATACGGTCTACTTCCAGCAGCATTGTTTTTAAGTAATGCATCATTGAGATGACATGATGCTTTCATACTAAATATTTTTTTCACGTCTGCATCCGAGATGTCAATACATAAGTCACCAATTTTTGAAGATGGGCAACGTCAATATGGGCAGCAAAGCTTGATGTTGTGTTTTCCCCCTTACTCTACCATACACCGCTGAAATTTTGCTCCAGTGCAATGAATTGTATAACCGTAGATGCTTGATATTTGCAGTACCCTTTTTGCTACATATACAATACTGTTTGAAGCTTTTGAATGCTCAATCTGGGGACTGAGCTCACATTACACCATAGAGCAGACTGAGAAGTTTTAGTCTCTTTCCTCTTGTTCTGAAGAGTGCCACCAAGTGGTGTTTTGGCTTCCGGGAACACATGCTCCTGGGTGAACAGTACCTCGAAAAAATAGTAAATATTTTCAAAAACTTCTGGAAAAAAAATTGTAGACGATCGTGTTGGTGTCGCAAGCATGCTTGACAATTTTCATGCGAAATGGAGCAGCGGTGTTTCGTCGGTGAGAAAAACAAATTTGGGGTGACATTTTGGGATGACATTTGGTCTTCGATTTGTTTTTTTTTTTTGCGGGCCAAAATGCCTAACCTTTTTGCCTCAAAATTTACAGGTAGCATTTGTATGTGACAAAGATAAGAAAAAAATTGTCTCAATTTTTTTGACATTTGAAAAAAATGGGCCTCAGGAGCATGTGCTCCTCGGAGCCAAATTGAATTTCCGTACCATACAAGTGCTATATTGTTGATAGAAAAAATAGTGTTCAGCAACTCTGACATACCACTTCTAAACATTGTAAACCAGGCAGGCTCTACGAGTGAAAAAATGTGGGCGTGAGGTATGGCTGTGGAGGCAACAGAGGTGATTTCTTGAGCCCGAAATAATGTGACGGGGAGCTTGCTGTTAAGAATTATTCTTTTGTGTAACTCTTAGCCATTGAATCTGGTATTGTGGATGGACATGATTGGTTGTGTCAAATATGAGTCGTGTTTTGTGTATTGCGTCAAACATGACTCATGTGTACGGTCAGCTTGGACAAAACATGATCATTATTTATGTTCAAATTTATTAGGTCATTATTTTATATACTAACAAATAAATTTTTTAGGTTAAAAAAACAAATGATTTTTTCCTCATACAAATATAACAAAACATAATATTTTTATTCATAATGATTGTTCAAGTTACGATTATCTGACTATTAGTTACGTGCATACCATGCAAAAATCTACAAATGCATAAATAACAACAATCCGAATATTGAATTCTAAGGAGACGTGCATTGCACGTGCATGCTTACTAGTATGTAGTATAGATTCGATGTAAATCTTGTGAGTACTTTTGATGAGTACTCACTGTTGTTTTGCTACTCTTTTTATCCAACCCGGTTGCTGCTATCAGATAGTAGCCATCCGGATGCAGGTTCCATCGTTGATGATTATTACGTGGTGTTCGACGTTGCCAAGTAGTTCAGAAGTCCCAGGCAGGAGGCCCGCGTCTTTTCGATCTAGTGTCGTTGTTTTGCTTAGCCTTCTTAAGACACCCTTGTAATTGTCTGGAGTCGGACCTAACTCTTGATGTAATTATCGGGTCTTGCGACCCCTGTTTGTAATAAACTGTTTCTTTCTTTAAATTTGGATCGTAGAGTTGTGTTGTGGTACTATCGTTAGTCGCCGTTCGTGATCGAGCTTGTTGCATGGATGATTAGTGCACAGTTATAAATGGGGGTGTCACACTTTTCAACGGGGCTCTTGCAGCGCCAGGCAATCACCTTTGGCCCCCGTTCCTCCCGATCAATGATGGGTGCTTCCCCTGGCACCTCCGAGCCTGCAACAACTCCCTCAGTCGGAGACACAGGCAGCTCATCGGGCGAGGCAGGCGCCCAGGCTAGATCATGCTGCTCTGGTCGCAACTCTTGCAGATATGCGTCGGCTCCTACTCTTTGAGTCCAACGACTCTGACCGACTCATTCGTGGCGTCCTGCGGCTAAGAGGGAATAATGCAAAAACATTGCGGCTGGTTGATACGTATCCAACGTATCTATATTTTTTGATTGTTCCATGCTGTTATATTATCAATCTTGGATGTTTTGTATTCATTTACTAGCAAATTTATATCATTTTTTGGGACTAACCTATTGACATAGTGCCCAGTGCTAGTTGCTGTTTTTGCTTGTTTTTTACTTCACGGAACATCCATATCAAACGAAGTCCAAATGCCACAAAACTTTTTGGAGATTTTTTCTGCCCAGAAGAGACCCAGGGAGCCCAAGAGGTGTACCAGACAAGGCCCATGGGGCCCACAAGACACCAAGGCGAGCCAGAGGCCCCAGGCGTGCCCTGGTGCCTTGTGGGGCCCACGGTGATCTTTTCCACCGCCTCTTAGCTCTATAAATACTCAGATATTCCAGAAACCCTAGAGGAGTCAACAAAAAAAATTCTAGCTGCCGCAAGTTCCAGAACCACGAGATCCAATCTAGAGCCCTTTTTGGCACCTTGCCGGAGGGGGAAACGATCACGGAGGGGTTCATCATCCTCATTGGTACTCCTCCGATGATGCGTGAGTAGTTTATCACAGACCTACAGGTCCGTAGGCAGTAGCTAGACGGCTTCTTCTCTCTCTTTGATCTTCAATACAATGTTCTCCTCGATGTTCTTGAAGATCTATTTGATGTAATGAGTTTTTGTTGTGTGTTTGTTGGGATCCGATGAATTGCGAGTTTATGATCAGTTCTATCTATGAATATTATTTGAGTCTTCTCTGAACTCTTTTATGCATGATCTTTATAGCCTCATATTTCTTCTCTGAAACTTTGGTTTGGTTTGGCCAACTAGATTGATTTTTCTTGCAATGGCAAGAGGTGCTTTGTGATGGGTTCTTGCAATGGCAAGAGGTGCTTTGTGATGGGTTCGATCTTGCGGTGCTCAATCTCAGTGACAGAAGGAGAAGTGACATGCATGTATCATTGCCATTAAGGATAAAAATATGGGGTCTATTCCTACATGAATAGATCTTGTCTACATCATGTCATCATTCTTATTGCATTACTCCATTTTTCCATGAACTTAATACACTAGATGCATGCTGCATAGCGGTCGATGTGTGGAGTAATAGTAGTAGATGCAGGCAGCAGTCGGTCTACTAATCTTGGACGTGATGCCTATATACATGATCATTGCCTTGGATATCATCATGATTATTTGGTTTTCTATCAATTGCCCAACAGTAATTTATTTACCCACCGTATGCTATTTTCTCGAGAGAAGCCACTAGTGAAATCTACGGCCCCCGGGTCTATTCCCTATCATATTATTTTCAGGTCTATTATTCCAAAAACCCAAAATACCTTGCTGCACTTTTTCTTTATTTATTTTATTTTGTGTTTTTGTTAGATCTATTTATCCAATCTCATACAATTTTATCTATCTCAATACCGAGGAGGGATTGACAACCCCTCTTATGCGTTGGGTTGCAAGTATTTGTTATTTGTGTGCAGGTGTTGTTTACATAGTGTTGTTTGGTTCTCCTACTGGATTGATAACCTTGGTTTCATAACTAAGGGGAATACTTACCATTGCTGTGTTGCATCATCCTCTCCTCTTCTGGGAAATACCAACGCAGATACAAGCAATCACTGGTCTGACACCCCCCCGAAGGAGCAAGCGGCTGCCACAACTAAAGCTAGCCACCAAGAACAGGTCCGCACCGCACGGCATCTCGGTGGGATCCCCTACTCGTTTGAGTCCTTCGGCTACTCTGACTTCCCCCGCTATGCCAACTTCGACATGTACTGTCACGGCTCCAGAGACGAAAAAGGTCAAGGGCAAGGTGAATAAGTGGTGAACATGTTGATTTTATCTTTATCTTGCCATAGATCATACCTATGCTATTGTAGTCGTGCACTAGCTATCATTTGAAGTTGCTATGTCCGGTTGTATGATGAACTACTATGTGTTATTTATGGAAGTTGTGTTGATCTAGGTTTCATGGGCTTGTATGGATTTGGAGGTTGCATATAAGGAGGCCAGCTGAAGTGGCGGGCAAATAGGGGGTTGATCCTCAAATACATCAGTATAATTGAAAAATTCCATGGACATATAAGGAGTGAAAATAGCCCAGTCCAATTGAAGATGGTCAAACGATCCCCTGTCACATAAATCTAAATACGATCACTGTACTGTTGTAGATTTTTTGTGAAACACCATCGACACACAAGTATTGGATCGAATACCGGGCTTCCAAGCAACCCCTAAGAGCATCTCCAATAGCTGCCCTAAAATAGGGCACTGAAAAACTGATTAAGGGCACCAAAAAGTGAGTTTTATTGCACCAGCTTTTTTCTTCTCCAACAACTGCCCTAAAATAGGGCACCACTGCTCCAACAACTGCCCTTAAATAGGGCACTAAAAGTGCATACATGCTGAAATATATTGAAACAAATAATATCAAACCAAATGAATCGAACACAAACAAAACACAAATAGTACAAACATCAAATTCATTAATCCACAACATCAAATTATTACATAGTTCATTAATCCACAACATAAAATTCAACACAAATTGTTCATCACACATGACAACAAACATAGAGATAAAACTAGTGGTCTTGTTGCCCACAGCATGCTCACCACTCCTCGATGAGATATTTTTGAAGATCTTCATGTGTATCAGAATCTCAAATGTCAAGCTACACCTCAAGAAAGCGTTAGATTCGGTCTTCCATTCTACGTGTCTGCATTGGTTGTCTCATGAGTTCATAGAAGGTGTAATCAAAATATTTGTCGCACACTCATTCTCAATGATCATGTTGTGCATGATCACGCAGGCTGTGATGATGTACCAAAGGATCACTTTATCCCAAAACCTAGTTGAAAGCACAAGTGCTCCCTGGGTGATTTTGGTAATTAATGTCAACATATCTCTTGTTGGACTAATATTTTCATCTAGTATATTTCAGATGAGTTCAACAGTGGAGTGGCAGGACAGGAGGATGTGGAACCCCTTCAAGATGATAAGGACACATATTGGCAAAAGCTCAAGACTCTACATTTTCATTTTAGTGATCCAAGATCACATTGAGTCCATAGGAAAAGCCAATACTATTAAAAGGGGATGAGGTGTTGCTTAATGGCTTGCTTGCTCAAAATGCTTAGTGATATGCTCCAAAGCCCTCAACCACTTTCTCATTTCCACATATGTCCCAATCCTAAAGTCAAACTCGGCCCCACCGATTTGATCTATCCGGCGCCACCGACTTCACTTGACATAGCCACTGCCAGAAACCCTAATCAGTTCGGTCTCACCGATGGGATCTCGGTCTCACCGAGATGGCCCTGCAAACTCTATGTTACCTATTGCAGTTACTTCGGTCTCACCGAGATACGCAGTTGGTACCACCAAGTTTGCTTGACCAAGTCTCTGTTTGCTTATTGCTGAAATCGGTCTCACCGAGTTCATGCAATCGGTCTCACCGAGATGAGGTTTCGCCCTAACCCTAGCACATCAGTCTCACCGAGTTGACCTTGTCGGTCCCACCGAAAAGCCTAACGTTCACATTTTGAACCAGGTCGGTCTCACCAAGTTTCACTATTCGGTCCCACCGAGTTTGGTAAATTGTGTGTAACGGTTAGATTTTGTGTGGAGGCTATATATACCCCTCCACTCCCTTCTCCATTAGAGAGAGAGCCATCAGAACGTGCCTACACTTCCACTACTCATTTTCTGAGAGAGAACCACCTACTCATGTGTTGAGACCAAGACATTCCAATCCAACCACAAGAATCTTGATCGCTAGCCTTCCCCAAGTTGCTTTCCACTCAAATCACCTTTCCACCATATCCAAATCTGTGAGAGAGAGTTGAGTGTTGGGGAGACTATCATTTGAAGCACAAGAGCAAGGAGTTCATCATCAACACACCATTTATTACCTTTTGGAGAGTGGTGTCTCCTAGATTGGTTAGGTGTCACTTGGGAGCCTCCGTCAAGATTGTGGAGTTGAACCAAGGAGTTTGTAAGGGCAAGGAGATCGCCTACTTCGTGAAGATCTACCCAAGTGAGGCAAGTCCTTCGTGGGCGATGGCCATGGTGGGATAGACAAGGTTGCTTCTTCATGGACCCTTCGTGGGTGGAGCCCTCCGTGTACTCGCGCAACCGTTACCCTTCATGGGCTGAAGTCTCCATCAACGTGGATGTACGATAGCACCACCTATCGGAACCACGCCAAAAATCTCCGTGTCTCCTATTGCGTTTGCACACTCCAATCCCATCCCTTTACTTTCTTGCAATTTGCATGCTTTACTTTCCGCTGCTCATATACTCTTGCCATGCTTGCTTGAAATGTATTGTGAATGTTTAAACTTGGGCTAAAACTCCACCTTAACTTAAAGAAATTAAAAACTGCTACTTTTCTTTGTTGAGGGTCTAATCACCCCCCCTCTAGACACCTCTTCTCGATCCTTTCAATTGGTATCAGAGCTTTGGTCTCCATTGCTTTGGTTTAATCACCATTGGAGGAAGATGGATGAGTCTACGATGGGGAGTCTTAGACATAGAGTACCCATACTTGATGGAGAGTTCTTTAATGCTTGGAAAAATGAGATGCTTGAGATTTTAATGAATATCACTTGAACAAGTACATTACTAGCCCTTGTGCGCCCCTTGTTGATCCTTTGCATCCTACCCCCGATGAGTCTCTCGACATGATTCGCAATCTTAGAACTGTCAATCTTATTACTAGAGGTTTGCCTAGAAATTTGATAGCATGCTTGCCTACTCTTGATTGTGCTTACACCATGTGGAGATTCCTTGAGAAACGCTTTCCATACTATTCCTTGAAAAATCTAGATGTGATTCTTCAAAAGTCCATTGCTTTAAATAAGATGAATCCTAAAGATCCTATGTTTGGTGATTGTCTATTTGAGCTTTGTGACCTTATGCGTGCCAAAGGAGATGTTGGAATCATTAGTAATATCATCTCGGAAGTCATTAGAATTCATAAAGATGAACATTGTCATCATCATAAATCTAATGAATCACTCTCTCTAGGTGATGATCAATCACAAGACGATGTTGAACATGGATACTATGATGAGGATGATGATAGTGACTTTGATCTCGATGAGTCTATGAGACACTTTGGTCTTATGGCTAATCTTCGCGGCTACATGGCTGGAGGAAAGGAATGGGTTCTTGATAGTGGATGTACCGATCACATGACCGGAGACAAGGATATGTTACGTGAGCTTGCTGAAAACAACGGCCCTCGAAAATATGTAACTTTTGGTGATAACTCAAAGGGTAAGGTGGTTGGCCTTGGTAAGGTGGCCATCTCACATGATAGCTCCATCCAAAATCTTATGCTCATTGAATCTCTTGGGTATAATTTACTTTCTGTATCTAGACTAGCCGATTTCGGTTTCAATGTTCTATTTACTGAAGTAGATTGTCAAGTGTTTCGAAGAGATAATCATAAAATGGTCTTTACCGGTATACGTAGAGGTGATCTATACATTGTTGATTTCATTAAAAAGGCTCAACCGAGCACTTGCTTAATTGCTAAATCTTCTAAAGGTTGGTTGTGGCATAGAAGGTTAGGTCATGTGGGCATGCGAAATCTTGATGAGCTGATTAAAGGTGATCATATCCTTGGAGTGAAAGACGTTATATTTGACAAGGATAGATTGTGCAGTGCTTGTCAAGCAGGAAAATAGGTTGGAGGAAGCCACCCCGTGAAGAACATCATGACCACGAGAAGACCGCTGGAGCTGCTTCATATGGATCTTTTTGGTCCAAATGCCTATAAAAGTCTCGGTGGAAATTCGTTTGGTTTAGTCATAGTCGATGATTTTTCAAGATTTACGTGGGTGTTCTTTCTTGATGATAAATCGCAGGTCCAAAAGATCTTCAAGAACTTCGCTAGGAAGGTCCAAAATCAATTTGAAGTGAAGATCAAGAAGGTTCACAGCGACAATGGAACGGAGTTCAAGAACGCAAATGTGGACACCTTTCTTGACGAAGAAGGGATTACACATGAGTTCTCGGCTACGTACACGCCTCAACAAAATGGAGTTGTTGAGAGGAAGAACCGGACTCTTATTGAGATGGCGAGAACGATGCTTGATGAGTACAAGACGCCAAAACACTTTTGGGCGAAAGCGGTTGAGACAGCCTGTCATGCAACAAATCGTCTATATCTTCACAAGCTACTCGGCAAGACGGCATACGAGCTTCTCACCGGTAACAAACCCCAAGTTGGATACTTTCAAGTATTTGGCTCAAAGTGCTACATTCTTGATAAGCATCGTAGTTCGAAATTTGCTCCTAAATCTCATGAAGTTTTCCTACTCGGTTATGGCTCAAACTCTCACACTTACCGTGTCTACAACAATTTCACCCGAAAGGTTGAAGAGACGGTAGATGTGAAGTTTGATGAATCTAACGGCTCGCAAGTAGAGCAATTGCCAATTGATGTAGGAGACAAAGACCCTTCGGAAGCAATCCAAGACTTGTCTATTGGCAAGATTCGTCCAACGGAGGTGAAGGAGAGTACCTCGTCCGTCCAAGTGGAAGCTTCTACCTCACGACAAGGTGAACCATGAGTTGACTCGGAGGCATCCACAAGTGGGACTTGCCAAGATGAAGAAAACGAGGAAGTACACCAAGATGAACCTCATCAACCTCCTTCTCCGCCTCCACAAGTGAACGACAACACCAACAACGAAGAAGGCCAAGAGGAAGAACAAGATGATGAAGAGGATGTTCTACCCCGACCTAAACAAAAGCTCTCACGAGTTAGAGCAAGAGTCTCAAGAGACCATCCCATCAAACAAATCCTTGACGATATCCAAACCGGGAGAATTACTCGCTCTAAAACTCGTTTGGCTAACTTTTGTGAACATTACTCATTCATTTCTAGTATTGAACCTATGAAGGTTGAAGATGCTCTTGATGATCCGGATTGGGTGAACGCCATGCATGAAGGGCTACACAATTTCGAGAGGAACCAAGTGTGGACATTGGTTGAAAAGCCCGATGAGAAGCACAATGTCATTGGTACCAAATGGGTGTTTCGGAATAAGCAAGATGAAGATGGACAAGTTGTACGCAACAAGGCCCATCTCGTCGCTCAAGGCTACACTCAAGTCGAAGGTATGGATTATGGTGAGACATATGCCCCCATTGCTAGACTTGAGTCCATACGCATCTTACTTGCTTATGCCAACCATCATGATATCACATTGTATCAAATGGACATTAAAAGTGCTTTTCTAAATGGTGAAATTGAGGAGGAAGTTTATGTTAAACAACCTCCCAGTTTTGTTAATCCTAAGAAACCCGACCATGTTTACAAACTTCACAAAGCTCTTTATGGTCTTAAACAAGCTCCTAGAGCGTGGTATAAATGCTTGACCAAGTTCCTTCTTGAAAAAGGCTTTGAGATTGGAAAAATTGATTCAACACTTTTTACTAAAAGGGTTAAAGGTGAATTATTTGTGTGCCAAATTTATGTTGATGATATCATATTTGGCTCGACTAACCCTCATTTTAGTGAAAAGTTAGGAAGACTAATGTCGGAGAAGTTTGAGATGTCTATGATGAGTGAACTCAAGTTCTTTCTTGGTTTGCAAATTAAGCAAACTAAGGAGGGTACCTTTGTTTCTCAAACAAAGTATACCAAGGACTTATTCAAGAAGTTCAACATGCAAGAATGCAAAGGTATGAATACACCCATGCCTACTAGTGGACATCTTGACTTGACTAAGGATGGCGAACCGGTTGACCAAAAGGTTTACCGCTCTATGATTGGTTCATTGTTATATCTATGTGCCTCCCGTCCCGATATTATGCTAAGTGTGTGCATGTGTGCACGATATCAAGTGGCCCCCAAAGAATGTCATCTTAAGGCTGTGAAAAGGATAGTGAGATACTTAATTCACACACCAAACTTTGGAATTTGGTATCCAAAGAGGTCTTCTTTTGATCTTGTTGGCTACTCCGATTTGGACTATGCCGGAGACAAGGTTGATAGAAAGTCCACTTCGGGTACTTGTCAATTTCTTGGTAGATCTCTTGTGTCTTGGTCCTCCAAGAAACAAAACTCGATATCCTTATCCACCGCCGAAGCGGAATACATTGCCGCAGGTTCATGTTGTGCTCAATTACTTTGGATGGCCCAAACTCTTAAAGATTATGGGATCTATGTGAAACATGTTCCATTGCTTTGTGATAATGAGAGTGCTATTAAGATTGCTCACAATCCCGTGCAACATTCTCGAACTAAGCATATTGAAGTTCATCATCATTTCATTCGAGATCATGTTGCTAAAGGAGATATCGATCTTAAGCATGTTCGTACCGATAAGCAATTGGCGGATATATTCACCAACCCGCTTGATGAGAAAGTATTTTGCCGTTTGAGAGGTGAATTGAACATCATTGATGCCTCAAACTTGGAGTAGTAACTCCATTTGGATGCATGCAAGGCATGAGCCATTACATGTCTAATCCTTGATATTTCTCTTATGATGATGATCATATGTCTTGGATATACTTGTCCCCTTGCATGTTATCTAACCCTTGTAGGTACTAGGATGAGCCCAACTCTATGAGATTGCAACTCACTCACATTCTAAGCAATCTCTACATCACCAAGTCTCTACAATATGGTGGTTGGAGACAAGGAAGCATGAATCCTTTCAATATATCCTTTGACAATATATCGAATTTCATTTGGTATCAAGTTTCATTATTGTCATTTTGGACACACAAGTGCTCTTCCTTGCAAGACTAACCCATGTAGGAAGGTGAACTCAAACTACAAGTGGTGCTCCCAACTCTTGATGAACTACATCAACCTTGAGCATCCAACACAAGTTCAACTACATGATCAAGATCAACACCACCACCCAAGGTATGTTATTCCATCTTAGAGGAGCTTTACCCCAAGACATGGGTCAAAGCAGCTCAACAAGATGTGAATACATCAAAATGCTTAAACGAAAAATGGCAACCCCATTTTGAGCTTAAACGATGAGTATGACCTATGATCAAGTATCTTTACTTGACTCCTAAGTCAATATACTCTAACATAGGTGACTCTGTCGCCGACCAATTCTAGATGAAGTTCTCTAGTGTTTCTCTGTGTTCTTGCATTTATCTCTTGCATACTTCATCTAGATTTCTTTTCTTTTCTCTGTTATTTTCTGTATTCCCTGCATTTAATTCATTGCAAATCCTTCAGTTAATTCCCTGCAAATCTTTGTGAAATCTTATTTGCCTAGTGAGCTGAGATGACAAAAAAATTTCTCTTTGTGTTAAATTCGGCCTCACCGATTTCTTTCTTATCGGCTAAACCGAAACAACTCGGGGCCACCGAAAGAAAAAATTTGGTGTCACCGATCTCACTACTGAGGAAACATTTTGCCATTTGCATCCTGCATATCTGTTCCAGCTCCACTCGATGATTCTTGTCCTCTGCCAGCATCTTAAATTACATGTTGCTTTGTAATGTGACTCAAGGACCAAACCTACTTGACTCATGCTCCAGAAGATCCCTTCTTGGAAATTGATGTCAAAGGGGGAGAGAGAGCACATCAAAGCTTAACCACATCAAAGGGAGAGGGAGACTTCTTAGCCATCCCAGATGCCTGGTATTCAAGGAGGAGAGAAGCCACATGTCTTTAAGAGGGGAAAGACATGTTAGTAGATGTTTCTTTGTGTCTTTTGCTTGGATTTTCTTTGCTTTGATTTTCTATTCCCTATCTTCTCCCATTATCCAATATCAGATTCAGGGGGAGAAAGACACTTAAGGGAAGAAAATCTTTGGAATTCATTGCATATCTTTATCTCTTGGGGACATGTCAATATCCAAATAGAGTACTAAGTACTCACTCACTACATGTCATCCCAGTCTTGGTACTCTTGTGGTTTCCTGTTCTTGCTCTGTTTAGTAGATGTTCCTGTGTTATCTAACCCTGTTTTCTTAGGTTCATCTCTTCCAAAGTCAGCTCAAGGCCACAAGGTAAGTATATGCATCACACTCATGTGCATGAGGATCTCTTGCTGATGTACATATTGTTTGCAAGAAGGACTCATGAACATGTAGGTATATTTTTTGCACTTCACATCATTTGCTCTGATGCATATAGCCAAGATACATGCAACTCATTGCTTGCTCTGACATGCTTATGCATTCACATACTTTTATAATCTATCTTCATATGATTGCATACATGTAGGGGGAGCCAATGCATGTTGCATGGTCTTCCAAAGCTTTACTTGTTACACTTCATATCTTTATCTAAAAGCTTTGATGTATGTTGTCATCAATTACCAAAAAGGGGGAGATTGAAAGCACGAGTGATCCCTGGGTGATTTTGGTAATTAATGTCAACATATCTCTTGTTGGACTAATATTTTCATCTAGTATATTTCAGATGAGTTCAAAAGTGGAGTGGCAGGACAGGAGGATGTGGAACCCCTTCAAGATGATAAGGACACATATTGGCAAAAGCTCAAGACTCTACATTTTCATTTTAGTGATCCAAGATCACATTGAGTCCATAGGAAAAGCCAATACTATTAAAAGGGGATGAGGTGTTGCTTAATGGCTTGCTTGCTCAAAATGCTTAGTGATATGCTCCAAAGCCCTCAACCACTTTCTCATTTCCACATATGTCCTAATCCTAAAGTCAAACTCGGCCCCACCGATTTGATCTATCCGGCGCCACCGAGTTCACTTGACATAGCCACTACCAGAAACCCTAATCAGTTCGTCTCACCGATGGGATCTCGGTCTCACCGAGATGGCCCTGCAAACTCTCTGTTACCTATTGCAGTTACTTCGGTCTCACCGAGATACGCAGTCGGTACCACCGAGTTTGCTTGACCAAGTCTCTGTTTGCTTATTGCTGAAATCGGTCTCACCGAGTTCATGCAATCGGACTCACCGAGATGAGGTTTTGCCCTAACCCTAGCACATCGGTCTCACCGAGTTGACCTTGTCTGTCCCACCGAAAAGCCTAACGTTTACATTTTGAACCAGGTCGGTCTCACCGAGTTTCACTATTCGGTCCCATCGAGTTTGGTAAATTGTGTGTAACGGTTAGATTTTGTGTGGAGGCTATATATACCCCTCCACCCCCTTCTCCATTAGAGAGAGAGCCATCAGAACGTGCCTACACTTCCACTACTCATTTTCTGAGAGAGAACCACCTACTCATGTGTTGAGACCAAGACATTCCAATCCAACCACAAGAATCTTGATCTCTAGCCTTCCCCAAGTTGCTTTCCACTCAATTCATCTTTCCACCATATCCAAATCTGTGAGAGAGAGTTGAGTGTTGGGGAGACTATCATTTGAAGCACAAGAGCAAGGAGTTCATCATCAACACACCATTTATTACCTTTTGGAGAGTGGTGTCTCCTAGATTGGTTAGGTGTCACTTGGGAGCCTCCGTCAAGATTGTGGAGTTGAACCAAGGAGTTTGTAAGGGCAAGGAGATCGCCTACTTCGTGAAGATCTACCCAAGTGAGGCAAGTCCTTCGTGGGCGATGGCCATGGTGGGATAGACAAGGTTGCTTCTTCGTGGACCCTTCGTGGGTGGAGCCCTCCGTGGACTCGCGCAACCGTTACCCTTGTGGGTTGAAGTCTCCATCAACGTGGATGTACGATAGCACCACCTATCGGAACCACGCCAAAAATCTCCGTGTCTCCTATTGCATTTGCACACTCCAATCCCATCCCTTTACTTTCTTGCAATTTGCATGCTTTACTTTCCGCTGCTCATATACCCTTGCCATGCTTGCTTGAAATGTATTGTGAATGTTTAAACTTGTGCTAAAACTCCACCTTAACTTGAAGAAATTAAAAACTGCTACTTTTCATTGTTGAGGGTCTAATCACCCCCCCCCCCCCTCTAGACACCTCTTCTCTATCCTTTCACTAGTCGGTCCTCACACAATAGCAAATTGGGCTTGCAAAAAGTCAAAATCCCTCTCCATATCTTTCTTAGCGGCCGCCTGAGCAATATGGAAGTAGAGTTCTTTATTACCTTGGGGGCTTGAAATTGGCTTCGCAAAAGTAGCCCACTTCGGATATAGCCCATCTGCATGGTAGTAGCCCATGTTGTATGTGCGGCCATTTGCTTGGAACTCCACCAATGGTGATTCCCCATTGGCTAACTTTGCAAAGAGAGGTGATCACTGGAGAAAATTCATGTCATTCCAAGATCCAGGCATCCCAAAATACACATACTAAATCCATGTCTCCTAATCGACAACAGCCTCAAGAATTATGGTGGCATCCTTCTTGTGTCCTTTGAACTATCCATGCCATGCTATAGGGAGAAGTTCTCTGACTTCTGATACTTCTCCGTCGTATTTACTTTTCCTAAAGCTTTTGCTCTTGTTTTGGACTCTAATTTGCATGATTTGAATGAAACTAACTCGGACTGACATTGTTTTCAGCAGAACTACCATAGTGTTGTTTTTGTGCAGAAATAAAAGTTCTCGGAATGGAACGAAACTTTTTGGAGAATTTTTGTGGAATAAAAGAAAAATACTAGAGCCAAGAACCACTGGAGGGGGGCCCTGGGTGAGCACAACCCACCAGGGCGCCCCCCCCCCCCCCCCCCTCCAGGCGCGCCCAGGTGGGTTGTGCCCACCTGGTGGCCCCGCAGACCCTGACTCCGACACTATAAAATCCTATTTTTGGAGAAAAAATCAAGGAGAAAGAATTATCGCGTTTCACGATATGAAGCCGCCGCCACCTCCTATTCTTCGTCGGGAGGCCAGATCTGGAGCCCGTTTGGAGCTCCGAAGAGGGGGATCTTAGGCCTTCGTCATCACCAACCCTTCTCCATCGCCAATTCCATGATGCTCCCCACCGGGAGTGAGTAATTCCTTCGTAGGCTCACTGGTCGGTGAGGAGTTGGATGAGATTCATCATGTAATCAAGTTAGTTTTGTTAGGGCTTGATCCCTAGTATCCATTATGTTCTGAGATTGATGTTGTTATGACTTTGCCATGCTTAATGCTTGTCACTTTGGGCCCGGGTGCCATGATTTCAGATCTGAACCGTTTATGTTATCACCATTATATCTATGTTCTAGATCCGATCTTGCAAGTCATATTCACCTATTACGTGTTATGATCCATAAACCCCAGTGTGACAGCAATTGGGATACTTTCCGGTGATGACCGTAGTTTGAGGAGTTCATGTATTCACTATGTGTTAATGCTTTGTTCCGGTTCTCTATTAAAAGGAGGCCTTAATATCCCTTAATTTCCTAATGGACCCCGCTGCCACGGGAGGGTAGGACAAAAGATGTCATGCAAGTTCTTTCCATAAGCACGTATGACTATTTACGGAATACATGCCTACATTATATTTATGAACTGGAGCTAGTTTTGTATTGCCCTAGGTTATGACTGTTATATGATGAATATCATCCAACGAATTCACCGATCCAATGCCTACGAATTTACCACATATTATTCTTGCTAAGTTACTACTACTACTATTACTGTTACACTTGCTACAAAAATCATTGCTATTATTGTTACCGTTACTGCTACTATCATCACTGCTATCAAAACTATCATATTAATGTGCTACTGATCATATTGCTGTATATAATTAATCTCCAGTTGTAGTTGAATTGACAACTCAGCTGCTAATACTTACAAGTATTCTTTGGCTCACCTTGTGTCGAATCTATAAATTTGGGTTGAATACTCTACCCTCGAAAACTGTTGCGATCCCCTATACTTGTGGGTTATCAAGACCTTTTTCTGGCGCCGTTGCCGGGGAGCAAGCTATATTTGTTGAGTCACTTAGGATTATTATCTATTTATCACTATGAAGAATCTGAAGGATACCAAGACTAAGATTTTTCCCTCTAAGACGAGGGGAGGTAAGGAACTGCCATCACACTCTGCACTTGATTTACCTTCTATTTTGAGTAGACTTGCAACACCACCACATGCTATTAATCCTGATATGTCACAAGTTATTGATGATGCTACTTCTGCTATGAATGCTACTCATGATGATGCTAGTACCTTGCGTGATGATAATATGCCACTAGGTGAATTTCTTGATGAACAAATTGCTAGAGCTAAAGATATTGAGAATGCTGAAACTGATGAAATTATTGAAACTGATGAAGTACTTGAAACTGGAAATCTTGAAACACCTATTAGGCCTAGCTCTCCTAGATATGAATTGCCTAAGATACCCGAAGGTTATGTTATGGATGAGGAGACAGCTAGAGATTTTCTTGCTTGCAATGATAGAGATGATCTTAAGAAATTACTATGCAAACTGAAAGAAAAATCTTTGAATGCTAGAATGAAATGTGATCCTAAGTTTGCTACCTCACCTATCTTTGTTGATGATAAGGACTATGAATTCTCTATCGACCCAGAGTTAATCACTTTGGTTGAATTTGATCCATTCCATGGCTATGAAACTGAAACTGTTGTGGCACATCTTACTAAATTAAATGATATAGCCACCCTATTTGCTCATGATGAGAAGATTCGCTACTACTATATTCTCAAATTATTTCCATTCTCATTAAAGGGTGATGCTAAGATTGGGTACAATACTCTTGCTCCTGGTTGTGTGCGTAGTCCCCAGGATATGATTTATTACTTCTCTGAAAAATATTTTCCTGCTCATAAGAAACAAGATGCCTTACAGGAAATATTTAACTTTGTGCAAATTGAAGAAGAGAGTCTCCCACAAGCTTGGGGGAGGCTTCTCCAATTGCTTAATGCTTTGCCTGATCATCCTCTTAAGAAAAATGAAATACTTGATATCTTCTATAATGGACTAACCGATGCTTCTAGGGACTTCCTAGATAGTTGTGCTGGTTGTGTTTTCAGGGAACGAACTATTGAACAAGCTGAGGAATTATTGAATAATATATTGAAAAATTATGATGATTGGACTCTTCCTGAACCACCGCCTAAACCCACTCCGAAGAAGAGGGGTATTTTATATCTAAGTCCTGAAGATATGCAGGAGGCAAAGAAAAGTATGAAGGAAAAAGGTATTAAAGTAGAGGATGTTAAAAATTTACCTCCTATTGAAGAAATACATGGACTTGACACACCACCACCAAAGGTAGTAGAGGTAAATTCTTTAATGAAATTTGATGAAAGTGACATCCCTTACAATAAACATCCTAGTCAGTGCATTTATGAGTTTGACAACTACATTAGAAAACAAGATCACTTCAATAAAAATGTTATGAAACAGTTGAAATATAATTCCAATATGATTGCTCGCTTGAGTGACTTGTTATTTAGAATCTCCAATGATGTTAGAGGTGTAGGAAAACATGCCTCTATGGTTCAAACTCAATTAGAACAAGTTGCTAAATCTCAAAGAGAGTTGCTTGATGAAATGATTGATAATATGAATGATCATGTTATAAGAGTAGTGACTAGAGGAGGTAGAATGACTCAGGAACCACTTTATCCTGAGGGACACCCTAAAAGAATTGAACAAGACTCTCAAAGAATTAACACTGATGCACCTAGTCCATCTAAGAAGAAGAAGAAAAAAAAACATGATATGACTTTGCATACCTCTAGTGAACCTGAAGTAGAAAAACCTCCTGATAATAATAATGATGTTTCTATTTCTGATGCTGAAACTCAATCTGGTAATGAAAACTCATCTAGTGATAATGAAAAAGGTAATGATGATGTTCATGAAGACACTCAACCAGATAATGATGTTGAAATAGAACTAGCTGTTGACCTTGATAACCCACAACCTAAAAATAAAAGATATGATAAAAGAGACTTTGTTGCTAGAAAATATGGAAGAAAGAGAACCATGGGTTCAAAAACCCATGCCCTTTCCACCTAAATCAACTAAGAAGAAAGATGATGAAGAATTTGAATGCTTTGCTGAAATGCTTAGGCCAGTCTTTTTGCGCACTCGCTTGACTGATATATTAAAGATGGCCCCTTATGCAAAATATATGAAAGACATCATCACTAATAAGAGAAAAATACCGGAAGCTAAAATCTCCACCATGCTTGCTAATTATTCTTTTAAGGATGGAGTACCTAAAAAACTTGGAGATCCGGGAATGCCAACTATACCTTGCTCCATCAAAAGAAATTATGTCAAAATTGCTTTGTGTGACTTAGGAGCTGGTGTTAGTGTTATGCCTTTCTCCTTATATAAAAGACTTGATTTGAATAAACTCACACCTACTGAAATATCTTTGCAAATGGCTGACAAATCAACTGCCATACCTATCGGTATTTGTGAGGATGTGCCCATTGTTGTTGCAAATGTTACTATCTTAACTGACTTTGTTATACTTGAGATGCCCGAGGACGACAATATGTCGATTATCCTTGGTAGACCCTTTTTGAATACTGCAGGGGCTGTTATTGATTGCAATAAAAGCAAGGTCACTTTTCATATCAATGGTAATGAACATACGGTGCACTTTCCGAAGAAACAATTCCAAGTGAATGGTATTAATGTTATTGAAAAATCTCTGACACTCACTATTGGAAGTTTTCAACTACCTTTACCTACTATCAAAATGAACTATGAAATGCTTATTGTTGGGGACATGCATATCGCCGTTGAGGTAACTTAGTGTTTTACGAAAGTTCTTCGGTTTCATGCTAATCGAAGGTGGTTGTCAATAAGACTTGATCAACCTTATTAATGGATCATTTTTTAGAGGTATGAAGTTGATGAATTTAGTATGCACAACCTTCTGCTCCCAACTTTTGTTTTTTGTTTTTCTTAGTTAAATAAAATGCCATGTTTTGTCTGTTTTCTGAATTTCCCGTGCAATAAAAAAAATGACCAAAATAAAAGTTCTCAGAATGCCCTGAAAAATTAATATGATTTTTTTCTAAATATTTCTGATTTTTTAGTATAAATAACATCAGAGGGGGGTGCACCAGGTGGGCACAACCCACCTGGGCGCGCCAGCAGCCCCATGCGCGCCCTGGTGGGTTGTGGTCCCCATGTGGGCCCCCTCACTTATCCCTTTAGCCCATGTCATCACCTACCTCCAGAAAAAAATCACCATTGCTCTCTCCCTCTCTCTCTCTCTCATGTTCTTGCTCTCAAACTCGCGGATTTCGATCTCTTTGCTCGAAGCTCCATTTTCGAAACTGTTTTGGGGGATTGCTACTTGGTATGTGACTCCTCCATTGCTCCAATTAGTTTTTGCTTTAGTGGTTTATATTTTGAATAAGTAGCTACTCTTGGTGCTGCTGTAGATGAGCTTGCATGTTGAATTCTTAGATTTCTAAGTAGTTTGAATGCTCAATATAGCCTCTATGCCTCCTTATGAGTAGTTGCTATCAATCTTGTGAAGTTTTGTTAATAAAAATTTTGTGGACTAAAATTTTCAGAATTTTGTTCATAGGAATAAGATGAGTTTCTTTAGGAAGTTTGCCTCCAAGAAAAGCTCTAAGGGAGTCATTGGGGAATCATCGGACAATGACCTTCATACTTGGAGAAGGGCGGAGGTGCGGCCGTGCGAATGGCCGCATAACCCCTTCATGGATGGAGCCGGGATCCGTCAAGAGTTCGCACAATTTGCTGCTAATGCTGGGCTCACCGACTTCATCGCATCTGAGTGTGAACAATACCATCTCCTTACAAATTCCTTTGTGCAAAATTTCCATTTTCTGAGTAGGAATAACCCCCCTGAGGTGCAGTTTAATTTATATGCTGAAACCCATCAGATGCCACTCGCTGATTTTTGCGATGTATGCTTGATCCCTTTTGATGGGGAAATAAGAGAGCCTAGGCCTGCAGAGTTTGAGGACTCTTATCGCACTCTGTCAGTGGGAGATGAGAGAGGCGTGTCGAGTGTTACTGCTACTAGTTTGCAGTTTCCTTCTGTGCATTATTTTGCTCTATTCATCGCTAAGTGTTTAGTTGCTAGAGAAAAGGTTGGTGCACTCAGTGCTCCCGACTTTGCTATCTTACGCCGTGCACTATACGGCGATAACACCTTTAGCCTCGGGGCTATTATTGCACGTCGTCTGCACCTTAACAGAACCAAGGGCAAAATTCATGGCGGTATTTATGTTACTCGTTTAGCGAGTCACTTTAATGTTCAGATCCGCTAACATGATTATCGTTTACCCAAGGTTTATTTAGATCACCAGGCGATGGAGGATCACCAGTTTACTGATATTGATAACTCTATTCATAATATTCCCTACAACCTGGTTTTCAGTGTGGATACCCATGATATTATTCTATTGCCTACACCTGCTTTGTTTGATTCTATTGCCAGGGTGGATACAGGATCATGCCTGAGGACATTATTGCCTACCGGAACGCCCAGGCAGTGGCTGCGGAGGAACCTCAGGAGTGGGACGCTCAGGTGCCCGCACCCCAGCACTTCAACGTGGGACCTGATGGCTACTACGAGTGGTGATTACGAAGCTAGGCCAAAAGGCTAAGCTTGGGGGAGTACGTATTTCCACCGACATTACATTCATGTTCACACATTTCACCCCGGTTGTTGGTGTTCACACTTTTTCATTGTATTATCCATGCTAGATTTATTTTCTCGCTTTCTTCTTGTGTGTTTGAAAAACTTTGAAAAAAATCAAAAAAATGTTTCTTGTTTCTTTTCGGTTTTTCTTTCTAGTTTAGTTAGTTGTAGTATTAAAAAGAAAACCCAAAAAGATTTCCTTGTTCTTGTTTTGCTTGTTGGGAGCTCTCCCGTGTAAATAGTTTTTCTCGTTTTTGTTTTTCTCTTTAATTTGCTTTCTTCAAGAAACACTAAAAACCCCAAAAATATTTTAGTGTGTTTCTCTGAAATTATTTTCCTTTTATTGAGTCATGTCAAGGAGAAGACCATGATGAAAATGTCGAGTGGCTCTCATATGCATTGATATTGATCTAACAAAGAGCCCATATTACCTTGTCTTCTCCTTTTTGAATAAAATGTTTGCAAATTCTAGCTTAGTCCACGGCACTCTTGCACTATTATTATTTTCATATCATTCGGTCATGCAAGTGAAAGGCAATAATGATGATATTTGATGAACTGGCTGTGGCAGAGAGAAACGGGTATGAACTCAACTTGTTCTATTTTTGTAAATATGTTTAACCTAGTATCCATGATTCAGCCTATTATGATCAAACATGTTTGCAATGACAATTGGAGATTATAGTTTCTCATGCCATGCTTAAGTAGCTAGGAGTGGATACTGATTTATCTTAGATTTCAACATGCATTAAAATGATTGTGATGTGGTATGATGATATGGTATCCTCCTCTGAATGTTTCAAGTGGCTTGACTTGGCACATGTTCATGCACATAGTTGAATCAAAACCAACATAGCCTCTATGATATTTAAGTTCATGGTGTTCATATCCTACTCATGCTAGTATCCAATGTTACTTATGCATAATACATATTCATGACCGTTTTCGCTCTCTAGCTGGCCGCTTCTCAACCTATCTGCTAGACTTCGCCTGTACTTAGCGGGAATACTGCTTGTGCATCAAAATCCTAAAACCCAAGTTATCCCAGATGAGTCCACCATATCTACCTATATGCGGTATTACCCTGCCATTCTAAGTAAATTTGCATGTGCCACCTCTAAAAACTTCAAATAAACATCCGTTTTTGTGTGCTTGGATTGTTCATAGAGCGACAGGGGGTAGTCAGTATCTTCCATGCTAAGCGGGTTATTCTCATGATGAGTGCTTATTCACTCGTCCTTGCACGAGAGGGGCGGTAATAGGGATTCCCAGTCCCGAAATCAAAAATTGCAAACAATTAAACAAAACTCCCCCATGAAATGATGTTGGTATGGACGGTACCCATGGATTCGGCTAGCCATGGAGTGTGTTTGTTGGTGGAGGGGGGCAAACCTTTATTTTTATCGCTTGGGAACCGCCACTAATGTGTTTAGCATGGAAGATATTGATAACTTTTGGTCGTGACGTGAACAAGAAGGGTGCATTTCTCAAAATTTCATTTATCTCTGTTTTAAAAATCTGAGCTCTGGCACCGCTGCGAATCACTGCTTCCCTCTGCGAAGGGACTATCTATTTAATTTTATGTTGTGTCATCACCTTCTCAAATAAGCGCCAGATCTGAGAGCACTATTGTCAGCCTCATGCATTGTGTATAGCTAATGTTGGCTGACTGGATCTTTTCTACCATGAATTACAATGTTTAGTCGCTGCTTGAACTTTGGAGGTGCTCTGCATTTATGTTTTGCGGTCTCAGAAAGGGCTAGCGAGGTACCACTGTTGTCATATTATATCATGATTATTTTGACAAAGTGTTGTCATTTGAGATATTTTATTATTGCTCGCTAGTTGCTTATGCCATTGATATGAGTTAATATAATTTTTAAGATTTATTGTTGACATGGTTAGTTATAATCTTTGCTAAAAACCTGGGTGCTACTTAAGCTTATTTATGTAAACAAGAACAAAAGAGTTCGTAAAAGTTTTTCTTTTTCACTTTCAGTTTATCAACTGAATTGCTTGAGGACAAGCAAAGGTTTAAGCTTGGGGGAGTTGATACGTCTCCGTCGTATATACTTTTCCTAACGCTTTTGCTCTTGTTTTGGACTCTAATTTGCATGATTTGAATGAAACTAACCCGAACTGATGTTGTTTTCAGCAGAACTACCATGGTGTTATTTTTGTGCAGAAATAAAAGTTCTCGGAATGGAACAAAACTTTTTGGAGAATTTTTGTGGAATAAAAGAATAATACTGGAGCCAACAACCACCGGAGGGGGGGCCCTGGGTGAGCACAACCCACCAGGGCGCCCCCCCCCTCCAGGCGCGCCCAGGTGGGTTGTGCCCACCTGGTGGCCCCGCAGACCCTGACTCCGACGCTATAAAATCCTATTTTTGGAGGAAAAAATCAGGGAGAAAGAATTATCGCGTTTCACGATACGGAGCCGCCGCCACCTCTTGTTCTTCGTCGGGAGGCCAGATCTGGAGCCCGTTTGGGGCACCGGAGAGGGGGATCTTCGGTCTTCGTCATCACCAACCCTTCTCCATCGCCAATTCCATGATGCTCCCCACCGGGAGTGAGTAATTCCTTCGTAGGCTCGCTGGTCGGTGAGGAGTTGGATGAGATTCATCATATAATTGAGTTAGTTTTGTTAGGGCTTGATCCCTAGTATCCATTATGTTCTGAGATTAATGTTGTTATGACTTTGCCATGCTTAATGCTTGTCACTTTGGGCCCGGGTGCCATGATTTCAGATCTGAACCGTTTATGTTATCACCATTATATCTATGTTCTAGATCCGATCTTGCAAGTCATATTCACCTATTACGTGTTATGATCCGTAAACCCCAGTGTAACAGTAATTGGGATACTTTCCGGTGATGACCGTAGTTTGAGGAGTTCATGTATTCACTGTGTGTTAATGCTTTGTTCCGGTTCTCTATTAAAAGGAGGCCTTAATATCCCTTAGTTTCCTAATGGACCCCGCTGCCACGGGAGGGTAGGACAAAAGATGTCATGTAAGTTCTTTCCATAAGCACGTATGACTATTTACGGAATACATGCCTACATTATATTTATGAACTGGAGCTAGTTTTGTATCGCCCTAGGTTATGACTGTTATATGATGAATATCATCCAACGAATTCACGGATCCAATGCCTACGAATTTACCACATATTGTTCTTGCTAAGTTACTACTGCTGCTATTACTGTTACACTTGCTACAAAAATCATTGCTATTATTGTTACCATTACTGCTACTATCACCAATGCTATCAAAACTATCATATTAATGTGCTACTGATCATATTGCTGCAGATAACTAATCTCCAGGTGTGGTTGAATTGACAACTCAGCTGCTAATACTTACAAGTATTCTTTGGCTCCCCTTGTGTCGAATCTATAAATTTGGGTTGAATACTTTACCCTTGAAAACTGTTGTGATCCCCTATACCTGTGGGTTATCAACTTCCAGTGCATGCAATCAATGGATCCAAGCATACCTCGAAACCCAAAGGCTTTGTTCATCTTCAAAAGCATCGCCTTGTCTTCAGCATTGGGTGCTCTCAAATACTCTGCCCTGAACACTTCAACCACCGCCTTTGCAAATTTCTCGACATGAAAGATTGAAGTGCTCTCTCCCATTGGTAAGTTATCATCAACGAAATCTGCTGAAACACCATATGCCATCATGCGCAATGCGGAAGTCACCTTCCGGATGGTGCTATGTCCAAGATTTCCGGTGCAATTCCTCCTCTGCTCGAATGATTGATCATGTTTCTTCACATGGTTGGCAATGTGAAGGAACAAATCCAGAGACATCGTAAAACGGTCGTGAAAGTATCGCTCTCGATACACTGGAGATGAACCAAAATAGTTGTGCATCAATCTGTTGCTTATCCCTCCGAATCAACTCATGCCGACAAGGGAACCACCATGCTTCAGCCTCTTGTTCTTGTGCGGTCATGTCATATTCCTCTTCGGACGAGAACCATCCCGCGGAGAGGATTCAAATGAACTCATCTACATACAGTAATTTCCACTACAATCTACTCATTTGACCACAACAAGAAAGAGAGAAGCAAACAAAATTTATCTTCGAGGCAATTCTTCGAATACGAGTGCGAGGAGGAGGAATTCAGACGGTTGCACACTGGAGCTGAGGTGGTTGCCGCGCCGGGTCGAAATGGCCTCGTAGAAGTCAGGGAGGGCGAGCTTGCGGACAAAAACAGTGATGTCGCGCTGTTGACGTTGGCCAATGCAGCACAGCTGCCCCGCTCGTTTGCGGTGGTAGCGGCCGTCCGACAGCCACTAGCCCGCGTCTACGACAAGTTGTGGGGCCGCAGCCGGCCGCATTCTGCCCTTATCCGACACAGTGGCGGATCCCAAATGGGCACGCTAGCGGGGCTGACGCGGCCGTCCGGAGCGGCAAGGTGGAGCGGGTTAGTCGCAGGCGGGCGGAACAGCGGTGGTGGCGTTGGTGGCCGAAATCGAGCCGACGGCTGTTGGGCAGAGGTAGGGCGCGGCGGGATGAATGTTCAGCGTGGCAGTTGAGTGTTTGCAGACAACGTTTTTTGTTTTGCGGCAGTGTGCGCGTGCTGCAAAATTACAACACTAGAGTCTGTTTTTTCTTCTGGGCTGCCTCAAAATGGGACCCAAAAAAAGAGAGAAAGACAATTGTTGGACAGATATTGGCTTTTTATTTTCTAGGTTTATGATTGTTTCTCGGCACCATTGTACCGTGTGGTTATTTTTACGTGTGTTGTGGTGCTGTGCTGTACTGGTGACTATATAAAGGCTTCACTAATTTAAGCTGGGCGGTAGCCTTTTTCCAAAGAACTTTTTTTTTTGGACGGGCCACTCTCTCCGGTCTAAACGTGTCACTGTTCAGTCAATCTCTCCGGTCGCCTCCATTATTGTCCGTCCTCACATGGCGCCACACCAATTTCAACTAACCCCATCCGCCCGTGGCCTTCAAGGAACTTGAGCGACAGTTCTTCAATCCCCATCAGATCCGTGGCCTCCAAGGCGTTCTTCCTGAAAGTGGATCCTACGAAAGAGAAAGGGAACAAAGAAACAGAAAAATGTACATTTCCGTATGTGTGTGGCTGAGAGCATCCCATTTTAAGGGAGATTAGAATCTCTAGAGATGTGCGCGCGCTTATAAAACGCCGCTCGGTCTAAATCAACTTGCACTGCTCACTCCACACTCCAAAAGGAGCACAGAAACACTCGCCAAAAAAGGAGCGCGGAAAGAGACCCGTAAGAACTAGCCAGCTATAATGGTGCTCCAAGCAGCAGCAACATCCCTGGTGGCTTCTCTGCGATCACCATGGAGCGTGCTCTGCGGTGCCGCCGCCCTGGCGGCGGAGAGCTACTGGCTGAGGCCCCGGCGGCTCGGCCGGGCGCTCCGGGCGCAGGGTCTCGGCGGCACGGCATACCGCTTCCCCGCCGGGGACTCGGCCGAGAACGCCCGGCAGAGCCTGGAGGCGCTGTCCAATCCCATGCCGCCGTCGTGCCACGACGTCGTTCCCCGCGTGATGCCGCACCTCCACAACACTGTCAAGGAACACGGTACGCGCACGAATCATGCATGGATGCACTGGCCCATACGACTCATGGCTGCTGGCACTGAACGCTGAATTGAACTGCACCCCGTAGGTGAAGTGTGCGTCACCTGGGACGGCCCGGACCCCAAGGTTGTCATCGCAAAGCCAGAGCTACTGACCGAGATCCTGTCCAGCAACTCTGGCCACTTCGAGAAACTCAGGACCAATCTTGGAGACCTGGTATGCCGCGGGGTCGGGACCTACGACGGCGAGAAATGGGCGCGGCACAGGCGGATTCTCAACCCTGCTTTCCATCTCGAAAAGCTCAAGGTACTGTAGTACATGCCACTAATGTACATATGTGTGTGCGTGCGCACGCTCTAACTTAACTGATGAAGCCATTTTTCAGGCCATGTTCCCGGCTTTCTCCACGTGCTGCGCAGAGCTGGTGGACAGATGGGAGAGTAAGCTACTAGCTGCAGGTTCTGAGGGGTCGGTCGAACTCGACGTCTCCCAGGAGTTCCCGGTCCTCACCGGAGACGTGATCACGCGCACATCGTTCGGAAGCAGCTTCACCGAAGGACGAAGGATCTTCGAGCTTCAAGTAGACCAGGCAAATAGACTTATGAAGCTCCTCCAGTATTTGTACATCCCAGGCTTCTTGTAAGCACACTAATCTCGCAACTATCTTTCTAGTTTTTATTAGTCAACTTATTGCACATCTTCCTCTTTGATGCTACATGTTATTAGTTCCTATTAATAATGCGATGGAGTGTGTACTCCTCTTAATTTGCAGGTCCTTTCCTACTGAAAACAACAGGAAGATGTGGGAGAACAAGCGGGAGATAGAGGGGCTCGTAAGAGGGGTCGTAGAGAAGAGAGAGCGTGCCATGGACAAGGACGGGGCTATTGGCAACGACATGCTTGGCCTGATGCTGCAGTCCAACAGGTCATCCAATTCCGACTTGAGGATGAGCACTCAGGACGTCATCGAGGAGTGCAAGCTCTTCTACTTCGCGGGAATGGAGTCCACGCAGCAGCTACTCACATGGACAGTCGTCATGCTAGGCATGTACCCCGAGTGGCAGGACCGGGCGAGGGAGGAGGTTCTGGGCGTCTTCGGCAGGGACGGCAAGCCCGGCTTCGACGGCCTAAATCGACTGAAAACGGCAAGTGCATCGTTGAAAGTTTGCCCTCAAATCAAACATTCGATTGCTCTCGTTGCTACTAACTAACTAGGATGATTTCGGTTTAATTTTCCTACATATATATCCAGATGACGATGATACAGTACGAGGTGCTCCGGCTGTACACGCCGGTGGTCACCATGAACCGGAAAATAAACAAAGAGATGCAGATCGGGGGCGTCACCTACCCTGCCGGGACAGTCCTCGAGCTGCCCTTCCTCATGGTTCACCACAACCCGGACGTGTGGGGGGAAGACGTGTCCGAGTTCAAGCCGCAGAGGTTCGCGGAGGGGATCTCCAAGGCGACCAAGAATGGCCAGGTGGGCTTCTTCCCGTTCGGCTGGGGGCCGAGGATCTACATCGGCAATAACTTCGCCATGCTCGAGGCCAAGATGGCGGTGAGCATGATCCTTCAGCGTTTCGAGTTCCGGCTCTCGCCTTCTTACACCCATGCGCCCTGCACCGTGATAACGCTGCATCCTCAGCATGGCGCGCAAATTATATTCAAGAGTCTCTGATAGGCCAGTCCGGCCGGCATCTTAGCATGTCCTTACTTGAAACTCCAAATAAAAAGATATGTGCCTGTTGTGGGGTGAAAGCTACAGCGCAGACTCATAGGGCAATGTTAGGTTTGACCCACTGTAGAGTTCGTCGGTGCATGTCACCTTTGCATCTTCCAATCTAATATGCTACTTGCTACACAATCAATTTTTTTTTTGACGAAAATGCTGAGAGCAGCTTTTCATTGATATTTGGGGGGGTTTAGGGGAGTTTGTTACAAGGGATGTACAAGTCCAACACATGCACCGTTGGACAAGCCCTACACCAGTACAAGTACATACACGAGCGCATGCCCTTAGTCAGGCTCCCTGGGTCTATTCAGCAAGGAGCTCGCGTTGCTACACAATCAATGAATATCAACCATAAGTCCTCCATCCTTGTGAAACTGCATTTTGGCATGAAACTCCTTCAAATGAGTATGATCATAAATCACAACAAAGCATAGATTGAGACCAACACAGCTTAGCAAAAAAGACGGATTATATATCATATTTACAACTCAAATATGGCAAGATTTTAAGCAATATTAGAAGGCTGGTTGAGGGTGAGTTGTCTAGGTGGGCAGATGTGAGTAGTTAGCTAGCTCTGTAGGGTGGAGGTGGATCTGTTCGTTTGCATGTAACTTGTGTAACAACTTTGTGGACGGGTGTCTTCCCCGATCCTTCTATATACTATGATACGCACACTCGTGCGTATTCGAGAAAAAAAAAAGACTGGTTGAGGTGAATGTCACCTACCAATTGACTGAACTTCTCTATCCAAGCAGATATCACATCAAAGGAGACACAACCGCTATGGTCAAACTATTACCCAGCATACCTGCAAAATGAGGATCTCGTAAGCAAAGTGTCATTCAATTAACAGATAATAATCATAAAACCAATAACTTATTCTTTCATGTTAGCTTCCTAAAGTCGGGCTAGGTTCGAGCCTTCTCTCGGGCTCGGCCTTCGCCTTTTCTCTAAAACGTTAGCTTCCTGAATTCACACACACAGAGAAGATGGCAACTAAAAACAAAACAAGGCTATGAGCAGGTGTTTACTTCTCGAGTGGTGAAAAAACGTAGACCCAACTCATTTTTGTGAAGAAATTCAAATGTTATCTTTTAGACCTGGTTTAAGGCTCTAATTTGAAGAACATTACCAAAAAAAAGTAATCATGAGTATTAAGAGGTAACGCCAAAGGGTGAGAGATGTAACAGGTTGACTACATGAACTAAAGATAGAGAATAGTCTGTACATAAACGAAAATTGCCTTTGGAGCTCGGCCTCCATGGAGGCCTCTAAATTCAAATTTCATCGAAATTAATATTTTTACATTTCAAAAAATTCTGAAAAAAAATTACAGATATACATGAAAGCATAACACACGTGTGTGTAAATTTTCAGGGCAAAATACGTTGAAATGAGGGCTGTGCAAAAAAGACAAATCTGGAGCTTTTTAACACATGATACTATTCATCCTCCCAGGCCATGAATTTGTCTTTTTTGTACAGGTCACATTTCAACGTATTTCATTCTGAAATTTTACACATATACACATAACATCCTTGTTTACTTGTACAATTTTTTTCAGATTTTTTTGAAACCAAAAAGTTTGAATTTTGATTCTTTTGAAAAAAAAGGCCTCCATGGAGGCCGGGAGCCAAACGTCCATTCTCGTACATAAGAGCCTACTTTGGATGTAGCCCGCAGGGAGCATGTGCCCCTCACATAGCGATAATAACTTGCAGTTAAACAGCAACACCGTTTTGATTCAGGGTATACAAAGTCTTGCAGTGGAGTAGGTAACCACGTAAACAAACCATTTTCGTTAGGCCATTTTGATGTAGACCTGATGATCAAACAAACACATGTCTTTTCTCAAAAAAGACCAACACGAGTCAGATTATCATTGTTTACGCGATAATGATGTTCCTATTGCAGAAAGTAGGCCCGCCTGTTATTGTTTGTAATGTGGTTTCATAGCAATAATGCTATGTTTGCGGACAGAACACTATGGAAACGAGCTACAAAATGATGAAGCTATGAGAAATTTTCTGCGAAAATGCTACACCTACGAGGGGCACAGCTACCCCCTCCCCCACCCAATTCCACTCAGGCCCTACCTGGATATTCGGAGGGGCACATACCTGCCCAGACCTGCTCGACCGTCGGATTGCCTCGCGATCCGCAAAGTGCTTGGATCCAGCACGAGGACAAAGCAAATTCTAAGTTTTAATCTTTGAAACTTATAATTTTGCATCTAGAACTTACGATTGGGGATAATTAATGCTTACGTAATGGGTAGCAAGATTAGTGGAGACATGGGAGTTTCTGTACGTGAAAACCAGTAGGTGATACAGGATTTGGTGGAAGGTCTCAGTTGTGTGATGAAAGAGAAATGGAATATATCAGACGTCTGGCACAAAATGTTTCCTTGATTCTTTGCTGATACCAAAGTTGACATGAAAAGTAGGTGAACTTACTGATGGTTACAGTTTTTTGTTGCATCAGCTCAATTAATCTGTTTCCATTATTTAATTTTAATTTTGTCCCACTATTTTGGTTTGAGAAATGGTGGTGTCCGAATGAGTGTTGAGGATAATTTATGCCAACTAGATCTGTCTATCTATGTAGTTCTAAGTGCACAACCGCCGGCCATTGCGCAAAGTCATTTTACTCGTTAACGTTACCTACCGGTAACATGTTAATCCTCCATCCAGACAACAAGATGCGTGCGATTGCTAGCTATTTCTTCACATTTTTCTGCTATACAAAAATTATAGCTAATGAAATACAACTTTTTTGGCCCCATTAGGGCATGTACAATGCATAGCCTCAGGGCGATGCCCCATATGTCATGTAGGATCGGATGTCAGGAAAAGTAGGTTCAGATGATGCCACATACGTCATGTAGGATCGAATGTCAGGAAAAGTATGTTCGGATGAAGCAGCCGGATCCTCTGCAGGAGGCGGATGCTTGGGGAGAAAAAATGTGGTCCGATGCATAAAGCTGAAAAAATTAAAGTGAAGAGTAGGGATGCATGTGTAGTGAGAGTCTACTTTTTATTATTTGATGAGGCCCACTAGTAATAGCTTGCATTGGGGAGAAAAAATCAATATAGATGCCTCAAGCTATTTTTTATCATGAGGCAGGGCATGTACATGGTGGCATATAAATACAGATGCCTCATGACAAAAAGTAGTTTGAGGCATCTACATTTATTTTTCCTACCCAATGCAAGCTATTACTAGTGGGGCTCATTAAAAAATAGAAAATAAAGACTCTAATACACATGCATCTCTACTTTTCACTCCAACCTTTTCAGCTTTTGACACGGGACCATATTTTTTCTCTCCAAGCACCCGCCTCCTGCAGAGAATCCCGCTTCTCTATCCGAACCTACTTTATCTGTTATCCGATCCTACATGGTATGTGAGACATCACCCTGGGGCTATGCATTGTACATGCCCTTATTGTCCTTCACATGGCATGCATGGCAAGAATGGCAGAAAGTTGACAGCCCACACTCTCTTATCTCACACAATAAACCCAACCTTTTATTACACATTTGCTAAATTAAACATTCATATCTTTTAAACCATAAGTTCATATTTAAAATAATTTATATATTTGAACTCCTGGCGCCAAGACCTTTAGAACTAGACCGATCTTTGATACATTTCAAACACATTTAAATTTCAACGTTTCACATTTCGTATGTGAAATAAACACATTTCACTTGAAAAATGTGAAATAAACCTTTTTCAATAGAAAAAAGCAGAACCAACCTATTTCACTAGAAACCTATTTAACCTAAATATAAAACTGAAATGTCAACATGTGAACTGTTTATTTGAAAATGTGAAACAATTTATTTCAAAAGAGTGAAATAGATTATTTGAGAAATGTGCAATTGAAATAGACCAATATTGGTTACATTTCAAACACGTATAATTTTCAGTGTTTCACATTCCATATGTTGAACAAACCCTTTTCACCAGAAAAATTGTGAAACAAACCTACTCCCTCCATCGCAAATAAATTTTTCAACTTTGTACTAAAGTTAAGACACTTATTTTGGGACGGAGGGAGTATTTCACTATAAATATGTGAAACAAACCCATTTTACTATAAATCTATTTAACCCAAATATATTTCAGATACATGAAACAAACCTTTTCCACACACACTAGAAATGTGCAATTGAAATAGATGTGATATTTGCAAAACAAGCCAGTGAAAATAGAATGTAGGTTCTGTATTGTGAAATAGTAATTAAAAAATGAAATTGTAATGTAACTTTTGTGAAACTGATTATTTAGAAATGTGTAGCAGTTTATTTCAAAATAGTGAAATTTGTTATATATATATTCAAACAATCAGTCTCACAATCGTATATTACAATTTCACACTGTTGAAAAAAACTATTTCACGTTCCAAATAATCAGTTTCACAATCATGTATTACAATTCATTTTCTGTAGTTATTATTTCACAATTCTGAAATATGTTACTGACTTATCTCACAAATATCACATCTATTTCAATTGACTTTTGTAAAATTACATATCTCACACTTTTTTAAATTGAATATTTCACATTTCTAAAAAACAGTTTCAAAATCATACATTACAGATTCACTCCTTGTAGTTATTTTTCACAATTCTGAAATATGTTATTGGCTTTTTTCACAAAAATCACGTCAATTTCAAATAATCAATTGTGAAATTGCATATTTTCACATTTGTGAAATTGCATATTTTCACACACTTTGAAATAAACTGTTACTCATTTTCAAATAATCAATTTCACAAGTTATCATTTCAGTTTTATATTTGGATTAAAATATCTTTCTAGTGAAATAGGTTGTTTCACGTTTTCTGTTGAAAAAGTTTTATTTCACATTTTCCAAGAAACGTTGAAATTTAAATGTATTTGAAATGTATCCAAGATCGGTCTAGTTCTAAAGGTCTTGGCGCCGGTGGTTCAAATATATAACTTATTTCAAATAGGAACTTATGATTTAAAAGATATGAATGTTTTTAACTGGGTAAGATTGAAAGTGCGTTATATCGACTAGAAGGGGGTGAATAGGCGATTTTTACAAATTCGTCACTTGAAGAAATACTACTTGAGGAATTTGCTAAGTGACGAAATACAAGCAGCGGATAAAGTACTCAGGTGCAAGCATAACATGGCAGTAACACAGTCATCATGATGATATGAAACAAGCACAGAGCAAGAGTAGCATGTAAACAGGATAAGCAGGCAGAAGACAAGATGACTGAAGAATTTGGGTTGAGGAAATTGAGAAAGTCTTCAGTCAAAGTCTTCAAACAGTAACGATCAAGTTCAACAACAAGTAAGCGAGGAAATAAAAGGGTTGAGGAAATAGAACCAGTAGCTTGGTGAAGACAGTGATTTGGTAGACCAGTTTCAACTACTGTGACAGTTGTACGTCTGGTTGGAGCGGCTTGGTATTTAAACCAAAGGACACACAGTCCCAGGACACACAGTCCTTACCGTATTCTCCTTGAGCTAAGGTCACACAGACCTTGCCCAATCACTCGTGGTAAGTCTTCAGGTGACTTCCAAACCTTCACAGACTTGGTCACTCGGCGATCCACAATTCCTCTTGGATGCTCTAGACTATGACGCCTAACCGTCTGGAAGATGCACAGTCTTCAAAGGTCACAAGCATCGGTTCCACACAGGAACAATCTCTTCAGTGATGCTCAATCACTTTGGGTTTTAGGTGTTGGGGTTTTCCTCACTGATGATTTTCTCTCAAAGTCCTCGGAGGATGCGATGCTCTAAATGACAAGTGTCAGTTTCTCTCGGAGCAGCCAACCAGCTAGTGGTTGAAGGGGGCGGCTATTTATAGCCGGGGAGTAGCCTGACATGATAAGACATAAATGCCCTTCAATGATATGACCGTTAGGTGGATAAGATATTTGGGACAGCTGGCGCGTAGCACAGCAACGGTCGGAAATTTCAGCTCTCAAATTCCTCAGGGCTATCATGTTCCTCACTTGTAGGCAATCCGCACTGGCGAATTCCTAACTCCTCAGTCAGAACAAATTCCTCAGAGACCAGAAGATCTTCGTCTCTGTCACTAAAGAAATTGACTGAACTGTATGAGATTTCCAATGGCTTCACTCGAAGGATTGGGTATGTGTAGGCTTTGAGATGAGCATCACTTGGAAACTTGTCCTTAGTTTTACCTCGACCCCCTTTAACAGTACGGTGTTTCCTATGACTCAAGAAAGAGAAAATGAAACTACAAAAACAAAAGTCTTCACGCTTCATAGTCCTCGCATTAATATCAATATCTTCAAGGTCACATCAGTTTCCTCATTTTCAAAATCTTCAAGAAAACCAAAGTCTTCAAATGAAGACATTCATTTTTAGGGGTCGACTTTCTTCGGAAATATAAAACTCCTCAGTGACTTATAGAACCTATGCACACTCACAAACACATTAGTCCCTTAACCTATAAGTCTTCAATACACCAAAATCACTAAGGGGCACTAGATGCACTTACAATCTCCCCCTTTTTTGGTGATTGATGACAAATAGGTTAAGTTTTCAACGGGGATAAACATATGAAGTGTAAATACTGATATTGAGGAATTTGATTGCAAGATATAGAGGAACTCCCCCTGAAGATGTGCATATTTGAGGAATTTGCTTTGGATTGCAAATGCACATTGAAGAATAAAATCATGGAGATCTCCCCCTATATCTTGTAATCCATACACGCATTTAACATATAATATGAAGAATTTGAAATGCATGATGGAAAATGGTGTCTGGCAAAATTCAGCATGCGTGCATTAAGGTACTTGAGGAAATAAGCATGCAGAAAGCAGTTCAAAAGTATCAGACCACCATCGGACTTAAGTTTACAACTCAACCAACAAACACTTCAGAAGAGCAAGAGTTGTAACTTAACGAAAAAAACAGCCCATATATAAGAACCGCTTGAAGACTAACTCAAATTTCTCCCCCTTTGTCATCAAATGACCAAAAGGGATGAAACTTGAGGACTAACGCCCCTGAAGAATATCATCATGAGGTCGATGGAGGAGCGCCAGCGTTGTCGGCGTCGTTGGTCAGTGTAGGGCCTGCTGCAGTGTCGTTGAGATGCTCAGCTTCATCCGTCTCACGCGATGAAGAATATGAACTGGTGACTAGCTGAGGAACTTTGACCTTCTTGAATTTCTTCGAAGGAGGATGAGACCAGTCAAAGTCCTGTTGAAATTCCATCTGCTTGAGGTCTTCAGCACTGTAGAGATGAGAAAGTATGGCCCAAGTGCGATCAAAGATTTCATGCACATAATAGTGATTCTTCTTCACAGTGTTCTGCGTGACGGTCATGTTCTGAAGAATTGAGCCAAATTGACGCTTGACCCACTTGTGATTTCGATCAACCTTCTCATGAAGACTTAGAAGAAGCTCACGATCAGTCATCACTCGTGGGGCAGTGGCTTGAGGATTTTGCTCATGGGCTCTGGTAGCAGAATCTTGAGTAGCAGAGTCATCATTGGTGGAGTAAGATGCAGCCTTACGAAATTGACCATCCAATGGACGAATGCCTTCATCAATAACAACAGTTTTGCCTTTTTCATCAACTGAAGAAATGGTCCTTTTGAGGACTTCAATAGGAGGCAAAAAGCTGAGATGATTCTGAAAATCTACCTTGTAGTGAATTGAAGACCTGGTTCTGATGAATTTCATTATCCAAGGAGCATAGGACTTCAACGGCAACAGTGCAACATTAGCCAAAGTCCTCATGAAGAAATCATGATAGTTAATGGGAATCCCATGAATGAGGTTGAATAGCAGATTCTTCATGATGCCAACAACGTCTTCTTCTTCAGAGTTGTGGCCTTTGATCGGACTGAGGGTTTTGGTCAAGATGCGGTATATTGTTCTTGGCACATACAACAAATCCTTCACTAGGAAGGTGGTTCTTGGAGCTTGGCCTAGCCGCAAAGGTTTCATCAGCACTTGCATGAGATGATTTGGAAGTTCAGGTTCTTCATAGATTAGCCTTGCGCCTTCAGCGGAAGGACTGACTGGGATGGCTTGAATCAATTCAGAGGCCAGAGCTTTATAGTGATTGTTTTCAGTCATCCAGTCTAGCACCCATGAATTGACATATGTGACATTGCCGGTGAGATGCAGGGTTGCATAGAACTGAAGAATTAGCTCTTCATTCCAGTCACATATATCAGCACACAAACTTAAGAGCCTAGCTTCATGAAGAACATTGAGAACTGGTTGAAAGCATGGGATGGACTCCATATCCACATGAGAAATTTGACGGTGCTGAAATACCTTGTCCTTATCAAACAGAACAGATGCATAGAAGTTCATCTGGCTAGCAGTCCAAAACCTCTTGCGCCTTAGCCTTGCTGAGTCATATGGATTTGCATCAGTGAAAAATGATGCTCAGCGAAGAAATCGTCAGCCTTGAATTTTGGCCTCTTTGTATGAGGACCTTGAGGCTTGGGCTGAAGATTTGCAGTAGTAGGCCTCACAGCCTCTTGAGTCACAACTTTTGGTGCTACTGACTGAGGAATTGAAGCTTCATGATCTTCAGCAGCAGTCTGATTCTCTATTTCTTCAGCTGTTGCAACTGGAATTTCTTCAAGTATGGACAGGAGAGAAGTTGGACGTCCTTCAGACCCTGTTAATATTTCTTCAGTCTGCACAGGGGACTGAGGAATTTGATGTAGAGGTGTGGCAATTGGAGAGTTGGGGTGAAGATTTTCCCAATAATCATCATTCAGCACAGGGGTTGTAGAACCAATGTCCACATCTTCTTAAATTTCTTCAATGCCCGCCTCTTCAGCAGTGAACTGAGGCATAGGCGATGATACCAATGGGGTGGAAGAGATTTCTTCCACCTCAATTTCTTCATCCAACTGCTCTGAAGAAGCAGCAGAAGGATTTTCTTCATCAGTGTCATCTGGAATGACATATTCTTCACCAAATGGAATGAGCTCCTTTGATGGCACTATACAAATTTGAACAGCATCAATTGGATCTGTGAAAGAGCTCGTCAAAGTCCTCACTTTCTTTGGAGTTGAGGACTCTACAGAGGTTGATGCTTTCCTCTTCCTTGCGGCTTCCTTCTCCGTAGCCTTCGTTTTCTTCACTTCTGATGCAGAAGGAAGTGTGATGTTCTTCACCTTTGAAGGTTTTGTAGAATGAGCAGATGAAGTTGGTGCATTTTCTTCAGGCACGACTGATGCAGTCACCCTGGCATTCTCAGTTTCTTCAGGCGCAGCAATTTCTTCAGCTAGCCTGGGTTGTTCTTCAGGCGCAACATTGGTGGTTGCACTGGCATTGTCTTCAGGAGCAGGAATTTCAGCTGCCCTGGTAGCTTCTTCAGTAGCCTGATTTTCATCAGCTACGCTTGCAGTTTCTTCAGCATGCTGAGCAGATGCTTCAGCCTGAGGAATTTGCTGTTGCGATGGAGCTGCAACATTTAGCTTGAGGTTCTTTGAGAGTTTGACGAATTCGACTTTGGCACCGAGCCAATCTCCATGATATCTGTCAAATTCGTCACTGAGGTCTCTGATCTCCTTCTGAACAGTGACAAGTTCTTCAGGAGCCAATGTAAGAACGTTGTTCCTCAGAAATCGCTCCTTCTTGTATTGGGCCTTCTTGACTTGTCTGGCCTTCGCCTATGAAGGCAGTCAACATATGACTTTGACCAGGAGTCAGGTTAAAGTCAGGGAGTGGTGTGTTGGGATATTTGTGCCATATGTCAATGAAATCGAGGATCTTCTTCGGATCCAGCATAAGAGGCACAGGTGTTGAGGACTTTGTGGTAGCAGCTGAGGATTTTGTGGCAACTGAGGGGATTGGCACTGCCCTTGAAGAAATTGCTTGAGGAATATGCCTTGAGGGCTTAGCTGTTGAGGAACTTGGCCGTGAGGGCATTGAGCTGGAGGATTTCTTCATAGAAGATTTCTTCAGCATAGCCTTCTTTAGTGCAGCTTTACTAGCAGAGGCCTCAGCGGGAGCAGCTTGAGAATCCACATTGAATTTCCTCACTGCTTCTGCAGCAACTTTCTGAAGTTTTGCTTGGCGCTTGGGCCATTCCTTTGGAAATTCCTCACCGCACCTGACGCGGGTGGGATCAGCTGTTTGGCCAGCTGCCAAAGGTGGTCTTGGACATGGAGGGTTTACAGCGAATTTCTTCATGTACTTGGGAGTAACATAGCGGTATTCCCTCCATTCCTTCGCCCATCTCCTCTCAATCCTCTGTATGCGCACTTTGCGCTGATTCTTGTTTTCCTTCCCATGAGTTTCTTCATCTGGTGTGCAATAATCATCATATATATCCTCAGGGATCTCAAAAGTAGTGTTTGTTTCTGGCCTCTTGCCTCCTTTCTGAGGTCTCTTCCCATCTGCCATTTTCCTCACTTGAGGACTTTGAACTTTGGATGTTTCTGAGGAAGTATGCAAATTTTCTTCGAGGAATGCTGCAAATGAGTTAAGTTGATAAGAACCTAGTGATTCAGCATCAGACATTTTATACCTGTGAACAGAGTATAGGTGCGAAGAATTTGGAGAGGTCATATGCGTTCTCAGAAATTTTTCAAAAAGTATCAAGTTTGAGGAATTTGACCATAGATGTCTTGAAGAATTTTACTAAGCATTCTTGAATTAGGTTCCAGAGTTGTATAGATTAGAAAATCCACACAATTGAGGAATCTTGAAGAAAAACATAGCTTAGAGAAACAAATCAAGGAACAGAAGCATTCCGATGTTTAAGGAGTGGAAAGTTGAAGAATAAACACCTTTTGAGGATTTTGTGGAAATCATAAGAATCAAAGTAGGGCAGTAAAATTAGATTTTAATTACCCTTGATGAAGAATACGACAAACTGGGAGTGGAGATGGAGAAGTTCGTCAGTTCAGATCTCCCACGCCCTAACTCGGCGGCGGGAGAAAGCTACGGCGGCAGCGGAGTGAAGATTTCCGTGACCGGCGCGAGTACGACGACGATGAGGTCGAGGCAGTGAAACTCTTCCTCACCGGTGACGATGGAGTATAGCAGCGGCACTAGGTCTGAGAGCTCAAGCGAACAGAGTAGCAGTCGAGCGGAGTAAATAAGGTCGGAGGAGGGTAAGGGGTATTTATAGCCGCAGTGAAAAACTGTTCGCCCAAAGATTTTGGACGAACATGCCCCTGACCCTTGCTATCCTAACGACAAGTGTCACCCACATACAGAGAGGTGGAGATCGTGGGGGATCGTGGGTGAGTAAAATAATCCGTCGTGAGAAGCGGAACGGTTTGAGTGGCAAAAGCCAAAATTTGATATGAAAATTTTAATATTTCGTTCGCAAATTCTTCAGCTGTCAAGGACACAGTGAAGACTTTGAACGGGTTTCAAATAGAACGCACATGAAGAATTTGTGAACAGACTGGGTTGAGTTTAGCACAGAGGGGCAACGGGTCCGATCACATTCACTTAGAGGAAAAATCAACTTGAAGAATGAGCAATAAGTGAATGTTGTTGAGGACATTGAAAAACTCAAATATATATATATATATATATATATATATATATATATATATATATATATATATATATATATATATATTCAATGAAGAACACCATTGAAAAGTTGAAGACTTTGCAATGTGAAGAATTTGAAAATTGAAGAATTTGCAAAATGAAGAGAAACTCAAATTTGAAGATTTTCAACTTTGGTTGGTGGCGTGACCCACCGTATAAGAATGATGATTTCAGACACAGCGTACAATTGTCGTAGGGCTCTGAGAATCAAATTCTTCATTAATTTCTTCACACTTAGAGGGTTAGTCTTCATTGATTGAAGAAAAACGTTACTTCGTATGTTTCATATCTAAGTCATCAATTTTGCATAAGTGTTAGGATGTGTGTCCTTTGATACGTCTCCAACATATCTATAATTTTTTATTGTTCCATGCTATTATATTATCTGTTTTGGATGTTTTATATGCATTAATATGCTATTTTATATTATTTTTAGGACTAACTTATTAACCTAGAGCCCAGTGCCAGTTTCTGTTTTTTCCTTGTTTTTGAGCCTCACAGAAAAGGAATACCAAACGGAGTCCAAACGGAATAAAACTTCACGATAATTTTTCTTGGACCAGAAGACACCCAGGGGACTTGGAGTCCAAGTCAAAAGGGCCACGAGGCGGCGACAAGGGTGGAGGGCGCGCCCTAGGGGGGGCGCCCCCCTACCTTGTGGGCCCCTCGTGACTCCCTTGACCTAGCTTTTCCTCCTATATATTCACATATATTCCAGAACCACCAGAGGCATCCACGAAAACACTTTTTCACCGCCGCAACCTTCTGTTCCCGTGAGATCCCATCTTGGGGCCTTTTCCGGCATCCTGCCGGAGGGGGATTCGATCACGGAGGGCATCTACATCAACAACATTGCCCTTCCGATGAAGCGTGAGTAGTTTACCTCAGACCTACGGGTCCATAGCTAGTAGCTAGATGGCTTCTTCTCTCTCTTTGATTCTCAATACCATGTTCTCCTTGATGTTCTTGGAGATCTATCCGATGTAATCTTCTTTTGCGGTGTGTTTGTCGAGATCCGATGAATTGTGGATTTATGATCAGCTTATCTATGAATATTATTTGAATCTTCTCTGAATTCTTATATGCATGATTTGATATCTTTGTATTTCTCTTCGAATTATCGGTTTGGTTTGGCCAACTAGATTGGTTTTTCTTGCAATGGGAGAAGTGCTTAGCTTTGGGTTCAATCTTGTGGTGTCCTCACGCAGTGACAAAGTAGGGGTAGCGAGGCACGTATTGTATTGTTGCCATCGAGGATAAAAAGATGGGGTTTTCATCATATTGCTTGAGTTTATTCCTCTACATCATGTCATCTTACTTAAGGCGTTACTCCGTTCTTTATGAACTTAATACTCTAGATGCATGCTGGATAGCGGTCGATGTGTGGAGTAATAGTAGTAGATGCAGGTAGGAGTCAGTCTACTTGACACTGGCGTGATGCCTATATTGCATAATCATTGCCTTGGATATCGTCATAACTTTGCGCTTTTCTATCAATTGCTCGACAGTAATTTGTTCACCCACCGTATTATTTGCCTTCATGAGAGAAGCCTCTAGTGAAACCTATGGCCCCCGGGTCTATTTTCCATCATATTACTTTCTGATCTACTATTTTGCAATCTTTTATTTTCAGATCTATATACCAAAAAACCCAAAAATATTTTATCTTTTGTTTATCTATCTCTATCAGATCTCACCTTTGCAATTGACCGTGAAGGGATTGACAACCCCTTTATCGTGTTGGGTGCAAGTGTTTGATTGTTTGTGCAGGTGTTGGTGATTTGTGCGTTCTTCTCCTACTGGATTGATACCTTGGTTCTTAACTGAGGGAAATACTTATCTCTACTGTGTTGCATCACCCTTTCCTCTTCAATGGAAAAAACAACGCAAGCTCAAGAAGTAGCAGGAAGAATTTCTGGCACCGTTGCCGGGGAGATCTACGCCAAGTCCAGACATACCAAGTATCCATCATAAACTCTCATCTCTTGCATTACATTATTTGCCATTTGCCTCTCGTTTTCATCTCCCCCACTTCTAAAATGATTTCAGAAAAACACAAAAATATTTGCCTTCTTTTTCGTTTGCCTTTATGTCTTACTTGGTTTGTTTGCTTGTTCGCTTGGAATAATTGTGTATTTATTGGAAATCAGAAAGCAAAAAGTTTATGGATCCTCATCCACTTGCTAATCTTTTTAAAAGATCCAATTATGATGAACCTATTGCTAGTGAGTTGAGTGCACTAGATTATCTTTATGAAGTTTTGCTTGAAATTCGTGAATCTGAAAATCGTGATGATGTGTTAAAAGAAGAAATTTATGAAGTGATTCACGATAGGTCCTTGAATGAAAAGCATGATTGCAATGATGTTATTATAAATCCTATTAATGTTAATTGTGCTAATAATATGCAAAACCCTAAGCTTGGGGATGCTAATTTTGATATGTCCACCACTTGTTGCAATGATCATGATTGGGGTGATTGTTCTTATGATCTTGAAAATTTATTTAAGCCTCATGATGAATATATTTGCAATAATATTGAAAGTGGGTTTGGAAGAGTGTCAACTCTAGGTAATAATGATCGCACTACCTTGGAGAATGATCAATCTTATGAATTTTTTGATAAAAGTGGGCTTGGAGAGGTCATGACTTTATTTGATGATAATCCCACTATTTTGGAAGAGTGTCAACTTTGCATGCATGTGGATCATGAAGAGAATATTTTATGTGATAGCTATGTTGTTGAATTTGAATATGATCCCACATGTAATTATTATGAGAGAGGGAAATATGGTTGTAGAAATTTTCATGTTACTAAATTACCTCTCGTTATGTTGAGATTGCTATTGTTTCTTTCTTCTTCCTTGCATATGGAAGTTTTTGCTTGCCTTGATGATTTATTTTCCTATAAAATGCCTATGCATAGAAAGTATGTTACACTTAAATGTGTTGGTCACATGTCTTATGATCCTCTCTTTGTGCTTCAATCCTTGTATTTCATGTGAGCATCATTGAAATCTCAAGCCTATCTTAATGGCTATAAAGAAAGAGCTTGTTGGGAGGCAACCCAATTTTATTTATTTATTTTTCTTTTGCTTCTGCTCTTGAATAAATTACATATTATTACCTCTGTATTAATTGTGTTTTGGTGTTTTAATTAGGGTTTGTGCCAAGTAAGACCTTTGGGATGGCTTACGGTGACAGTTGATTTGATCTTGCTGAAAAACAGAAACTTTTGCATCGAATCACAAAATTTTAATAATTCACTGAAGCGTTGGAAATCTCTGAATTTTTTACACAGGATTTACATACGAATATACTCCATTTTCCTAATTTCTCAGAATTTTTTGAGTTATATAAGTATTAGAACAATTCGGATATTCACAGACTGTTCTGTTTTTTGACAGATTCTATTTTCTTTGTGTTGTTTGCTTATTTTGATGAATCTATGGTAGTATCGGGGGGTATGAACCATGGAGAAGTTGGAATACAGTAGATATTACACCAATATAAATAAAGAATGAGTTCACAACAGTACCAAAAGTGGTGATTTTATTTTCTTATACTAACGGATCTTACGAGTTTTCTGTTGAGTTTTGTGTTGTGAAGTTTTCAAGTTTTGGGTAAAGATTTGATGGACTATGGAATAAGGAGTGGCAAGAGCCTAAGCTTGGGGATGCCCAAGTCACCCCAAGGTAATATTCAAGGACAACCAAGAGCCTAAGCTTGGGGATGCGCCGGAAGGCATCCCCTCTTTCGTCTTCGTCTATCGGTAAATTTACTTGAGGCTATATTTTTATTCACCACATGATATGTGTTTTGCTTGGAGCATCTTGTATGATATGAGTCTTTACTTTTAGTTTTCCACAATCATCCTTGCTGTACACACCTTTTGAGAGGGACACGCATGAATCATGATTTATTAGAATACTCTATGTGCTTCACTTATATCTTTTGAGCTAGGCAATTTTGCTCTAGTGCTTCACTTATATCTTTTTAGAGCACGGCAGTGGTTTTATTTTATAGAAATTATTGAACTCTCTTGCTTCACTTATATTATTTTGAGAGTTTCTCTAAACAGCATGGTAATTTGCTTTGGTTATGAATTTAGTCCTAATATGATGGGCATCTAAGAGGGATATAATAAAAACTTTCATATAAAGTGCATTGAATACTATGAGAAGTTTGATTCTTTATGATTGTTTTGAGATATGAGGATGGTGATATTAGAGTCATGCTAGTGAGTAATTGTGGATTGTAGAAATACTTGTGTTAAAGTTTGTGATTCCCGTAGCATGCACGTATGGTGAACCATTATCTGATGAAGTCGGAGCATGATTTATTTATTGATTGTCTTCCTTATGAGTGGCGGTCGGGGACGAGTGGTGGTCTTTTCCTACCAATCTATCCCCCTAGGAGCATGCGCGTAGTACTTCGTTTCGATGACTAATAGATTTTTGCAATAAGTATGTGAGTTCTTTATGACTAATGTTGAGTCCATGGATTATACGCACTCTCACCCTTCCACCATTGCTAGCCTCTCTAGTACCGCGCAACTTTCACAGGTGCATTAAACCCACCATATACCCTTCCTCAAAACAGCCACCATACCTACCTACTATGGCATTTCCATAGCCATTCCGAGATATATTGCCATGCAACTTTCCACCGTTCCGTTTATTATGACACGCTTCATCATTGTCATATTGCTTTGCATGATCATGTAGTTGACATAGTATTTGTGGCAAAGCCACCGTTCATAATTTTTATACATGTCACTCTTGAATCATTGCACATCCCGGTACACTGCCGGAGGCATTCATATAGAGTCATATTTTGTTCTAAGTATCGAGTTGTAATTCTTGAGTTGTAAGTAAATAAAAGTGTGATGATCTTCATTTTTTAGAGCATTGTCCCATGTGAGGAAAGGATGATGGAGGCTATGATTCCCCCACAAGTCGGGATGAGACTCCGGACGAAAAATAAAGAAAAAATAAAGAAAAAAAAGAGGCTAAAAAAAAGAGAGCCCAAATAAAAAAATGAAATGAGAGAAAAAGAGAGAAGGGGCAATGTTACTATCCTTTTTCCACACTTGTGCTACAAAGTAGCACCATGATCTTCATGATAGAGAGTCTCCTATGTTGTCACTTTCATATACTAGTGGGAATTTTTCATTATAGAACTTGGCTTGTATATTCCAATGATGGGCTTCCTCAAATTGCCCTAGGTCTTCATGAGCAAGCAAGTTGGATGCACACCCACTTAGTTTCTTTTTGAGCTTTCATAAACTAATAGCTCTAGTGCATCCGTTGCATGGCAATCCCTACTCACTCACATTGATATCTATTGATGGGCATATCCATAGCCCGTTGATACGCCTAGTTGATGTGAGACTATCTCCTTCTTTTTTGTCTTCTCCACAACCACCATATTCTATTCCACCTATAGTGCTATGTCCATGGCTCACGCTCATGTATTGCGTGAAAGTTGAAAAGGTTTGAGAACATTAAAAGTATGAAACTATTGTTTGGCTTGTCATCGGGGTTGTGCATGATTTGAATATTTTGTGTGATGAAGATGAAGCATAGCCAGACTATATGATTTTGTAGGGATAGCTTTCTTTGTCCATGTTATTTTGAGAAGACATGATTGCTTTATTAGTATGCTTGAAGTATTATCGTTTTTATGTCAATATTAAACTTTTGTTTTGAATCTTATGGATCTGAACATTCATGCCACAATAAAGAAAATTACATGGATAAATATGTTAGGTAGCATTCCACATCAAAAATTCTGTTTTTATCATTTACCTACTCGAGGACGAGCAGGAATTAAGCTTGGGGATGCTTGATACGTCTCCAACGTATCTATAATTTTTGATTGTTCCATGCTATTATATTATCTATTTTGGATGTTTTATATGCATTAATATGCTATTTTATATTATTTTTGGGACTAACTTATTAACCTAGAGCCCAGTGCCAGTTTCTGTTTTTTCCTTGTTTTTGAGCCTCGCAGAAAAGGAATACCAAACGGAGTCCAAACGGAATAAAACTTCACGATGATTTTTCTTGGACCAGAAGACACCCAGGGGACTTGGAGTCCAAGTCAGAAGAGCCACGAGGCGGCGACAAGGGTGGAGGGCGCGCTTTAGGGGGGGGGCCCCTACCTTGTGGGCCCCTCGTGACTCCCTTGACCTAGCTTTTCCTCCTATATATTCACATATATTCCAGAACCACCAGAGGCATCCACGAAAACACTTTTCCACCGCCGCAACCTTCTGTTCCCGTGAGATCCCATCTTGGGGCCTTTTCCGGCATCCTGCCGGAGGAGGATTCGATCACGGAGGGCATCTACATCAACAACATTGCCCTTCCGATGAAGCGTGAGTAGTTTACCTCAGACCTACGGGTCCATAGCTAGTAGCTAGATGGCTTCTTCTCTCTCTTTGATTCTCAATACCATGTTCTCCTCGATGTTCTTGGAGATCTATCCGATGTAATCTTCTTTTGCGGTGTGTTTGTCGAGATCCGATGAATTGTGGATTTATGATTAGCTTATCTATGAATATTATTTGAATCTTCTCTGAATTCTTATATGCATGATTTGATATCTTTGTATTTCTCTTCGAATTATCGGTTTGGTTTGGCCAACTAGATTGGTTTTTCTTGCAATGGGAGAAGTGCTTAGCTTTGGGTTCAATCTTGCGGTGTCCTCACCCAGTGACAAAGTAGGGGTAGCGAGGCACATATTGTATTGTTGCCATCGAGGATAAAAAGAAGGGGTTTTCATCATATTGCTTGAGTTTATTCCTCTACATCATGTCATCTTACTTAAGGCGTTACTCCGTTCTTTATGAACTTAATACTCTAGATGCATGCTGGATAGCGGTCGATGTGTGGAGTAATAGTAGTAGATGCAGGCAGGAGCCGGTCTACTTGACACGGACGTGATGCCTATATTGCATAATCATTGCCTTGGATATCGTCATAACTTTGCGCTTTTCTATCAATTGCTCGACAGTAATTTGTTCACCCACCATATTATTTGCCTTCATGAGAGAAGCCTCTAGTGAAACCTATGGCCCCCGGGTCTATTTTCCATCATATTACTTTCCGGTCTACTATTTTGCAATCTTTTATTTTCATATTTATATACCAAAAAACCCAAAAATATTTTATCTTTTGTTTATCTATCTCTATCAGATCTCACCTTTGCAATTGACCGTGAAGGGATTGACAACCCCTTTATCGCGTTGGGTGCAAGTGTTTGTCTGTTTGTGCAGGTGTTGGTGATTTGTGCGTTCTTCTCCTACTAGATTGATACCTTGGTTCTTAATTGAGGGAAATACTTATCTCTACTGTGCTGCATCACCCTTTCCTCTTCAAGGGAAAAACCAACGCAAGCTCAAGAAGTAGCATCCTTTCAAAAAACATTTGAAGATTCTAAGATATTTAGATCACACCGCAACTTGCTAAATCTCTTCTCATCCAAGGGCTTTGTGAAGATATCTGCCAGTTGTTCTTCAGTCTTCACGTGATCGATGGAGATGTCGCCCTTCAACACATGATCTCGAAGAAAATGATGACACATCTGGATGTGCTTTGTCTTCGAGTGCTGAACTGGGTTGTGAGCAATCTTGATGGCACTCTCGTTGTCGCAGTAGAGTGGCACATTCTTCATGTTGATGCCATAGTCCTTGAGGGTTTGCTTCATCCACAGCAATTGAGCACAACAAGAACCAGCAGCAATGTACTCAGCTTCAGCAGTAGACAGTGATATGCAGTTCTGCTTCTTCGAGGACCAACATACTAAGGATCGTCCCAGGAAATGGCATGTGCCTGATGTTGACTTGCGATCCACTCGATCACCAGCATAGTCAGAGTCAGAATATCCAATGAGATCAAAAACCGAGCCCTTGGGATACCATAATCCAAGTGTTGGAGTGTGAGCTAGATATCGAAGAATATGTTTCACAGCCTTATGGTGTGATTCCTTCGGTGTAGCTTGAAAACGGGCACACATGCAAACACTAAGCATAATATCTGGACTAGATGCACATAGATACAATAATGAGCCAATCATGGAGCGGTATACCTTTTGATCGAAGTCTTTACCATTTTCATCGGTGCATAGATGGCCATTTGTGGGCATATGGATTTTGACGCCTTTGCAATCTTGCTTGCCGAATTTCCTCAGTACATCTTTGAGGTATTTCTCTTGAGAAATGAAGATGCCATTGCGTTGTTGATGATTTGAAGACCTAAGAAGAATTTCAATTCTCCCATCATAGACATTTGATATTCCTCACTCATCATATAGGCAAATTCGTCACTGTAACGTTGGTCAGTATAGCCAAAGATAATATCATCCACATAAATTTGGCACACAAATAATTCATCATCATAGGTTTTTTGGAAAAGAGTTGGGTCAAGTGAACCGGGTTTGAAGCCTTTCTTCATGAGGAATTCCTTCAGTGTATCATACCATGCCCGAGGGGCCTGCTTGAGGCCATAGAGGGCCTTATTGAGTCTCAAGACTTTGTCAGGATGCTTAGGATCTTCACAACCTGGGGGTTGAGCAACATATACTTCTTCCTCAAGCTTACCATTGAGGAATGCACTTTTCACATCCATTTGATACAAGATGATATTATGATGGTTAGCATAAGCAAGCAATATGCGAATAGCTTCAAGTCTAGCAACAGGTGCAAAAGTTTCATCAAAGTCAATTCCTTCAACCTGTGTGTAGCCCTGAGCTACAAGACGAGCCTTTTTCCTCACCACTTGGCCATTTTTGTCTTGCTTGTTGCGGTAGATCCACTTGGTACCTATAATATTGTACTTGTGAGGATCTAGTCGCTTGACAAGTTCCCACACATTGTTGAGGTCGAATTGATGCGATTCCTCTTGCATAGCTTGAATCCACTCAGGCTCCAGAAATGCCTCATCAACTTTGGTGGGCTCTATGATAGAGAAAAAAGCGAAGTGCCCACAAAAGTTAGACAAATGTGAAGCTTTTGAGCGTGTGAGAGGACCTGGTGCATTGATGTCGTCGAGAATTTTTTCAATCTGCACTTCATTTGCCACGCAAGGATGAGCAGGTTGACGAATTTGATTGGGCTGAGCATTTTCTTCAGCACCATTTTCCTTAGGTGCACCAGCATGATTTTCTTCACGGTCTGGAATGACTTCTTCAGCGGGTTCTTTAGTGGGTATGACATCCTCGGTAGCCTTGAGCTTAATGGATTCTTCAGGAGGTACTTCATCTAACACAGGAGGTAGGTGCTCTCTTTGCGAGCCGTTAGTTTCATCGAACCGCACATCTACATTTTCAACAACCTTGTGGTGAAAGGTGTTGAAGACTCTGTAGGTGTGCGAATCCTTTCCGTAACCAAGCATAAAACCCTCATGTGCTTTTGGTGCAAATTTAGAATTGTGATGAGGATCTCTAATCCAACATTTAGCACCGAAGACTTTGAAATAACTCACATTGGGTTTTTTGTCAGTGAGGAGTTCATATGAAGTTTTCTTGAAGAATTTGTGAAGATATACCTTGTTGATGATGTGGCGCGCAGTATCAATAGCCTCAGGCCAGAAGTGACATGGCGTCTTGTATTCATCAAGCATAGTGCGAGCCATCTCAACAAGAGTCATGTTCTTGCGCTCCACGACGCCATTCTGCTGAGGAGTGTATGGGGCAGATAACTCATGAGTAATACCAAGTTCATCAAGATAGTCATCAAGACCAGTGTTCTTGAACTCGGTCCCATTGTCACTCCGGATATGCTTGATCTTCACACCGAAATTCGTCGGGGCCCTTGAGGAAAATCATTTGAAGACTTCCTGCACTTCAGTTTTGTAAGTGATGATATGCACCCAGGTGTAACGAGAATAATCATCAACAATAACAAAGCCATATAGAGATGCTGCATTTGTTAGTGTGGCATAATGAGTGGGGCCAAAGAGATCCATGTGAAGCAATTCGAAAGGACGAGAGGTAGTCATGATTGTCTTCGAGGGATGCTTGGACTTGGTCATCTTTCCAGCCTCACAAGCCCCGCAAAGATGGTTTTTGAGGAATTTAACACCCTCGATGCCGATGACGTGCTTCTTCTTCGCGAGTGTGTGTAAGTTCCTCATGCCAGCATGACCTAGTCGTCGATGCCATAGCTAGCCTTCTGAAGCTTTTGCAAGTAGACATGTGGCAGGTTGAGGTCTTGCAGAGAAATCAACAATATACAAGTCTCCTCTCCTAAAGCCTTCGAAGACTTTGGAATTGTCAGATTCCATGAGTACTATGCAGCGATATTTGCCAAAGATGACAACCATATCAAGATCACAAAGCATTGAGACAGACATGAGGTTGAATCTGAGGGACTCGATAAGCATGACTTTGTCCATGTGTCGATCCTTTGAGATTGCAACCCTACCTAGACCCAATACCTTGCTTTTTCCTTTGTCAGCGTAGGTAATATGCTTGAGATGTGATGGAGATAGAGCAGAGTCCATCAATAAGTTCTTGTCACCAGTCATGTGATTTGTACATCCACTGTCGAGGACCCACTCAGTTGCTTTGGGTTGTTCCTCCTGCAGACGAATTAGCGTGTCTTACAGACTCATATCCTTCAGAGTGAAGAATATGACATCAAATTCGTTAGATAGAATTTCATCAAGCAGTACAACAGATACAACAGTATAAGGACGTGAGAAATGAGTAATTCATTTCCTCATGATTCGCTTGCATCCTTTCAAGCATTCTCGGGTCTCCAGCAAATTCTTCAAACGTTCAAGTTCGTCTGGAGACCTGACCCTGCATAAGGGATTAGTTCTTTTTCTTCACAACCCACATCTGGAGGGGTGGCAAAGAGTTCATCATTCTGCGAGCTCCATAAGAGAAAGATGGCATTGAAGCCAGTGCACTTCATTTCACAGAGGAGGGGTTAGAGTATGCATATGAATAAGCAGAGAAATTCTTCGAGGACTTATGAACATAATGATTTGAAGAATAATGCACATATTCATGACCCTTAGACCTTCCCTGCGAAACAGATGCGTTAGCACGATGATGATCATATGAGGAATTTGATCCATATGAGGACTTGGATCCATATGAGGAATTTGATCCACGTGAGGATTTTGATCCATATGAAGACTTTGGTCCATATGAAGAATTTGATTTGGGGTTCTTGTTCTTCACAGGTGGTGTCATGAGGACATTCACATGAAGACTTTCAAGGTACCTTTTGGGAACCCAGATTTTCTTCATAGGAGGACCATTCCTGCAGTTGGTTCCAACATATCTAGCAAATACTTCACCATTCTGATTTTTGAACAGTTTATAGTTGGAGTCAAATGACTCATCAGATGAACATGAAGATTCACATGTAAAGCCAGATAAAGTGGATGGATCTACGGGAGGTCCTTTTGCAGCAACCCATGTGGTTTCGGGATACTGCTCAGGTTTCCAGTAGGTTCCATCAGCATTGAGTTTCCTCTCAAAGGCAATACCCTCTTTCCTAGGGTTCCTGTTCAGGATCTGCTTTTTGAGCACATCACAAAGAGCCTGATGCCCTTTGAGGCTTTTGTACATGCCTGTCACATACAATTCCTTCAACCCTGCATTTTCGTCAGTGATACTTGTGGTATCCGCAGATGAGGAATTTGTGACCACAGAGATAGGTGAAGGAGTTGCAGCAATAGAAGCATTTGAACATTCAGGTGAAGAATTAGCAGATTCACATTCGATGCATTTCAAACATGGTGGAATGAATTCTTCCTGAGCGGAACTGATCTGTTGAGCAAGCAGAGAATCATTTTCCCTTTCAAGATCTTCATGACTCACCCTTAGTTTCTCAAGATCTTGCTTTCTTTGAAGAAATTCATAAGAAAGCTTCTCATGATTGGCCAAGAGTGTTTCATGACGACCTTGAAGGTTATCAAACTTAGACTGTAGTCGTTGAAGATTATCAGTCAGGGTTTGAGTTCGATTCAGTTCCTCACCCAACAGGTCATCGCTTAACCTTTTCCAAAGCTTTTTGTTGTTTCATGGCAATATTAGCAAGTTTGGAATAGTTAGGTTTGAGATTTTCATCAGATTCATCCTCACTCGATTCAGAGGAGGGATATTTGAGTACATTGCCACCTTTTGCCATGAAGCAATAGGTGGGAGCGAAGTCATCATTGCCATCGTCAGCATTGTTGGAGTCAACATTTTCTTCATAGTTGAAGATGGACTTGCTGACGAAAGCGGTAGCGAGAGCTAGGCTCGCCACACCCGAGTCTGACTCCTCAGATTCCTCCTCTTCCTCATTTTCTTCAGATTCAGCTTCAGAGTCCATTTCCTTGCCAATGAATGCCCGAGCCTTTCTGAAACTGCTCTTCTTGTGAGATGAATACTTTAAAGATTTTGACGAGGAGGACTTTGAAGATTTCTTCTTTTTCTTCGAGTCATCAGAACTGTCATCTTTGTATTTCTTCTTCTTTGATTCCTTCAGCCCCTGAGGACAATCAGCCATGTAGTGACCTGGCTTCTTGCATTTGTGACAAGTCCTCTTCTTGTAGTCACGGGATGAAGAATCTGATCTCATGTCATCACCTCTTGAAGATTTTCCAAAATGGCCACGCCTTGAGAACTTCTGGAATTTCTTCACGAGCATTGCTAGCTCCTGACTTAGTTCTTCAGGATCACCAAGGCTGCTGTCAGAATCTTCCCCTTCAGATGAGGAAACTGCCTTGGCCTTCGGTGCGCGTGTTCTTCCATAGCTTGGCCCGTAGAGGTCTCTCTTCTCAGCTAGTTGGAATTCATGAGTGTTCAGTCTCTCAAGGATATCAGCAGGATCTAGTGACTTGTAGTCTCCACGTTCTTGAATCATCGGTGCCAATGTATCGAATGAGGAATCAAGAGATCTCAGCAATTTCTTCACCACCTCATGGTCGGTGATGTCAGTGGCACCAAGTGCTTGAAGCTCATTGGAGATATCAGTGAGGCGGTCGAAGGTTTGCTAAACATTTTCATTGTCGAGTCTTTTGAAACGGTTGAAGAGATTGCGAAGAACGTCAACTCGAGAGTCACGTTGGGTTGAGACTCCTTCGTTGACCTTGGACAGCCTATCCCAGATAAGCTTTGCAGTCTCCAAAGCACTCACTCTGTCGTACTGTCCTTTGCTCAGATGACCACATATGATATTCTTCGCTTGAGAGTCGAGTTGCTTGAATTTCTTCACATCAGCATCGTTCACGGAAGGAGTGATGGAGGGAACGCCATTTTCCACAATGTACCAGAGATCGTTGTCAATTGCCTCAAGATGCATGCGCATCTTGTTCTTCCAGTAGGGGTAGTCCGTCCCATCAAAGGTAGGACACTCAGCCGAGACCTTGATCATGCCTGCAGTCGACATAACTAAAACTCCAGGTGGTTAAACCAAAATGACACAGAACAAGGGAGTACCTTGCTCTGATACCAATTGAAAGTGCGTTATATCGACTAGAGGAGGGTGAATAGGCGATTTTTACAAATCAGTCACTTGAAGAAATACTACTTGAGGAATTTGCTAAGTGACAAAATGCAAGCAGCGGATAAAGTACTCAGGTGCAAGCATAACATGGCAGTAACACAGTCATCATGATGATATGAAACAAGCACAGAGCAAGAGTAGCGTGTAAACAGGATAAGCAAGCAGAAGACAAGATGACTGAAGAATTTGGGTTGAGGAAATTGAGAAAGTCTTCAGTCAAATTCTTCAAACAGTAACGATCAAGTTCAACAACAAGTAAGTGAGGAAATGAAAGGGTTGAGGAAATAGAACCAGTTGCTTGGTGAAGACAGTGATTTCGTAGACCAGTTCCAACTGTTGTGCCAGTTGTACGTCTGGTTGGAGCGGCTTGGTATTTAAACCAAATGACACATAGTCCTTACCGTATTCTCCTTGAGCTAAGGTCACACAGACCTCGCCTAATCACTCGTGGTAAGTCTTCAAGTGACTTCCAAACCTTCACAGACTTGGTCACTCGGCGATCCACAATTCCTCTTGGATGCTCTAGACCATGACGCCTAACCGTCTAGAAGATGCACAGTCTGCAAAGGTAACAAGCGTTGGTTCCACACAGGAACAATCTCTTCAGTGATGCTCAATCACTTTGGGTTTTAGGTGTTGGGGTTTTGGGTTTTTCCTCACTGATGATTTTCTCTCAAAGTCCTTGGAGGATGGGATGCTCTAAATGACAAGTGTCAGTTTCTCTCGGAGCAGCCAACCAGCTAGTGGTTGAAGGGGGCGGCTATTTATAGCCGGGGAGTAGCCTGACATGATAAGACATAAATGCCCTTCAATGATATGACCGTTAGGTGGATAAGATATTTGGGACAGCTGGCGCGTAGCACAGCAACGGTCGGAAATTTGATCTCTCAAATTCCTCAGGGCTATCATGTTTCTCACTTGTAGGCAATCCGCACTGGCGAATTCCTAACTCCTCAGTCAGAACAAATTCCTCAGAGACCAGAAGATCTTCGTCTCTGTCACTGAAGAAATTGACTGAACTTTATGAGATTCCTAATGGCTTCACTCAAAGGATTGGGTATGTGTAGGCTTTGAGATGAGCATCACTTGGAAACTTTTCTTTAGTTTTACCTCGACCCCCTTTAACAGTACGATGTTTCCTATGACTCAAGAAAGAGAAAATGAAACTACGAAAACAAAAGTCTTCACGCTTCATAGTCCTCGCATTAATATCAATATCTTCAAGGTCACACCAATTTCCTCATTTTCAAAATCTTCAAGAAATCCAAAGTCTTCAAATGAAGACATTCATTTTTAGGGGTCGACTTTCTTCGGAAATATCAAACTCCTAAGTGACTTATAGAACCTGTGTACACTCACAAACACATTAGTCCCTTAACCTATAAGTCTTCAATACACCAAAATCACTAAGGGGCACTAGATGCACTTACAAAGATGAAATAAAGCCCATGGATTTGTTTGCAGGGGAGAGAGAAGAGGCAGATGCATGTGTGTCCTTGTCTGACAAAAATGTAATACTCGGGGCCCTCTAGCTGATAAAATAGTACTCTGATGATGAACTAGCTGCTGAAATACTAATATTTCATAAACATTGAAAAACTTTGTATACAACACATGAGTCAATATACGATATAGAGGTGTCATTGGCTGATAGGTCAGATAGCTAGCAGTAGGTAGCGGTAAGGCGAAATTTTACATTCTGTCGGCTGTCCCGTCACCGATGCACTCCTCTCTAGGAGCCAACCTTGCTTGACTTACTTTTTTCCATTGCAATCGTACGGGCATGTTTTCTATTAAAAAATGATGCATACCCAAACATGCCCTAAGAACATCTAGAGCCGCGATACCAAATTTGGTGCCCTATATGTCCGAGGATGCGCTCGGGCGCACTCACGGACAGTGACCGGTCAGACCTTAAATTCTCGTCTGCACATCCGCGTATCTCATATCCGGCACCCTATATCCATACTACGCATGCAACGTAAACTAATCTACGTAGATCAAACAATGGATATAGCAAACGAACACATAAATCCACTTTACATCATCCAAAAGATCACCAGTTTATCACCAGATAGGTTCTAAACTTAAACAACTAAAAAACGATAATAATAAACGTAGGAGGAGCGTCTTCACCAGCTCCTCGCATGCCCTTTGTCCTTTCGGTCGCTAACGCAGTTGTAGGTGTCTGCGGCAGGTGGTGGATTGTTCGAGTCGTCGAAGTCGAAGCCGTGGTTGTTGTCGTCGTCCGAGGAGGAATAGGAGATGACGACGAGCCCCTTCATCCGCCGGACGACCCGGTCCTGCTGCTGCTTGAGCTTCACAACCCGAGCTGCCTCCACCGCTTTGCATTTCGACTGCTCAATGGCTAGCCGAAGCGCCATGGAGTTCTTCCTCCGGAGCCGGCGAGCGTCTGTATCCGCCATCATAAGCGAACGGCAGTAGACCCACGCAAGGAGCTGCTCGTCCTCGTCGGGCTCCATCGGCAACACATGCGGCGGCAAACGGATTGCTCCGCCGCGTCCCTCTCCCTTGCCCGCTGCCTCTCGCGGCGGGTGTTGGGAAACGTTGCATGGAAAACAAAAAATTTCTACGCACACGCAAGATCTATCCATGGAGATGCATAGCTACGAGAGGGGGAGAGCATCTTCATACCCTTGAAGATCGCTAAGCGGAAGCGTTTATCAACGCGGTTGATGTAGTCGTACACCTTCACGATTCGTCCCAATCAAGTACCAAACGTACGGCACCTCCGTGTTCAGCACACGTTCAGCTTGATGACGTCCTCGCCTTCTCAGTCCAGCAAGAGAGGCGAAGTAGTAGATGAGTTCCGGCAGCACGATGGCGTGGTGACGGTGGTGGTGAAGAACAATCTCCGTAGGGCTTCGCCTAAGCACTACGGAAACTATGACGCAGGATAAACTAGAGGGGCGGGGTTGCCGGCGCACGGCTTGGTGTATCTTGATGTGTCTTGGGTGCTAGCCCTGCCCCTCTATTTATATGTTGAGCCCTGGGGTCGAAACTTGGAGTAAAAGCCTGCTCAAAGTCGGTTTTACCCGAAAGGAAAGAGTCCTTCTCGGACTCCAGGGCTAGACGCCAGGGTTCCCGGCGTCTACCCCCCAGACGCCAGGGATCCTGGCGTCTTGCCCCTGGCCTCCGCAAAACTTCCTTTTGCACTTTCCAAAACCCTCGTGGGCTCTACCCCTTGGCCCAAATAAAGTGTTCTCGTGCCCAAACATTTCGGGAAACTTCCGAAACCCCTTCCGGTGAATTCCGGAACCTTTCCGGAGACCAAACACTATTATCCCATATATCAATCTTTACCTTCGGACCATTCCGGAGCTCCTCGTCATGTCCGTGATCTCATCCAGGACTCCGAACAACATTCGGTCACCAACATACATAACTCATATAATACTATATCGTCAACGAACGTTAAGCGTGCGGACCCTACGGGTTCGAGAACTATGTAGACATGACCGAGACACCTCTTTGGTCAATAACCAATAGCGGAACCTGGATGCCCATATTGGCTCCTACATATTCTACGAAGATCTTTATCGGTCGAACCTTATGACAACATACGTAATTCCCTTTGTCCATCGGTATGTTACTTGCCCGAGATTCGATCGTCGGTATCTCCATACCTAGTTCAATCTCGTTACCGGCAAGTCTCTTTACTCGTTCCGTAATACATCATCCTGTAACTAACTCATTAGTCACTTTGCTTGCAAGGCTTCTTATGATGTGTATTATCGAGAGGGCCCAGAGGTACCTCTCCGATACTCAGAGTGACAAATCCTAATCTCGATCTATGCCAAGTCAACAAACACCTTTGGAGATACCTGTAGAGCATCTTTATGATCACCCAGTTACGCTGTGACGTTTGATAGCACACATGGTATTCCTCCGGTATCTGGGAGTTGCATAATCTCATAGTCGAAGGAATAAGTATTTGACATGAAGAAAGCAATAGCAATAAACTGAACGATCATTATGCTAAGCTAACGAATGGGTCTTGTCCATCACATCATTCTCCTAATGATGTGATCCCGTTATCAAATGACAACACATGTCTATGGCTAGGAAACCTTAACCATCTTTGATCAATGAGCTAGTCTAGTAGAGGCTTACTAGGGACACGGTATTTGTTTATGTATTCACACATGTATTTAAGTTTCCGATCAATACAATTCTAGCATGAATAATAAACCTTTATCATGAAGAAGGAAATATAAAATAACAACTTTAGTATTGCCTCTAGGGCATATTTCCTTCAGTCTCCCACTTGCACTAGAGTCAATAATCTAGTTCACATCGCCATCTGATTAACACCCATAGTTCACATCGCCATGTGACCAACACTCAAAGAGTTTACTAGAGTCAATAATCTAGTTCACATCGCCATGTGATTAACACTCAAAAGAGCACTAAGGTGTGATCATGTTTTGCTTGTGAGAGAGGTTTAGTCAACGGGTCTGCCACATTCAGATCCGTATGTATTTTGCAAATTTCTATGTCTACAATGCTCTGCATGGTGCTACTCTAGCTAATTGCTCCCACTTTCAATACGTATCCAGATTGAGACTCAGAGTCATCTATATCAGTGTCAAAGCTTGCATCGACGTAACTCTTTACGACGAACTCTTTATCACCTCCATAACCGAGAAACATTTCCTTAGTCCTCTTTAAGGCACCTAAGGATAATTTTGACCGCTGTCCAGTGGTCCACTCCTGGATCACTCTTATACCCTCTTGCCAAACTTATTGGCAAGGCACACAACATGTCTGGTACACAGCATGGCATACTTTATAGAACCTATGGCTGAGGCATAGGGAATGACTTTCATTCTCTCTATATCTTCTGCCGTGGTCGGGCTTTGAGTCTTACTCAACTTCACACCTTGTAACACAGGCAAGAACTCTTTCTTTGACTGATCCATTTTGAACCTCTTCAAAATCTTGTCAAGGTATGTGCTTTGTGAAAGTCCTATTGAGCGTCTCAATCTATCCCTATAGATCTTGATGCCCAAAATATAAGTAGCTTCACCGAGGTCTTTCATTGAAAATTTCTTATTCAAGTATCCTTTTATGCTATCCAGAAATTCTATATCATTTCCAATCAACAATATGTCATCCACATATAATATCAGAAATGCTACAGAGCTCTCACTCACTTTCTTGTAAATACAGGCTTCACCGAAAGTCTGTATAAAATCATATGCTTTGATCACCTCATCAAAGCGTATATTCCAACTTTGAGATGCTTGCACCAGTCCATTGATGGATCGCTGGAGCTTGCATACTTTGTTAGCACCTTTAGGATCGACAAAACCTTCTGGTTGTATCATATACAACTCTTCTTTAATATCCATTAAGGAATGCAGTTTTGACGTCCATTTGCCAGATTTCATAATCATAAAATGCGGCAATTGTTAACATGATTCGGACGGACTTAAGCATCGCTACGGGTGAGAAAGTCTCATCGTAGTCAACCCCTTGAACTTGTCAAAAACCTTTTGCGACAAGTCGAGCTTTGTAGATAGTGACATTACTATCAGCGTCAGTCTTCTTCTTGAAGATCCATTTATTCTCAACGGCTTGCTGATCATCGGGCAAGTCCACCAAAGTCCACACTTTGTTCTCATACATGGATCCTATCTCAGGTTTCATGGCCTCAAGCCATCTGTCGGAATCTGGGCTCATCATAGCTACTTCATAGTTCGTAGGTTTGCCATGGTCTTATAACATGACTTCCAGGATAGGATTACCATACCACTCTGGTGCGGATCGTGCTCTGGTCAACCTACGAGGTCCAGTAGTAACTTGATCCGAAGTTTCATGATCATCATCTTTAACTTCCTCTCTAGTTGGTGTAGGCATCACGGGAACGGATTTCTCTGATGTGCTACTTTCCAAATTGAGAGAAGGTACAATTACCTCATCAAGTTCTACTTTCCTCCCACTCACTTCTTTCGAGAGAAACTCCTTCTCTAGAAATGTTCCATTCTTGGCAACAAAGATCTTGCCTTCGGATCTGTGGTAGAAGGTGTACCAAATTGTTTCCTTAGGGTATCCTATGAAGACGCACTTCTCCGATTTGGGTTCGAGCTTATCAGGCTGAAGTCTTTTGACATAAGTGTCGCAACCCCAAACTTTAAGAAAAGACAGCTTACGTTTCTTGCCAAACCACAGTTCAAACGGTGTCATCTCAACGGATTTAGACGGTGCCCTATATAACGTGAATGCAGCTGTCTCTAATGCATAACTCCAAAATGATAGTGGTAAATTGGTAAGAGACATCATAGATCGCACCATATCTAATAAAGTACGGTTACGATGTTCGGACACACCATTACGCTGTGGTGTTCCAAGTGGCATGAGTTGTGAAACTATTCCACATTGTTTTAAACGAAGGCCAAACTCGTAACTCAAATATTCGCCTCCGCGATCAGATCGTAGAAACTTTATTTTCTTATTACGATGATTCTCCACTTCACTCTGAAATTCTTTGAACTTTTCAAATGTTTCAGACTTGTGTTTCATTAAGTAGATATACCCATATCTGCTCAAATCATCTGTGAAGGTCAGAAAATAACGATACCCACCGTGTGCCTCAACACTCATCGGACCGCATACATCGGTATGTATTATTTCCAATAAGTCATTGGCTCGCTCCATTGTTCTGGAGAATGGAGTTTTAGTCATCTTGCCCATGAGGCATGGTTCGCAAGTATCAAATGATTCATAATCAAGTGATTCCAAAAGTCCATCTGTATGGAGTTTCTTTGTGTGTTTTACACCAATATGACCTAAACGGCAGTGCCACAAGTATGTTGCACTATCATTATCAACTTTGCATCTTTTGGCATCAATATTATGAATATGTGTATCACTACGATCGAGATTCAATATGACCATAAAAGGTTTTATTCATGTAAACAGAACAACAATTATTCTCTGACTTAAATGAATAACCGTATTGCAATAAACATAATCCAATCATATTCATGCTCAACACAAACACCAAATAACATTTATTTAGGTTCAGCACTAATCCCGAAGGTAGAGGGAGTATGCGATGGTGATCTTATCAACCTTGGAATCACTTCCAACACACATCGTCCCCTCACCCTTAACTAGTCTCTGTTCATTTTGCAACTCCTGTTTCGAGTTACTAATCTTAGCAACTGAACCGGTATCAAATACCCAGGGGTTACTTACGAACACTAGTATAGTACACATCAATAACATGTATATCAAATATACCTTTGTTCACTTTGCCATCCTTCTTATCCGCCAAGTATTTGGGGCAGTTCCGCTTCCAGTGACCATTTCCTTTGCAGTAGAAGCACTCAGTTTCATGCTTGGGTCTAGCTTTGGGCTTCTTCAAGGGAGCGGCAACTTGTTTGCTGTTCTTCTTGAAGTTCCCTTTCTGTCCCTTGCCCTTTTTCTTGAAACTAGTGGTCTTGTTAACCATCAACACTTGATGCTCTTTCTTGATTTCTACCTTCGCTGATTTCAGCATCGCGAAGAGCTCGGGAATCGTTTTTGTCATCCCTTGCATATTATAGTTCATCACGAAGTTCTAGTAGCTTGGTGATAGTGACTAGAGAACTCTGTCAATCACTATCTTATCTGGAAGATTAACTCCCTCTTGATTCAAGCGATTGTAGTACCCAGACATTCTGAGCATATGCTCACTGGCTGAGCTATTCTTCTCCATCTTGTAGGCAAAGTACTTGTCAGAGGTCTCATACCTCTCAACACGGGCATGAGCCTGAAATACCAATTTCAGCCCTTGGAACATCTCATATGCTTCGTGGCGTTCAAAACATTTTTGAAGTCCCGGTTCTAAGCCGTAAAGCATGGCGCACTAAACTATCAAGTAGTCATCATGCCGAGCTTGTCAAACATTCATAACGTCTGCATCTGCTCCTGCAATAGGTCTGTCACCTAGCGGTGCATCAAGGACATAATTCTTCTGTGCAGCAATGAGGATAATCCTCAGATCACGGACCCAGACCGCATCATTGCTACTATCATCTTTCAACTTAGTTTTATCTAGGAACAAATCAAAAATAGGGGAGCTATATCGTGAGCTATTGATCTAGAACATAGATTTGCAAATACTATCAGGACTAAGTTCATGATAAATTAAGTTTAATTAATCAAATTACTTAAGAACTCCCACTTAAATAGACATCCCTCAAGTCATCTAAGTGATACGTGATCCAAATCAACTAACCCATGTCCGATCATCACGTAAGATGGGGTAGTCATCAATGGTGAACATCTCTATGTTGATCATATCTACTATATGACTCACGTTCGACCTTTCGGTCTCTAGTGTTCCAAGACCATGTCTGTACATGCTAGGCTCGTCAAGTTTAACCCAAGTATTCTGCATGTGTAAAACTGTCTTACACCCGTTGTATGTGAACGTAGAGTCTATCACACCCGATCATCACGTGGTGTCTCGAAACGACAAACTTTCCCAACGGTGCATACTCGGGGAGAACACTTTTATCTTGAAATTTAGTGAAGGGATCATCTTATAATGCTACCGCCGTATTAAGCAAAATAAGATGCATAAAAGATAAACATCACATGCAATCAAAATATGTGACATGATATGGCCATCATCATCTCGTGCTTTTGATCTCCATCTCCAAAGCATCGTCATGATCTCCATCATCACCGGCTCGACACCTTGATCTCCATCGTTGCGTCGTGATCGTCTCGCCAACTATTGCTAACGCATAGCGATAAAGTAAAGCAATTACATGGCGTTTGCATTTCATACAATAAAGAGACAACCATAAGGCTCCTGCCGGTTGCCGATAAATTACAAAACATGATCATCTCATACAATAACGTATATCACATCATATCTTGACCATATCACATCACAACATACCCTGCAAAAACAAGTTAGACGTCCTCTACTTTGTTGTTGTAAGTTTCACATGGCTGCTATGGGCTTCTAGCAAGAACCGTTCTTACCTACGGCAAAAACCACAATGGTGATTCATCAAGTTTGCTGTTTTAACCTTCTTCAAGGACCGGCCGTAGTCAAATTTGATTCAACTAAAGTAGGAGAAACAGACACCCGCCAGCCACCTTTATGCAAAACTAGTTGCATGTCTGTCGGTGGAACCGGTCTCATGTGCGTGGACATGTAAGGTTGGTCCGGGCCGCTTCATCCCACAATACCGCCGAATCAAAATACGATGTTGGTGGTAAGCAGTATGACTATCACCGCCCACAACTCTTTGTGTTCTACTCGTGCATATCATCTACGTATAGACCTGGCTCTGATACCACTGTTGGGAAACGTTGCATGAAAAACAAAAATTTTCTACGCACACGCAAGATCTATCCATGGAGATGCATAGCTACAAGAGGGGGAGAGCATCTTCATACCCTTGAAGATCGCTAAGCGGAAGCGTTTATCAACGCGGTTGATGTAGTCGTACACCTTCACGATCCGTCCCGATCAAGTACCGAACGTACGGCACCTCCGCGTTCAGGACACGTTCAGCTCGATGACGTCCTCGCCTTCTCGATCCAGTAAGAGAGGCGAAGTAGTAGATGAGTTCCGGCAGCACGACGGCGTGGTGACGGTGGTGGTGAAGAATAATCTCCGCAGGGCTTCGCCTAAGCACTACGGAAACTATGACGAAGGATAAACTAGAGGGGCGGGGTTGCCGGCACACGGCTTGGTGTATCTTGATGTGTCTTGGGTGCTAGCCCTGCCCCTCTATTTATATGTTGAGCCCTGGGGTCGAAACTTAGAGTAAAAGCCTCTTCAAAGTCGGTTTTACCCGAAAGGCAAGAGTCCTTCTCGGACTCCAGGGCTAGACGCCAGGGTTCCCGGCGTCTACCCCCCAGACGCCAGGGATCCTGGCGTCTGGCCCCTGGCCTCCGCAAAACTTCCTTTTGCACTTTCCAAAACCCTCGTGGGCTTTACCCCTTGGCCCAAATAAAGTGTTCTCGTGCCCAAACATTTCGGGAAACATCCGAAACCCCTTCCGGTGAATTCCGGAATCTTTCCGGAGACCAAACACTATTATTCCATATATCAATCTTTACCTCCGGACCATTCCGGAGCTCCTCGTCATGTCCGTGATCTCATCCGGGACTCCGAACAACATTCGGTCACCAACATACATAACTCATATAATACTATATCGTCAACGAACGTTAAGCGTGCGGACCCTACGGGTTCGAGAACTATGTAGACATGACCGAGACACCTCTTCGGTCAATAACCAATAGCGGAACCTGGATGCCCATATTGGCTCCTACATATTCTATGAAGATCTTTATCAGTCGAACTTTATGACAACATACGTAATTTCCTTTGTCCATCGGTATGTTACTTGCCCGAGATTCGATCGTCGGTATCTCCATACCTAGTTCAATCTCGTTACCGGCAAGTCTCTTTACTCGTTCCGTAATACATCATCCTGTAAATAACTCATTAGTCACTTTGCTTGCAAGGCTTCTTATGATGTGTATTACCGAGAGGGCCCAGAGATACCTCTCCGATACTCGGAGTGACAAATCCTGATCTCGATCTATGCCAAGTCAACAAACACCTTTGGAGATACCTGTAAAGCATCTTTATGATCACCCAGTTACGTTGTGACGTTTGATAGCACACAAGGTATTCCTCCGGTATCCGGGAGTTGCATAATCTCATAGTCGAAGGAATAAGTATTTGACATGAAAAATGCAATAGCAATAAACTGAACGATCATTATGCTAAGCTAACGGATGGGTCTTGTCCATCACATCATTCCCGTTATCAAATGACAACACATGTCTATGGCTAGGAAACCTTAACCATCTTTGGTCAAATGACACGGTATTTGTTTATGTATTCACACATGTATTTAAGTTTCCGATCAATACAATTCTAGCATGAATAATAAACCTTTATCATGAATAAGAAAAAATAACAACTTTAGTATTGCCTCTAGGGCATATTTCGTTCAGCGGGTGGCGTGCGCCCTCGATTCCGGCATGCACGTCCGCGTGGCCGGAGTAGCAGCCGGCGGGAGAGGTGGATGATGGAGGGCGGCGCGGACTATGCAATCCTCGCGGAGTTGCGTGTGAGCCGGGAGAGGCCAGCTCCGGCGTCCGCGCTGCGCCGACAAGGGACGGGCGAGGGGGCAGATCCGGAATTGCTCCCCGTTTTCACCTTCGACCTCTCCAGGGGAATGCGGAGGGCCAACTCCTCGTCGGCATTGAGGTCGGAGTCGGAGCGGCTGTTGGTGCTCGACATGCTCGCCGGAGTCGTTGGATTGGATCGAAGGAGGGAAGAAAAACAAACGGAGCAAGAGAGAAGAGTGAAGTGAACTAGGATTCCAGATTGGGTTTTTTGTGGTGATGGAGTGGGGTCAACGGTGGGTCAGGTTGATGTGTCGGACGTGCCCAGGCCGCCCCATATTCACCATATATTTGAGTTGAATATATGAGGAGCGTTGGACAGCCCGAACGTTTGAGACTGGTTTGAGACGTCCGAACATATCAGTTTTTTTACCGGTGAGTGACAGAGTCCGACCGTAGGGATGTCAACCGGTCCCGTTTAATCCCGTTTAAAGTCCACTTATTATGATATGATATAGTTTAAAAATGTTTTTTTTGTTTGTTTGAGGAAAATGAACTATCAAACTAGCAAAAACTAACTAAACAGGATTGCGGACGCCATTTATTTGCCACTTACATTAAGACCGGTTTTAAGGCGTCCGGGTGTGGACAGTCCTCGACCCGGACACCGGTTGCCTTATTCGCCGTGAACCGCATGTACGCTCCTCTTTGTGAATCGGAGAAATCAACCGCAGCAGTGAACGGGAAGCCCTAGACGGAGCCGGAGCCCTACGGATCAAGATCCCCGGGCGCCGCTGGGAAGCGTAGCCAGCCGAAATCTCTTGACCCTGCCTCGCCACTCTGTCCTGCTTCCCGACGCTGGGATGCAGAACCCTAGCAGCAATCACCCTGCCCCGGCCGCGGCAGCGGCGGGGAAATCCAAGTCCTCGGGGCAGGCCGCGACAGCGGCCTCGGGCCAGGGCCATCAGCCCTCCCCGGCCACGCCTGCGGCTGCCAAGTCCAAGTCCTCGGCCGCGGCAGGGGCCTCGGGCCACGGTCACAACTCCTCCCCGGCCACGCCGGCGGCCGGCAAGTCCAAGTCCTCGGCGCATGCCGCGGCACCGGGCCAGGCGTCCTCCTCCAACCAACCCCACGCCGTCGGCGGCGCTGACGCAGCCGCATCGAGCCTTAAGCGCAAGCGCGGCGTCTTCCAGAAGGACCGTAAGGCCTTCTTCTGTTTTCTGAATTGTTTGTTCTTTTCTGTTTATTTCCCCCATACTTATGGCTCACTTCTATTCGTTTTCTTTCAGTGCAGCACATGATGTATGGGTTTGGGGACGATCCAAATGTAAGCTGGCCCATGACCAATTCTCTCTTTGGTTCCCTAATTTTTTTGGTTAGGAATTATGTAGAACAGAATGCAGTCAGTGTATAGTATATTTAAGAATTCAGGATGCAATGGGCCATAAGTGGCATTTTGCAAGAAGAGTGGTAGCAAACAAGGCGTGGGTTTACCATGTTAATATTTAATGGTTGAAAACTTGAAACATATTTAGAAAAGTAAAAGGGACATACCTGGAATCGGTACATATTTGCTTAGACTGTGTTTATCAATGATGTTTGGTTGTTGGTTAGCTTACACCTTTGCAATCAGACAAGAGCCAATCCCTAACAAGTGTCAATGCATATGGGATAGTGGTCGCATGCAACCTCTATTGAAAATTAAAATTATGTGTGCTGTTCATCTATGTTATGTTGAATGTGTGGAAGGAACTGCTAGTTTTTTCATCGTGAGTAGCTACTGGCCATTTGGCCTCTCATGTTCAGGGCGAGCTGAACGGGATGCCTTTCTGTTGGGCAGGTCCTAGAGAAACCCCTGGTTTATTGCCAGCTAGCATCTATTGCCTCTCATTTCTTTTCGGTGCTACTGTGTGGCAGCCTGGTGTGCCCTGTAATATTTTAGTTTCACACTTCGCATAGTAAATAAGTCAATGCTCTTACTAGGGGTCTCAAAAAGAAAAAAGACGGAGTAAAGAAACATGTTATTCCCCTTTTAAATCTTACATGCTTTGGACTTACGATGCAACTGACCTTTTTTTTGCTGGTTTTGCAGCCACTTCCAGAAACAGTTGCACTTGTGGAGGACATTGTTGTAGAATATGTTACTGACCTCGTAAGTTTCTCTTGCATTTGTACAACTGTTTAGTTTATGTTTGGCCTGCTAAAAGAATACATACTATTCACAGATAGAAAGGTCTTGTTGAGGATTGCATGACCCGTTTTCTACCATTAGTACAACTATGTAGTTTATATTTGGCCTGGTAAAAGAATAGTGAATACACACTATTCACAGATAGAAGGTCTTGTTGAGGATAGCATGACCCATTGAACCAATATTCATCTTTTCAATAGAGTCCATTAAGTACACTTAGGAAGTTTTGGGTAGTTTCCTATGCAAATCTTTACCTACTAATAAAGCACGGATTGCTTCCGTCGGTTCACTGTCATATTTTTTTTATGGTTTTTTTTCTGGTCCATCCGTGAATTTAAAAAATAAATTGTGCAAGTCAGGATTCGAACACAGGACCATCGTCATCAGGCAAACATGTGCTAGCCACCTCACCAATCCGCCGGTTGCGTCTGTATGTAGAGAGAGAGCAAATATGTACGCGACCCAAGGATGGAGACCAGACGTCAAAAGGAAACTAAGCAGCCAGCCCATATTTTTATTTTTTGCTTATCGAACTCAGGGCACAGGCCCACCGCGGTCGCGCCCTAAAATTGTGGGAAAAATCGTGCCCCAAAATCATGGAAAAAATATACGTGAGGGAGGAGAATCGAACACATGACCTTCCTTTCAAACTCACCTGAGTTAACCAAGTGAGCTAGCAAATGGTCGTGATTAGACTAGATGCCTATCTGAATAGTACTAAAGGCTGCTTGCATGCCTTTTTTTTAATCAAATCGCCGGGCCTATTTAAGCATCAAGTAATCGTTGCTAGGCGTTTATGGGCCGCGAGCCACATGAGAAAAACATAATCTCCAGTCCAATAGGTCGCAAAGCATCTATATTTCATGTGAAATAACCCCACCTTGCTCCTTTAAGATGATTCCCACCCGTTTATATAGGTTAGCAAGTTGGCCGTAATTTCATCAAGACACCAAGGAAAAGGGAAGGTGACAATGGACGAGAGGGTGATTAAACTCTTGATGAAAGAAAGGATGAGTTTGGGACGTGGTGCACCCTGCAAAGAGGGACGTGTGGGCTAAAAGAATTAACCTAGAATAGTGAACAGAGTAGACGAGCTCCCCCTCCCTCGCGTCGCCCCTGCCCAGGGCGACTCGGGGGCTCCTCCCCCTAGCAGCGCAGCCACCCCCCTCTTCCTCCCTCCCCTCCTCGCGCCGCCGCCGAAGGGCGCCGCTGGGCGAAGCCCGTGGCAGACGGCGGCGGCGGGAGGTCTTCTTGCGGCTCCCCTGCTTTTGCGGGCGGCGGATCTGGGTGGCGGCCGGCGGTGTCCCGGAGTGCGTGCGGTCGGGCGCGTGGCTGCGGGCCTCGGTGAGTGGTGGCGCGGCTGGGCTTCGGCGTGCGGCGGCGGAGCGCGCGCGGCGTTTCGGCGAGCGCACGGCGTCAGGCCTCGGCTGGCGGTGGCGGGCGGCAGGTCCCTCCTCCTCCCGTCGTCTCTGACTCCTCCCCCTCGGCTTCTGCCCCGATCTAGCTGGATGGGCGCCGGATCTGGCCTCCCTGGTAGCTGGCGCTGCTGCCAGTGGCCCACGGTGGGCTGGATCGAGGGAGGTCGGGGGTCTCCAGCTCAAGATGGTGCCTTTCCGTCCTATTGGCGTTGGGGATGATGTTTGAGGGTTGGTGCTTGGTGACGGCTGGAGGCGTGGGTGCGTGCCCGGCGGCTTCGACGCCTGGAGCTCGCCGGGTGACACGGGTTGGGTAGTGGCCTGGGGCGGCTGCTGCTCTGGTCGTGGATGGCTCCACGACGGCTTGTCAAGTCGGCTGCGGCGACGGCTGGCATGTATCAGCGTCGGCTTGTCCATAGGTGGCTTGTGTCGGCCCTTGATCTATCTCCTCGTCGTCCGGGTGCTATTTCCGTTGAAGGGATGACCTTCTCCCTACTGCGGCCCATCGCTAGTCTCGCGCTCAGGCTGCAGGACTGAGTTCATCTCGCGCCCGGCAGCAGGATCGAACTCGTCTCGCGCCCGGCAGCAGGACCATGCTCGTCTCGCGCCCGGTGCTGCAGGACGATTCGATGGAGGCTTGTTTGCCCTGGGATCCGATCGTCTCTTCGGTGGGGGTAGGCGGGTGTTGGGTGAGGTGGTATCTAGGTCTTGGATGCCGGGGCGGCGGCCGTGGTGGTGGTTGCGCGGTGGTCATAGGCAGAGCCCGTCGCTTGGTGCTGCCCGGTGGCCATGGTCGTGGGGGCGGCGTGGTAGTCGGGGTGCGGCGTTCGATGGCGGTGAGTGTTGGCCGGGGTGAAAATCTGCTCTATCTTCGGACGGACCGGCGGCGGCGTAGCTCGTTCCCTTCTTGAAGGTGTCGTCGCTGCTCTCATTGCCTGTCGTGTGGCTCCTGGGGAAACTTTGATCCTCGGATCGGGCGGTGGCGGCGCTCCGGTGTCGTTACCTTCATGAAGGCACCGTCTTGGAGCCCACGGTTCGTCGTATGCGGCTTCATATCTTCGTGGTGGCGTGTTCACTGGTGGAGCCCCCGGTTGCTCTTGTAGTGCTAGGGGACGTGTTGCTGCGCTCAGCGCCTATGTATCCCGCCTTGGGTGTGTGCGTGTGTTGTGGTGGAGTGCGTCTGTTCCGAAATGTTGTTGATCATGGCTTTATATATAAAGCGGGGCAAAAGCCTTTTTCGGTAAAGAATTAACTTACCAGAAAGGATTGTGTGTGTGGCATGGAAGGAACATGCAAGGAAGGAAGAACGTACATGTGGGATTTCAGATATTGTGACAATGGATGGATATTCACGTGCAAGGAAGGAAACACTTGGGGTATGTAAAGTTAAAGAAAGGAAGAATTCTAGGGCAGCAAAGAGTAGGAAGGATCGTGTGTGCGAGCCGTGCGCCGAGGATTAACTGGAGGCCTAAATTGTTCGGAGAATGTATTTTTTTTTACCTTGGCGACTCCCTGCCGCCTGTCATTGTTCGGATGTCATGTTGCTGGTAGGCGTTTTGGTGTAGCGAAGCACGGGTTGTCGTGCTACCACATGCACGCCAAATTTTTTTCCCGTTGCAATGCACGGGCATATGTCCTAGTAGACATAATTGGGTAACTGATTTTTCATCTGAATATGGATCGACATCTTGCACTGTACAATAGTGAGTCAATTTGATTTCAAGTAAATGTAGTGTACACAAATGAGCAACTCATCTACCTGCCACAACCTTCAACACAATCCATTCATGTTGAACCAAGAAATCCAGAATTGCGCCATATTTAACCAGTTATGCCAGTTTGTTTCAAGTTCATGGCTGTTTATAATTCCATTGTTTTTTTAGAATAGTTTATGGTTCCATAGCTGAGTGAATCCATGGTGTGCCTTTTCCCAGGTCCACAAGGCTCAGAATGTGGCTTCAAAGAGGGGGAAGCTCTTGACAGAGGATTTTCTTTACCTTATCCGAAAGGTATGGTCTGGACTACATGATACTAGGTTATTTCCTCTTCACTTGTATCACCAGAGTTCGCCAAAGCTAAGCATTTGTATTTCACTTTTTTTCCCCTAGGATATGCGGAAACTGCACCGCGCTACCGAGCTACTCTCCATGAATGAAGAGCTCAAGCAAGCAAGGAAAGCTTTTGATGTGAATGAAGAAACACTAGTAGTAACCAATGAGTGATATATGGGTCCTTGAGCAGCCGCAGAGACTACCATGTTATCTGCAATATCACCAACTGGTCAGACGATGCATATTGCTCCAGTTGGATGCTCACTGGCATCCATTTGTATATGGAGTACTATTACCATGCGACACATGTGGTAAGCAATTCGAACTATTCAAAAAAGAAGAAGAGTTTGTTTCCTGTCAAGTTGGCGTCATGTAGCACTTTCCACTGTGACTAGTAAGCACGCACGTGCAATGCACGAATAATCTTCCGAAGGAATTTCTCCCTTCTTAATTAGTAGATAAACTTCTTTTTAGAAAAAAATCCATATGAGTTTATCACACATCAAAGGCAATCAACCAGATGAGTTTCAACAGTAACCGCGTACATGCAACGGTGGGAAGAAATTTCTTATTCATTATACTTATGAAGCAATTTTCTCAAGAGTTTGCACAAAGCAAAAAACTCGTATTAGTCCTGCCACTATGGAAATATACGCATTAAAAAATTATATTTGTATCTCCTTTTTATTCAGTGTTGTTAAGGAAAGGAAGATTGATCAAACAATTTGTACAATTGGAGGAATCATCAGCTTTTAAAAACAAAGAAATTAAAAATAGACATTGGACATTCAAGCGCCTTGGCATCTAAGTTGTCCCGACATAAACATCAGGAGAAAATAGGGAGAACAGAATGCCATCCCATCGACTATAGTAAAGCTTATTTAAGCTACAACAGTGCTGCACATTTTGTTAGTCCATATATCGTGCCAATGGCAAAGAGAGGCAACATAGCCGGTTCTGGAGTTGTCTATTTCGAGAGAGGCTTGTGGTTAGCCATCTTCAGTGAGATCTTTAATAACAATGACTGAAAATTAGGTCACAGGTCAAGTAGCATGGTGCCTGATGCAAGGCTCGATATTCACATAGCATCAGCTTTGTTGCTGTCTCATAAACATTACAACCATCTTATGTGAATGATCATTTTGTTTAAAAGAGCCTTGTGTTCTGGATAATATTCCAACAACTGATCTCTAGTCACACAAAAACGGTCTTCGCATTTCCTGATATCCAATGTCATGGACATGCGACTTGCATGAAAAAGAAATGTTGTGAGAAGCATAAAAATATCAAGACGCCGTAGCATGGAAGTACATACTTGGAATGGATCCAGATCGTGTAACAAAGACATCAATAATACGTTCAATTTCTGGACCATACAGTGAGGGAAATTCTCTGCTTGCTAGAGAAACCAATCTTTTAAACCACTTGATAATCCAGTAATGATATGAATATTTTATAGTCTGCAAGGTCAAAGAGTTTGATGAGCACATTAAAATTTCAATGGCATTGCAATAACATTACCAAATTATATTAGTCTTGCAGAAACCACTTTACTAACTCAAATGAAAGGGGAAAAAATGCATAATGAGGATGAAGTTCTTGCGTAGAATGGCACATAACAAATAGACCATGATTTTTAATGCATCGAACCTGACACTCACAAGTCACGAAATACCCCTCCAGTCAGAATTATTAAAGCTGCAAAATACAATATCATGGTTGCCGTGAGATCCGATCATGAAAGGTTAATTATCATAATCTACTTTTCATATGTACTAAGTGGTACTCAAGGTATGGTGTCACTGTGATAGCCCACTTAAAAATAATTTCGTTAAATAGTTGCAAGCTAAAGAATTTTAGACCATCTTAAATCATTCAGTTAAACATTTACATGCAAAAGAGTTTCAGCCCCTCCCACTTAATCTTCTTTTACTGGCAGAGTTGGAACTCCACTCCTATGTAAACACAAACAACCGAGTTAAACATGCCACAAATGATTTTGTTACTACCTCAAGGCAGGTGTGCAGAAAGAATATTGCACTTCTTACCAATCTTGTGGATCTGAAGTTTGGAACCAACTTTTGGACACTGGAACTTGCGAGCTGCGAAATCTGCCAAAGAAATGAGAATAAAGCAACAGTAAATGATTGAAGAAAGAGAGGCATATACCGGAATCAAAGTAGATACAACCTTGTCAACCAGTACATCCCGATGCGTTTTGGTCGCCCCTAACCACACTGCGCTCTAGGAACTACCATTCACAGATGCACGCTTCAGATTTCAAAGAACACAAATTGAAGAAACAAGATGTGAGATTGGCGACAACATCACGGTTATCGCCGTACACTCCAGGATCCAAATGTACAACGGAGAGGAAACACAACCTCACCGGCGCTGTACGAAGACGTTCCACCACTCGGCAAGCTGCCCTGGTCCTTGGTCAGGCGACGGCGCCGCTCTGCCTGCAGTCTAGAGCGTCGGGCACGGCAGCCGCCACGGCAACGTCACGCGCCTGTGCCACAAGAGCCGCCACGCCCCGCACCCATCGTTGCATCCGTGGCCGCCCACTGCGTGCCGCGCCGCCGCCACTGCTTGAGGGAGGAGAGGGTCCCCACCGTCACCGGCTCAGGCCGAGCCCGCTGTGTCCCGTGCCGCCTACGCTGCCAGAGGGAGGAGAGGGACCCCGTCATCGCCGGCGCAAGCAGAGCCCGCTGTATCTCGCGCCGCCGCCGTCCGAGGGAGGAGAGGGACCCGACGCTACCGACGCAGGCCGAGCTTCGCCCGGCGACATCCTATGGCAGCGGCGAGGATAAGAGAGGAGGGAGGGGTGGGGAACGGCGAAGGCGGGGGCTCGATCCTCCCTGGAGCAGCGGCGGCGGCGGAGGGAGGGGGCGGTGGGAACGACAGAGGTGGGGATAGATGGAGGCGACGTCCTCGTGTAGGGACCTTGAGTACTACTCGTGGGTGGGACGGCAGAGTTTTCGTCCGCCCACGAAAAATGCTAAACGTATTTTTGGCTCAGGGTTAGTATAATTTAAACGGTTAGATTAAATTAAGTGATCTGATCAAGAGGTTGTAATTCCTCCGTACTGTTGTGTGTAGATTAGTTTGGGTGCAGTTAGCGATGAATATGTTTGCTTGTTTAATAGTAGTATAGATGAATGGATGGTTGTACGCTTTGCTCAGTCATACCAGGCATAAAAATCTGGTTGTCATCTTTTGATATCAGGCACTATCCGCCCTGACTCAGTACTACGTATATAAGAGCAACTCCAACGCGCCGACCCAAATGGACGGCTATTTTGTTTGTTTTTTGTCTGTTTGGGTCAGCCGCCCGTTCGGTGTCCACCCTGTTTATCATTTGGATCGGCAGTGCGTCGATGGGCCGACCCATATTTGCCGGCGTGGCCGGCTGGTCGCCCTTTTTCAACAAATATGCACACATTTTGCATTATTTCAAAAGCAAACATATAAAAAATAGCATAGTTTCACAACCAAATAAAGCATAGTTTCACATAGTTTTACAAGCCGAATAAAAATTAAATTGTCTCAAATACATGTGAGAAAAAGATGCATCTATTGGTTGCCAACATGAGTCCACATATGCTCAATTAAATCATTTTGCAGCTGCATGTGAGTTTCCTAATCACGTATTTCATGATGAAATTGGGTGAACTGTTCAAACATTGCCGCTCCTTCATGCTTAGGCACAACATTCTCACTCTGAAACTGAAACCCTTGATCGTAGATACGTTCCGGGCGCTCATCTTCTACGATCATATTGTGCATAATCACACAATCAGTCATCACCTCCCATAGCTTCTTGGTGCTTCAAGTCCTAGCAGGATACCGAACGATGCCCCATAGAGATTGCAAAACACCAAAGGCACGCTCGACGTCCTTCCTAGCACTCTCTTGCTCCTGGGCAAATCTTTTCCTCTTCTCTCCGACATGGTTACGGATTGTCTTCACAATAGTGGTCCACTGAGGATAGATACCGTCACCTAGGTGGTATCCTTTGTCGTAGTTGTGGCCGTTGATGGTAACATTCATTGGCGGGCTGTTGCCTTCGGCAAGCCTTGCAAACACCGGCGAGCGTTGAAGCACACTGATATCATTGTGTGATCCGACCATGCCGAAGAAAGAGTGCATCCAGAGATCTTGTGAGGCCACGGCCTCAAGGATGACAGTGCAAGCCCTGACATGGCCTTTATACTGCCCTTGCCAAGCAGAAGGGCAGTTCTTCCACTCCCAGTGCATGCAGTCTATGCTGCCAAGCATCCCTAAGAAGCCCCTGCTGGCATTCATCGTCAACAAGCGGGCTGTATCTTGAGGAGTCGGCTCTTTCAAGTACTCAGGGCCAAACACAACAATCATAGCCTTGCAGAACTTGTACGTGGAGTCTAGGCATGTAGACTCGCTCATACGGACGTACTCATCAATGATATCACTGGGCACTCCGTATGCAAGCATCCGGATGGCTGCAGTGCAGTTCTGATAAGATGAGAAGTCAATCTTTCCAAAGGCATCCTCTTTGCACTTGAAATAGTTATCATATCCGACCACCCCCTCTCTAATACGGTTGAAAAGATGCCTACTCATACGGAAACGCCGCCGGAATTTCTGATTTTTAAACAGCGGGTTGGTTGTGTCAAAGTAGTCCTTCCAAAGAAGGGAATGGCCGCTCTCTCGGTTGCGATTCAATGCCGGAAGGTGCCCCGGGATCGAGCCACGGAACAACGACCGCTGGCTATTAAGGTGGTGATGGACCAACACGGCAGCCAAGATCTCCTCATCATCATCGGACGAGGAATCGTCGAAGTCGCAAAGAAAACTGTGGAAAAAGAACTCGTCGACGGAGTCCATTTTGTACCTTGGCAAACTGTCGAACAACTTGCGGGCATCGACGAAGGAGCTGGCCGGCGAAGGGACGCACGCCTCCCTTTGGACCAGGTGGCTGGCCTGGAGGCGTCCGACGAGCGTGCCGGCATCCCATGAGCGTGCCGGCGTCAGGACGAAGGAGCTGGACGGGGCGGCTTCCTGCTCGCGGCGGCGTGGGGAGGTGGCGGTGGGAAGCTTCGGTGCCCCGGCGGCGAGACTGTGGTGGCGGCGACGTGGGAGGTGGTGGCGTTGGGGGGAGGTGTGTCGGCATAGGCTACTGACAGAGGCACCGGCAAATGGGCAGCGGCGGCGACGCGGCGGAGGCGGGCGAGGGTTTGTTGTGAATATATGATACGTCACCAACGTATCTATAATTTTTTATTGTTCCATGTTATTAAAGTATCATTCTTGGATGTTTTATACTCATTTACTAGCAACTTTATATCATTTTTTGGGACTAATATATTGACATAGTGCCCAGTGCCAGTTGCTGTTTTCTGCTTGTTTTTTACTTTGTAGAATATCAATACCAAACGAAGTCCAAATGCCACGAGACTTTTTGGAGAATTTTTTCTGGACAGAAGACACACAGGAGGCCCAAGAAGTGCACTAGAGGGGGCCTGTGGGGCCCACTAGGCACCAGGGCGCGCTCTGCTGGGTAGTGGAGCCCATAGGCACCCCCTCCACTGACCTCTACCTCTATAAATACTCTAAAATCTCAAAAACCCTAGGGGAGTCGACAAAACACAATTCCAGCCGCCGCAAGTTCCAGAACCACGAGATCCAATCTAGAGGCCTTTTTCGACACTCTGCCGGAGGGGTCAACGATCACGGAGGGGTTCTTCATCATCACCCTTGCCCCTCCGATGATGCGTGAGTAGTTTACCATAGACCTACGGGTTCGTAGGTAGTAGCTAGATGGCTTCTTCTCTCTTTTTGATCATCAATACAATGTTCTCCTCGATGTTCTTGGAGATCTATTTGATGTAATGACTTTTTACGGTGTGTTTGTTGGGATCTGATGAATTGTGAGTTTATGATCAGATCTATCCATGAATATTATTTGAGTCTTTTTTGAACTCTTTTATGCATGATTGTTATAGCCTCATATTTTTTCTCCGAAACTTTGGTTTGGTTTGGCCAACTAGATTGATTTTTCTTGCTATGGGAAGAGGTGCTTTGTGATGGGTTCGATCTTGTGGTGCTCAATCTCAGTGACAGAAAGAGACATGACACACATGTATCGTTGCCATTAAGGATAAAAAGATGGGGTCTATTCCTACATGAATAGATTTTGTCTACATCATGTCATCGTTCTTATTGCATTACTCCGTTTTTCCATGAACTTAATACACTAGATGCATGCTAGATAGCGGTCGATGTGTGGAGTAATAGTAGTAGATGCAGGCACGAGTTGGTCTACTAATCTTGGACGTGATGCCTATATACATGATCATTGTCTTGGATATCGTCATAATTATTTGCTCTTCTGTCAATGCCCAACAGTAATTTGTTTACCCACCGCTATTTTCTCGAGAGAAGCCTCTAGTGAAATCTACGGCCCCCGGGTCTATTTCCTATCATATTAAAACCAAAAATACCTTGCTGCATCTTTTATTTATTTATTTTATTTTGTGTTTTTGCTAGATCTATTTATCCAATCTCATACAATTTAATCTATCTCAATACCGATGAGGGATTGACAACCCCTCTTACGCGTTGGGTTGCAAGTATTTATTGTTTGTGTGGAGGTGTTGTTTACATAGTGTTGCTTGGTTCTCCTACTGGATTGATAACCTTGGTTTCATAACTGAGGGAAATACTTACCATTGTTGTGCTGCATCATCCTCTTCTCTTCGGGGAATTACCAACGCAGATACAAGCAATCAGGAAGAATTTCTGGCGCCGTTGCCGGGGAGACATTATTGGCAAACATAGTAGAAAACAAAATCGCACCTACGATCACCAAGATCAATATGAAGATGCATAACGGGTTGGGATTAACGATCGTTACCAACTGCGGAGTGCAGCGGAAGAAGAAGAGTCGGTGTAGATCATGCTCGAAGTCCCTCGAACGTTGATGACGATCCCGCGAACTGCCCTCGAACCGAAGACCGAAAGTACGGCCTCTCTACTTGGTTGCAAGCGTACGGTCTTCACGATCCGGCAGCGCTTCGCCGTCCAGAGCTAATACTCGCTGGAGAATTAGAGGGAGGAGATTAGAACCACACTGGGCTTCTAATTATGAGGATTAGAGGTGGCTAGGGCTAGCTCTAATTAGTCTAGGACCAACTAGAACTAGAATTAGATCAACTAGAAGAGGCACCCAAAACTTGTAGTTCAAAAGGGTGCAAAACATCTAGTATATCTAGGTTTAGGGGGGAGGAGAGGGCAGCCACCAAGGGGAAAGTTTCCCCTTGGTGCGCCGGCCTAGGGAGGGGGAGTTGGACTCCCCCTCCTAGTTGGATTCGCCCCCCCCCCCACTAGGAAAGGGGGGGCGCCTCCTTGGGCCTTTATGGACCAAGTCTTCCTTCTCCTCTTGGCCTATTAAGGCCCGTTGATATTTATTTAATATATAAAATACTTTAAACATTTTCAAAGTATTATATATATAATTTAACATCTCCGGAAACATTTTCCACCTATATATATTTAATCGGTAATACCCGGTATTACCCGATATTCACCGAAACCCTTCCGGTGACCCTGAAACGCTTCCGAAACCTCTCGAAACTATTTTGAATATTAATGAAACTATTTCATGAATATATTCTCATCACTCCCGTTCCACTAACACTCAGCAGATCGTGATTACCTTAATCTTGTGACCCCATAGGTTCGGTAAAGCATAGACATGAACGAAACTCCTTCGTTCAATGACCGATAGCGGAACCGTGGACACCCATATCGGTCCCTATGATTACACGAATGATATTCGAGTGAACCTTTGGTTATCATGTGATGTTCCCTTTGCTTCACGATACTTTACAAAACCCGGTGTGCATCGGTATCCTCCTGGGTCATCACCATGCCCACTATACCATTGCTCCCGTTACCGGTTTTGTTCTTCTTTCTCGTTGACGTGTTCCGGCATCCCCGTGACGCAGTCACATGTGTCTGGCCAGACGATGATAGATGCCGTCACATCGAGAGGGCCCTAAGAATATCTCTCCATCGTCGGAGGAACAAATCCCACTCTCGAGCTGTTCGTTCACTTGTCGAACTTTCCGGTGAACATGAAAGTTGTCGTTATGATCACCTTGTTACAGATGATGTTTGAACAACCCCAAAGTCCACCGTCTGGTAGGAAGTAACCGACACACTCTCATGGTCTGAGGAACTAAATTACACATGCTAACACTCCGTGTTATAACAAATGATTTCAGACGATATGATCACAAAGTATAACATACAAGATTGGGTCGATTCAATATGATCGTTCTTCTAACGTCATACCCTCAATGTTGTTTTAGGACTATCGTTGCACCTAACGAAATCCTAAGATCCGGAAAACATGATCACCAACAACACTTGAGCCAGTCCTAGAGGCTGGACCGGGAACCTATTGTTTGACCGTTTATCATTCCACACGTGCATATGAGTTTTCCACTGAATCGCATATTCCAGGATCATAGCAGTTATAGCATGAAATATAAACTCTAAATTATGAATAACGGAAATATAATAATACAATATTATTGCCTCTAGGGCATATTTCCAACAGACATCATCAACATCTATCAGGTTCCTACGCACAAACTCTCATCTCCTTGCAATTACTTTATTTGCCATTTGCCTCTCATTATCATCTCCCCCACTTCTAAAACGTTTTTGCAAAAATACAAAAATATTTTTCGTTTGCCTTTTTCTTGTTCGATCTTTTGTTTGCTTGTGTTCTTGTTTGTGTGGTTACGATGTCTCAAGAAAATACCAAATTGTGTGATTTTTTCAATACTAATAATAGTGATTTTATTAGTACTCCGATTGCTCCTCTCGCCACTAGTGCGGAGTCTTATGATATTAATGCCGCTTTGTTGAATCTTGTTATGAAAGAGCAATTTTCCGGTAGTCCTAATGAGGATGTCACGTCCTATCTAAACACTTTCGTAGAATTGTGTGATATGCAAAAGAAAAAAGATGTGGACAATGATATTGTGAAATTCAAAATTGTTTCCCTTTTCTTTGCGTGATCATGCAAAAAATTGGTTTTCATCTTTGCCACGTAATAGTATTGATTATTGGCATAAGTGCAAAGATGCTTTTATTACTAAGTATTTTCCTCCCACAAAAATTATTTCCTTTAGAAATCAAATCATGAATTTTAAGAAACTTGAGCATGAACATGTTGTGCAATCTTGGGAAAGAATGAAATTAATGTTAAGAAATTGTCCTACTCATGATTTAAATCTATGGACGATTATACAAAAAAATTATGCGGGATTGAATTTTGTTAGAATTGCTCTATGTGCTTTACTTAAATTTTTTGAGCTATGGAATTTCTCTAGTGCTTCACTTATATCTTTTTGAGCACGATGGTTGTTTAATTTTTGAAGAAATGCTCTCATGCTTCACTTAGATTATTTTGAGAGTTAGTAGAAACTTGAAGAAATATCCTCTCATGCTTCACTTATATTATTTTGAGAGATGAAAATTTTGAAGAAATATTTATGCTCTTGTTCTTCACTTAAATTTGTTTGAGAGCTTGTTATAAGTAATGGTAATAGATGAAACTAGTCCCAAAGTGATAGATATTCAAGAGGGATAATACAAACTATCATGAAGATCATTGGATATTAAAACTTGATTCCTTGCAATAGTTTTGCGATTTGGAGATAGTAATATGTGAGTCATGTTGTTGAGTAATTATGCTTTAGTAAGAATATTGGTGTTAAGGTTTGTGATTCCCTATGCAAGCACGAAAGTCAATAGTTATGCAATGAAGTTTCATCCTACTTATGGTGCATTATTCGGTGTTAGTTATATTTAATGCTCATTTTCATTTCTTGGTTGATTGCTTCTCAATCTATTTGCTAGCCTTCCCTTGTACTAAGCGGGAATACTGCTTGTGCATCCAAACTCCTTAAACCAAGTTGTGCCAAATGAGTCCACCATACCTACCTATATGCGGTATTTTCATGCCGTTCCAAGTAAATTTGCATGTGCCAACTCTAATTTTCAAAATGAATTTCCCTTTTGTGTGCCCGTACCTCTCATGAAGCGGTAGGGGGTGGCCGATATTTTCCATGCTAGATATGTTATTCTCGGAGTCGCAAAGGAAATTATGGAAAAAGAACTCATCGGCGAAGTCCATTTTGTACCTTGGCAAACTGTCGAACAGCTTGCGGGCGTCGACGAAGGAGCTGGCCGACGAAGGGACGCGCGCCTCCCCTTGGACTAGACGGTTGGCCTGGAGGCGTCCGACGAGCGTGCCGGCGTCCCATGAGCGTGCCGGCGTCAGGACGAAGGAGCTGGCCGGGGCGGCGAGGCTGCTTCCTGCTCACGGTGGCGTCGGGAGATAGGGGTGGGAAGCTTCGGTGCCCCGACAGTGAGACGGTGGTGGCGGCGACAAGGGAGGTGGTGGCGTTGTAGGGAGGTGTGTCAGCACGGGCTGCTGGCAGAGGCACCGACAAATGGGCGACGGGGACGACGCGGCAGAGGCGCGCAAGGGTTTGCTGTCGATATGTAATACATCTCCAACGTATCTATAATTTTTGATTGTTCCATGCTATTAAAGTATCATTCTTGGATGTTTTATACTCATTTATAGCAACTTTATATCATTTTTTGGGACTAACCTATTGACATAGTGCCTAGTGCCAGTTGTTTTCTGCTTGTTTTTTACTTTGTAGAATATCAATACCAAACGAAGTCCAAATGCCACGAAACTTTTTGGAGAATTTTTTTCTGGATAGAAGACACCCAAGAGACCCAAGAAGTGCACCGGAGGGGGCCTGTGGGGCCCACTAGGCACCAGGGCGCGCCCTGGTGGGTAGTGGAGCCCACAGGCACCCCCTCCACCGACCTCTGCCTCTATAAATACTCTAAAATCCCCAAAACCCTAGGGGAGTCGACGAAACACAATTCCAGCCGCTACGAGGTCCAGAACCACGAGATCCAATCTAGAGGCCTTTTCTGGCACTCTACCGGAGGGGTCAACGATCACGGAGGGGTTCTTCATCATCACCCTTGCCCCTTCGATGATGCATGAGTAGTTTACCACAGACCTACGGGTCCGTAGGCAGTAGCTAGATGGCTTCTTCTCTCTTTTTGATCTTCAATACAATGTTCTCCTACATGAATAGATCTTGTCTACATCTTGCCATCGTTCTTATTGCATTACTCCGTTTTTCCATGAACTTAATACACTAGATGCATGCTAGATAGCGGTCGATGTGTGGAGTAATAGTAGTAGATGCAGGCACGAGTCGGTCTACTAATCTTGGACGTGATGCCTATATACATGATCATTGCCTTGGATATCGTCATAAGTATTTGCTCTTCTGTCAATTGCGCAACAGTAATTTGTTTACCCACCGTATGCTATTTTCTCGAGAGAAGCCTCTAGTGAAATCTACGGTCCCCGGGTCTATTTCCTATCATATTAAAACAAAAAATATCTTGCTGCACTTTTTCTTTCTTTATTTTATTTTGTGTTTTTGCTAGATCTATTTATCCAATCTCATACAATTTAATCTATCTCAATACCGAGGAGGGATTGACAACCCCTCTTACGCGCTGGGTTGCAAGTATTTGTTGTTTGTGTGCAGGTGTTGTTTACATAGTGTTGCTTGGTTCTCCTACTGGATTGATAACCTTGGTTTCATAACTGAGGGAAGTACTTACCGTTGCTGTGCTGCATCATACTTTCCTCTTCGAGGAATTAGCAACGCAGATACACGCAATCAATATGGGGTGGGAGAGGATGACCAATGTGCCACCGACTAGCGGGCCAGGGGGAGGAGTAGGCGGGCGCCGCGCGCGTCCGTTTCGTGTCCGCGCCGACGCAAATGTGCCTCAAAATTGGGCCGGGAATGGGTCGGCAGGTAGACAAAAAGCGGACACGTGTCCGTTTGGGTCAGCACATTTGGCCGATTTTTCTGTCCGCGCCAACCCAAACGGACGCGCGCGGACGAAATTGGTCGGCGCGTTGAAGTTGCTCTAAAATGCGCACATTACAATCGGGAACGTTTCTACATTTCCGGACAGAGGAAGTAGTATTTGTTACATGTGGCTGATCAAGGGCAACTAGATAACTACCTTGTTAAATAGGGACCGTCTGTTTTAACAGGTGCGTGAAAAAAGGCTCAATATCCAACTGCCTCAATTCATGATGCGACATCTTCTTCCTCCTGCACGGCTGTTCCTCCTCGCCGCAGCTTTCCCTGCCCATCCGCCTACCTTCACCCCTGCAGTCTGCGGGCGCTACCGCGCACTGGCTCGCCGCCCCCCGCCCTCCCCTCAACTAACCACCATTGCCATTGCTAGCCATCACCCTGACCATCCATCTAAGCCCTGCAGCACTGGTGAAAACCTCTGGCGATCCTCTACATCCCCGCCACTAAGATAAATAATGGGGTTGTGGCTCCCCCCTAAGATAGATAATAAGGCCATGGCTTCCCCCTAAGATAGATAGTCGGGTTATTCTTCTCCGGTCAGGTTGGGAAGAATGAAGAAAGAAGGAAAAAGTGACTGATGCAACATAAAATTTAGGCACGTGAGAAAAAGCAAAACCATATTAAATAAGGAAAAGGCCTTCATGTTGCAACCTGAGAGTTTTGTGTGTATTTTTTCGTTCATCTATTTTTTCAAAATGTTTTATCTCATGAATTGTGCGTCCAAATCACGAATAGTTTTCACCTGTTTCTTGCGCCGAGATCTTCGAAACTAGATCTCACTAATAGGTTTGGGCGAACTTTTTTGGAACAAACTAGAAATTGAAAAATAAAATGGAAACAGAAAGAAAAAATGATAATCGAGAAAAGAAACCCAAATATAAAATCAAAAACTGTGCTTTTCACCTTTTTAACACATGTGTGCCTTTTCACTTTTCAGGAAACACAATCGTGCTCTACACTTTTCGGGAAGCACAGCTGCACTTTTCAGTTTTGAAAAAGCACAGTTATGAGAAGCACAAGTGTGTTTTACGCCGAAGCATGACTGTGGAAAGCACAAATGTGCTTCCACGCGAACGCACATTTGTGTTTTTTCATGAAACAAGATTGTGCTTTTAACTTTTGGGAAGCACAAATGTGTTTCCTGAAAAGGCACAGGTGTGCTTCATGGAGAAGCACATCTTTGCTTTTCGCACGTGTGCTTCATGGAAGAAAAAAAATACAGAAAACTTAAAAAATGACGAAAACCTAGAAAAAACAAGCATAATCTGAAAATTGGAAAAAAGTGTGCAATTTTTTTTAAAACTCGCCCCCTGGTGCGTCCAACGTGCGACTGGCCTAGGCGCATCACATGTCAACAGGGAAAGCGCTCCCGAGTGCTCGATGAGTATCCCCCAAAAGGATACTCGTTAACTAGTTGGTCCCAGAAAAGAGAGGCATGCGGGCATGTGACACCAAGGCGACTTTGCATCATCAAGGGCAGCTAAATTGCCAGGCAGGCTTAGCATAGCACGCTTTTACAAACCCAGGGAAAATATTTGGACTGCTCGAAATCACCCAAACCCAACCCACCAAACCTAGGTGTTCTATACGTCAGAAGGAGTGCAAGGAGTTCAAAAGGTCTTGAATCATGTCCTGGTTAAAGTGACTGCAGATAGGGATGGCACCCGCAGGGTTTGGGTATAGGTGGAGTCACCCCATACCCTTGCCCGTCCCATTTAAGCTTACCCACCACCCGTACCCATACCTGCTAGTGGGTACAAATTTTTCTCATACCTGTCACCCGACAGGGTAAATGGGTACCTGCGGGTAAAAATACCCATGTTTGTGTAACATCAATTTGAGCAGACATAACCATAAACAACAACATACAATCATAATTTATAAACAACAACACATAATAACATCAATACATACTTATAAACAACAACACATCATAAACACAACACATTTTATAAACATCAACACTTTCTTGTACACAACAACACATCAAAACATCAACACATAGTCATACAAGGTAGAGGTAATTTTTCCGTACTTGCTAGATTTTATAAGGGTACATGGGTATGTGGGTATGGGTTATATGATCTCATACCCGTACCCGCTCTACCCGATGGGTTTGAGATTTCCCTATTTACATACCCATGGGTAATTTTTTATCCCATACCTTTTTTACCCATAGGGTACGTGGGTAATGGGTACCCATTGCCATCCCTAACTGCAGAGATGAACGAGATGTTGACAGCGCCATATGAACGGGAAGAGGTGAAAAAAAGCCTTGTTTCAGATGTTCCCTACAAAATCACCGGGGCCGGACGGCTTCCCAGCGCACTTCTTCTAGAGACACTGGGATGTTTGCGGCGTTTCTGTCACTGATGCTATTCTTGGTATTCTTCGGGGAGAGGAAAGTGTGGAATGCATTAATGGTAACTCTTGGTACTAATCCCGAAGGTATCCAACCCAACGTTGTTAACTCAATTTCGTCCCATTAGTCTTTGTAATGTGTTCTACAAAATAGCATCAAATGTGTTGGCTAATTGCTTGAAAGAGATTTTACCCAAAATAGTTTCTGAGGAACAGTCGGCCTTTGTCCCGGGGAGGATGATCACGGACAATATTATCTCGGCTTATGAGTGCTTACATTTTATGAAGAGGAGTAGGTCTAAAAATAATAGCTACTGTGCACTCAAGTTGGACATGATGAATGCATACGACAGGGTTGAGTGGAGCTATTTGAGGGCAATGATGGAGAAACTTGGCTTTGTTGCACCATGGATTTCCGTTGTTATGAATCTGGTGAGCTATGTTTGCTTTTCTGTTATGTTCAATGGAACTAAATTGGAGGAGTTCAAGCCATCTCGTGGAATTCGGCAGGGAGATCCTATCTCTCCGTACCTTTTCCTATTAGCAGCGGAGGGCCTTTCGTGCCTATTGAAATCTCAAAATCAGTCATCACAACTCAGTGGAATCAAGGTAGCCCCATCGGCTCCGTCGGTGAACCATCTTTTATTCGCAGATGACAACCTGCTGTTCTTCGGGGTAAGTGTTAATGGAGCCGAGGAGGTATCAAACCTACTGGAGATATATTGTTTGGCATCAGGACAGAGGGTGAATAGAGACAAATCTTCTATATTTTTCAGTAAATGTTGTCCACATATTGTTCGTGATGCGGTGAACGGGCATCTGCAAGTACCAAATGAATCTTTGACTGACAAATATTTGGGTATGCCAACTGACGTGGGTCACTCAAAAAAGGGTACTTTCAAATATATAAGTGATCGCATCTGGGATAAAGTAAAAGGATGGATGGGTAAGCTATTATTGGCAGGTGGCAAAGATGTTTTGATTAAATCAGTTGCTCAGGCGATCCCGTTATATTATATATCATGTTTTAGGTTGCCACGGGGACTATGCAAACATATTAACACCATTATCGGGAAATTTTTGGTGGGGATGTAAGCAGGGAGAAAGAACACCTGCATGGGTTTCTTGGGAAGTGATGACGAGACCCAAGTATTTGGGAGGGCTGGGTTTCCGAGATTTGGAACTTTTTAACCTTGCATTATTATCACGACAGGCATGGAGGTTGTTGTAGGAGCCTACATCCTTGAGTGCTAGGATCCTCAAGGCGAGCTACTATCCAAAAGGGTCTATCCTCTCAGCAGAACTTGGTTCCTGCCCCTCTCAAATCTGGCGGGCAATTCTTGACGGCAAAGAAATCTTGAAACAAGGTATCATCAAGAGGATCGGCAATGGGCAATCAATGGATATTTGGATGGATAATTGGTTACCAAAAGAATCTTCGCTGAGATCAATTTTATCTTGTGTGGTTGTTCCACCATCTAAAGTTTTAGAGTTGTTAATTCCAGCTACAGGGAAAATGGAATGTGAACTACATTCGTAGTGTCTTTCTACCTGTCGATGAGGATACTATCTTGAAAATTCCAGTGTGCACATGGAATATGGAGGATTTTTGGGTGTGGCACCCAGATAGGAAGGGAGTTTTCTCTGTTAGCTCTGCATACAAATTCATCATCAAAACCAAAATGCAGCGAGAAGATTGGCTTGAAGAGAGAAGTGGTGCGTCGAATAACTCAAGACAAGAGGAAGATTAGACCACGCTCTGGAGGTTTTCGGTTCCATCTAAAGTGAAAATATTTCTATGAAGACAGGCACGCCACTCACTGCCGACAACGGATGTGCTAAAGAAACAGAACATGTCTACTATTGGTGCATGCCCATTATGTGGGAGGGAAGACTCTTGGAGACATGCACTCATCAGCTGCACCATGGCGCTATGTATTTGGGCCTTGTCAGATTCAGAGGTGGCGCAGCATATGGGAGATAATCAGGAGCCAGGCGCCAAGAATTTTCTCTTCGATATGCAGGAGTCTTTGAGCCATGAACAGTTTACAACTATGGTTGTTACCCTATGGTCTATCTGGTACACAAGACGGAAAGCAGTCTATGAAGCTATCTTTCAGAGCCCAAGTCAAACAAATTCATTCATTAACTCATATTTGATGGATCTGCGAGGACTGCATAAACCAGCAACAAGCAGGGTTCCTGGTGGGAGCTCGGGTCCTAGGGTGGCAGAAGTCCAACGGTGGCTGCCTCCTACTGGGGACAAAGCAAAGATCAATGCCGACGGAGCTGTAGCTCGACATGGCCATTGTGGAGTGGCAGCTGCAGTATGTAGAGATAGCATCGGGCTTTACCCGGGCTCCTCTCTTGTTGTGTATTGTGGCGCCCCGCCTGATTACCACTGTAGCCAGACGGTCGCCACGCATGCCAGCCCAGGAAATCACTCTGGCATGCGCGTTTACAACAAGTATCATGAACACAGGCATTTCTATCAATGGATATATAAGTCTTACATGATAGATTATAAGAGTGATGGCAGCGGAAAAGCTCTATCTAAGGCAGCATGGTCTTGGTGCGGCTCCAATCCACAGGGATCTGACTGGGTTACTCTTCTAGCCCGCGAACGCTCCGGCTCCTCAACAATGGACGACGGATCCTTATGTGAACCTGGCCATGTTAAAGGCCGCTGAGTACTTTTGAATGTACTCGCAAGCAAACCAACTAACATATACACCAAGCAAAGCAATCCATGGCATTCAAGCATGCATTTGTTGTTAGAGCAACATTAATTATCATGGCATAGCATACCTATCTAGCAATATTAATTATCATGACATAACAGGTTTATCCAGCAAGATAACTACTAAAGTAAAATTACAGTAAAGTAAAGCATATCAAGTAAATAATTCATACTCCGAACATTCTCATGATCCAATCCGAGGTTGAACCAAATCCAATCCAAGTCTGGTGGTCATCCGACCATCTCTTTCATAGCCATCCCATGGCTAACATTCATATCCCTGACATCATCTGAGGGCTATGCATCTCCACTGTAAGTCTGACAAACTTACTCTCTTACGGGTTGTCCCACAACCCTCGGAATACTCATGAGTCGCTGAGTACTTCCAATCATAAGACGAGTTCTTCCATCATTATTATCATTATTACGGTTGACCACCTAGTGAGGTCTGGACGGACTGTCCAATATCGTGGACGCGGCTATTCGAATAGATTTTTTACACTCTGCAGAGGTTGCGCACTTTACCCACACCATGGAGCACCTGGCCTCGTGATCCCATTCGGGTGGACCAGTGTTGCTCCAACGAAACCTGCCTGACCCGTGACTCTTCCATCGTACCACCGGCAATCATCCCCCCCCGGAGTCCTGCCCTGGGTGGCCCTTGTGTCACCTCGTGACACCTGCCACCGTCGTGGCCAAACTAAACTGTCCCAAACGAGGACTCCCGGGTTAAACAATCAACTGGGCTCACAAGGTTATCTCCGCCTACTGGGTCAGGGTAGCGCGCATGCATAACCTTCCCTATTTGGTGGTACCGACAAAAGAGCACGAAGCCAGACCAAGTCAAGGCCGTCCCATACCGGCAAATGTGGTTGCACGGATAAGTCCGGACAGGTGACTTTGGATCAACCGACTAGGTTTAGTTTTAGCAAGTACTTAGCAAGCATGGTTATTTATCACAATAACTTGAGATGATAGCAACTAGGCATTTAAATAAATTACTTTGAATTAACACATAGCAAACTAACGCAAGTAATGTAAACAGTAAGTGCAGTCTAACAGAAGTTTAATTATTTCTATCACGGGCATAATCATTAATTAAACACGCAAGAATAACACAGAGCAATGCTTTAGGGCATATATCAGATGGTCGGCTTGCCTGGGGGTCGATGAATACTCCGGGAAGAAGTGCGGTGAAGCCGCGGAAGAATTCACCGGAAAAGATTCTCCCTCGGAGGGGTTGATAGAGGGCAAGAGCAAAATGGTCATTTTCATAGTGTGGAAACATTATGAAAATGATACCATCGGAACGGGCTCGACGAACTGAAGACGTGAGCGTTGGTTTCACCTGAATCGGAGTTACGAGCAAAAAGATATGAGGGGTTGAAGTGGAAGGACCTTTCTGTAAATATTTACTTCTGGGTCCATGGTTGAAATCCGGTGGCGCCTTTTCTGGAAATGCGCTTCTCTCAACCGGAAGCGTATTCACGCAGGGGCGCCTCCACTTAATCCAACGTGGCGGGGGCGGGGCCCGGCCTCTGCCGCTGACCGATGGGGCCCGCGTTGACCTTCCTCTCTCTCTCTCCTCCTCCCGCTCCTCCCTCTTCTCCCCACGACCCAGAGGCAGAGGCGAAGCCGCACGGCGCCGGCGTGCGGATGGCTGGCCCCGGCCACCTCCAGCTGAGGCGAGGGCTCCGGCGGCCGTGGGGCGGAGCGCTGCTACCGTTCCGAGGCAGCACACGCACCGGGGAGGGCCAAGGTGGCGGCGGCTTGGACGCCCCCGGCAGACGGGGCTCGGCTCCGGCAGGGTCCTGGCGACTGGGAGGGCTAGAGGCGAGGGTGAGGGCTAGGGTGAGGTCGCCGAAGGACGGCGCGCTCGGCGGCGGGCTCGGACGGGGCCGGGGACGGCCAGAGAGAGGGATTGGGCGCGGAGGCCGAGCGGCGGCCATGGTGGTGCTCCGGCTAAATTGATGTGCTCCAGCGAGAGGTTTGCCGGGCACGGGTGCAGGGATGATCCAGAGGAAGAGGGGAGGAGGCTGAGGGGGTTGGGGATGCTCGGGGGGGAGCTCGGCCACGGCTATTTATAGCCGGCCGTGACGTGCGGATAGGCATGGCCGCCGTGGCGGCCTTATCGGCGCACTGGAGCTCGAGGAGGACGTGGCTGGCCGTTTGCAGCGTCGAGTGGCTTCGCGGAGGGGTGGAGAGGTCTCGGGAGCGCTCGAGAGAGCTCGGGGAGGAAAGAGCCACGGGAGAAGACGACGGCGTGGGTCACGGGCACACAGTGCGGCGGAGCTGCCGTTGCGTGGGGAGGAAGAATATGGAGGGTAGAAGGGTCTGGTGAGGGTCGCGTGGACGCCGGGGAGCCACTGGACATGCTTAGACAAGCCGGAGTTGGCCGAGCTCTCCTGCCCGACGCGACGACCGCATAGAGCACTGATTTGGTATGTCCTTCACGCGGTCACCACGCAGTCCGCGTGTTCTAGCACGCTCCTGGCTGCCAGGCCTTGTCCAATAGGCTCCTCGATGCTCAAATAAGTGAGGGGAGTGGCTGGAACTATCTAGGGTGCTCTGGGGTGAGGGAAACTTGCTGGAACAGGTTCTGACAAGAAGGTGTTTGTAGAGATGTCTAGATGGATGCCTGAGTGCCATAAGCTGGGATTTGGCATGGAGCAATGATCTACCAGGGTGACTACCCTGGTAAATTTTGAGGTCATTTGGATAAGAACTGAGGACACTTGCTGTAGAATGGACCTCACTGGTCAGAAATGCAAACTTCGATGTGGCACTCACATACTAGCTTGCATTGAGCTGAAATTTGGAGGAGGTGAGTGATTTGAACATATGAAGCCACTGTAAAAGTTTCATACCATTTGGATACACCAAAATGGTACTTGCTTCACAGAGGTTCCAAATAGACAAAAACTTGAGAAAATTGCTGTGGGAAAATGGATGGATGGATTGAGCTGGTTTTTGGTATCCATGGGTGATTTGTCAATGTTAATCACCATGAAAAATTTCAGCTCAAAAAGATCAAGGGTTCAAGCACTTCCTTTGCAAACTGGAAATCTGGACAGAATTTGCAAATGGATGTTGTGCTCAAACTTTGAACTATGGAACTTTGGATTCTTGATGGAAATGGTGAAGATATAGATAGGAGAAGCTCCATAATTTATTAGGGATTTTTCCTGGCTACCAAAATGGTAGTTCCTTTAGAAAGGGCCCAAAATGCAATATTGGCTTTAAATAGGAAAATGCAATTTCCCCTACTTAATTATGGCCAATATTTTTATGGCAGATCAATATGATCATAAAGAATATCTCCACAAGTTTTCATGAACTTTGGAGATGGATAGATATTTTCCTGGATTTAATTCCTTTAACTGACGGAAAAAGGAATTATAAATGAAAAATATTGCAAATGACTTGGCAATATTTTTGCATATCCAAGGTTTATAAATGTGGGATGATCATTGGGAAAAGTTTGGGGGGCAACAGATCAAAGGAAATTGGGGTTCCTTTGTGACGGAAGAGATTAGGGTTTCCCTTCCGGCAACTCGGAAGGTAGGGTTCCAACGGCAAAGTCCTGAGAATATATCTTGGGTGGTGAGGTTTGACTGGAGAGAATCTCCGGTTGGATAGGAAAGGCAAGGCTAAGTGACCATCTTCAAATACCCAAGAGCTAGAGAAATCCGATAACACCGAGAAAAAAGACGGGAGTCTAATCCCGCGAAGGGAAAAAAACAGGAGCGAAAACCAGGGTGTTACAAACCTACCCCCCTTCAGAAAATCTCATCCTCGAGATTTCCGGGCTTACCTCCCGGTGAAGGGGGACTTACCTGTGTGCGACTTGGATCCATCAGCGGTCTTGTCTTCGTTGATTCACTGGCCTTCTAACTGACTCTTCTGATGGTCCATGTGTTGTCTCTGCACACAACTTCCATGAATCCTTCTCTTTCCTGTCAGGTGTACCTTTTGTCCTGGTAGTGGTGTTGCTGGGTGGGGTAGCGGGTAGTACCAACAGACAGCTCGGTTTCCTTGGCCTGGAAGTAACTGCTTCGGTTGGACACTTCGTACCCTAACTGTCATGGGCAAGACATCCTTTCCTAGTACCAGGCTCACGTGCTCGTATGGCCTCGATGGCTAGGGGTGTCTTTCTCTTTGCCGTGTTAGAATGCTCCGTCTGGCTGTGGGTTCCGTACTGACATTTCCTTTTTTCTTCGGCATTCTGACTTTGTCCTTAGGTGATTCACAATGACCGAGCTATTGCTGCTATATCCCCAACTGAAACGTCAGGCATGATCACAAAGTAATCATAGACAATAATCTCTTATTCCAATGATGTCATGACGTCTACGAGCTGTTGATGCTGATGTGCTTTGAACCATTCTATCTGAATGTCTTGTTTCGAACTCTACCGCTTGCGGTGATGGCTCTGTCATATATAGCCTCTGTAGTCCTTGCTACGACCACTGAGCTGAACATAGTACCGCTATCATCCGGTGTATCTTTTGGAGCATAGCCTCTTATCTTGGTTGTTGACCCGTATTCATGATGAGTGCGGCAAGCTCACTTGTAACCGCAAGTAGTGCATTGTTGTGTCCGCATATGCAAGAGTCTGACAAGGATTGGTAATAATACCTTGTCCGTGAAACTGTGTCCTGCTGGCCGCTACGGCGGTTGTTTGTCCATAACTTCTTTGTTCTTGAGGATTCCTTGGACCTGTCATGACCTGCCAATACGGCTCCTTGACTGTTTTCCTGGTTTGCCGGGCTTGTTCTCACAACTTACTCTTGCATACCTCGTAGAGATTGCTGTGCTCATATTCTTCTTTGAACTATGGGGCCAATGCTTCTCTGAACACAGTCATTCCCGACGAGTGGCTCGCATGAACAGATCCACTGGACTGCATGCTCACAACATATGCAGGTGTAGGATAAATCTGTTCATAACCACTGAGTTCTGAGGCGGACGTGTGTCTGGACTAGTTCGTGCTTCTGACGAGATTGTTGTGGGCATGATGATGTGTTGACGAAGGCTTAATTCCTCATGCTCGAAGCTTCTGCCATGGTAGCATACTGAAGAAGGCTGGGTGTCATACCCCAGAAGCTTTTCCTTCATGTGGCTTACTGCGGAAGGTCAGTTGCCTTATGCTAGAAGCTTTCGGCGGTAGCACGTTATGGAAGATGGGGGTGCTGTACCCCAGAAGATTTTTTTTCACCAAGTGGCGTACCGAGGAAGAGTGGCAGTCTGGTGTCGTAAGCTCTTCTCGGTAGCTTGCGGAGGAAGGCTGGGTTCCTTGTACCAAAACCTTTCATTGTGTACACAGTCGGATCTATGGCCGATTCTGGCTTCCTTTCGAAGTATCTGGAATTTACTCGTAGCGGAGTCAAAACTTGGTATAGGCCATACCTTGACTGAAGATATTCCGATGGTCATGCACATCGCTTGTCCTTCTGCTAGTCTGATCATTGCTGTTATAAAGGCTGCACAACTGAGGCAGACTTCATGTCGTTAATTACCTCGGAATACTCTTTGTATTCAAACCAGGTGTTGCCGATAATAAGCAGTTGACGGATAATTCCATTCGGTTCAGCTGAGCTTCCAAGCATGCGAAGTTCTCATTGATTCTCGGTAACCACGAACTTATCCCTATTCCTTGCGAACCTTGTCACAGTGCCCAGAAAATTTTGTATTTGCATCGGTGAACTTCAAGATATGCTTTGAAATTTGTACCAATGTACCGGAGTTTTGTTGCTGCTCTTGGCACATTCATATTCTTGAAATATGTCTTCGGTGGGTAATAAATGATTCTTGGGTCCATTGAGAAAAGACTCGGTTCACCTTACTGACTGAAATAGTCTTTGTGTCGCAGATGGAATAATTTGTCCTCACTGGTGTTTATTCTTGGTAACTCATCTGACTGCTCCTTAAGCGTGATCTGCTCTAAGGCCAACTCTCTCAGGTATATCCTGTCCTTGTCCATTGCACACAGGTTTCGCTTCTGACTCATTCTTTATCATTGACAGATCCGGTGATAATATTCTGAATACCAGGCAGTTGGCTTGGCTTGACTCTTGTTGAATTTGGATTATTGGGTATTATCCAGGTTGCATGCTGGTCTTCTTGACGGCACTTGCGGATGGATCCAGTCAAAGCGAAGAGACGGAACCGACAAAAGAAACAAGAATCGCGAGAAACCAAAAAGCAAATAAAGCTCAAATCTTGCGGTCCTTACACACGTGGCTGAGGATCCACTAGTATAACTAGTATAGCGCACTCGATGCACCTCTAAGGATTTAGAAGCAAAACCACACAATGCTCCTGGTAGCACTGGTGTCAAGCTCCTACTATTTCCTTAGGGAACATCAACTCGACGCACGACCATAGCCAAAGTGGCTTAGTCAACGATCCTAGGGTTGTTGGGGAGAGATATAATTTATAAGCGTTTCCCAAAGGAAACTAGAGTTAAGAAGAGAAATGCCACGGCTAGCAAGCAAGGTAGGGATATCTGGTTTACCTAGAGGTTCAGGGCTCACGGGTTGTTGCCGGGTGCGAATATTTCACACCGGAGGCAAAGGCCACGAGAGTTGGGATCTGATGGAGCCAAAACCTATAGAGTTGCCTCATGATCAATAGTAGCCGTGCCTGCTTGGCAAAAGATGGCTGATATCCATCTGGGCTTTCTACTGAGCACAGGACAATGAAGTCTGGCTAGGGTAACCTATGGTCAGCCTGGCTGCTCTAATACCATCCGTTGTGGTGCCCTGCCTGATTACCACTATAGCCAGACGGTCGCCATGCATGCCAGCCCAGGAAATCACTCTGGCATGCGCGTTTACAACAAGTATCATGAACACAGGCATTTCTATCAATGGATATATAAGTCTTACATGATATATTACAAGAGTGATGGCAGCGGAAAAGCTCTATCTAAGGCAGCATGGTCTTGGTGCGGCTCCAATCCACAGGGATCTGACTGGGTTACTCTTCTAGCCCGCGAACGCTCCGGCTCCTCAACAATGGACGACGGATCCTTATGTGAACCTGGCCATGTTAAAGGGCGCTGAGTACTTTTGAATGTACTCGCAAGCAAACCAACTAACATATACACCAAGCAAAGCAATCCATGGCATTCAAGCATGCATTTGTTGTTAGAGCAACATTAATTATCATGGCATAGCATACCTATCTAGCAATATTAATTATCATGACACAACAGGTTTATCCAGCAAGATAACTACTAAAGTAAAATTACAGTAAAGTAAAGCATATCAAGTAAATAATTCATACTCCGAACATTCTCATGATCCAATCCGAGGTTGAACCAAATCCAATCCAAGTCTGGTGGTCATCCGACCATCTCTTTCATAGCCATCCCATGGCTAACATTCATATCCCTGACATCATCTGAGGGCTATGCATCTCCACTGTAAGTCTGACAAACTTACTCTCTTACGGGTTGTCCCACAACCCTCGGAATACTCATGAGTCGCTGAGTACTTCCAATAATAAGACGAGTTCTTCCATCATTATTACGGTTGACCACCTAGTGAGGTCTGGACGGACTGTCCAATATCGTGGACGCGGCTATTCGAATAGATTTTTTACACTCTGCAGAGGTTGCGCACTTTACCCACACCATGGAGCACCTGGCCTCGTGATCCCATTCGGGTGGACCAGTGTTGCTCCAACGAAACCTGCCTGACCCGTGACTCTTCCATCGTACCACCGGCAATCATCCTCCCCCGGAGTCCTGCCCTGGGTGGCCCCTGTGTCACCTCGTGACACCTGCCACCGTCGTGGCCAAACTAAACTGTCCCAAACGAGGACTCCCGGGTTAAACAATCAACTGGGCTCACAAGGTTATCTCCGCCTACCGGGTCAGGGTAGCACGCATGCATAACCTTCCCTATTTGGTGGTACCGATAAAAGAGCACGAAGCCAGACCAAGTCAAGGCCGTCCCATACCGGCAAATGTGGTTGCACGGATAAGTCCGGACAGGTGACTTTGGATCAACCGACTAGGTTTAGTTTTAGCAAGTACTTAGCAAGCATGGTTATTTATCACAATAACTTGAGATGATAGCAACTAGGCATTTAAATAAATTACTTTGAATTAACACATAACAAACTAACGCAAGTAATGTAAACAGTAAGTGCAGTCTAACAGAAGTTTAATTATTTCTATCACGGGCATAATCATTAATTAAACACGCAAGAATAACACAGAGCAATGCTTTAGGGCATATATCAGATGGTCGGCTTGCCTGGGGGTCGATGAATACTCCGGGAAGAAGTGCAGTGAAGCCGCGGAAGAATTCGCCGGAAAAGATTCTCCCTCGGAGGGGCTGATAGAGGGCAAGAGCAAAATGATCATTTTCATCGTGTGGAAACATTATTAAAATGACACCATCGAAACGGGCTCAACGAACTGAAGACGTGAGCGTTGGTTTAACCTGAATCGGAGTTACGAGCAAAAAGATATGAGGGGTTGAAGTGGAAGGACCTTTCTGTAAATATTTACTTCTGGGTCCATGGCTGAAATCCGGTGGCGCCTTTTCTGGAAATGCGCTTCTCTCAACCGGAAGCGTATTCACGCAGGGGCGCCTCCACTTAATCCAACATGGCGGGGGCGGGGCCCGGCCTCTGTCGCTGACCGATGGGGCCCGCGTTGACCTTCCTCTCTCTCTCTCTCTCCTCCTCCCGCTCCTTCCTCTTCTCCCCCGCGACCCAAAGGCAGGGGCGAGGCCGCGTGGCGCCGGCGTGCGGCTGGATGGCTCCGGCCACCTCCAGCTGAGGCGAGGGCTCCGGCGACCGTGGGGCCGAGCGCTGCTACCGTCCAGAGGCAGCACACGCGTCGGGGAGGGCCGTGGTGGCGGCGGCTTGGACGCCCGCGGCGGACGGGGCTCGGCTCCAGCAGGGTCCCGGCGACTGGGAGGGCTAGAGGCGAGGGCGAGGGGTCGGGTGAGGTCGCCGAAGAACGGCGCGCTCGGTGGCGGGATCGGACGGGCAGCGGCCATGGCAGTGCTCCGGCTAAATTGCCGTGCTCCGGCGAGAGGTTTGGCCGGGCACGGGTGCAGGGATGATCCAGAGGAAGAGGGGAGGAGGCTGAGGGGGTTGGGAATGCTTGGGGGGAGCTCGGCCATGGCTATTTATAGCCGGCCGTGACGTGCGGATTGGCACGGCCGCCGTGGCGGCCTTATCGGCGCACTGGAGCTCGAGGAGGACGTGGCTGGCCGTTTGCGGCGTCGAGTGGCTTCGCGGAGGGGTGGAGAGGTCTCGGGAGCGCTCGAGAGAGCTCGGGGAGGAAAGAGCCACGGGAGAAGACGACGGTGCGGGTCACGGGCACACAGTGCAGCGGAGCTGTCGTGGCGTGGGGAGGAAGAATCTGGAGGGTAGAAGGGTCTGGTGAGGGTCGCGTGGACGCCGGGGAGCCACTGGACACGCTCAGACAAGCCGGAGTTGGCCGAGCTCTCCTGCCCGACGCGACGACCGCATAGAGCACTGATTTGGTCTGTCCTTCACGCGGTCGCCACGCGGTCCACGTGTTCCAGCACGCGCCTGGATGCCAGGCCTTGTCCAACAGGCTCCTTGCTGCTCCAATAAGTGAGGGGAGTGGCTGGAACTATCTAGGGTGCTCTGGGGTGAGGGAAACTTGCTGGAACAGGTTCTGACAAGAAGGTGTTTGTAGAGATGTCTAGATGGATGCCTGAGTGCCATGAGCTGGGATTTGGCATGGAGCAATGATCTACCAGGGTGACTACCCTGGTAAATTTTGAGGTCATTTGGATAAGAACTGAGGACACTTGCTGTAGAATGGACCTCACTGGTCAAAAATGCAAACTTTGATGTGGCACTCACATACTAGCTTGCATTGAGCTGAAATTTGGAGGAGGTGAGTGATTTGAACATATGAAGCCACTGTAAAAGTTTCATACCATTTGGATACACAAAAATGGTACTTGCTTCACAGAGGTTCCAAATAGACAGAAACTTGAGAAAATTGCTGTGGGAAAATGGATGGATGGATTGAGCTGGTTTTTGGTATCCATGGGTGATTTTTCAATGTTAATCACCTGGAAATCTGGACAGAATTTGCAAATGGATGCTGTGCTCAAACTTTGAACTATGGAACTTTGGATTCTTGATGGAAATGGTGAATATATAGATAGGAGAAGCTCCACAATTTATTTGGGATTTTTCCTGGCTACCAAAATGGTAGTTCCTTTAGAAAGGGCCCAAAATGCAATATTGGCTTTAAATAGGAAAATGCAATTTCCCCTACTTAATTATGGCCAATATTTTATGGGAGATCAATATGTTCACAAAGAATATCTCCACAAGTTTTCATGAACTTTGGAGATGGAAAGATATTTTCCTGGATTTAATTCCTTTAACTAGCGAAAAAAGGAATTATAAATGAAAAATATTGCAAATGACTTGGCAATATTTTTGCATATCCAGGGTTTATAAATGTGGGATGATCATTGGGAAAAGTTTGGGGGGCAACAGATCAAAGGAAATTGGGGTTCCTTTGTAACTGAAGAGATTAGGGTTTCCCTTCCGGCAACTCGGAAGGTAGGGTTCCGACGGTAAAGTCCTGAGAATATATCTTGGGTGGTGAGGTTTGACTGGAGAGAATCTCTGGTTGGATAGGAAAGGCAAGGCTAAGTGACCATCTTCAAATACTCAAGAGCTAGAGAAATCCGATAACACCGAGAAAAAAGACGGGAGTCTAATCCCGCGAAGGAAAAAAACAGGAGCAAAAACCAGGGTGTTACATGTATGCAGGTATTACTGAGCCTACTCTTCTCGAAGCATTTGCATGTAGAGAAGCCCTTGCACTTGCTGAGGACCAGGGAATTCAGATGATGCATGTTGCTTCAGATTGTGAGGAAGTGGTGAAGGACATGAAGCAAGGGTCGGGAGGATATCATGGTACCATCATCCAGGAAATAATTGCTAGGAAAAATGATATGGTTTCATGTACTTTCACTCATGAACATAGAGTTTTTAATTTTAAAGCACATAATCTCACCAAGTTTGGTTGTAATTTAGGTGTAGGTCATCATGTTTGGTTGGGGTCTCCTCATGACCAAAATATTGTACCTTTGATTATTGAGCAGTAAAGAAGGCGAGATTTCTCAAAAAAAGATCTCAGTTAAAAGTGGAAATATCTCTACCAAATGGGTGGCGTACAGAAGAAAAAAACTAAACAGTGGAAGGGCAAACATGGAAGCGAACATACAACAATGAACTCCCATTTATTATTGAATCTTACCAACAGCCCAACTAAACCAAAAAATTCTCGCGTTCGCTACCATTTCCAAATCAAATCTTAACAAACCTCAACTAAATTGATTTTTTTCTTGGGTGTGACGCCCCCGATTTGACCGTACACTAATCATACACGCAAATGTGTACGATCAAGATCAGGGACTAATGGGAAGATATCACAACACAACTCTAGACACAAATTAAAATAATACAAGCTTTATATTACAAGCCAGGGGCCTCGAGGGCTCAAATACATAAGCTCGAATACACAAGAGTCAGTGGAAGCAACAATAACTGAGTACAGACATTAAGTTAAACAAGGTGCCATAAGATGGCTAGCACAAGCTGGGATACAAATCGAAAGAGGCACAGGCCTCCTGCCTGGGATCCTCCTAACTACTCCTGGTCGTCGGCGGCGGCCTGCACGTAGTAGTAGGCACCCTCGGTGAAGTAGGAGTCGTCGAAGGTGGCGTCTGGTTCCTGGGCTCCAGCATCTGGTTGCGACATCCGAGAAGAATGGAAAAAGGGGGAAAAGAGGGAGCAAAGCAACCGTGAGTACTCATCCAAAGTACTCGCAAGCAAGGATCTACACTACATATGCATTGGTATCAATGAAATGGGTAGTGTCTGTGGACTGAACTGCAGAATGCCAGAATAAAGGGGGGGATAGCTAGTCCTATCGAAGACTACGCTTCTGGCGACCTCCATCTTGAAGCATGTAGAAGAGAGTAGCAAGTGTAGCATCAAGTAACATCGCATAGCATAATCCTACCCGGCGATCCTCCCCTCGTCGCCCTGTGGGAAAGCGATCACCGGGTTGTATCTGGCACTTGAAAGGGTGTGTTTTATTAAGTATCCAGTTCTAGTTGTCATAAGGTCAGAATACAACTCTGGGTCGTCCTTTTACCGAGGGACACGGCTATTCGAATAGATAAACTTCCCTGTAGGGGTGCACCACATTACCCAACACGCTCGATCACTCTGGCCGGACACACTTTCCTGGGTCATGCCCGGCCTCGGAAGATCAACACGTCGCAGCCCTACCTAGGCCTAACAGAGAGGTCAGCACGCCGTTCTAAATCCTAAGCGCGCAGGGGTCTGGGCCCATCGCCCGTTGCACACCTGCACGTTGCGTACGCGGCCGGAGAGCAGACCTAGCAACCTCCATTACAAAGGAAGTTGCGTTACGCGGTCCAACCCGGCGCGCGCCGTTCAGTCGCTGACGTCTAGGAGGCTTCGGCTGATACCACGACGTCGAGTGCCCATAACTGTTCCTGCGTGGTGGTTAGTGCGTATAGGCCAGTGGCCAGACTCAGATCAAATATCCAGATCTCGGTAAGCGTGTTATTTGAAGCATCCGCGGACGTCGACCAGGGACCAGGCCCACCTGTCTCCTAGGTGGTCATAACCTGCCCTGTCGCTTCGTCTCAAAGAATCACGTGGGGGCTGTCGGGAACCCAGGCCCATCACAACCTGGACGGAGCCACCTGCCCCTTCAGCCCCCACATCCGAGCAGTAACATAAGTAGTGTGATAGTATATAGTATATACCCGTGATCACCTCTCGAGTGATCACGACCCAGTAGTATAGCCTGGCAGACAGACAAGAGTGTAGGGCCACTGATGATAAACTAGCATCCTATACTAAGCATTTAGGATAGCAGGTAAGGTATCAACAACAGTAGCAACAAGGACAGGCTATGAAGTAGTATAGGATCAGACCGATGAAACAGTAACATTACTCTAATGCAAGCAGTAGAGGGAAAGAGTAGGCGATATCGGGATGAACAAGGGGGGTTGGCTTGCCTGGTTGCCCTGGCAAGAAGGAGGTGTCGTCAACACCGTAGTCGATCGGGGTAGCAGCAGCGGCGTCACTCTCGAAGTCTAACGGAGAGAAGAGGGGGAAGAAACAATAAATACAACGCAAACAGATGCATGACATGACAATAAATGGTGCTAGGTGTGATTTAACGCAGTACTAGGCGATACTGGCGAAGGGGGAAAACATCCGGGAAAGTATTCCCGATGTTTGACGTTTTCGGACAGACAGACCGGAGGGGAACGGTTGCATGTTCGCTATGTTAGAGACGTGTGGCAGACGAACGGACTGCGTATTCGGATTCGTCTCGTCGTTCTGAGCAACTTTCATGTACAAAGTATTTTCATCCGAGATACGGTTTATTTTCTACGATTTTCTAAAGTTTTAATCAATTTCTGGAAATAACAGAATTAATTTAATTCGAAAATTAGTTTATTACATCATCATGACATCAGCATGACGTCAGCGGTCAACATGACCGTTGACCGGTCAAACTGACATACGGGTCCGGCTTGTCAGTGTCACATTATCCTAATTAACAGATTAGTTAGTTTAATTAGTTGATTAGATTAATTAAACATAATTAGTTTAATTAAACAGAATTAATTAACTTAATTAATTCACTAATTAATTATTCTTATTTATTTATTTATTTTTAAATTCTTTTCTTTTTCTTTTCTTTTGTTTTTGTTTTCTGGGGGTTGGGCCCCACGTGTCATAGTCACAGGGGGTGGGGGCCGGCCGTCAGTGGCCTAGGGGCCATAGCGGGCGCGTGGGCTACGGGCGCGGGCGTCGCCTGAGCGCCCGAGGCCACCAGGGGAGAGCGCTCCGGCCTGGGTGGGCGCGGCCACGGCGGGTGCAGCGGCTGGCCGAGGCGAGCGCGGGGTGGCGAGCAGTGGCGAGCGGAGGGCGAGGCGGGAGCCTACGCGGGGAGCGACGGGTGCGGTGGTGCGGTGGCGCGGTCGTGGGCGCGAGGGCAGGGGGCCGGCCGGCGCGGGCGCGGCCAGGGGAAGGCGGGCGCGCGTGGTGAGCGCGGCGGCGGGGTGCGGGCACGACGGAGCAGCCACAACTGCAGTGCGCGGTGAGGAGAAGTGGGAGCGCGGGCGCGCGTGCTAGCGCGAGCGGCCGCTGGCCGTGACGAGCGACGGGGACGGGGGGGGGAGAGGGGAGGTCGAGCCTCACCGGCGAGCAGGGGATCGGGGTTCGGTGAGGCGCGATGAAGCGGCTCGGGGAGGCGGTCGGGGACGGCCGGCGAGCGGCGGCGTCGACGTCCGAGCGCGGCGAGCGGCGGCGTCGACGGGATCGGGCCCGATCCCGATTGGATCGGAGGGAGTGGGAGAGTGGGGGCGCGATGGGGGGGATGTGAGCGGTAGGTTAGGGTTTCTGGTGCGGGGGGGGTTATCCAGCCGGGTGGGCCGGCTTGGGTGGGCTGGCCGACTGGGCCACCAGCTGGCTAGCTGGGCCGGTTGGCCCCGTGGGGGGGGGGGGGGTTTGTTTCTTTTCCCTTTTACATTTTATTTTCTGTTTTAAATTTTTGCTACTGTTTTCTATTAAACGGTAAAACTAAACGAGTTTTGTTAGATATGAGACTTGTCTCATAAATCAAGCACATTATTTCTAGGAGTCACAAAAAGTTTGAGGCCAAAAGGAGTTGTCTAACCATTTTTAGAAATTGGAAGGGCCAATTTTAATTGCAGCTGGACCACTAAATAAATTTCCAGGGGCACTTGGGAATCCGAAAGAGGTTGGTTCCAACATGACAAATAACCAGAGATTATTTGCCACACTTTGAACATTTTATTTTTTATGTTTGAAAACTTTTATTGCTTGACCCGATTTGAAATTTGAATTTAAACGGGGGTTTGAATCAACACGAGTTTATCAACAGTAATCGTGGTGACGTGGCAACATTAGTAGAGGTTTACTGTAGCTTAATTATCCAGGCGTCACATTGGGTTCCTCTACTCATACCCAAATCAAATCAAATCAAATCTTACCAAAACCTCAACGAAATCAAAAAAAATCTTGCGTTCCCCTACCCATATCCTAGTCAAATCAAATCTTACCAAAATCTTCACTAAATCGAAACACTTCTTGTGATTCCCTACCCATACCCAAATCAAATCCAATTTTGCCAAAACCTCATATAAATCAAAACTTTCCTTGTGTAACCATCTCAATTCGTGCAGATACCAGCTAGTCAATTCACTCGAGACTAGTGACGCCTCTAGTGTGACCGAACACTCATCATAATGCCCGCCTAAGCACTTCGTTGGGAAGATATACAAACAGGGGTAATACTCCACGAAAGTGTGCTTCAACTAGCCCTATGCACTTACATGCCTTCAATTGTTCAGGAAGTTAATCTCGAACCAAACAAAAAAGGAAAAGAAAACTACACAACTCATGCTCAGTCAATGAACTGATTAGTCCATGTGCACCCACGCCACTGAACCTCATGGAGACGATATGATGTCGGCATTTACCCGTGGAGGTCAAGGAGATGATGGGAACCCGTGGACACGCCTCGCCTCTAGGGGAGGATGGGAGGAGCATTCGAGGACGTCGAAGCACGACCGGACAAGGGAGGTGATGTCACAACCTAGAGCAGAATTCAGGTGACGGCGAGAAGAAGGCGTGTCCAGCTGGGATGATATGTCGCATTCAACGGAGGCAGCACATCCTGCGCGGCGTGCTGCTCCATGTCACACATGGCAGAGGGGAAGCGACCTCGCGAGGATCCTGAAGTGGTGGCCGGAGTCGAGGTAGTTGAGGTGGGGGTGTCGTCTGGTGTACTGCTGGGGTCGAATGGGACAAGGAAGGACTGGAGTCGGGGTCGGAGTGGCAGTGGCGTGGAAGGACTCAAAAGGAAGAAATCCTTCCCGCGTTGGGTTGTTCACACACAAAGGGAGTGGACGAGGGTTTTCAAGGGATAAAAACGGTAGGGGTAGACTGGGTTTTTTATGGGATGATGTAGGAAGCTATTTGAGATGATTTTTTAAATGGCATAATATATGGTAGGAGGCAAGGAGTGGTCCGATGGGAAGTTAGGATCAAGGATCTTTTTTCATGGTTTTGATGGTTTGTGAAATATTCGTGTTTTGTTAAAAAAAGGTATTTAAATTTGTTCGTATAAAATAAGAACTTTGCTACAGTTACGAGCAGTTTCTACAGAAAGTGTTTACGAAGATGAGGTGGAGATCTAGGATTTATCACAATTTGAGTCCCACGACTAAACCTATGGGAATAGAATCAATGAGATTAGGCCAGCCAACCCCGTAGCTTCCGTCCGTCGAAGGATTCCCGTAAGTCCAGCATATTTTTGATAATATAAGGTGGAATCCTTATTTATTTTTATGAGGTGGAGATCTAGGATTTATCTACAAGTCTGTTGCGATCCCCTATACTTGTGGGTTATCAAAGATCTCCACCGAGATCACGTTGAGGCCTATGCCACCGTCCATGAGTATCTTTGTGACTGCAACGTTGTTGATGGTGGGTGTGCATAGCAGAGGGATGGTGCCCACAGACTTGGTAGACTTGGGGTGGTCGGTGTGGTCGAAGGAGATTGCGTATTGTGACCACCTGAGGGGCCTCGCAAGGGTTGGCCTGCCGAGGCTGGCTCTGCCAACACTGGCGAGAGTAGTAGTTGTTGTTTCCGCTGCTAATGTCCACCCGTGCGGTTTTCGCAGCGGCCTAAGCCGCGCTCGTTGCGGTCGCCGCGCTTCTCCTGCCGCTCATCGTGAAGCAGTTTGAGCTCGTGGCAGTCTTCCATGGCATGGGAATGCATGTTGTGGTAGGCACAGAAGGGGCGCCCGTCCTTCTTGGCCTCGTTGTGGTCGCGACCGCACTTCCGCTCAGGCTCTTCCGCAAGCACGACAGGGCCCTTGCGCTTGGTGTCCCTGGCCTTAGGCTTGGCGACGTCAAGCTCGGCGTCAGGGTCGTTGTGGGCAAAGAGACGACCCTCCTCCGCCTTGGCACACTTGTCGGCGAGGTCGAAGAGCTCAACCACGTTTTCAAGCTCGTCATTGATGGCGAGCTTTTCACGCATTGTCGTGGGAAAACACGGCCACCTATGGGACCATCGGCCCCTTGTGGTTCGGCAGTGGGGAAGGATGCATTGCACAAAGAGCGGAGGGCGCGGAGCAGCACGACAGCGATCACACGGGCAGTTTTTACCCAAGTTCGGGCCACCGTGAGGCGTAAAACCCTACTCCTGCTTTGGTGGATTGATGAGAGGACCGAGGTGGAGACGCAGCGCTCTAGCCCGGCAGGGTCGCCTCGGGGTGAGAGCAACTACGCGCGTATGAGCGTACAAGGGTCCGAATCCTTTCTAAGGTTGCCATGGCCCTCCTTTTATAGATCAAGGGATCACCACAAATGGCAAATCAGTCATTGTGTACTGATTAGATAGCAAACAGTGCTATCATACCTAACTCTGCAGACAGGACAGAGCGCATTAGATGCGCCGCTTAGTGTCACATCGTAGCGTAGCTCGGCAAGCCTTGCCGTGCCGTTCGGCCACCTTCTCGCCTGCCTGCATGACACATCCCTGGACGGGTGTCATTTGGAGGTGATTTGCTCTGGAAGTGGCCACCACGTGCCAAATAGCGGCCACTTAGCCACTTGGGGGCTCGACACCGCACCGATCGATGACTTGCGTTGCTGTGAGGTGGTGCGGTGGAGCCTTGGCGGGGTAATCCGCTCTCGGTGCCCCCGGCAAGCCTGCCGGGGCAATCTGGAGACTTGTCTTCGGGGCAAACTCGTCCCCGCCATGCTCGCCTGCCCGGCAAGGGAGGTTTTTCCTTAGTGGTATCTTGCTCCTTTGGTTGGTCTTGATCTTCTTGATCCGCCCTTTGATTTCTCAAAGAGCTGATCTCTTCTGCTTGGTCTTGTCTTGGACACTGCAACCTTGTTCTCGAGCCTGTGTACAGTTTGGGCAACACACCTGGGGTTTGTTGCACTGACAGGTGCCCCCGGGCCTGGCCTGAATGCGCTGCCGAGCGTCATTGGGGTAGGCCCTGTCCAGTACACAGGCGGGGAGGCTGCGGTAGCTCGCCCTTTGAGATCTTCTTTGTTTCTTCATTAATCTAAGCTTGAGTCAGTTTCCGGTTTTCCCGCGCGTCGTGTAACGCCAATTGTAGTGGGGCCATCCCTGTAATGGCCCGTGAATGACTTTAACGCACGGGTGAGTAACTGCCAATTCACTCTTCCCACCACGTTCTTATCCCTTGCCATGTATGCTGCATGCATTGAGTGGGGTAGGTAACGGAGGCGCGTGGTGTGGGAGAGAGCGTCATGGCAGGGGCCCGGTCTTCCTGGGTTGGTGGAGAGGGGCGGCGGTTACCCGCCGAGGGATCAGCCCCCAGCCTCAGCCCGTCTATAAAAGAGGGGGTGAGGGGGAACGGAAGTGCTCATCCACGCACCCTTCTTCTTCTCTTCCCACTGTAGTGCCTAGGAGGAGAAGGACAAGAAAGGGATTACGGGGCACTTATCTTTTTTCAGTTTAAAATGTGCAGGCATCGGCCAAACTTTAGTCTAAATAATGTAAACTTCTTTATCCATGTTTGTGTTCTGTAAGATCTGTATTTGTTTATCAGCATATTAATGAAAAAGACAAGCTTTTCCGGGCACTTGTGCGTGTACCATATCCATGCAGAGGTGAAATGCCTCTATACATTTAAGTAAACAAGTTTCCCTGACAGGCTATCCTGCCGGTGCCCTCGGTTTGTTGCCGCGGGGCTAGGCCTGCCGGGCAAAAAACCGTAAAAAGGGACCAGCCCCCCGCCGAACCTTTTCTGCCAAAGGCCACTGCGACCACCCTGACCGAAGCAGCGTTTGAGTCAAAGGGTAGGAGCACCTATGTTTCGAAGGTGGCGGGGTTTTCATATGCACAAGTTTTCAAATTACAGAACAGGTATGGATAAGAAGGAACTTATCTGTTTGGTCTGCCGGGGATCGTCACGTAGGCTCGTCTTCATTTCTTCTCTTCGGGATCAAGTCCACGGCAAGAACCCTGCAACTTAGGGCCCGTTCGGAAGCTCTCCAGCTTCTGAAACGAGCCAGCTTCTCGCGGGAGCTGGGCGAGCTGGCTTCTCGCGGGAGCCAGCGCTGCGTTCGGCAACAGCGGCTGCTCCAGCTCCCGTTTGCATGGGCTGGCAGCCCAGGAAGCACGCTTGGAGCCCATTTGGGTGGTTTCTCGTACGGGGGAGAGAACATATGGAGAGAAAGAGATCGAGCAAACCGGTACGCTGCCTCAGGGTCACTTGGCGGTGGCATATATCGGGTAATTATGTCGAACTTCTCCTCCTTCGATTTTGGGAGCTGGGTTCGACCAGCTTCTCATTTTTGCACTGCAGGCTGCTCGTTCTCCAGGAGCTGGATTCTGGGAGCTGCACCGTTCGGCTAGCTTCTCGCTGGCTTCTCGCGAAGCTGGAAGCTGGAGGACATCCGAACGGGGCCTTAGTGCAGATGAAAACAATGCCACATGCGACCTCATCTACATGATCATGCTATGCTCATGATATGCTTATGCATGCATGCAAGTTTCGGGGGCCCCCCAGCGCTTTGTTTATTTCTCTGTTGCTCAGGGTCTGCGCCTGGCTTTGTACAAAGGGTTACATGCAACTTCGGCAAAGCTTGTACAAAAGGGTGGCTGTCAGGCAGGGCCCGACAGCCGCGCCTTACGGGTAGAACTTACGGAGATGCTCAATGTTCCATGAGTTTTGCAATTGAATGCCATCTCCGGTGTCCAGACGGACTGCGCCAGGTCTGGTGACTCGTACTACCCGGTAAGGGCCTTCCCACTTCGGCGTCAACTTGTTTGCACCCTTGGCGGACTGAACACGCCTAAGGACAAGGTCGCCTTCCTCAAAACTCCGTGCATGAACCCTGCGGCTGTGATAGTGACGCAGGGCTTGCTGGTAGCATGCAGCACGCGTAGCAGCCCGGAGATGGTTCTCCTCAAGTAGCACAACGTCGTCATGCCGGTGCTGTTCCTGCACTACTTCATCATAGGCAAGCACTCGAGAAGACCTGAATATGAGTTCCGTGGGGATAACTGCTTCTGCCCCATAGACTAGGGAGAAGGGAGTCTGCCCGGTAGCTCGATTTGGTGTCGTACGGAGGGACCAAAGAACCACCGGCAGCTTGTCGATCCATCGCTTGCCGCACTTCTGCAGCCGATCAATAGTTCTTGTCTTAAGACCTCGCAGCACTTCAGCGTTCGCCCTCTCAGCTTGCCCGTTGCTTCTGGGATGGGCCACAGAGGCAAATGAGACCTTGCTTCCGAGGGCATGAACGTATTGCATGAAGGCGCGGCTTGTGAATTGGGTGCCATTGTCGGTGATGATTCGGGCAGGTACCCCAAAGCGGCACACCAATCCTTTCAAGAACTTGATAGCTGACTGTGCGGTCACCTTTCTCACGGGCTCTACTTCCGGCCACTTTGTAAACTTGTTGATTGCGATGAACAAGAATTCAAAGCCCCTGGTAGCATAGGGGAAGGGGCCCAAGATGTCAAGCCCCCAGACCGAAAATGGCCATGACAAAGGGATTGTTTGGAGAGCTTGAGCAGGCTGATGGATATTCTTGGAGTGGAACTGGCAGGCTTCACACTTGGTGACTAGCTCAATTGCATCTTGGAGGGCTGTGGGCCAGTAGAAGCCTTGCCGGAAAGCTTTCCCAACCAAGGCCCTTGATCCGATGTGGGAGCCACACATACCCTTGTGTATCTCTGTCAGCAGTTCCTTTCCTTCTTCCCGGCAAATGCACTTCAATTTGACACCGTTGGGCCTTCTTCTGTATAGCGTGTCGTCAACGAATTGATACATACTGGCCCTCCGGGCTACTCTTTCAGCTTCTTCTTGCTCTTCGGGAAGTTCTCCTATTTGGAGGAAATGAACAATGTGTCGCGCCCAAGTTGGAGCCTGGGGCTCGGTAACAAAGACTAGCGGCACCTCCCCGTCGAAGGGAGTGCATGCCTCGACCGCAAAGATTGGTAGTTCGGCGGGAGGGTGCAGCTCACTAATCAAAGGGGAGTTGTTCCCGCCAAGCTCTCTGCCGGGGGCTTCAGGAAGCTCTGCCGGGAGAGGCTTGCCGGAGTTCAATTTCCTCCTCTTGCTGGCCATTGTTGCTGGGGATACGGAGGGTTGAGTTAGATGGAGAACAAAAGTCCCTGGTTCCACAGGGAGTTTTTGCGCAGCGCACTTTGACAGATGATCAGCAATGCTGTTTTCCGCACGCGGTATGTGCTCTGTTTGCAATCCGTCAAAGCGCTCCTCCAACTTTCTCACTTCCTCGGCGTATGCCTCCATCAATGGGCTTTGATAATCCTTGTTCACTTGTCTCACCACCAGTTGTGAATCTCTGCGGATAATCAGATTCTTAATTCCCAGTTCTGTTGCAATTCTGAGCCCAGCAAGGAGCCCTTCATACTCTGCAGTATTGTTGGTAGCCTTCTCCCGGGGGAAATGCATTTGAACGACGTACTTAAGGTGCCCCCCGGTGGGAGCAACGAGAAGCATGCCAGCTCCTGCACCTTGTAGGGAGAAGGCACCATTAAAATACATAATCCATTCTTGGGGCGCTTCCTTGCCGGGGATGACTGTCTCCAGTACTTCATCAGGGGTCGGCGTCCACTACGCAATGAACTCTGCCAGTGCTCTGCTCTGAATAGTTGACGTGCTTTCAAACTTCAAACCAAAGCTGGATAACTCCAAAGCCCATTCCACGATACTGCCAGTGGCCTCGGGGTTTCGGAGTATGCGTTGCAAGGGGAAGCGAGTGACAACCGTGATCTCGTGGGCTTGGAAGTAGTGGCGCAGTTTCCTTGAGGCCATGATGAGGCCAAAAATCAACTTTTGCACGCCAGAGTACCTTGACCTAGCCCCCTGCAGTAGGGAGCTGACGAAGTACACTGGGCGCTGCACCACCTTCTTCCTTGCCGTGATCTTGGAACTGTCTCCGCTGCCTTGCTCTTCTTTGTCTTGAACTGCATCTAACCTTACCGGGACGGGTTCACTTTCCTCTCCAGAGGGGACGGCGGTGGCGACTGCTGCATCATCTACCTCCCACTGTGCCACCAGCGCTGCGCTAACCACTTGATTGGTCGCTGCTAAATATAGCAGCAACGGCTCTTGTGGTTTAGGAGCGACTAAGGTGGGAACAGAGGAAAGGTAGGTCTTCAAATCTTGTAGCGCAGCGTCCGCCTCCGGGGTCCACTCCATGGGCCCTGCCTTCTTCAAGATTTTGAAGAAAGGCAAGGCGCGTTCAGCGGACTTGGAAATGAACCTGCTCAGCGCGGCAGCACATCCAGTCAAACGCCTCATGTCTTTAACTATCTTGGGTGCTTGTATCTGCTCGATAGCCTTGATCTTGTTGGGGTTGGCCTCTATCCCCCGACGAGACACGAAGAAGCCAAGTAGCTTGCCAGAAGGAACGCCAAACACACACTTCTCCGGGTTCAGCTTCAAGTTGATTCTGCGCAGATTTGCAAAGGTCTCTTCCAAATCCTGAATGAGAGTAACTCTGTCCTTGGTTTTGACTACTATATCATCCATGTAGGCTTCAATATTTCTGTGCAGCTGGGACTCAAAGCCAATCTGTACTGCTCTTGCAAAAGTGGATCCAGTGCTCTTCAACCCGAAGGGCATTCGTACAAAACAGTACGAGCCACATGGGGTTATGAACGCGGTCTTCTCTTCGCCTTCCTTGGACATGAAGATCTGGTGGTATCCAGAGTAGGCATCCAGGAAGGAAAGCAGGTCACACCCGGAGGTGGGATCCACAATCTGGTCGATGCGCAGCAAGGGGAACGGGTCCTTCAGGCATGCTTTGTTCAGATATGTGAAATCTATGCAAAGCCACCATTTCCCATTCGCCTTGCGCACTATCACTGGGTTTGCTAACCATGTTGGATGCAACACTCCTCTGACCAGGCCAGCTGCCTCAAGTTTCTTGATCTCCTCGGCAATAAACTGCTGCCGCTCCAAAGCTTGCTTCCAGACCTTCTGCTTGACGGGCCGGGCATGTGGGCAGACAGCAAGGTGGTGCTCGATTACCTCCTTGGGAACACCGGGGATGTCAGATGGTTGCCAAGCAAACACATCGACGTTCGCCCGCAGGAAGGCAACGAGCGCGCTTTCCTATTTGTCGTCGAGGATGGCACTGATGGTAAACGTACCGTCAATGCCAGCCAGCCCTGCCGGGACCTTCTTCACAGCGGGTGCAGCAGCCTTGGACCTCTTGCTATTGGAACTCTCCGGCAAGTCATCAACAGGCGCAGCGCACTCCAAAGAGGTACGCTTGCTGGCTTTCTTCTTTTTCTTGCTTTCCTTGGCGGGAGCAGTGGCTTCCACAGCCTCTGCAGCGACTGCTTCCCGGTACATCTTATCCACGCATATGATTGCGTCTTTCTTGTCTGATGGAATGGAAATGACGCCCATTGGCCCTGGTATCTTCAAAGTGTTGTAGGCATAGTGGGATGCCGCCATGAATTTGGCCAGGGCAGGGCGACCAAGGATTCCATTGTATGGCAGGGGGAGCTCAACCACATCAAACACGATCTTCTCAGTCCGGTAGTTTAACTCCCCCCCCCCTCGAATGCTACCGGCAGTGTGATCTTCCCCTTAGGACGACTCCTGCCGGGGTTGATCCCTTGGAACGTACCAGTAACTTTGAGCTCTTCATCTGCTATCTGGAGTTTGCTGATGACCTTTGGAGAAATCAGATTCAACCCGGCCCCGCTGTTAACCAACATCTTTGTGACCTTGAGGTTGCGGATCATTGGTGAAACCAACAACGGCAAACACCCTACCGCGGTAGTGCAGTCGGGGTGATCCTCCTCATCAAAGATGATGGGCGTGCGGGACCACTTGAGCGGCTTCCGAGAATCTGCCACTGGCTCCACAACATTGACCTCACACGCCCATCTTTTGAGTTGGTGGTGAGAGGAGTGTAAGGATGCACCCCCATCAATGCATAGGGCGTTAGTGGCTTTCTGGAACTCCTGCTCGCTGGTTTTCTCTTCATCTCCTTCATCACTCTCGTCCTCGCAATCCTTCTTCTCATGGCCTTTGGCGGGTTTCCCCTGATACTGAGGAGCCTTGCCGGGGTGACCTGTTCTGCTGCCTCGGCCTTTCCCGCCAGCGCCATCTTGGTCTTTCTCCTTATCACGCTTCTCGTATTCAGCCCTCTGCTTCTTGACGAGTTGCTCAACCTGATGACACTCCTGAAGATCATGACCCTTGGTCCGATGGATCTTGCAGTACGGCCCATCACTCTTCCCAGCCTTCTCGGCAGCCGCGGCTTCCCGGCAATCAGTGCACGCGGCAGCTTCCTTGCCGGGAACCTCGGTCTTGGCCTTCTTGCCGGTACTAGGTGCACTCGATCCTTCAACGGTCATCACCGCTTTATCCTTGCGCTTCTTGTTGCGCTTCTTGTTCTTCTTCTTTTGGTTGGTGGCGTCGTCGTCGTCCTCTGAGTCGATGTCGATGCCATCTTCTTCACCGGGGAGTCGTCTCCCCTCTTCTACTCGGGCACACTTATCCACCAAAGTGTATAGCTCATTCACAGTCTTGGGCAACCGAACGTTCATCTTAGAACGTATCCGGCGGTTGCGCACGTTGGACTGGAACACGGCTATCACAGCTGCCGGGTGGATGTCTGGAATATTCCTGTGCACCCGGCTGAACCTCTGCATGTACTTCCGCAGACTCTCTCCTTCTTTCTGGGGAAGGAGCTGCAAGTCGCTGGGCTGCCCTGGTTCTTGATGGCCGCTCGTGAAGGCGCCAACAAACTCACGGCACAGGTCAGCCCAGGTCGAGATGGAATTCCCTGGCAAATGCATCAGCCAAGATCTCACATTTGGCTTGAGTGCCAAAGGGAAGTAGTTGGCGAACACCTTCTCGTCTCTTCCCCCGGCAGCTTGAACGGCGATGGTGTAGATGCACAAGAACTCTGCTGGGTTCAATCTTCCATCGTACTTCTCTGGTATTTCTGGCTTGAATGTGCGAGCAGATGGCCAACAGACTTGCCGCAGCTCGCGAGTGAATGCGGGGCACCCAACCTCGAAAGGTAGGTACCCACCTTCACCGGGCGTGGGCTCGTCGACGTCGGGGCCATTGCGCCTATCAGACTGGCGTTGGGTTTCGCGGCGTCGTTCGATGGTGGCGCGCGCGTCTTCCCTCTGCCTGTCTTCCAGGACTCGCCACTGGTCTCGTCGTGCTCGAGGATCGGACGAAGCCATCGATACGTCATCAGGTTCTTGGTCGCGTGGCTCTGGCTGCGGCCCCTATGCTTGCTGCCGCGGAGGGGATTGCATCATGGGGGTGGCCCCTTCGGTACGGCCAGCGGCTCGGGCCGTTGTCGCCGCCTGCGGAGGCCGTGACGGGCCCGCTCGCTGTGATCCTCCCGCCTCGGCGAAACCAATCAGGCTCTGAATGGTGGCTCTCCACTCATCCATCTGATCGGCCGCCGACGAAAATCTCAACAGGAGTTGGGCCCGCGCCATGGCCTCCGAAGCAGTGCTCGGCATGGATGACGATGTAGACCGTAACGTCGCCTGGCTTCTGACGGTGCCGGTAGTGGCAGCGCCGTGCTCTCGTCGTCGTGAGCCAGTTGCCAGGGTGGCGTGGTGACGAGGTGGTCGTGCTTGGGGATCGGCGGCTCCATTCGGTGCATCGGCTTGGCCAGCCCGTTCCGGGGGTGGCACGTGCCCTGCGGCCGCACCCGCAGCGGGGACGGCCGGAGGGTTGCAGTTCGCCCCAGGGCGAGCGCCATCACTGTGGCTGCGTCCTTCAGTGGGGCGGAGAGGCGCGGACAGGATGATCTCTCCACCCGCACCTTGTGGAGCGTGGCCGCTGGGAAGTTGTTGGCGCTATCCTTCTCCGGTGCCTCCCGCTCCCGTTTCGGCCATAGGGGAGGTGGTGATGACGCCGCCTGCGCCGGCCACGTCCCCCGCAGTGTCGACGTCCCCGTAGACCCCACGGCGTCGGCGGCCGCGTGCAAAGGGGCCTTCGAGGTGGACGGGTGAGCTGCGGCACCGGGTTTCTTCTTGGGCACCATGGATGATGAAGCCGTTGATGAAGAAAATGATGATGAAGATGACGCGCTGCGTACGCTCTCGGGTTCGCGCAAGCGCTTCCCCCTACCTGGTGCGCCAAAGATGTCGTGGGAAAACACGGCCACCTATGGGACCATCGGCCCCTTGTGGTTCGGCAGTGGGGAAGAATGCATTGCACAAAGAGCGGAGAGCGCGGAGCAGCACGACAGCGATCACACGGGCAGTTTTTACCCAGGTCCGGGTCGCCGCGAGGCATAAAACCCTACTCCTGCTTTGGTGGATTGATGAGAGGACCGAGGTGGAGACGTAGCGCTCTAGCCCGGCAGAGTCGCCTCGGGACGAGAGCAACTACGCGCGTATGAGTGTACAAGGGTCCGAATCCTTTCTAAGGTTGCCATGGCCCTCCTTTTATAGATCAAGGGGTCACCACAATGACAAATCAGTCATTGCGTACTGATTAGATAGCAAACAGTGCTATCATACCTACTCTGCAGACAAGACAGAGCGCATTAAATGCGCCGCTTAGTGTCACATCGTAGCGTAGCCCGGCAAGCATTGCCGTGCCGTTCGGCCACCTTCTCGCCTGCCTGCGTGACACGTCCCTGGATGAGTGTCATTTGGAGGTGATTTGCTCTGGAAGTGGCCGCCACGTGCCAAATAGCGGCCACTTAGCCACTTAGGGGCTCGACACCGCACCGATCGATGACTTGCGTTGCTGTGAGGTGGAGCGGTGGAGCCTTGGCGGGGTAATCCGCCCTCGGCGCCCCCGGCAAGCCTGCCGGGGCAATCTGAAGACTTGTCTTCGGGGCAACCTCATTCCCGCCAGGCTCGCCTGCCCGGCAAAGGAGGTTTTTCCTTAGTGGTATCTTGCTCCTTTGGTTGGTCTTAATCTTCTTGATTCGCCCTTTGATTTCTCAAAGAGCTGATCTCTTCTGCTTGGTCTTGTCTTGGACACTGCAACCTTGTTCTCGAGCCTGTGTACAGTCTGGGCAACACACCTGGGGTTTGTTGCACCGACACGCATCCTGACGTCTGTGACGCCTGAAGAGAACGCAGCGATGACCGCGGCGTCGGAGGCGCGCGGGATCTTGTTGCGCACTTGGCTGAAGCGCTAGATGTACTTGCGGAGGGTCTCGTCAGGGCGCTGGCGGATGGTGCGCAGCGTGCTGAGCATGAGGGGGGCGGTCAGAGGTCCCCTTGAAGTTGGAGACGAACTGCCGGCACAGCTCGGCCCATAAGGAGATGGAGGCCTCGGGAAGGTTCATCAACCATGTGTGAGCGGCGTCTTTGTGGGCCATGGGGAACTAGTTCGCCATGACCCTGTCGCCGCCCTCCGTGGCCTGGATGCTCACGGTGTAGAGCCGCAGGAACTCCACGGGGTTGGTGGCGCCGTCAAAGCGGGGAGGCAGCTCCGGTTTGAAGTTCGCGGGCCACACCACGTGGCGCAGCTCGTGAGTGAAGGCGAGGCAGTCCTCGAAGACGAAGACGTCGCGACCAGCGAGGGTGGCGCGGTTCTGGCGACCGGCCGCAATGACGTCCTCGATGGTGCGGTTCTAGCGGTCGCGCTGCTTCTCGATGAGGACGCGCGCGTCGGGCGGCGCACGCCGGATGATCTGGCAGCTGGGGTCGTCGTCGTGTGACGGAGACAAGCCATGGGAGGGCTCTGGTGCACGCGCACCGCGGCGGCGCTCCGTGCCGTGGTCGCCCTGAGGCGGTGGAGGAGGCGCATCGCGCCCCGACCACGCACCGCACGACGGCCGAGGCGGCATGGAGCGAGATGGCGCCGGGGCGTCATCGGCGACGTTGATGATCTCAGTGATGCGGGCGAGCCAGGCATCATAGCCGTCCTCGGTGGAGCGGTAGCGCAGCAGCTCTTGCGCCATGAGGAGTGCTGTCTGCGGAGCCGGCGGGTCACGACGGGCGAGCGAAGTCGTCATGGCCGTGCAGGCCAGCGGTCGCTGCTGCTGGTGCTGCCCGGCCAAAGGGTGGTCGGAGGAGGCCTCCGCCTATGGCTCCGCACCCATGGTGGCTGCGCGAGCCCGGCGGCGGCGGTTGTCGACGATGGGCTCCGTCTGGACCAGGTTGGCCTTGCGGAGAACGCGTGCATGTCGAGCGTCGGCCATGGCGATGTTGAAGCTCGAGGTGTAAAGACCAAGCCCCCTACATGACGCGCCAAATGTCGGGGGATTGATTCTGAGCCACGGGAAATCCTCCAAAAACCCTGGTTTGAGCTCTGGGGGCTTGGTTCACGTCTACGAGGCTACGAGATAGGCACGATAAGGACACATCGAGATACCCAAGTTCGGGCCACTGTGCGGTGTCAAACCCTACTCCTGCTTGGTGGAATTGCTTGTGGACAGTGCTCTTGGAGCTACAAGATGAGCTAGACCTCTTGGGGTCTACATTGGCGCCAGAAGCCGGTCCCTTGCTACGGTGGCCACACTGCCCCTTTTATAGGTGCCTCGGGCCTCTTCCCCGAAAATATGAGCGGGAAAGGGCTACCACAGGGCGACAATTTTGAAGGGGACAGGCGCCGGTGCTTATCCTAACAAAAGGCGGTCTTCGCCTGCTAAAGTGTTATCCATGACGCGCAGGGGGCTCCACGATGTCCTCCATCCTGCCGCGCCACCGTCTTGGTCTTCTTTCACCAAAGCGGAAGGCTTTGGAACTTGCTTTGGGGGCAGGCAGGCGCAGCTACTCCCTTAGCACCAAAGGGGAAACTGCCCCGGCTGCACAGGCTGGCGCCTGCCATAGCGACGTCACCCATGTGATGGGCACGCGACCCGCGCCGCGCGGCTCCTCGGGAGGCCTCACGGGAGGGCGCCTCGCGAGGCCACTTGATGTGATGGTGGTCTTGATGAAGTCCTTCATCGGGAAGCCCCTCGCGGGGCAAGGTCTCGCGAGGCTGCTGGCTTCGCGGCGTCCGCCGGTGGGGCGCCTCATGAGTTGGGCCAAGGGGCCCTTCCTGGGCCGTAGACAGATGGCCCGTGGTATCCCGGTTCTCACTGGACCGACATTACCCGTGGAGGTCAAGGAGATGATGGGAAGCCGTGGACATGCCTCGCCTCTAGGGAGGATGGGAGGAGCACTCGAGGACGTCGAAGCAGGGCCGAACAAGGGAGGTGATGTCACAACCTAGAGCAGAATTCAGGTGACGGCGGGAAGAAGGCGTGTCCAGCTGGGACGATCTGTCGCGTTCGACGGAGGCGGCACATCCTACGCGGCGTGCTGCTCCATGTCACACATGGCGGAGGGGAAGCGACCTCGCGAGGGTCCTGAAGTGGTGGCTGGAGTCGAGGTAGTTGAGGTGGGGGTGTCGTCCGGTGTACTGCTGCGGTCGAATGGGACAAGGAACGACTGAAGTCGGGGTCGGAGTGGCAGTGGCGTGGAAGGACTCAAAGGAAGAAATCCTTCCCGCGCTAGGCTGTTCACACACAAAGGGAGTGGACGAGGGTTTTCAAGGGATAAAAACGATAGGGGCGGATTGGGTTTTTTATGGGATGAAGCAGGAAGCTATTGGAGATGATTTTTTTTTAAATGGCATAATATATGGTAGGAGGCAAGGAGTGGTCCGATGCGAAGTTAGGATCAAGAATCTTTTTTCATGGTTTCGACGGTTTGTGAAATATCCATGTTTTGTTTCAAAAAAAATGTTTTTAAATTTGTTCGTATAAAATAAGATATTTGCTACAGTTACGAGCAGTTTCTACATAAAGTGTTTACGAAGATGAGGTGGAGATCTAGGATTTATCACAATCTGAGTCGCACGGCTAAACCTATAGGGATAGAATCAATGAGATTAGGCCAGCCAACCCCGTAGCTTCCGTCGTCTAGCATTTTTTATAAAATGAGGCGGAATCCTTATTTTTTTCATATTACTTCCCATAATGATAAATGCCATCTCTTAATAATAAAAATGGCATGTACAAAAACAAACTTGACTTGTGAAAAAAAATATCTAAAGTGTCGTGTGACATATTTGAAAATTTATAAACCGTCATGCCAATTTTTGCTAGAAAAAGTTGCCATGTAAAAGGAGATTCCATCATGGTGAAAAAAAACTAGGCAAAAAAGGAGGGCATGGGATTCGAACCCAGGTATCCCATGGTAGCCAGTATAGTACGCTAGTGTGTTTTGAAAAGTAGAACGTTCGCTGGCTTTTATCTTATGGCGAAGTACGGAACTACTTTCAAACTTTAACGTGGCGTTGTCCCTATGCTGAGATCCATGCAACGATGGGAGGGCATTCGCTCGCAGATGCCAAATATTTGATAGACACCAGATAAAGTTTCCCTTAAAATTGTTGTTAGGTTTTATTTAGATTTATTGAACTTTCTGTTTTTTTATGAGATCAAGCTTGAAAGTCTTGCTAAAGGTGATAGTTTTTTTTTGTTTTGAGAAATGTTTGAGCGATAGCTTATTTTTTCTCTTTTGAGACTCTGCAACTTGTGGTCGCATCACACTCTCCCTTGACTCTGTAGGCCCGTAACCCACGACAACTGGACCCCGGACAGGCCTCATCCAAGCCCAGACGGCCATCATATAAACTGCTCCTCGACCGCCGCCGATTGCTCTCTCTCTCCGTGGCCGTCCCCGTCTCCGCTGTCGGCGCCTCGCCGGGCTAGGGTTCTCGCCACGCAGCCGCTGCCGCCGCCACTCGCGTCGCGGGGTAAGTAGGTGGACGCCACCGTAATTCTCATTCGATTATCTCTTCCGCGAGATTCCCCGTTCGTTTCTTCGGCCGCTGGGTGAGTGCGTAATCTCGCGGAGGCGTGCGCATTGCCGCGCTAGCGCGCGCGGCTCGTTTCTCGGATTTCGCATCGTGCTCTGCCGTGTCGCGCGGTCGGCTTGATTCTGTTCGCGAGCTATGCGTCCTTCGGCTGCGTTTTCTTGTTCTTGGGTTTGCCGCGATCATGCATGGTCGAAACGATGAAAAGGTTGTTCTTCGCTAGGAGATTCTAGAGAGGGGCCCTTCCACCTTTTCATTTGGTAGCCTTTTGATAGGTCTGGGAAAGATTCGCGCTTGCTAGGGTTTAGCGAACTACGGCTTTGGTGCTGTTTGATTGGTGGTGCTCTCAGTGTTCATCTCAAACCAAATTTCAACCATTCTCGTCGTGCTATGCCGGAAAAAAAATGGGTATTCGAGTTGATAATGCTGTTGGGAAGCATAATTTGATCTTCAATAGGAATTAATTCTGTGTTCTCCTTTAAATTCCAGCCCCCTTTCACCTATAGAGGGCAAATCTAGCTTATTTTGACGCAATTCCGCTGCCGCCTGTATAGAAATTGCATAGAAGCGTCTTAATTTCTGAATAGATAGAATAATGTATACAGGTAATGATGGTGCAGCATGTAATGAAAACTTAGGTGCATTTGCATATTTAGGCATGCCCCTGTTAATCTGCTATACGCCGGTCTTGGTGCATACTTGGATCCCCTTTTTTTCCCAAAGAGATGTGTGCTCAATCTTCTATTGTTCCACGTGAGAAACTTTTGACAGTGAGTTAATAATATGCTGTTGCAAAGCATGAGAGCACATTCTAGTGTCGGAGTACTTTTTGTGTTATCGATTATGTTCCGCCTCCTCCTGATATATAGGAAATTGTTTATTTCAATGTGACTCCCATTTGTATTGAAATATTATGGAAGCGTCTTACGTGTTAATCACTGGATATATTGACCAAATGTGTATAGGTGCATTTGCATGTTTACATGTCTTTGTTCTACAATATTTTGGCTGCATGTCTTGATGCGATCAATTTTGTCTTGCAGTTCAAGATGCCTCGCTATGATGACCGTTACGATCGCTACGATGACCGTTATGATCGTTATGACGACCGTTATGATCGCTATAATGACCGTTATGATCGGTATGACCGATATGGTGGCAACACCAAGTTGTACGTGGGCCATCTTTCTACGCACACCCGGACCAAGGATGTTGAGTACCTTTTCGGCAGATATGGGAGGTGAGGAAATTGGATCTGGTTTACGCCTTTTGTGCACCACTTGATTTAACAAGTGTTTGTGTGCAATTTGGGAACCATTTACTTGCTGCACCTGGCTTGCTCTAATTTGTGCATACTTCTTAGGCAAAGGCATATTTTCCCTAGATTATGGGTCAATTTAGAACTCCGCCTATGTTGTCTCAACATACCCGGTCCCAAGCCCGGGTGAAGGAGGAGGGTTGTGATAGGCTTGGCGAGCCAATGTTAAAACTCAGCCACTCTTATGGAGATGAAACCCAAAAGAGTTGCGAGATCTTATGGGTTTCACCTCTAGCCTACCCCAGCTTGTTTGGGACTAAAGGCTTTGTTGTTGTTGTTGTTGTATGGGTCAATTAAGGTTCCTCGGCATTGATGTGGCCTAGAGTCAAGACCACTACTGCATCACTGATAATGTAATTTTAATCCAGCTATATGAATAGGCTCTGCTAGGTTACTTTCGGTAGAGGTGTCATTTTAGCTATTTACTTGTAATTGTGTAGCCGTTTATTTTCTTACCTGTTAGTAGAGACTAGCAACTAGCAAGCTTCGGAAGTTTAAGGTTCCTTCTGCTGTGGCATAATCTGTTGATTTTGACCATTTACATAGTGCTACTGGGTGTTGCCAATTTGCCATCACATCTCAGACAAACCTTTCCAGCTTTGACTTGAATAATCTTGTTGAAGGTATTGAGGGGCTATTACCTTGGTGTCAATGCTGTGAGGGTGCCTTTGGTGGAAATTGGTGTCTTGCTCCAAAGTTACAGAAGATTTTGGCGATTCTTTTGAAATATTCTGTTGCCTATTCTACGAGTAGATGTTTACTTTGTGGTGATGCATTTTTCATACCATCTTGATGGTGTTCCTGTTTTTGTCAACCATTTCTACAGAATACGATGTGTGGAGCTGAAGTATGATTATGGCTTTGTTGTAAGTAACCTCTTACACCTGTGATTTCCATGTTCTATTCCGGGAATATGCGCAGCTAATTGTCTACTTTGTTAGATTGTTCATGTTAAGCCCACCCCTAATTTTGTTTTTCTGGATCATGTTGCAGGAGTTTAGCGATCCCTGGGATGCAGATGATGCAAGGTATGAGCTTGATGGCCAAGAGGTTGATGGGAGCCGCATCATTGTTGAGTTTGCAAGAGGGGTAAGCTTTTGTTGTTTATCAATGTTCTTTACTACTGTAAACTTCGCCCTGATGCCATCTACAAATGAGCCTTTGATGGACTGGAAATTCTCCTCTACGCACATAGTTTAATCCTGTTATTACTAGAAAATGTGCCTGTGAGTTGCAACGGGAGAAACAAATGCTTGCACGCCCCTAGCGGCCCATCCATGTTGTCATTTCTAATCTTCGCTACCGTCACCAATGGTGGCCAAGTTATCAACCTATTCAACGATGGTGGGTGGCCCCAGTCTCATTTAAACTTGATGCATGCATCGTCTGGAGCAAACACTGATTATCGTGAAGCAGATCACAATGTAGTTAAACGGCTCAACAGATAATTAAGTAATATATATAAGATCAATGGAACTTTTAATTAAAGAAGGAAGTCAAGGCTCTTATGGAAGGAGACTGGATGATGAACCTTGTTAAGATTCGTCGCAGTAAAAAATGTGCTAGCCACGGTAAGACTGCAGTAGGGAATTTTCGAATGTTCCTTTGAAAATTAGGAAAGTTATACAAAACACTTGTAATAATGTGACCAGTTAATGAAATTCCAATTTCCACGCAAAACATGGAACCTTTGCGAGCGCAAATAAGATCTCGACACAAGGTATGAGATTGACAGAGCGAGCAAGATGGGGTTCATGGCGGCGGATAAGCTGTCCGTAGCCATCCATGATGCTGACCTCTATCTCAATGGTGTCAGCGCGAATGGGCGGAGCCCCGGCTGTAGTTGAAACAGGTGTCTGTCTCTAGCTCCTGCACCAGGGTTTCCTTGACGTCCAACATGATGGAGCTGGACCGGATACACCCCAATTTTTTGTCAAAAATAACTGAGACTATAGGTATTATATGTGTGGTCTTTTTTTGCGGGAAATTATATATGTTCTATAGATAATATGCAAAAAAAAAAACCGTTCAGTGACAGATCACACATCGCCAGTTCGAATTCTTCATCATGCCACGAATCACCAATTTAATTGGGGCATGTCTCATGAATCCTCTCTCCCACGAATTAATTCCTTGATTTAATCAAGGGGTTATATTCATGCATGTTCCACGGATCCCTCTCCCTCTCCTATTAATTAATTTTAATTGGCCAAGCGACCTCCCACTCTCTGGTTAATTAATTCTAGTTGGCCAACAGGAGTGGCGTGGCATTGTGCATCAGCTGTTTTAATCGGATCATTTTTCCCCAGCAATTCCTCCATGAATCATGGTCTCTCTCTCCCCATTAATTCCGGATGCACCGGCCCACTCTTTAGTAATCTCGAGGCACTTAATTGATTTCAAATCGCAGACATTTATAAATTGGTGACATTGTGCGCAAAGGAGCGATGTGGTACTATATAATAAATACGAAACCTCTTTTGTTTTCACAAATATGAGTTAGGTCAGTTGGATCGACGTAAGGAAACTTGATAGCAGGTGTGAGTTCGATCCCAAGTATCTTCAACTTTTTTGCTGGATTTGCTGACCGGCGGCCTAAGGCCCAAGCGGGTGGGCCCATGTGCGCGAGAAAAAAGGCCGAACCGTTTTTTGTCACCTTATTACTAATGGACTGCGGGTTGATACTTAGAAACATCAGGGATTTTTCTGCAAAATACACATGACGGACCAAGAATGCCTATTCCCTTTATTAGTAAAATAAAAAAATAGGTATAGGTATAGATATGCATTTTTGCAGCTACATGACTCCGATTTTCTAATTGCGGAGGATAATGATGTTTGATTACTTGTTGCACTGTTGCTGTATTCTTTAATGTTGCTGTCCTCGACTTCAGTTGATAAGCCTGTGTTGATTTTCTAGATCCCGTGCGGCCCAGGAGGTTCCCGCGAGTACTTGGGCAGAGGACCCCCTCCTGGTTCTGGCCGCTGCTTTAACTGTGGGATTGATGGGCACTGGGCTCGTGATTGCAATGCTGGCGACTGGAAAAATAAGTGCTATCGCTGTGGAGAAAAGGGCCATATAGAAAAAAACTGCCAGAACAGTCCTAAGAATCTCAAGTATTTCCTTGCATCCTTTAATGAAGCTTCCTTGTGATGTTACCTTTTATTGGTGCACATTTGATTTTTAGCTTTTGCAAATACAGGCGGGGAAGAAGCTACTCACGCTCCCCACCACCTCATCGCGAAAGGAGCCTAAGCAGGAGTTACAGGTATGAACCAATTTTTTTGCCATGATGACTGATGTTTGTGCAATCGTCCAGTGCTTAACTATATGTGGTTATGCCAAGGACGAATATGTCTGGGTATACTAGTATATCTTGTTAGCATTATGATTGGATCTTGTAAATAAATAAACGTACTATTATGAGAGTTACCCTACTATAAATTTGGTCAAATGCAATAGGTTTACCTTTCAGCCCATGTAGTAGCAATCTCTTACCTTTGATAGTCATATATATCTATTCATGCCTGCCACTGCTATATGTTGATATGTGATCAGTGAGTCTAGAGAGCAGGTATCTGGTGATAAGTTTGTGCCATATTTTGATGGATGCTGAAGATATGTATGGAAATTAAATGAATATTGTTGAGTCTGTAGAGAGCAGGTATCTGGTGATAAGTGAGTGCCATAATTTGATGGATGCTACTGATATGTGAGTGCCATAATTTGATGGATCCTACTGATATGTATGGAAATTAAGTGAATATTGTGGTGGCATAGTTCAAAGAGCACTCTCGGTAACTTTGTATAACATGTGCCAGTTGTTTTACATTCTTCTCTGCTGAGTTGCTTTCCTAGCAGTATCATTAATCATCAATGTTGTGATTTTCTTATTAACAGCCGATCGCCTTATCCAAGGAGGGATGATCGTGCTGTTGGCCACGAGGAAAGGCGACCAAGAAGCTCTAGTTACAGCCCTAGGAGGAGTGCTTCACCTTCCGGTTTGAACCGCAGCCCAGCACCAAATGGCAAGAGCCACCCACCAAGGGAGCAAGCTGAAGTCAATGGTTCACATAACGGTGTGAGAGGCAACAGCCTCAGTCCTGCCCGCGATAGCCGCCCAGCCACCAACAGAATGAGCCCTAGCCCCTGGGAGTGATGGTGAACGCCGCGCACCACCCTCAACTTGAATTAATCTTGTTGCATCGTCTCTTGGGCCAAACTCTTATGTTGGTAGACTATGTTAGTATGTTTGTCGAACGTCGGTTCGCGTTATGCCTCGTCTAAACCTGTCAAACCTGTCCGAGTCATGAATTTTTCATGTTTGAGTGTTTGACAAATGTTGACATGTGTTATGCCGCCTTATCTGAATCTGAAAAAGTGTTTTTGCGGTTGCAACAATGTTATCTAGACTTGGCTAGCATGATCAGTGTTGTCCAGACGTAACTAGCTAAATAATTGTTGACCCTTAATCGTAAACTACTTTTCTACCTTTTAGGCATCGTGAAAAAAATGAATCAGGATCAGCAAGCTGATTATGGTCTGTCAAGTGTTCCTGTACCTCCATGAATGGTCAATTTTCTGTCAAATTCGTGAGGAATTGTTTTTGGCTGGAAATTAAGTTCATGTGTTCCAAATAGGTAATTAACACTTCTTGAATATGCTGACAAACCAGATCGTCATTTAGTATTTTATACTATAATTCAAAGAACAAAACATATATCAGAACATGAATGCAATTAAGGGCTTGTCGGAAACAACAATACATGGTATGGACAAGCAACAGACATCTCTTTTGTCCAGGTCAACATGTTTTTACCAACTTCCTTAGCGACACAGAAACAATGCAGTCCAGTTCACCTCCCTTCAGTGTTCATCAGCTGCGAGAAGGCATCGTTGGTCGACATCTGAGAGTAATACATGTTCGTGCGGCTTTCGTCTGCGGTGCCGATCTCCAGAGAGCCCATCCTTCTGGCGTCTGAAGGAAGTTCAGAGATCTGATTCATGCTGTCGGCATTGGAGATGTCCTGGCCGGCCTCCTGCAGCTGGAGCACAAACTCCAGGTTCCACAGGACATCACCCATGGTAGGGCGGTCGGCACCGTAATCCGCAAGACACTTCTCGACCGTCTCACCGTACTTCCTCAATGACTCGGGCCTGATTGTCCCAGCGATCCGTTGATCGATGATCTGACCAAGCTCTCCCCTCTTCTGCCACTTGATAGCCCATTCTGCAAGGTTGATCATGTCTCTTGGAAGCGTCGGGTCGATGACTGGCCTCGCACAGATCACCTCCAGCAAGACCACGCCGAATGAGTACACATCCGACTTGTCGGTCAGCTTCTGCCTCCGGTAGTACTCAGGGTCAAGATACCCGAAGCTCCCTTTCACCGCAGTGCTAACATGTGTCTGATCCAACTCAGGCCCCGTCTTCGACAGACCGAAATCAGAAACCTTGGCCATGAGATTTTCGTCGAGGAGAATGTTTGCCGACTTGACATCACGATGGATGATCGACTTTGCAAAACCTGTGTGCAGGTAGTGGAGCCCCCTTGCAGCCCCTATGCAGATTTCCACTCTTTTCTTCCAGCTGAGGGGAGGCATGTCACTGCCATACAGGTGACTCTTCAGCGTGCCTTTCTCCATGTACTCATACACCAAGATCATCTCGTTCTGCTCATCGCAATATCCGATGAGCGACACAAGGTGACGGTGTCGCAGCCCCGACAGCAGCTCGATCTCTGTCCGGAATTCTCTGAGCCCTTGGTGGGACTTCTGGTTGCCCCGCTTCACTGCGACTTTGGTGCTGTCCTGCAGAACTGCTTTGTATACCTTCCCAAACCCCCCAACTCCGACAACCATCTGCTCGTCGAAGTGTTTTGTTGCCACTTGCAGCAAAGCAAAAGGAATTCGGTAGCTTACATCACTGTTTGTCCCAGATGTAAGAGTGGTCCGGCTGGTTGTTCGGGTACCTATGCTAAGGAAGCTAAGGCCATTGAGGGTAAGTGGTGACCAAGAACTTGAAGGTCGACTTGTTGGTGCCCGCCGCGGCTTCTTCTCCTTCTTCTTTCTTCTGAGGACAAAGCAGAGAATAATAGCAATGCTAACAGCACCAACACCTCCGAGAACAGTGCCCAATATGATAGCCAGTTTCCTTTTTGGCGTTGCTGGTGGCCACACAACATGAATAGTGCCAGTACTAATGTTCATCTTCATGATCTCCAGGCCGTTCAAGATGCCATCTGGTGCCACATTGTTCAAGCTGGAAGGCCCAATGCCGACACTTAGCTTACCAGAAGGATTACTTGACTTCAAGACAAATTCCATGTAGTATGGTACAGCCAAGGTACCAAAAACTTTTTCAGAGAGGTCAAGATTTTCTAACGCTAACCCGCCATCCACATAAATATCAAAGTAGAGGGAATATGCTGCCTTGCTCACTATGTCACAAAAATGAAACCGGATCAGATAGCTCGAACTACCATCAACATCAAATTGCCATGTCATGTTGGACACTGAGCTGGTTCTATTTTGCACAGCCAACCGCCTTGCAGTGTTGTACACACTGTCCGGTGCATCCTCTTTGGTTGCAGCTCCTTTCTGATAATTCAGCTTCCCTTGGTAAGCAAACAGTTCAGTGGTAGTGGAATTTAAGAAGAAGTTCTGGTCAGTATCCCATGAACGCCAGAGTGTGTCATTGGCAATGGTCACCTCCCGTCCGCCCACATTAATCCTGTAGAATGTCTGAAATGACTGTGTTGCAAGGCCAAGATACTGGCCGGAGGGATTCACAGTTTGCGCTGAATCACGTATCAGATCATCAGGAACAGATATTACTTCAATAGCATTGATGAAAGATGTGCTGTTTTCCAGTGGCACAAATGTGAGAATCAGCATATCCTCGGTAATATTCAGCGAATACTCTCTGACCAACGGTGAGGAATTGCTCGGTGGAGTGAAATTGTCAAGTAGCACAACATCCTGCGTCGACACTTTGAACTTTGCCGTGGCAAGATCATAGCTCTGGTATCTGAAACCGAAGAAGTGTAGCCGGACAAAATGCCGGCCACGGCTCTTCATGTTGAAGGAGTAGGACGACGGCACAATGAATATCCTTGCAGTTTGATACAGCACAGGATTGTCAGAACTTATGACTGCATCCGGCAAGGTGCTCGCGGCGACGCTGTTATCTGATGTCAATATAGTTGAGCCAGAATTGTCTGCTATGAAGAACCCCTGTTTCGGGACATTAGCGTCGATCGTGGAGCCGCAGTTGATGAGGTAGTTGTCTGCAGGGGTGAATTCAGCAGCATTGCAGGTACCAAGAAGAACCCAGATGGTCCCAAGAAGGAGCAGAGCTATCTTTTGCTCGGTAGTGGTGCCCATGATGAATCCAAACAGAAACTGTGGCTACAGGGACACAAGAACCCTGAATTGCACAAAGATGCAGCCAGCCAGCAAGGAAAAGGTGGGGAGCTAGAACAGCTGAAGAGAGTAGAGATGATGAATCTCTTCCAGAGTCCAAGGCATGCAGTTCCTCAAAACTGATGTCATTTCAGGCAGCAAGAACACTCGGAAATTGAAGCAATTGGAGGTGTGGACAGGCTTAGATTTTCTGTGTCTTGGTCGGCAGGAGGAGGAACCACCAGAAAGAAACCTTGCTTATCAGGCAAGCAAGAACATTATCAAGCACACCCGCAGCATCGCTTCATCCACCGCGAACTGGATCTGCACAATAGTCCCACACGACACAATCAGTATCATCTCCAACATGCAGGAATCCGGAAAAACAGAATAAAATCCTTCGAGTGAAATTCAACCCAATCCCCCAGCTGAGACGAGGGGTGGTTACCTTTGCAGTGCAGGCTTCCCAGCAGCTGAATCGCCTCTTGCCTCCGCCCAGACAAGCAGCCTCGCGATTCTCACCGGAGCCCCCGCAAGAACCTCAGCCAGGCGGTTGGGAAAGCGGAGGATCCAGAGCCAGAACCAGTCTTTTCTTGAAGCCAGCCAAGAAGAGGGATGGGCTGATGGAGCACAGGTGGAACGGAACTGGCGGAGAAGCGGACAACGGCACGCCGCCGCTTTAACTTTTGGGCGAAGCGGACAAATGAATGGCAATCCAAATGCTCGGCTGGATGGGGATTTTGGAAGGGGTGACGCTGACGGCGATGGTGGCCCGGAGGTTAGGTTGGCGAGATTTTGAGCAGAGTCTTCTTGGGTCCGGGAGGCAGAAAGGGTCCTCGCGGGTGAGAACGGCAGGCGGGTTTGGACGTTTTCTCGCTCCTGGGGTAGGAGCGGGTCATTAATTGGGGGCGGGCCCGCGGGGCAGAGGGCGGAAAGTTGGTGGGAAGATGAATTGAAGAGGCGTGAGTGCGTGAGCTGGGCGTGGGCCCACGGGGTCGCGAGGTGTGGACGAGAAGACTGGAAACAGGATTACGAGAGGCCGCTCTGCTCCAAATGGCGGGCAGAGCTGCGTCGACGCGGTTTATGCCTTTTGGAAGTCTCGGGCTGCTTTTGAAAAGCATGATTCTGAAAACTTAAACAATGCATGTAAACAAGAAAGAAGTGAAACATCGTGGCTTGTACATGAAACAAACGAAAATTCGTAGGGGCACGCAAGTGCGGGACACACACATGCGCAAACTTATGCCACCGTCGATCGGCGCCGTGATCCGTACACATGTTTGGACATATAATGGTTGAAAAATCACAATTCTGTAACTGTCCGAATACGGAACATTATACATGATTATTTTACACATATACGTCTGCAACTAGACTTTCTCAATTTAGAGACTTAAGAGCAGAAGAAAAAAAATAGGAAAGTGGACCTGTTACATGTCCTACATCTTAGTTGTGTTACGTACTCCGTTTCACGACTTCCCTTCATTGTTCATCTTCTTCTTTCATGCCTGTCCCGTTCTTCTGTTATGTTTGACTTCTGTTTCCTCCTCTTCTTTTATATTTGTTTTGCATCTTTTATCTCTTCACTGCTCACTGCTCATGCGTTTCTACTGTCCTATCCGCTCATTGATTCATGCATCGTTCTTCGCACAAAAAAATATTTCTTTTTGTTTTCCCACGCTTTTCTGGTTGCGTGAAATATGCATCCTTTTACTCTCGAATAGTCCTGTCGTCGTACTGTCAAATATTCATTTCTGAAAAGAATTCGACGCCATCCTCTTAATTTTAGGGCTTAGACCACATACATTTCATTTTCCTTTTCAAAGTGCACTGCGTTTTCTATCATTTTATTTTATTTTCAGTGTTTGAATGCTTTTTTGTTCTACCAGCTTACAGCCTATGAAACAGACCTCTTCTGTCACGAAACTTACAATGTGTATTCAGTTTTCGTTGTTGGAACTTGTGCCTATTTTCGTGGATCATTTGCTAATCATTTACTACTTCCTAATATAAATATTTACGAGGCGCAGAGGCAGACAGATCATCTTCTTTCTCGGTCTTCTTTCCCCATCTTCTTCCTTTTTACTCTCATCCTGTGGATCTGCTTTGTTCAGACTTCGTGCCACCGTTTCTGGGATGTCGATGGCGACAATCGTCTACGAGGACGACATCGTCTCCCATTGGTTGTGGAGGTTGCCCATCCAAATAGAGCCACAAAAAAAACCGCAGTCGACCCCAATGCAGTTCATGTGGAGGTAAATCATGATGTATGCTTGTTAACCTGGTCCAAATCATATTTGATTTCTAAATTGCCTGTTGGTGCTTTTGTAGTGCCCAGTTCGCAACGACTGCAGAGACTTGTGCAACGAATACAACGTTCTGAGGAACCACTGCTTTTATCTTTTTTCGACATGATTGCACAGAAAGAATGGCATGTTTGAAATACTTATCCGAATCTTGTTCGTCATATGCTGATTTAAATTTCTATCATTATAGGTTTTCTATAATTATTTGTTCGCTTATTCACTAAAGAAAATGTAGATGCAATGTGGTTTCAATGGCCTCCTGAATTCATACAGATTCGATCCTACAAACTGGTATCAATATTTTACCTAATGCTCGACCACTACCTAAGCATACATAACTTTTGTTTGGATACAAATTTTAACATTTATGTCTACGTATCTGTAATTTTCACATTTTGTCACATGACACTTATTACATTACAGTTCTAAGTCTACACATATTTCTATGAAATGTACTCTTTAAAGAAAATAATGTCACCAACATACAATTTTCTTTTCGTATCAATAGTGTCTTCTTAATTGTTTTTAACAACAGTTCTTTATTTACTTCCCTTTTCCTGCATTAGCCCCTAGTTTGCAACCAATGATTTGCTAAAACATATCAGTATTAGAAGATTTGTTCCAACTAAACTTACAATTTTGCTTTAGGTAAAACAAGGATTTGGTTTCAGTTTTCATGTTACCAGTAATGAAGAAAAAACTTATTTCACTGGCAACATGTGCAAACATTTCTTATATGTGTACCCCCTCCAGTTTTGTCACAAATCCTCTGCCATCACAGTTTGGTCACATTGAAATTACTGCTGGACCACCACCTAAGTATACATAAACTTTGTTTGGTTACCAGTTTTGATATTCATGCCTACGTATCTGTAATTTCCATGTTTTGTCATATCACACTTCTTATATTTTAATATTGACCTACACATCGTTCTCTGTAATATACTTCCTCTGCTTGAAATTAAGTGCCGCAACTTTGAACTGAGGTTAGTTCAACTCTAGTTCAAAGCTGCAACACTTATTTTGGATGGTAACAATTTTCAGTTTAGCGTTGTATGTAACAATACTTATTTTTTTACTTCCATTTTCCTCAGGTCATCCCCTGCTTTGCAAGGAATGATTTCTTAAAACGTATCGGCATTACAAGATCTGTCTCAACTCTTTCAATTTTTCTTCAGACAGAACAAGTGTTCATTTTTTTGTCGATGCCATTAATAATGAAGAATAAACTTATTTCACTAGTGATAACTGGAGACAGTTCTTATATGTGTACGAGCTCAGCTATGGCATAAATGAAGAGGTGCGCATCTATTTTTCTGCCACTGCAATTCGCTCCATACATGTCCATATGCTGAGTCGTCCAAGTTTTCATCCATGTATGTATCTACCATAGTCGTTGATACCTCCTTTTAGTGATCCGGTAATGGAACACAAAAGTATATCCCGCACCTATTTTCCCAGAAATGACCCCGGGTTATCGAACCCACGAGAGGAAGATTCCCTTGAAGCGATGGTCTCTAGCAAGCTTATGCTAAAGGATCAATTCCAACTTTTAACCGGATCAATCAAGCAAACGATGATTCAAACACTTACAATAAAAAGGGGTACTGGTATGAGGTCTTAATGCTTACAACCATGTATTTGTGTTGGGACCAGATATGATCTTAATTTGTGCGCTGGAAGTCACTCATCGAGATGTGCTTGTTACGAACCAAAGTGGAGGATGTGTCCAAATAATATCTTGACCGGCACGAGTCCTGCATCAAGAATCAGTTGTCCTACCGCGGGCCCTATTCATCGCGTGGGGTTGCCTCGGTAATTAAGTTAATGAAATCAGACAAGAGCTTTGGGCTTTTAATGATTACACCTCATGTATCCCCAAGGATAGGATCTGTGTTACCCTACTAAACCTTACTGTCACTGGTGTTGTGTATAACACTTCACGGTCTCCTTGCTTCTAGCCTCACCGTGACTCGATCTCCATGATTCTGAGTACCTGCAGGGATGAAGATCGCGGACAAGACAAGAGATATCTATGGAACAAATTTATTTCACATATACGGGATGTTAATTGAAAGCCCTTCCATTGATCCCCACAACAAATACATAGGGTTGCAAGGCTCATGTCTCAACCCATACCTTACCAAAATACTCACACATGGAGATCAGATCGCGAGAAGAAAATATTGAAGAACACATCTTGAAGATTGATTGATTGCAAATATATCTTACAATGGATGCCTTGTGTGATGCACGATTACAAGTATGAACTAGATGAGGAAGCACTATGGTGTTGATGGTGGCTATGGAGATAGAAATGGCGGTGGCTAGGGTTTGTGGATGAAGATGATAATGTTCTGGCTTCTGTTGACGCTCCCCTGTTGACATTTCAATGGGGTCCCTTTTATAAAAGTTGTTCAGGTGGATGATCTGCCTCGGTACGGGAGCTCATACAGGCACACACGCCCAAATTACGGACCCAGTCTGTATAGTTGCTTCCATCATCTTTCAACTTTTTTTTCTCTAGGAACGCATTAAAAATCAGGGGAGCTACAACGCGAGCCATTAATCTAAAACATAATTTTGCAAAGACAATTTAGACTATGTTCATGATAATTGGTTCAGTTAATCAAATTACTAGCGAACTCCCACTTAAAACAACATCCCTCAAGTTGTCTAAGTGTTACATGATCCAAATCAACTACCCATGTCCGCTCATCACGTGAGATGGGGTCGTCATCAATGGTGAACATCTCCATGTTGATCATATCTACTATATGACTCATGTTTGACATTTCAGTCCTCCGTGTTCCGAGGCCATGTCTGTACATGCTAGGCTCGTCAAGTTTAACCCAAGTATTCTGCATGTGTAAAACTGGCTTACACCCGTTGTATGCGAACGTAGAGTCTATGACACCCGATCATCACGTGGTGCTTCGAAACGATGAACTTTCGCAACGGTGCATACTTAGGAAGAACACTTTTATCTTGAAATTGAGTGAAGGGCTCATCTTATAATGCTACCATTGTCCTAAGCAAAATAAGATGCATAAAATATAAACATCACATGCAATCAAAATATGTGACATGATATGGCCATTATCATCTTGTGCTTTTGATCTCCATCTCCAAAGCACTGGCATGATCTCCATCGTCATCAGCATGACACCATGATCTCCATTATCGTGTCGTCACATGGTTGTCTCGCCAACTATTGCTGCTACAACTATTACTAACACATAGCGATAAAGTAAAGCAATTACATGGCGTTATTAGTTGACACGTAGGTCATACAATAAATTAAAGACAACCCTATGGCTCATGCCGGTTGCCGTACTCATCGACATGCAAGTCGTGAACCTATTACAAAACATGATCATCTCATACATCAACATATATCACATCACATTTTGGCCATACCATATCACAACATGCCCTGCAAAAACAAGTTAGACGTCCTCTACTTTGTTGTTGCAATTTTTACGTGGCTGCTAGGGAAAACTATAAGAACCATTCTTATCTACGCAAAACCACAACAGTGATATACAAGTTGCCTTTTAACCTTCTACAAGGACCGCTGTTGTCAAATCATATTCAACTAAGGTGGGAGAGACAGACACCCGCAAAGCCACTTTTATGCAATACAAGTTGCATGTCAGTCAGTGGAACCGGTCTCTTGTGCGTGGACAAGTAAGGTTGGTCCGAGCCGCTTCATCCCACAATACCGTCGAATCCAAATAAGACAAAGGAAGTAAGCAATTTGAACATCAACGCCCATAACTTCTTTGTGTTCTACTCGTGCATATACATCTACGCATAGACCTAGCTCATGATGCCACTGATGGGGAAAGAAGCATGAAAATCAAAAAATTCCTATGAAACACCCAAGATCCAATCTAGGAGAACTATAGCAACGACAGGGGAGTGTGTCTACATACCCTTGTAGACTGAAAGCATTAGCGACGATGACGGCGGACTGGCTGAGTGACGACAACAGACCGGTGCCATTGGCGATTGTGGGAGAAGCAGACAAGAGATAAGCTACAGGGAGGGAGGGAAAATGCGACGCAAGACTCGCCGGCCGTGAGGGTTTATATAGCAGGCTGGTAAGCATTAGGATTTGGGGGGATTTCGCCGAGTCGAGCGGGAAGCTTCCGCGGGAACCTACGTGGTTGCGAGGGAACAGACTCACCGACGATTCATTGGCGCCACTTCGAGCCACCGTTTGGCCAAAAGAACGCATGCGCCGTGCTCAAGCTTGCGTTTGAAGCCGTTTGCGTGATACGTCCATTTTGCATCATGTTTCCTACTGTTATTTATAGTGTTTTTATGCTTTATAACACTTTATGGAGTAATTCTAATGCATTTTCTCTCATAATATGAAAGGTTTACACAAAGAGGGAGAATACCGACAACTGGAATTCTGGACCTGAAAAAGCTATGTCAGAGATACCTATTCTGCACATCTCCAAATGAGCTGAAATTTTATGGAGAATTATTTTGGAATATATAATAAATATTGGAGAAAAGAACTACCAGAGGGGGGCTGCCAGGTGGCCACAAGGCACCAGGGCGCGCCAGGCCCCCCAGGCGCGCCCTGTTGGGTAGTGGGCACCCCGGCCCACCTCCGGTGCCCATCTTCTGGTATATAAGGTCTTTTGACCTAGAAAAAAAAATAAGAAGAGTACTTTCGGGACGGAGCGCCGCTGTCTCAAGGCGGAACTTGGGCAGGAGCACTTTTGCCCTCCGGCGGAGCAATTCCGCCTGGGAACTTCCCTCCCGGAGGGGGAAATCAAAGCCATCGTCATCACCAACAACCCTCTCATCTTTGGGAGGCCAATCTTCATCAACATCTTCAATAGCACCATCTCATCTCAAACCCTAGTTCATCTCTTGTGTTCAATCTTTGTATCAAAACCTCAGATTGGTACCTGTGGGTGACTAGTAGTGTTGATTACTTCTTGTAGTTGATGCTAGCCGGTTTATTTGGTGGAAGTTTAAATGTTCAGATCCATTATGAAATTATTACTCCTCTGATCTTGAGCATGAATATTATTTGTGAGTAGTTGCCTTTGTTCTTGAGGCCACGGGAGAAGTCATGTTGCAAGTAATCATGTGAATTTGATATTTGTTCGATATTTTTGATGATATGTATGTTGTGATTCCCTTAGTGGTGTTATGTGAACATCGACTACATGACACTTCACCATCTTTGGGCCTAAGGTAATGCACTGTGGAGTAGTTATTAGATGATGGGTTGCTAGAGTGACAGAAGCTTAAAACCTAGTTTATGCACTATTCCGTAAGTGACTGATTTGGATCCATATGTTTAATGCTATGATTAGATTGTTATCTTAATTCTTCTTTCGTAGTTGCGGATGCTTGCGAGGGGGTTAATCATAAGTGGGAGGCTTGTTCAAGTAAGAACAACACCCAAGCACCGGTCCACCCACATATCAAATTATCAAAGTAACAAACGCGAATCAAACCAACATGATAAAAGTGACTAGATGAAATTCCCGTGTGCCCTCAAGAACGCTTTGCTTATTATCTGAGACCGTTTCGGCCTGTCCTTTGCCATCAAAAGGATTGGGCTACCTTGCTGCACTTATTGTTACTATTGTTACTTGTTACTTGTTACAAATTATCTTGCTATCAAACTACCTGTTACCGACAATTTAGTGCTTGTACAAACTACCTTGCTGAAAACCACTTATCATTTCCTTCTGCTCCTCGTTGGGTTCAACACTCTTACTTATTGAAAGGATTACGATTGATCCCCTATACTTGTGGGTCATCACTGCGGCAGCGGGGTGACAAGACGTGCGAGAGGAGGATGAAACAACACGCACACATACGGTTAATAAAAAAATGTTTGCGATTTAATTACCTACTACCTCCGTCCTGGTTTGTAAGTCCTCTTTGTATTTTTGTGCCAAATTTTGACTAGAGATTTAACTAATAAAATATGAATGCATGTCACCAAAGATTACATCGTTGGATTCGTATTTGAACATAGTTTTCAATTATATTATTTTTTATAACATGCATTAAGATTTTGTTAGTTAAATTTAAGGTCAAAATTTGGCACAGAATATAAAGAGGACTAATAAACTAGGACAAAGGTAGTAGCACACGGCCGCTCTCTACGCAGCGTCGCAAACGATTGTTCGACCACCGTGTGATGTGGAACGCGATGTAGTTTCACATCATGTCGCCGACTCGCAACTGTCGACCGGTTCGTAGACGACCATTGCCTGCATGTTCAACTGCTCTATGCATGTGGTTGCTCGCGGTTGAGGCGGCCACAGCGCGCTCTGCTCTCGCGTCCCTCCGTGCGCTCTGCCCGCGTCCCTACGCGTGTGTTGCCAGCATTTGGGGCCGGCGCATGATCCCGGACGTTCGTGCTGCCATCATGCATGCGGTTGCGCCGGGTGCGGCACCACGATGCAGTTACCCGCTGCAAAAACTGCCATGCGGACGCGTCGAGAATCCAGGCCGCCCGGCCCCCATTTATTCCCACGGCCATTTACCTTAATCTCTCGCGTCCCACGACACAATAAGCACACCCACGATGACACATACAGAGAGGATATCCAGTGGCTCCAATGGCGCTCCCTGTGGCTCCAATGGCGCTCCCAACGGCTGACGACGACAACGGGCGGCAGTTCACCATGCCTCACGTAGTGGACACCCACGTGAGGGGGAAGGACCTCTCGGTGGTGTACCCGAACGGGCCGGTCCCGGTGGAGAGCTCCATCCAAACTATGTAGCAGTTGCTTGCTGAGGACAAGTACCAAGTGGTCGGCTTCGACCTCGAGTTCACCGGCGGTCGTGCCACGCATGATCAGAAGGTTACCGTCGCCCAGTTGTGCGTGCGCCATGACGTCCTCGTCTACCACTACCACCTGGCCACAAGGCCTTGCGAGCGTTTCGCCAGGTTTATCAACAGCCTCGACTACAGTTTCGCTACGGTGGACACCACCAACAATCTAAAGGCGCTCAACGTTTCGGGCTTGACCTGCCGGAATCTTGTGAACATCTGTGACCACTACAGGGTCTGGGGCAGCACGAAGAACAATCAGGACTCCCTGGTTGACCTCGCCTCGGCCATCATCGACCCCTACTACATGAAGATGAAGGATGAGATCAAGAAGGACAAGATCGCCTGGCACAGTGCCTGGGAGCAGAGACTGGATGAAGAACACATCAAGTACGCGGCCAAGGACGTGTACACAAGCTACAAGATGTACCGATGGATCGTTGACATGAGGAAGTGCCTTCGTCCTACCCCAGACGAGGGATCGAGCCACAGTGCAGTGGCGACAGCGTCACAAGAAGTAGATAATTAGATGATCGTTTCTCCTAGTTTAGAATGCATGTAATTGTTTATTGAGGTGTGTGCGAATGATTTGTATAGTCACTTATGTAATTGGATGTTTATTTGGGTTATATATGTTGTTCTTCTGTAGACAGAGCAAATCACATCGCAGACGGAGTAAACTAGGGAACCCGTCGGTGATGATTTCATCAATCGCTGACAATTATATACCAGCAAGCGTTTACCCACAACACACATGACTTATTAGCAGCAATCGTCTGCGTTATTATCGGTCTTCGCACACATTTCTGATTACGGACCTGTTTGCCGTGTATCACACACATCTTGTTTAGTTGAACCGTTTCTATTGTCTTAGCTCATCGCAAACAGTTCATCCGAGTGAATTGTATGCCGTATATCGCACACACCTTGATCTAGCTGACTGTTTCTGTCATGTTGCCTAATCACAAACAGTTCATCCGAGTGAACTGTATGTCGTATATCGCACACATACCCTCATCTGGCTGACCGTTTCTGTTGTTATGCTCATTGCAAACAGTTCGTATGGACCAACCGTATGCCACATATCGCACACGCAACTCTGATCTGAACCGTGTTTGATGTATGCGCCATCGCAAACAGTTCGTATCATTTTTGACGATTTTCTTACACCACCATTTGCGATTAATGCATCGCACACAGTTTCGTCGAAGGGTCTCTGATTTTACTGTCGCATTTGGACCATCCTGCGGTAGTGCTTCTCTCTTTTTCTCTCATCATTTTTTGTTGGCTCTTTTTGGCCTCTTTTTTTTCGTCCAGATTCTCATCCCGACTTGTGTGGGAATCATAGTCTCCATCATCCTTTCCTCACTGGGACAATGCTCTAATAATGATGATCATCACACTTTTATCTTCTTACAACTCGATAAAACTGAAAATATGACTCTATATGAATGCCTCTGGCAGTGTACCAGGATGTGCAATGATCTAGCGTAACATGTATGATAATGATGAATGGTGGCTTTGCCACAAATACTATGTCAGCTATATGATCATGCAAAGCAATATGACAATGAACATGTTTGTCATGAAAACGGAACGGTGGAAGTTGCATGGCAATATATCTCAGAATGGCTATGGAAATGCCATAATAGGTAGGTATGGTGGCTGTTTTGAGGAAGATATAAGGAGGCTTATGTGTGATAGAGTGTATCATATCATGGGGTTTGGATGTACCAGCGAAGTTTGCACCAACTCTCGAGGTGAGAAAGGGCAATGCACGATATCGAAGAGGCAAGAAAATTGTGGAAAGGTAAGAGTGCGTATAATTGATAACCCACAAGTATAGGGGATCGCAACAGTTTTCGAGGGTAGAGTACTCAACCCAAATTTATAGATTCGACACAAGGGGAGCCAAAGAATATTTGTAAGTATTAGTAGTTGAGTTGTCAATTCAACCACACCTGGAGATTAAATATCTGCAGCAAAGTGATCAGTAGCACAGTAATATGATAATTTTGATAGCAGTGGTAACAACAGTAGTAACGGTAACAGTGATAGCAATGATTCTGTAGCAAGTGTAACAGTAGCAACGGTAGTAGTAACTTAGCAAGAGCAATATGTGGGAAATTCGTAGGCATTGGATCAGTGAATTCATTGGATGATATTCATTATATAACAGTCATAACCTAGGGCGATACAAAACTAGCTCCAGTTCATAAATATAATGTAGGCATGTATTCCGTAAATAGTCATATGTGCTTATGGAAAAGACTTGCATGACATCTTTTGTCCTACCCTCCCGTGGCAGCGGGGTCCATAAGGAAACTAAGGGATATTAAGGCCTCCTTTTAATAGAGAACTGGAACAAAGCATTAACACATAGTGAATACATGAACTCCTCAAACTACGGTCATCACCGGAAAGTATCCCAATTACTGTCATATTGGGGTTTACGGATCATAACATGTAATAGGTGAATATGACTTGCAAGATCGGATCTAGAACATAGATATAATGGTGAAAACATAAACGGTTCAGATCTGAAATCATGGCACCCGGGCCCTAAGTGACAAGCATTAAGCATGGCAAAGTCATAACAACATCAATCTCAGAACATAGTGGATACGAGGGATCAAGCCCTAACAAAACTAACTCGATTACATGATGAATCTCATCCAACTCCTCACTGACCAGCGAGCCTACGAAGGAATTACTCACTCCCGGTGGGGAGCATCATGGAATGGGTGATGAAGGCGGGTTGGTGATGACGAAGACCGAAGATTCCCCTCTCTGGAGCCCCGATCGGGCTCCAGATCTGACCTCCCGATGAAGAACAGGAGGTGGCGGCGGCTCCGTATCATGAAACGTGATGAAACTTCCTCTCTCATTTTTTCTCCGAAAATAGGATTTTATAGCGTCAGAATTAGGGTCTGCGGGGCCATGAGGTGGGCACAACCCACCAGGGCGCGCCAGAGGGGGGGGGGGGGGGGGGGGGGGGCGCCCTGGTGTCTTGTGCCCAGCCAGGGGCCCCCCTGCGGTGGTTCTTGGCTCCAGTATTTTTCTTTTATTGTAAAACAATTCTCCAAAAAGTTTCATTCCATTCCGAGAACTTCTATTTCTGCACAAAAACAACACCATGGTAGTTCTGCTGAAAACAGCGTCAGTCCGGGTTAGTTTCATTCAAATCATGCAAATTAGAGTCCAAAACAAGAGCAAAAGCGTTAGAAAAAGTAGATACGACAGAGATGTATCAACTCCCCCAAGCTTAAACCTTTGCTTGTCCTCAAGCAATTTAGTTGATATACTGAAAGTGATAAAGAAAAACTTTTACGAACTCTTTTGTTCTTGTTTACATAAAGAAGCTTAAATAGCACCCAGGTTTTCAACAAAGATTATGACTAACCATGTCAAGAATAACTCTTAAAAATTATATTAACTCATATCAATAGCATAAGCAACTAGCGAACAATAATAAGATATCTCAAATGACAACACTTTGTCAAAACAACCATGATATAATATGACAATAATGGTATCTCGCTAGCCCTTTCTGAGACCGCAAAACATAAATGCAGAGCACCTCCAAAGTTCAAGCAGCGACTAAACATTGTAATTCATGGTAGAAAAGATCCAGTCATGATGCATCCAATATTAACTATACACAATGCATGAGGATGACAATAGTGCTCTCAGATCTGGCGCTTATTTGAGAAGGTGATGACTCAACATAAAATTAAATAGAAAGTCCTTTCGCAGAGGGAAGGAGGGATTTGCAGAGGTGCCAGAGCTCAAAGTTTTAAAAACAGAGATAAATATAATTTTGGGAGGTACACCCTTCCTGTCAACATTACGACCAAGAGTTATCAATATCTTCCATGCTAAACACATTAGCGGCGGTTCCCAAGCATTAAAAGTAAAGGTTTACTCCCCCTCCACCAACAAACACACTCCATGGCTAGCCGAATCCACGAGTACCGTCCATACAAACATCAATCCTGGGGGAGTTTTGTTTAATTATTTGCAATTTTTTATTTCAGGACTGGGCATCCCTATTACCTCTCCTCTCGTGCAAGGACGAGTGAATAAACACTCATCATGAGAATAACCCGCTTAGCATGGAAGATAATGACCACCCCCTATCGCTCCATGAGCGATCCAGGCACACAAAAACAGATGTTCATTTGAAATTTTAGAGGTGGCTGCTACTTCTTGAGCTTGTGTTGATTTTTCCCTTGAAGAGGAAAGGGTGATGCAACAAAGTAGAGATAAGTATTTCCCTCAGTTAAGAACCAAGGTATCAATCTAGTAGGAGGCATAAGCAAGTCTCCAATCTATGCACCTGCACAAACTAACAAACACTTGCACACAACGCAAAAAAGGGGTTGTCAATCCCTTCACGGTCACGAACAAGAGTGAGATCTAATAGAGATAGGTATAAAAGATAAATAAAAGAGCAAACTAAAGTAAATATAAATAAATTGCAGCAAGGTATTTTTGGGTTTTTTTGGTTTATAGATCTGAAAATATATGATGGAAAATAGACCCGGGGGCCATAGGTTTCACTAGAGGCTTCTCTTTTGAAAGAAAACATACGGTGGGTCAACGAATTACTGTTGAGCAACTAATAGAAAAGCGCATAATTATGACGATATCTAAGGCAATGATCATGAATATAGGCATCACGTCCGTGACAAGTAGACAGAAATGATTCTGCATCTACTACTATTACTCCACACATCGACCGACATCTGCCTGCATCTAGAGTATTAAGTTCATAAGAACAGAGCAACGCTTTAAGTAAGATGACATGATGTAGAGGGATAAACTCAAGCAATATGACATAAACCCCATATTTTTATACTTGATGGCAACAATACAATACGTGCCTCGCTACCCCTTCTATCACTGGGTGAGGACACCGCAAGATTGAACCCAAAACTAAGCACCTCTCCCATTGCAAGAAAAACCAATCTAGTTGTCCAAACCAAACCGATAGTTCGAAGAGGAAATACAAAGATATCTTAATCATGCATAAAAGAGTTCAGAGAAGACTCAAATAATATTCATAGATAATCTGATCATAAATCCACAATTCATCGGATCTCAACAAACACACCGCAAAAGAAGATTACATCGGATAGAACTCCAAGAACATCGAGGAGAACATGGTATTGAAGATCAAAGAGAGAGAAGAAGCCATCTAGCTACTAGCTATGGACCCATAGGTCTGTGGTAAACTACTCACGCTTCATCGGAAGGGCAGCAAGGTTGATGTAGAGGCCCTCCATGATCGAATCCCCCTCCGGCAGGGTGCCAGAAAAGGCCCCAAGATGGGATCTCACGGGAACAGAGGCTTGCGGCGGCGGAAGAGTATTTTGGTGGACACTTCTGATGTTTGGGGAATATTTGACAATTTATAGAGGTGGAACTAGGGTTAGGGGACTCTCGAGGGGCCCACAAGCCAGGGGGCGCGCCCCCCTGGGGCGCACCCTGAGGGCTTGTGGCCTCCTCGGGACTCTTCTGGCCCTCTCTCCAAGTCACGTAGGTGTCTTCTGGTCCAACAAAAATCATCGTAAAGTTTTATTCCGTTTGGACTCCGTTTGATATTCCTTTTCTGTAAAAGTCAAAAACAAGGAAAAAACAGAAATTGGCACTGGGCTCTAGGTTAATAGGTTAGTCCCAAAAATAATATAAAATAGCATATTAATGCATATAAAACATCCAAAACAGTTAATATAATAGCATGGAACAATAAAAAATTATAGATACGTTGGAGATGTATCAAGCATCCCCAAGCTTAATTCCTGCTTGTCCTCGAGTACATAAATGATAAAAACAGACTTTTTGATGTGGAATGCTACCTAGCATATTTATCAATGCAATATTCTTTATTGTGGCATGAATGTTCAGATCCATAAGATTCAAAACAAAAGTTTAATATTGACATAAAAACAATAATACTTCAAGCATACTAATAAAGCAATCATGTCTTCTCAAAATAACATGGCCAAAGAAAGTTATCCCTACAAAATCATATAGTCTGGCTATGCTCCATCTTCATCACACAAAGTATTTCATCATGCACAACCCTGATGACAAGCCAAGCAATTGTTTCATACTTTTGGTGTTCTCAAACTTTTTCAACTTTCACGCAATACATGAGCGTGAGTCATGGATATAGCACTGTAGGTGGAATAGAATATGGTGGTTGTGGAGAAGACAAAAAGAAGGAGAAAGTCTCACATCAACTAGGCAAATTAATGGGCTATGGAGATGCCCATCAATTGATATCGATGCAAGTGAGTAGGGATTGCCATGCAACGGATGCACTAGAGCTATAAGTGTATGAAAGCTCAAAAAGAAACTAAGTGGGTGTGCATCCAACTTGCTTGCTCACGAAGACCTAGGGCAATTTGAGGAAGCCCATCATTGTAATATACAAGCCAAGTTATATAATGAAAAATTCCCACTAGTATATGAAAGTGACAAAATAGGAGACTCTCTATCATGAAGATCATGGTGCTATTTCGAAGCACAAGTGTGGAAAAAGGATAGTAACATTGTCCCTTCTCTCATTTTCTCTCATTTTTTTGGGCTTCTTTGGCCTCTTTTATTATTTTTAAAGTTCGGAGACTCATCCCAACTTGTGAGGGAATCATAGCTTCCATCATCGTTTCCTCACATGGGACAATGCTCTAATAATGATGATCATCACACTTTTATTTACTTACAACTCAAGAATTACAAGTCGATACTTAGAACAAAATATGACTCTATATGAATGCCTCTGGCGGTGTACCAGGATGTGCAATGATCAAGAGTGACATGTATAAAAAATATGAACGGTGGCCAAGCCACAAATACTATGCCAACTACATGATCATGCAAAGCAATATGACAATGATGGTGCGTGTCATAATAAAACGGAATGGTGGAAGTTGCATGGCAATATATCTCGGAATGACTATGGAAATGTCATAATAGGTAGGTATGGTGGCTGTTTTGAGGAAGGGTATATGGTGGGTTTAATGCACCTGTGAAAGTTGCGCGGTACTAGAGAGGCTAGCAATGGTGGAAGGGTGAGAGTGCGTATAATCCATGGACTCAACATTAGTCATAAAGAACTCACATACTTATTGCAAAAATTTATTAGCCTTATTAGCCATCAAAACAAAGTACTACACACATGCTCCTAGGGGGATAGATTGGTAGGAAAATACCATCGCTCGTCCCCGACCGCCACTCATAAGGAAGACAATCAAAAAATAAATCATGCTCGGACTTCATCACATAACGGTTCACCATACGTGCATGCTATGGGAATCACAAACTTTAACACAAGTATTTCTAACAATCCACAATTACTCACTATCATGACTCTAATATCACCATCTTTATATCTCAAAACAATCATAAGGAATCAAACTTCTCATAGTATTCAATGCTCTTTATATGAAAGTTTTTATTATATCCCTCTTGGATGCCCATCATATTAGGACTAAATTCATAACCTATGCAAATTACCATGCTGTTTAGAGAGACTCTCAAAATAATATAAGTGAAGCAAGATAGTTCAACAATTTCTATAAAATAAAGCCACCGTCGTGCTCTAAAAAGATATACGTGAAGCACTAGAGCAAAATTGCCTAGCTCAAAAGATGTAAGTGAAGCACATAGAGTATTCTAATAAATTCACGATTCATGCGTGTCCCTCTCAAAAGGTGTGTACAGCAAGGATTATTGTGGCAAACTAAAAAGCAAAGACTCAAATCATACAAGACGCTCCAAGCAAAACACATATCATGTGGTGAATAAAAATATAGCCTCAAGTAAATTTACCGATAGACGAAGACGAAAGAGGGGATGCCATCCGGGGCATCCCCAAGCTTAGATGCTTGGTTGTCCTTTAATATTACCTTGGGGTGCCTTGGGCATCCCCAAGCTTAGGCTCTTGCCACTCCTTATTCCATAGTCCATCAAATCTTTACCCAAAACTTGAAAACTTCACAACACAAAACTCAACAGAAAATCTCATAAGATCCGTTAGTATAATAAAATAAATCACCACTTTAGGTACTGTTGTGAACTCATTCTAAATTTATATTGGTGTTATATCTACTGTATTACAACTTCTCCATAGTTCATACCCCCCGATACTACCCATAGATTCATCAAAATAAGCAAACAACACATAGAAAACATAATCTGTCAAAAACAGAATAGTCTGTAGTAACCAGAATATTAATCATACTTCTGTACCTCCAAAATTTCTGAAAAATTAGGACAACAGAGAAATTCATATATCAATCTTGTGTAAAAAAATCATAATTTTTCCACGCTCCATTGAATTTAAAAAATTCTGTTACTGGACGCAAAAGTTTCTGTTTTTCAGCAAAACCAAATCAACGATATACCAAAGCATCCCAAAGGTCTTGCTTGGATCAAACACTAATTAAAACACCAAAACACAATTACTAGAGAGGTAATAATGTGTATTTATTGAAAAACAGAACCAAAAACAAAAAACATAAAAATAAAATTGGGTTGCCTCCCAACAAGCGCTATTGTTTAACGCCCCTAGCTAGGCATAAAACATAGATCTAGGTATTATCATCTTCGGTATTTTTTTCCATAGATGTGTTCTTGTCAGGGGTTTTTGGAAAGATAACTTGAAACACATTATACATAGAAATTTTGGCATTATCAAGATGCCCATCTACGTATCCCCTTTGATTCCCGGCCACAATCCAAGAATAATGTTGATTAACATCATTGAAAACTTGTTGGATCACATCTAAAATGGGGATTTTCTTTTTAAGGTTCTCATAAAAATTTGATTATTTCCAAGCAAATATCTCAACGTATAATCACTATTGTAAAGGATCTCATCTATCACTAGTTTTTCATGGCTCATACCATAAAAATAAAAAAAATCCCTAGCTTCCCGCACTACATGATCAAATTCATTCATAAGAACATGAGTAGCTATCTTTTAGCTCTGGGATCTTTTATAATAGGAAGCTCATAAAACAATCTTTGCAAGGTAGGATGGGTACGGATAAATCTATTTTCAAATTTCAGAACTAGTGCTGAAATAGCCTGCGCTTAAGTTTTAGTTCTTTTAAGTATAGGAGCATCACCAAAAGCCAAATTGCCGACACAATTGAAAAATTCTTGGATATGTTCTTTTCCCATAACATTCCCTTGCCCCAAAACAAAAGTTTTAGCATCGAGATTGCCAGATCGTCCAATTTTAGGAGTTAGGCCATCATCTATTTCTGCCATACCAAAGTCACTCATGATGATGAGTTCAAGCAAACAAAAAGATCAAGCGGAGATAAAAGGGCAAATAAAAGGCAAATATTTTTGTGTTTTTCTGAAAACGTTTTAGAAGTGGGGGAGAGGAAAATGAGAGGCAAATGGAAAATAATGCAAGTGCAAGAGATGAGAGTTTGTGATGGGTACTTGGTAGGCTTGATGTAGAACCTCCCCGGCAGCGGCGCCAGAAATTCTTCCTGCTACTTCTTGAGCTTGCGTTGATTTTTCCCTTGAAGAGGAAAGGATGATGCAGCAAAGTAGAGATAAGTATTTCCCTCAGTTAAGAACCAAGGTATCAATCTAGTAGGAGGCACAAGCAAGTATGCAATCTATGCACCTGCACAAACTAACAAACACTTGCACACAACGCGAAAAAGGGGTTGTCAATCCCTTCACGGTCACGAACAAAAGTGAGATCTAATAGAGATAGGTATAAAAGATAAATAAAAGAGCAAACTAAAGTAAATATAAATAAATTGCAGCAAGGTATTTTTGGTTTTTTTTGGTTTATAGATCTGAAAATATATGATGGAAAATAGGCCCGGGGGCCATAGGTTTCACTAGAGGCTTCTCTCTTGAAAGAAAACATACGGTGTGTAAACGAATTACTGTTGAGCAATTGATAGAAAAGCCCATAATTATGACGATATCTAAGGCAATGATCATGAATATAGGCATCACGTCCGTGACAAGTAGACCGAAACGATTCTGCATCTACTACTATTACTCCACACATCGACCAACTCCTGCCTGTGATGTCGCTTGAACTACGTCGGTATTTCCCCAAAGAGGAAGGGATGATGCAGTACAGCTACGGTAGGTATTTCCCTCAGTTATGAAACCAAGGTATCAATCCAGTAGGAGAACCAAGCAACACTATGTAAATGGTACCTGCACACAAAGAACAAATACTTGCAACCCGACGATTAGGAGGGGTTGTCAATCCCTCTACGGGTAACAGTGCCAGAAATTGTCAAGTTGACGGGATAAAAATTGTGTAGATTGGATAAATAGATCTCGATAAAACACGAAATAAAATAAATAGCAAAAAGGTGCAGCAAGGTATTTTTGGGTTTTTGGAATAATAGATCTGAACACAAAAGCAAATAAAAATAGATCTCAAAGCAAATATGATAAAGAATAGACCCGGGGGCCGTAGATTTCACTAGTGGCTTCTCACTAGAAAATAGCACACGGCGGGGAAACAAATTACTGTTGGGCAATTGATAGAACATCAAATAATTATGACGATATCCAAGCAATGATCATTATATAGGTATCATGTCCAAGATTAGTAGACCGACTCCTGCCTGCATCTACTACTATTACTCCACACATCGACCGCTATCCAGCATGCATCTAGTGTACTAAGTTCATGGAGAAACGGAGTAATGCAATAAGAACGATGACATGATGTAGACGAGATCTATTCATGTAGGAATAGCCCCCATCTTGTTATCCTTAATAGAAACGATACATGCATGTCTTGCTGCCCCTTCTGTCACTGGGAAAGAACACCGCACGATCGAACCCATCACAAAGCACCTCTTCCCATGGCAAGAAAAATCGATCTAGTTGGCCTAACTAAACCAAAGATTCGAAGAAGAAATACGAGGCTATAAGAAATCATGCATAAAAGAGATCAAATAACTCAAATAACTTTCATAGATATAGATCTGATCATAAGCTAAAAGTTCATCTGATCCCAACAAACACACCGCAAAAAGAGTTACATCAAATAGATCTCCAAGAGACCATTGTATTGAGAATCAAAAAGAGAGAAGAAGCCATCTAGCTACTGCCTACGGACCCGTAGGTCTACAATGAACTACTCACGCATCATCGGAGAGGCACCAATGAGGATGATGAACCCCTCCGTGATGGTGTCCAGATTGGATCTCGTGGTTCCGGAACTTGCGGCGGCTGGAATTGTGTTTCGTCGACTCCCCTAGGGTTTCTGGAATATTTGGGGATTTATAGGGCGAAGAGGCGGTGCGGGAGGCCACCGAGGTGGGCACAACCCACCAGGGCGCGCCTAGGGAGGCGCGCCCAGGTGGGTTCGCCCAGGCGCGCCCAGGTGGGTTGTGCCCCCCTCAGGGCACCCCTCTGGTACTTCTTTGGCCCAAGTTGTGTATTCTGGTCCATAAAAATTCTCCAAAAAGTTTCACTGTGTTTGGACTCTGTTTGGTACTGATATTCTGCAAAGTAAAAAACAAGCAAAAAACAGCAACTGGCAATGGGCACTATGTCAATAGGTTAGTCCCCAAAAATGATATAAATTGCTATAAAATGATTGTAAAACATCCAAGAATGATAATATAACAGCATGGAACAAGCAAAAATTATAGATACGTTGGAGACGTATCAGCCTGCATCTAGAGTATTAAGTTCATAAGAACAGAGCAACGCTTTAAGTAAGATGACATGATGTAGAGGGATAAACTCAAGCAATATGACATAAACCCCATCTTTTTATCCTTGATGCCAACAATACAATACGTGCCTCGCTACCCCTTCTAATACAATACGTGCCTCGCTACCCCTTCTATCACTGGGTGAGGACACCGCAAGATTGAACCCGAAACCAAGCACCTCTCCCATTGCAAGAAAAACCAATCTAGTTGGCCAAACCATACCGATAGTTCGAAGAGAAATACAAAGACATCTTAATCATGCATAAAAGAGTTTAGAGAAGACTCAAATAATATTCATAGATAATCTGATCATAAATCCACAATTCATCGGATCTCAACAAACACACCGCAAAAGAAGATTACATCGGATAGAACTCCAAGAACATCAAGGAGAAAATGGTATTGAAGATCAAAGAGAGAGAAGAAGCCATCTAGCTACTAGCTATGGACCCGTAGGTCTGTGATAAACTACTCACGCTTCATTGAAAGGGCAGCAAGGTTGATGTAGAGGCCCTCCGTGATCGAATCCCCCTCCGACAGGGTGCCGGAAAAGGCCCCAAGATGGGATCTCACGGGAACAGAGGCTTGCGGTGGTGGAAAAGTATTTTGGTGGACGCTTCTGATGTTTGGAGAATATTGGAGAATGTATAGAGGTGGAACTAGGGTTAGGGGACTCCCGAGGGGCCCACAAGCCAGGGGGAGCCCCCCCGGGGCGCACCCTGAGGGCTTGTGGCCTCCTCGGGACTCTTCTGGCCCTCTCTCCAAGTCACATAGGTGTCTTCTGGTCCAAGAAAAATCATCATAAAGTTTTATTCCGTTTGGACTCCGTTTGATATTCCTTTTCTGTAAAAGTCAAAAACAAGGAAAAAACAGAAACTGGCACTGGGCTCTAGGTTAATAGGTTAGTCCCAAAAATAATATAAACTAGCATATTAATGCATATAAACAATCCCAAATAGATAATATAATAGCATGGAACAATCAAAAATTATAGATACGTTGGAGACGTATCAGTGGCACATGCAAATTTACTTAGGACGGCAGGGTAATACCGCATATAGGTAGATATGGTGGACTCATCTGGAATAACTTGGGTTTTGGGATTTTGATGCACAAGCAGTATTCCCGCTTAGTACATGCGAAGGCTAGCAAATAGGTTGAGAAGCGGCCAGCTAGAGAGCGAAAACGGTCATGAACATGTGTTATGCATAATTAACTGTGACGACCCCGGCTTAATCGTGCACTAATCATACACGCAAATGCGCACGATCAAGCCTAAGGACTCACTTGAAGATATCACAACACAACTCTAAAACATAAAATAAAGTCATACAAGCTTAATATTACAAGCCAGGGCCTCGAGGGCTCGAATACATAGCTCGATGGCATACAAGCGTCAGCGGAAGCATTAGATATCTGGGTACAGATATATTACATAGAGAGAATTAGGCCTTCACAGAGGCGGGGTAAAATAAAATACTACGATCGAAAGGCGTAGGCCTCCTGCCCTGGACCCTCCGATCCTACTCCTGGTCGTCGAACGGCTCCTCGTAGTAGTAGTACTCGCCAGGCGGGTAGTAGTACTGGTCGTCGGCTGGGGCTTCTGGCTCAGGGGCTCCGTCGTCTGGTGGCATCAAATGGAATATGGGGGAAAAAAGAAAATAAAGCAAACGTGAGTACTCATTCGAAGTACTCAGCAAGCAAGGATCTACACTACATATGCATCATTGTCAAAGGAATGGCTGTATATGTGGACTGGGCTGCAGAAATGCCAGAATAGAGGGGGAAAGCCTAGTCCTATCGAAGACTAGCATCTTCAACAATCTTCAGCAGTCTTTCAGCATGAGGAGAGAGCAGATTATATAAGTAAAGTAGTAGTAGTAGTAGTAGTATCATCAACCTCGACCTGAGATCCTTTCTCGACTCCCTGCGAGAAAGCAATCCCAGAGCCGTACTATCCAATTCTCACCACATGTTCTAGTTGTACCGATCGGGATACAACTCCGAGTGTCCGTTACCGTAGGACAGGCTATCGATAGAAGTTTCTTCCCTGCAGGGGTGCACCAACTTACCCACCACGCTCGCTTAACTCCGGCCGGACACACTTTTCTGGGTCATGCCCGGCCTCGGCTAAGCAACACGCCGCAACCCGACCAAATACCTAACAGAGAGGTCAGCACGTCGGACTAACCTATGCCCCCAGGGGTCTTGGGCCATCGCCCCGGGAACTCCTGCACGTTACGTGCACCGCCGGTGAGCAGACCTAGCAACCCCTTATACAAGCGCGGTTGCGTTCCCAGTCCAACCCAGCGTGTGCCGCATCAGTCGCTGACGTCCATTAAGCTCCGGCTGAAGTATACGACGCAGAACGCCCATACTATGCCCACGTGATGGTTAGTGCTATCGGGCCAGAGGCCCCTCGGATCAAATATCCAAACCGTAGTGGATTAGGAGCACGCGGAAACGAGCAGAGACTCACGATCGATGTGACCCCGTCGCCCCGTCTCGAGGACTTGCGGCAAGGGCTAAGAATGCCCGGCCACGCCTCGTAGTTATCTCGCGGGCACCATCCAGGTCAACCCGACTCCACATCACTTCGCAATAAGCTCGCGCGGGTACCCCTCAGGGCCGACCCGTCTTTAGTATCGTGGTTCATAGTCAAGTCATAATATCCAAGGTAACTGTGTGTCTGACACCAAAGGGAACCATGAGGAATCACCCTCGATGGAGTTCCCGCTCGATGTTATCATCAAGGTGAACGAAGGAGGAATCACCCTCGAGGTCCACACTTGAGAGGTTGCGCGACGATGTCGTTATCGGGGGTGGTGTAGGAGGAATCACCCTCGCTTACCACGACCGAGTAACTAACCTACAAGGTTAACATCAGAAGTGCTAACGAGGTATCACCCTCGGCACTCGACGGTAACCCAGCAGTGTCGGCAACTAAGGGGTAGTGATGTGCGGTGCCAGGGTCTGGTCTTCAATCCCGATGATCGGGTCTTCTGATATCCAGCAGGGCAGTCGGGATCAAGTGGAGGTCTCTGTCGTGTCTCTACCCACCCTATACTAAGCAGTCTAGGATAACCAGTAAGGTAACAAAGCAGGGTACAATAATCAGGCTATGCAGCAGATATAGGAAAACAGTAGCAGTAGCAGTTCTAATGCAAGCATAAGAGAGAAGAGAATAGGCGATATAAGCATGCTCAAAATGGGGGTGCTTGCCTGTTTGCTCGGGGGCAAGGGCAAGGTCTTCAGTAGTATCATCGGGGACGTAGTCGTACTCCTGTGCGGCGTCTGCCTCGGGAGCTACGTCAACGTCGGGGTCTACCGAGAGAGAAGAGGGGGAAGAAACAGGTAAACATAATGCAAACAAATGCAATACGGTGCGTGTGATGCTATGATGCAGTGCAGGGTTGCCTAATTATGCATCTAAGTCATTTTAGTTATTTTTAGAATTATTCTGGGATTTAATATCCGACGTGTGTGCACTATTCATCTGCCGGATTCGGGTCCGGAGTTACGAGTTCTTCTACGTAGGAGGTTCCGATGGAGAAACAGACGGCACGATCAGACTCGGCTCGTCGTTCTGAGCAACTTTCATGTTTTAACTTTTTCGATCCGAGCTACGGTTTAAAAGTTATTAATTTTTAAAGATTATTTGAATTTTCTGAAATTTATTTATTTACAGAAAATGAATTATGACGTCAGCATGACGTCACTGTGACGTCAGCGGTCAACAGCGCCGCTGACCAGTCAAATATGACATGTGGGTCCAGTGGGACCCACATGTCAGCCTCTGTTTAGGCTAATCAGTGGATTAATTTAATTACCAGGGTTAATTAGGGGGTGGACCCCACATGTCAGTGAGACATTTGCACTAATCTAATTATCTTTATTAATCAAATTCGTTAATTAATTAAACTAGCGTGGGGGCCGACATGTCAGTGGGCCTGGGTGCCCAGTCAGCACGTTGACTGGGTCAACCCAGTCAACGGCAGCCCCAGGGCCCACTGGCAGCGGCTCTGGGGCTGGACCCACCAGCGCCACGTCGGACGGCCGCCGGAGCAGCTCCGGCGAGCTCGTTTCGCAGCGGCGTCGCTCGGGACCCGTCGGAAAACGGCCACAGACAGCCATTTCGCGCACGGAAAGGCGCGTTCGAACGGCAACTCCATCCCGCGTCGATCTACGGTGCCGGAGCAGCTCGGGGTGGCCTAATGCGACGGCGGCGACGACATCGGCGGCGAGGTGCTCGGGCGAGCGACGGAAATGGCGACCCAGCGCGCAAACAAGTGAAAGAAAAGGTTAGGCGGGGTCTACTCGTCGCGGTGAGTGTGATGGTGGCGCGCACGGGACCATTTGGTCACCGTGGCCACGCTGGCGACGAGGTCGCGCGACGGTGAGCTCGGGCGTGAACGGGGCGGCGTCTACAGCTCGGGAACGACGAGGAGAAGAAGCAGGGAGGGAAGGAGAGGCTCACAGCGGTGGTAGTCGTTCAGAGCCTGCTCGGGGCAGGCGCGGAGCGGCTGGATTCGTCGGGTTCTCGCCGGAGTCCGAGAAGAAGGGGGCGGTGCGGCTCGGCGTCTCTGGGGCTCCTCGGCTCCACCGAATGGCTCGGGGCGGCGTAGTCGAGGACGGCGGAGACGGTGGACAGCTCGGCGTGCCCCGGGGATGACGGTGGCCGCGACGGAGGCGAACGGCGGCGAGGCTGGCGCTCGGCCTCTCTGGATCTGGAGGGGAAGACGGGCGGAGCGAGAGAGAGGAGAGGGGAAAGTGGCGAGGAGAGCCAGGGGAGACGCACGGGCCTCTCCCTTATCCCCTCGCGGCGCCCGCGGCGTCGCGCTGTCGGCGTCTCGCCGGCGCGCGCGCTCGTCCACAGGGAGGTTGACACGGCGAGGGAGAGAGAAGGGGATGGGCCAGCTGGGCTGGGCCAATGCACTGTGCACTTGGTCCAGTCCAGCTTTAGTCTTTTTCTTTTATTTCTTTTCCTTTTCTCTTTTCTTTTCTGTTGCGAAATGATTAGGCCACTTAATGTCTTTTGTAAAACAGTGAGTTATGCCACATAAATATGTTGCAATATCTAGCACTACCAAAAATTGGTTTGGACAGAATTGAAGTTTGTTGGGATTTGATATGATTTTAAATATATCAAATATTCTATTTTTTGGGCTGTTTCATCTCGTTAGAGTCACTTGTCCAACTCCAATTATTTTGATATTGGTTTTAGAAATGTTCCTGGATTATTGGCCATTTAATGAACATTTTCCCAACAGAGTTTGAACAACTTTATATTTCACTTTTGAATTTGAGTTGATTTTCAGATGTGAATTTGAATTGGATCATTAACCCTTATGACTTGGCACTGCAAATGATCATGACTTGGCAGTTTTAACAGAGTGTCACAGAGTTTATTACAAGGGGGTGTTACATTAACATTGAATACTAGCATGAGTAGGATATGAACACCATGAACATAAATATCGTAGAGGCTATGTTGGTTTTGATTCAACTACATGCATGAACATGTGCCAAGTCAAGCCACTTGAAACATTCAGAGGAGGATACCATATCATCATACTACATCATCGTCATTTTAATGCATGTTGACATCCAAGATAAATCATTATCCACTCCTAGCTACTTAAGCATGGCATAAGGAACTATAATCTCTAATTGTCATTGCAAACATGTTTGATCATAATATGCTGAATCATGGATACTAGGTTAAACATATTTACAAAAACAGAACAAGTTGAGTTCAGACTCGTTTCTCTCTGCCACAGCCAGTTCATCAAATATCGTCATTATTGCCTTTCACTTGCACGACCGAATGATATGAAAATAATAATAGTGCAAAAGTGCCGTGGACTAAGCTGAAATCTGTAAACATTTTATTCAAAAGGAGAAGACAAGGTAATTTGGGCTCTTGTTAGATCAATAGTAATGCATATGAGAGCCACTCAACATTTTCATCGTGGTCTTCTCCTTGGTACGACTCAATAAAAAGAAAAGAATTTCAGAGAAACACACTAAAATATTTTTGGAGTTTTTGGTTTTTCTTGAAGAAAGCAAATTAAAGAAGGGAAAACAAAAAACGAGAAAACTATTTACACGGGAAAGCTCCCAACAAGCAAAAAGAAGAATCAGGAAATCTTTTTGGGTTTTGTTTTTAATACTACAACTAATTAAACTAGAAAGAAAAACTGAAAAGAAGGAAGAAATATTTTTGGGTTTTCTCAAAGTTTTTCAAACACACAAGAAGAAAGCGAGAAAATAAATCTAGCATGGATAATACAATGAAAAAGTGTGAACACCAACAACTGGAATGAAATGTGTGAACATGAATGTAATGTCGGTGGAAATACGTACTCCCCCAAGCTTAGGTTTTTAGCCTAGGTTGGTAATCACCATCCGCGGCCTGGGTAATAATCTGAGTGATAGCTCATGGAGGGTCTTGGTGCGCCCACTGATGTCGCTTGAAACTGCGTCGGTATTTCCCCAAAGAGGAAGGGATGATGCAGTACAGCTACGGTAGGTATTTCCCTCAGTTGTGAAACCAAGGTATCAATCCAATAGGAGAACCAAGCAACACTATGTAAACGGTACCTGCACACAAACAACAAATACTTGCAACCCGACGCGTAAGAGGGGTTGTCAATCCCTCCACGGTAAAAAGATAGATAAATTTGTGGTAGATTGGATAAATAGCTCTCGATAAAATGCGAAATAAAATAAATAACAAAAAAGTGCAGCAAGGTATTTTTGGGTTTTTGGAATAATAGATCTGAAAATAAAAGCGAATAAAAATAGATCTCAAAGCAAATATGATAAAGAATAGACCCGGGGGCCGTAGATTTCACTAGTGGCTTCTCTCGAGAAATAGCACACGGTGGGTAAACAAATTACTGTTGGGCAATTGATAGAAAATCGAATAATTATGGCGATATCCAAGGCAATGATCAATATATATGCATCACGTCCAAGATTAGTAGACCGACTCCTGCCTGCATCTACTACTATTACTCCACACATCGATCGCTATCCAGCATGCAACTAGTGTATTAAGTTCATGAAGAAACGGAGTAATGCAATAAGAACTATGACATGACGTAGACGAGATCTATTCATGTAGGAATAGCCCCCATCTTGTTATCCTTAATAGCAACGATACATGCGTGTCTTGCTGCCCCTTCTGGCACTGGGAAAGAACACCGCAAGATCGAACCCATCACAAAGCACCTCTTCCCATGGCAAGAAAAATCTATCTAGTTGGCCTAACTAAACCAAAGATTCGAAAAAGAAATCCGAGGCTATAAATAATCATGCATATAAGAGATCAAAAGAAGACTCAAATAATATTCATGGAGATAGATCTGATCATAAACTCAAAGTTCATCGAATCTCAACAAACACACCGCAAAAAAGAGTTACATCAAATAGATCTCCAAGAGACCATTGTATTGAGAATCAAAAGAGAGAGAGGAAGCCATCTAGCTACTGCCTACGGACCCGTAGGTCTATGGTGAACTACTCACACATCATTGGAGAGGCACCAATGAGGATGATGAACCCCTCCATGATGGTGTCGAGATTGGATCTCGTGGTTCTGGAACTTGCGGCGGCTGGAATTGTGTTTCGTTGACTCCCCTAGGGTTTCTGGAATATTTGGAAATTTATAGGGCGAAGAGGCGGTGCGGGAGGTCACCGAGGTGGGCACAACCCACCTGGGCGCGCCTGGGCCTCCTGGCGTGCCCAAGTGTCTTGTGCTCACCTCGGGCCTCCCCTCTGGTACTTCTTTGGCCCACTGGGTGTCTTCTGGTCCAGAAAAAATCTCTAAAAAGTTTTGCTACGTTTGGACTCCATTTGATATGGATATTCTGCGAAGTAAAAAACAAGCAAAAAACAACAATTGGCACTGGGCACTATGTCAATTGGTTAGTCCCAAAAAATGATATAAAGTTGCTATAAAATGATTGTAAAACATCCAAGAATGATAATATAACAGCATGGAACAAGCAAAAATTATAGATACGTTGGAGACGTATCAGCATCCCCAAGCTTAATTCCTACTCGTCCTCGCGTAGATAAATGATTAAAACAGAATTTTTGATGTGGAATGTTGCCTAACGTGTTCACCACATATTCTTTTCTTTTGTAGCATGGACATTGGGACTTTTATATGGTTTAAAGCAATAGTCTAGTTTTGACATGAAGATTTCAATACTCAAGCATATCAACAAGCACTGGTGCAACGAGGTGCTATACAAACGGTTTTTAACCCCTTTCCGTGATGGCATTCTGAACCATCGTCGAGTGAGTGTGTGCGATAGGGGGGTCCTTCCCACACGACACAGAAACCGTCGGGGATAGGCCCTCCTGGCACACACGCTCGGCAAAATGAGGTCGTGTGCGACGGGCGAGCGATCAAATACGGTTATACATACAGTTGTGCTAAAAAATACAATTATACAAGCCAAATCGTTTCCAGTCGTAAGTACATCCCACACAGTCAGTCCCGGCTAAACGTTTCCGTTTGTATGTACATTCCACACAGTCAATCCAAGGAATACGTTTCTGTTAGTATGTACATCCCACACAGTCAATCCAAGAAGTACGTTTCCGTTCGTATATACATCCCACACAGTCACTCCAAGGAAAACGTTTCCATTTGCAGGTACATCACACACAAATTTCCCCAATAAATCATTTGTAATAGCGTTGCCATTGCACACGATATTAACAATTTTATCATTTGCGTTATTGAATGCATCACACACGGTGCGTAGAAGAAACTGTGTGGCATAGGCTGTCCATCACACACACTTTTTATGTGGTAAACATTTACGCAAGGTGGCCTAACGCAAACCGTTTTCAAGAGGATGTCATGTGTGATTGTTCATTGATCCAACACGGTTTATTCGTAGAAACTGTGTGCGTTGCCTGAGGTCATCGCCCATGGTGTTTTCTCAATAACCGTTTGCAATACAAAAACCCAATTAGCAGGCTAATTGGCCATTAGCAGGCTAATTGGCCATTAGCAGGCTAATTGTCCTATTATTAATAATCCATTTATTAATCTAATTGACATTTCATATTAAGCACATAATATATTTCATTTTCATATTAAGGAAGCAGGATTTCATAATTGAAATACATCAGAGTACTACATCATATAGCTTTAGCACTCAGCTACCCTATTACACAACTACACCAGAACCAAGTATCACATGAAACATCTATAACCTTTTGAAATTAGCATCATAGACGGTACATAGACAGATGAATCTCATCTGGAAAACTGCTGAAGCGGAAGGTGAATATTGAGCCTTCATTGATGTTGACGGTCTTTGCAACTTTAGGCCAGTGCCTGTGGATGATTGACCGTCCATCCTTCGTCCTCTTCAGGAACACTTCAATATTGAACCGTGGGTGTTGTATGAATACCTTCCTCACCTCCTGACCATACAGGTGGTTTGAGAGGTAATCATCAGTGAACTGCTTTGGAAAGGCCTGAAAACAAGGATGTGCATAAATATCTTCTCTATATTGGAAATGGGGCAAAGGAATAAAAAAGCCAAGGTATAATAGTTAGTACCATCCTGTAGTGAACTGATGTCTTCTTCATTGTGCAGACAAAGATCTTGTTGTTTTTTGTCGCTAATTTCTTTATCCTAACAATCTTTTTGAGTTTCTTGACTTGACTGATATTCATGGACAACTCATTCCCCCATATGCAAAAAGGGTCGAACAGTGGGTCAAAACCTCTGACAGCAGGACCTACATGTGCAAGACTAAATTGTTAAAAACCTAAATATTAGAATGGTTCCTGCAATTGCACAATAATGTGCTATTAGACAAAGGACCATGCATGTGCAAACCTCGATTGTAAACCTCAGTGCTTCCCATTGTTTCCCTGCAACACATATAAGGTAGTTAGTGATCAGGTTAAGTGAGGGTTCGCATGCTATCAGTAAAATATGTTGATGAAAAATAAGCACATTGCAGATTCATCAGATTAATTTGAGCCACATGGAAAACACATTTATCCAAACCAAGCATGATTAAGAACTAGGAAATATAGCAATTGTATATGTTTCTCATGTATTAAGTGCAGCCAAATTCGATTTATTCCTCACATGCACAACAATACAAAATTCTACCCACGATAATTGGACATCACATTGCAGAATTGAACCAAGTAGTTAACTAAACACCACAACAAATTAACTAAACATTAACTGAGCACCACATTGCACAATATAACATACTCCTAATAGAAGATCAAACAGTTAACCAAACCAAGCATGCTTAACAACTTGGAAATATAGCAATTGTATTTGTTTCTCATGTATTTAGTACAACCAAATTTGATTTATTTCTCACATGGTATACAATAACAAAATGCACCCACAACAATTGAACATTGCATTGCAGAATTGAACCAAACAGTTAACTAAACACCACAACAAATGAACCAAACGTTAACTGGGCACCACATTGCACAATATATAACATACTAGAAGATCAGACAGTTAACCAAACCAAGCATGCTTGACAACTTGGAAATATAGCAATTGTATTTGTTTCTCATGTATTTTGTACAGATAAATTCGATTTATTTCTCACATGGAAGACAATACAAAATTGCACCATGAAGAATTGAACATCATATTTGTAGAATTGAACCAAACAGTTAACTAAACACGACAACTAATTAACCAAACAGTTAATAAGTGAGCACCACATTGCACGACATATAGAACATATACACTAGAGCAACAGATTGCATGGTAAAAGTAGATAGGACAATTCACTAGAATTTGTTAAGGAAAGGCAGGAGCAGCACATGCAACGGGTAAACCGAGCATGCTTAACCGGCGTACCTAGCAAACTGAACATAAGTCCGTATAGTGAGCTAATAAGACAAGCTACTCCTCATCGTCGAAGATATCGATGATGATTGGCTCCTTGGACATGGAAGAGGGTGAGGCCTCCACATCGTGGGTGCCCTCATCGTAGTGCTGAGTTGCCTGAGCCGCTCCGGGCACCAACCTGCTCGCTCTCGAGTTGAGGTAAGCACGGGCACACTGAGAAAACACATCGTAGTCTTCGTCGAAGGCATCAACGGTGGCCTTGAGAAAACGCCACAAACTGTCGTTTAAAGCAGCCAACTGGGTCGCGGCATCGGCGCACGAGGCGTTGATGGTAGCCTCGACGGCGAGGTGCTCCTCCAAGATCTGGGGGTCGGCACGAATGGCAGCCATCGCGACCTCATCCGCACGTGTGACCGCGATTTGCTTCTCCACTGCCAAATGCTCCTTGAGCTCCTGGCTATACTGCGTGCACCATGGCTTAGGGCGGCACTTATTTGGGGGAGGGGTCGGTGATTTGGGTGGAAGGTGTTGCGCCGGCGGTTTGGGCATGTGGGTGTGGAAGGAGGAGGAGGATGGGGGTCGGGTGTGGATTACCTGCCTGGATCGATGAGGCGGAGCAGCGTGAAGGAGGGTCGTCGGCGAGGAGGCGGCGCTGCAAGCAAGGAGTGAAGGTTTCAACTTGGAAAGGAAGGCAAAAATAGGGGAAATTTGGCTTTTGGTAAGGGAAGGGGGTGGGGAGGTAGATATTTCCGCGAAAGCCGAAAATTTGGATCGGTCCAGCGAAAAAACTGGCGCGCAAAGTGTCATCGGACATGGTCCCTTATTCAGCACTATGTATGATATGTGAACATCACAAACGATTCATATAGCTTACCCCGTGTGTGATGAGTTTGAACGTGCAAATTTTGGTCCCAATTTCCCTGGTTATAGTGGTCATCCACATCATTGCATAATTTGGGTACACAAAGGAGACTACAGCACACCCACACTTCTTAATCGAGCAAGTTCAGCAATTAAACAGAGCTATCTGACCTAAACATTACTCTAAGAAATTAAGGACCGGCGCTCTTAATTAAACAAAACAAAGAGTACTACTCCGGCTGGTGCCCGACGATCTCCTGGGGAAGGGGCTCCATGGCATCTATCGCACCAATCTCGGCAAGCATCTCGCCATCCGCGTCCGCCATCTTTTTGGAAAAGGCCGCCACGAGCTGGGCGTGGGCGGCCGCGATCTGGGCTTGGACGGGCTCCGTCGTGGCAAGGTATGCCGCGGAGGAACGGGCGGCTGCTCGAACGCTCTTGGCGATTGCCAACTCTTCGGCCGTGGGTTGCCGACCGTTGTCGGAGAAGCTTCGTTCGATTTGTGTGGTGACCGCCACGAGCTGGGCGTGGGCGGCCTCGACATGATCGTGGGCAGCCTCCATCAGGGCTAAGGCCGCCACTGCGGAACGGACAGCTGCTCTGCCGCTCTCGCCAGTTGCTATGCCCGAGGCAGATTTTGCTGCCGCCACCTGAGAATCAACAGCGGCCATTTGGGCTGCCTTGGCCGCCCGGTCGCAGATTGTGGCCGCGCTCATGCAGCCTGTTAGCACGATCATGGCGGCTGCGGCCGCGCTCTCGCCGAAGTTGCCCTCACGACGCGGGTCCACGTCCCCATCTTTCACCGGCGACTATTGAACAGGGAAATGATATTTGGGGAGCGAGCTAGTGTGCTTGACACGCCGGCTGTGGACTGTAGCCGACACACCTTCTTGCGTAAGCCATATGCGTACTATACTCCAACGGTGCTCCAAGATATTTTGTACTGCATCTCACACGGTTGGTGATAATAAACTGTGTGCGATCTACTTAATATTTTGTCTTGATTTGAATTACATAATGGGGTCACAGTGGCAAAGTAGGGTGTTTGAATTGCTAGAACTTTTATCTGCAGTGAACATGCAACTATAGGTGTGTCGTCAAAAAAATTGGAATTATTCAGGGTTCGTTTGGACATTTTTATACATTAACTTGGTTTTCTAGGCATTTCAGGTGCACAATTCAAAATTAAACTACATGCACATGCTGTAGTGCACCAATATGGGTTGTAAAATCATATATGTGTCCATGGGTTGATGCTTATGTCCCATGCAAGAAATGGGGATGAATTTGAAATACCACGGCTCTCCGGCAAACATTGAGATACATGGTTTTAAAATTCTAGTAAATCGAAAACGCGTCTGAAATTCATGAAACTTGGCATGCTATCATGGAATGGCATCAACATGCTGGGGTAAAAAAAATATTGTCCCATTTGGGGCAGGTCATGGTATAAGCTTCTCACAAACCAGAGCTTCTCAAAACAAGCCTGATGGTTTCGGTAGGGAATGTGCCATCTTTGTGGACGAAACGATATTCATCGCCTCTTCTTGCTCTTAATTTTTTTTCTGGTGTCAACATAGAACAACAAGAGTATCCTGTTAAATTTTGAATTTTTTTGGGTTTTTTGGACAATTTTATACATTAACTGATTTTTTAGGCATTTATGTGCATAATTTAAATTTGAACTACATGCACATGCTTAGTGCATAAAAATGGGTTGAAAAATCAAATGTGTGTCCTTGGTTGCATGCTTAGGTCACATGCAAGAAATGAGAATGAATGTCAAACACCTTGACACTGTCGCTCGGCCGCTAACATTGAGATACATGGTTTTAAAATTCTAGTAAATCAAAAACATGTCTGAAATTCATGAAACTTGACATGATATCATGGAACGGCATCAACATGCCGTGGTAAAAATATTGTCCCATTTGGGGCAGATTTGGGTATAAGGTTCTCACAACAAGCCTGATGGTTTCGGTAGGGAACGTGCCACCTTTGTGGACGAAACAATATCCATTGCCTCTTCTTGCTCTCAAATTTTTTCTAGTGTCAACATATAACAACAGGAGTGTTGTGTCAATTTTTGGGATTTTTTGGGGTTCGCTTGGACATTTTTATACATTAACTGAGTTTTCTATGTATTATGTGCATAATTCAAAATTAAACTACATGCACATGCTCCAGTGCATATAAATTGGTTCAAAATTCAAATGTGTGTCCTTGGTTGCATGCTTAGGTCTCATGCGAGAAATGGGAATGAATGTCAAACACCTTGCCATTGTCGCTCGGCCGCTAACATTGAGATACATGGTTTTAAAATTCTAGTAAATCGAAAACACGTCTGAAATTCATGAAACTTGACATAATATCATGGAACGGCATCAACATGCCGTGGTAAAAATATTGTCCCATTTAGGGCAGATTTGGGTATAAGCTTCTCACAAACCAGAGCTTCTCACAACAAGCCTCATGGTTACGGTAGGGAACGTTTCACCTTTCTGGACGAAACGATATCCGTTGCCTCTTCTTGCTCTCTATATTTTTCTAGTGACAACATAGAACAACAGGAGTGTTGTGTCAATTTTTGGGATTTTTCGGGGTTCGCTTGGACATTTTTATACATTAACTGAGTTTTCTATGCATTTATGTGCATAATTCAAAATTGAACTACATGCACATGCTCCAGTGCATATAAATGGGTTCAAAATTCAAATGTGTGTCCTTGGTTGCATGCTTAGGTCCCATGCAAGAAATGGGAATGAATGTCAAACACCTTGCCACCGTCGCTCGGCCGCTAACATTGAGATACATGGTTATTAAATTCTAGTAAATCCAAAACTCGTCTGAAATTCATGAAACTTGGCATGCTATCATGGAACGGCATCAACATGTTGTGGTAAAATTTTTGTTCCATTTGGGGCTGGTTTGGGTATAAGCTTCTCACATACCAGAGCTTCTGACAACAAACCTTATGGTTCCGGTAGGGAATGTGCCTCCTTGGTGGATGAAACGATATTCGTTGCCTCTTCCTGTTTTCAATTTTTTTCCTAGTGGCAACATAGAGCAACAGGAGTGTCGTGTTAAAATTTGCAATTTCGGGGTTCGTTTGGACATTTTTATGCATTAACTGAGTTTTCTAGGCATTTTATGTGCATAATTCAAATTTGAACTACATGCACATGCTCTAGTGCAGAAAAATGGGTTGACATATCAAATGTGTGTCCTTGGTGCATGCTTAGGTCCCATGCAAGAAACGGGAATGAATTTCAAACACCAGGGCACTGTTGATTATCGGCAAAACATTGAGATACTTTGTTTTTAAATTCTAGTAAATCCAAAACTCGTCTGAAATTCATGAAACTTGGCATGCTATCATGGAATGACGCCCGATATGTTGTGGTATTTTTCGTGTCCATTTTGAGAGAAGGCGCACTCGAATAACAGCCAACAAAGGCATTTTGAAATAAATAGCTGCCACTTTAACATCTCAAACGTTTCTATAATTTAAATCATGTGCGTTCTGTTAACCATTCACGTGACGCCACGCGTCACACTTTTAACGGCTAGGAGGTGCCGTGCGGATAGCTGCTTGACTGAACGGGAGGCGTGCGAGCGCAGTCCGCTGCACAGGCTGACCGAGAGGCGTGCAAGCTGTCCTCCAATGCGCAGGCTCACCGGGAAGCGTTCGAGCTGTACGCCGCGCAGGCTTACCGGTAATCGAGCCCTTTGACTTCCATGGCCGCCCACCTTGCTCGCATCCTCTCCATTAATGGCGCTCGAGCCACTGTTTAATACGGGCGGCCTTACTGTTCGCCTCCCATTCCCCTCCCGCAGACCTCCACCAACGCCATGGCGCAGAATGATCATCTGCCACTAGTCTTCCAGTTTGGTGAAGTCGACTCCGAGCTGGAGGAGATAGAATATAAGGAGGAATGGGGCCTCATGGACATGGCCCTGAACAAGCTGGCCGCGGCGGTTGCTGCCCCCGCGCCCGTCCCAACTCCCATCCCCGAGCCCGCGCCAACGACCATCCCCGTAGCATTGACGGGCTGGTCGCCGAGCACTATCGCAGAGCTGGAAGCCGCGGGCATCAGCGAGGTCTCCGTGGACCCGCGCGAGCTCGTGTACATGCCAGCGCCAGTGCACGTGCCCGTGCGCGCCCCTGCACCCACCGCGGCGCCAGTCCCCGTGCATTTGCATGCACCCGCTACGCCCGTGCCCCCCTCAACGGCATGGGACGCCGCCGTCGACCGCTACCTCGCAACACCGCGAGTTGCCATCCTCCCGCGCCCCGCCCGTCGATCACGCGACGACATGATGTTTAATTTCCAAGTGAAGAACATTCTGTGCTGCCTTGAAGACTTCAACAACGGCGTCCCAGAGGACGACAACGACAAGGCAGGCGCGGCACGCCGCCTCCGCCGCCGCCGGAATTAGTTTTTTTGGGTTTAATACTGTACCTCGATCATATGAATATAAATTCGTAGTGTGACTGAATGAAAGATATGGTTTGAATGAACTTGCATTTTCTCTCTCTGAATGTATAGACTTATCAAATGATTTTATTTAAAAAAAGGTCAATGGTTTCTAAATATAAAACACGCATCGCAAACGTTTTAGTTAGAACACCCGTATGCAAACCGACAGCTTCCCCAGGAAGCCAAGGGAAATTGTGCCGAGCAGGATTTGTGCAGCTCTTGATCGCAAACGTTTTAGATAGAACAACCGTATGCAAACCGATAGCTTCTCCAGTAAGCCAAGGGAAAATTCGCCGCGCAGGATTTGTGCATCTCTTCAACGCAAACGGTTTTTTCGGATGACCCGTGTGCAACCACGTACAGACAATTTGGTAAGATTTTCATCTGTCATATTGGGTATATTGCCATTTGTTAAACTGGAAAGATTGACATTTGTTGATCTAGTAACATTGCCCTTTGTCAACCTTGTAACACTGCCATTTGTCAAAATATGCAGCTAAAAATCACTAGCACTATCTAATTCTTGCAACTAAAATTCAGTAATTAAGCATAGATTTCATTCATAGATTAAGCAGTCGTTCTTTATACAAGCAGTTCAACTCGACAGCTGAACTGACCAAACTTTTCCCCAATTGTTGCCAACCACGTACTGAATAGCTAGTTCAACTATATATACTAGCTAATTTTAAGTACGTTGTACAGTTCCACCACATCTATAGGCAGATGAACTAAACAAAATTGCCCCTAAATACTACTACGGAGGTGCTTTGTACTACTTCCGGTAGCCTCTCCTCTGCCGAGCGCGATCAGTAAGAGGCAGAGGAGGAGGAGCCTACCGACGAGCTGGACAACTGCAATACGGTGCCTGCCGATGCTGCACCTTCAGCGACGCTCACCTCGAACGCCCTCTGCCGCTCCAGACGACCCCTCTCGAAGCGGCAGGACTCCTCATAGATCTCCTGATTCCTCGCCTCTGCGGCGGCGTGTGCTGCGGCCATGGCGGTGGTAAGGCTCTTTGCGTGCTCGACGAGGCGCTCCTTCTCCTCCCGCAGGAACTCGTTGTAGCGCGCAAGGTCGCTGACGCACGTGCGGTCCTCCACCTCCGCCTCCCACGTTCGGGCAGCGGTGGCGGAGCGGGTCATGACCCCGGCGGTCGACGGTGGGCTGGCGGCCACGGCGGCCTAAGATGGGGTGGCGGCCACGACCACCACCTCCCGCTTTTGGGCCGCGGTGGTGGAGCGGGTGATGGCCACAGTGGCCGGCAGTGGGGTGGCGGCCACGACGGCCACCACCCGCCTTCGGGCCGCGGCGGTGGAGCGGGCGATGGCCCTGGCTTTCGACGGTGGTGTGGCGCCCACGGCGGCAGACGGTGGGGTGGCGGCAATGGCGGCCGGCAACAGCTGCCGACGGGCAGCGGCGGCGGAGCGTGTGGTGGGTGTTTCGCGAACACCCAACAGGGACGCCACGCGCACTACACTATGCCGGGGACTGCGCTGCCGCCGCGATGTAGCCTCCCAGCTGGAGCTGTCCTCTGATGACGGTGGAGTGGCTGAGCGACGACGATGGACCGGTGCCATTGGCAATTGTGGGAGAAGCAGACGAGATAAGCTACAGGGAGGGAGGGGAAAATGCGACGCAGGACTCGACGGCCGTGAGGGTTTATATAGCAGGCCGATAAGCATTGGGATTTTGGGGGATTTCACCAAGTCGGGCGGGAAGTTTGCGCGGGAACTTGCGAGGTTGCACGGGAATGGGCTCACCGACGATTCATTGGCGCCACTTCGAGCCACCGTTTGGCCAAAAGAACGCCCCCGCGCGCTGCGCAAGCTTGCGCTGTAAGCCGTCTGCACAGCGGGGTGACAAGACATGTGAGAGGAGGACGAAAGGACACGTACACATATGGTTAATAAAAAATGTTTGCGATTTAATTACCTACTACCCCCGTCCTGGTTTATAAGTCGTCTATGTATTTTTGTGCCAAATTTTGACTAGAGATTTAACTAATAAAATACGAATGCATGTCGCCAAAGATTATATCGTTGGATTCGTATTTGAACATAGTTTCCAATTATATAATTTTTATAACATGCATCAACATTTTGTTGGTTAAATTTAAGGTCAAAATATGGCACAGAATATAAAGGGGACTAATAGACGAAGACGGAGGTAGTAGCACACGACCGCTCTCTACGCAGCGTCGCAACTGCCGGCCGGCTTGTAGACGACCATTCCCTGTGTGTTCAACTGCTCTATGCGTGTGGTTGCTCGCGGTTGAGGCGGCCGCAACGCGCTCTGCTTTCGTCCCGCCGCGCGCACTGTGCTCTCGTGTCCCTCCAGGCGCTCTGCCCTCATCCCTCCACGTGCGCTGCCAGTGTTTCGGGCCGGCGCACGATCACATATGTGCGTGCTGCCATTATGCATGCGGTTGCGTCGGGCACGGCGCCACGATGCAGTTACCCGCTGCAAAAACTGCCATGCGGACGCGCCGAGAATCTAGGCCGCCCAGCCCCCATTTATTCCTGCGTCCATTTACCTTCATCTCTCGCGCCACATGACACAATATGCACACCCACGATGACACATACAGAGAGGACATCCAGCGGTTCCAATGGCGCTCCCCGTGGCTCCAATGGTGCTCCCAGCGGCCGACGATGACAACGGGGGGCAGTTCACCACGCATCACGTAGTGGACACCCACATGAGGGGGAAGACCCTCTCGGTGGTGTACACGAATGAGCCGGTCTCGGTGGAGAGCTCCATCCAAACTATGGAGCAGTTGCTTGCTGAGGACAAGTACCAAGTGGTCGGCTTCGACCTCGAGTTCACCAGCGTTCGTGCCGGGCACGATCAGAAGGTTGCCATCGCCCAGTTGTGCGTGTGACATGACGTCCTCGTCTACCACTACCACCTGGCCATAAGGCCTTGCGAGCGTTTCTCCAGGTTTATCAACAGCTCCGACTACAATTTTGCTACGGTGGACACCACCAACGATCTAAAAGCGCTCAAGGTTTCGAGCTTGAAATGCCAGAATCTTGTCAACATCCAGGACCACTACAAGGTCTGGGGCAGCGACAACAACAAACAGAACTTCCTGGTTGACCTCGCCTCGGCCATCATCGACCCCTACTACATGAAGATGAAGGATGAGAGCAAAAAGGACAGGAACACTTGTTGGCCATGTCGCCCACCCCACCCACCCCACCGTAACCCTAGCCGCCACACCTCCGGTGATCTCCACATCTAGCCATGGAAATCACCATCCAACCCACTCATCCTCTCCGGCGTGCTGGTTTACCCCTGTGGGGATTCATCTCCATGGCGGTATAGGCTTCCATTGCTCTTGGTTTTGACTTCTCTCATGGGATGGGTCTCTCGCAAGAGATCTGGAGATCCATGAGACGCACGGTGCATCCCTCTGATGATTTTGGACACTTCATCATGGTGGTTTCCTTTGCAAGACACAATTTCCGTCTGAATAAGGACAATGTGGCGTTAGCCCTTGAGGCGGCCATTGGTGGATATTGTTCTTCCTTGAAGGTATCATGTTTACGTGACCGTGTTTTTCTTTCCATGTGTCATGCAAAGAGGTTGGCCTCTTCATATTGCATCAAATAAATCACGTTTGTCATTAGTTCAAGTGTCATTTTCATCTCTGGGGACATGGGGGTCCAGATTGGTTTAAGGAGTTCAAATCTTGGCAAGTTGAGTGCAATGAGGAATGGACCCTAGTTAGCTCGTCCAAGCGTAGGGCTAGACTAGGTTTAGCCGCCATGATGCATGCCCCTGCAAAATCTTCTTTGCATTCCAAGGATGTCAATCATTCTCGCAAGAAGCTGCATTTTGCTACATTCATTAATTATAATGCATGCAAAGGTTATCATTACAATGCCACTACGAAGGAGATTTCTGTAGTCCAGCATGATGCGGGTTATACACTTGATCCTCAGGAATTGATTTCTTCTCATGCTACATTGTCTGAGCCTATCTTGATAAGCAGCAGCCCGCCGCCGGTGATCCCCTCGCCGGAGATGGCGTTGGAATTACAGTTTGGTTCTGTTACGCCGGCAACCTGTCTTTCTCGGGATACGCATGGCGAAAATAATGGGATAATCATCTCACCAGATATTGTTTCGGTCATGTTTCCTTCCGAGGGTACTGTTCAGAATCCTCTAATCCTCTCGGACGATGACTCATCTGAATCTGACGTTGATGGGCTTTGTTATACCCCACCTAGTATCCTATTGGGCCCTGGTCCTTCTGTGAGCCCAGCACGGTCACCCAACAAGTTACCTGTGGAAATTGTTCAAGACCTGCAAGGTTTAGATGAACTGGTGGAGGAGATGGCAGCACAAGTTTGGGACTGTTCGCATTGCTTGGGCATGGGTCATAAATTGGATACGTGCACGAACAAAACCAGATGCCGTCGTTGTTTCTGACTTGGTCATGTTAAGCAAGGCTGCACGCGGTCACCGCCTGAATTAAAGGTTTGGGTTCCCAAATACAGTAGCCCAACTACCAACCTCGAGTCCCGCGCCTTCGAGCATACCACCTTGGACTCTTCGTGCTCCCAAACAATGCAAAGATACCCTGCCAAAGCTCCTGACTCCCCTCTTCCATAGCTTGCCTGTCCTCCTCCACCATCCATAGGCCACACGCCGCCACCAGACCTCTCGCCGCCTCCTTATCAACCGCCCATGGCAAACTATGAGCTTGATCCGAGGCGATTCCTGCCGGCGGGACATGATATTGTCGATGCTGGTCCCAATCGCCTGCCGCATACGTTCTACACCCCAGCTCGCACTCCTCCTCGCCGCCATGAATCCTACATGGTGGGGATTGTCGAGCCTCTACCACAGCAAGAGGATGTGCCTTTTCTTCACCAACAAGTTCGAGACTTCATCATCGGTGAGCTTCAACTTCCAGTATTGTCCACCCAAACCCGGTTTCAAGGGGTCGGTCTCTATCAGATGCAAGACCCAGTCATTCATAGTGCATTGGTCAATCATGCGCCGTGGCCGCTTGGTTTAGATCAGCATGGGGAGGAAATCTTTGTTAGGTTTATTAATCATGATGATGGAGAAGGTTTTAGAGCTTTACAAGGGCATCGAACAGGATGGCTTATGTTCATAGGAGTCCCTCTTGATTACCGTAATGATGAGATTCTGGCAGAGGTTGTGGGCACTTTTGGGCAATTTCATTACTGGAATCATGATGATGATGATCGTTTGGTCCGTTCTTTGGTCTTTGCTTCCTTCCCTGACAACTTGCTAGTGCCAAGAGATGTGGTTTTTCGTCAGTTTGCCACTGCTGGAGGAGCGGTAGTCTCATGGACAGCTTCTTGTCACATCTTAACAGCTACGTTTGCTGAGAAGTTGCCACAAGATGAGGATATGATGCCCCTTGATGGCAATCCTCACCCTATGCCTGGACTTCTTCAGCCTAATGAGAATTTTTGGGCAGTTCCACTGTACCCTGCGCTTGGTTGGAATGATGTGCCGCAGCCATTGGAACCTGAACAACAGCAGCAGCCTCAGCAGGACCAGCAGGATGGTTGGGGTCAACCATGGCAAGACCCAGTTGAGGAACCAGCAATTGCTCAGCCACAGGTGCAACAAGATCAAGCCTCTATGGTTTTGAACCCATCTATGAGCTCCAATGACTCCTTTCAGGGCAATCAGTTTGTTGTTGATGGGCCTCCGGTGGATCAAGTACTCAATGGGCCTCAGCTAGAGCATCAGTTGGCTGATGGGCTACCTGGCCCAGTTGTCAACCCCCAAGTTGGAGAAGTTCAGGTTGAGGAGGTTCAGCATGCAGGGGATCAGATAGCAGATCCAATTCAGATTAATCAACCTGCAGAAGGGCCAGTGGAAGCTGATCAGGTTGTGGAGGATATACAGGTGGTAGACAATATCAATCTTGCTATTGTTCCTTATCAACCACCATTGCAGCCACCTCCCTTTGTTGGTGCAGCTAGAGTTGTTTTTGGCCCAGTCCTACCACCTGATATGATATGGCAGAGGTCCTTTGATTCACTTATGCCTAGCTTTCTGACATCAAAGATACCCAGGCAATTATCACTGCTGACTGATTTTGTGCCACTAAAGCGCTCCTGGATGCAAGCTTTTCAGGTTGATCTACCTTTCAAGTGGCCTAAGGTTCAGCAACAGGATCTTCTGCACTCCTTGCCCCTGGTACCCTCTCCATCAGGACCTGTTGTGCATAAACTGTCTTTCAGTGATGAACTAGGTATGACATCTCAACTCCCGGACCAGAATCTACAAGATCCCATTGCCATTACAGAACAACCTATTCCTCCTTTCAAGAGCCCACCTGCTACCAAGAGGAGGGCCAAGAAACTGAAGTCTCTGGTTGCTCCCTGTTCTGATTACTCGGATAGGAGAATGACTCGAAGTGCTGCTAAACTTTAGGGTTTCAAGCCTACCTCAGCCATCCCTGTGAAGCCACGGCCGCCACGTCAACCACGAGCCAAGAAGCTCAAGACTCAGGTGACTAATGAGCATGAGCCCACTTCCAACAAGACAGATGAATGTCCTCCTCCGACACCTATCACTGTCATGCAGACCCTTGGTGCCTCTTTGGGTATCTCACCTGAGAAGCTAACTGTGGACCAACTTATGGCTGAGCCCAAGTAGTCACAGGATAACAATGTTCCTAATGATAAGTAAACCATCATGTTCTGTGTCAGGGAGGCAGGTCCCTTGTACTGCCAGGTCTTTCATTTTGGTTTGCTTTTGTTTTCATTCAGACTTGTGTGTGTGGTATGTGAACTTTAGGGGTGTTTCGAACTATCAGTTTCAGACTTATGGTTATGATTTCTGGCAGTATTATTATGTGATACTATTCTTGGCTCTTTATTTCATCAAGTTTCATAATGAGTGCAACTGTTAATAGAGATTGGAAGGTGCTCTGCTGGAATGTCAGAGGCTTGAATTCTGAAATTAGACAAAGGGTTGTTGGGGCCAAAATTGAAGAGAGTCAATGCTCTGTGGTGTGTTTACAGGAAACAAAGTGTGAATTTTTTTTACCACAGGGCCATTAGAAAATTTTGCCCAAGAAGATTTGATAATTTTGTTTATTCACCCTCTGTGGGTGCTTCAGGGGGTATAATAGTTCTGTGGTGCTCATCTGCTTTAACTGGTACACTTGTTGAGGTCCAAAGTTTTGGAATTATCATCAATTTTGCCTCAACACATAATAATCAAACCTGGACCTTGGTGAATGTCTATGGGCCTTATCAGGGACAGTTAAGAGACTCTTTTGTGCATTGGCTTTACCATATCCAAATACCACAAGATGAGCTATGACTATTTTTGGGTGACTTTAATTTCATCAGATCTATGGACAATAGAAACTTGCCAGGGGGTGATTTTAATGACATGTTTATTTTCAATGAAATTATTGGACATTTGGGTCTTCTTGAGCTGCCTTTGAAGGGAAGGTCATACACATGGTCTAACATGCAAGAAAATCCTCTTTTGGAACAACTTGATTGGTTCTTCACCACACCATCTTGGACTCTTGAATATCCGAACACTATGGTGTATCCCCTAGCTAAAACTGGCTCTGATCATGTTCCTTGTGTTGTTTCCATCTCAACATCCATACCCAAAGCTAAGGTTTTTTGTTTTGAGAACTATTGGGTGGACATGCCTGGGTTTTTGGACTGTGTCCAACATTCTTGGTCTGCTCCTACTAATAAGTCAAACTCTGCAGCTATCCTGACTGAAAATCAAGAGGTTAAGATATGATCTAAGGAAATGCCACACTGGCCTCTCAAGATTAAAGCTTCTCATGCAGGCTTGCAATGCTGTTATTTTGGCTTTTGATAATCTTGAGGATCAAAGACCTTTGACTAGGCCAGAGTTTAACTTCAGAAAGACTGTGAAGCTACATATGGAGGACTTGCTGCATTTGCAATATATTTCTGGAAGCAGAGATGCACCATTCGTTGGATTAAAGTGGGTGAGGAAAACTCCAAATTCTTCCAAGCAATGGCAACAGAAAGATTCAGAAGGAATACAATTTCTAGCCTTGTAAATGAGGATGGCATGATGGTTACCTCTGACAATGAAATGGCCGGTTTGCTTTGGGCCTCCTATAAGGATAGAATGGGGATAGCTCATGGAATTTATATGCAATTTGACCTGGAGAATATCATTCAACCTGTTTCTGGCCTTGAGAGCCTGTCTGGACCTTTCTCTCAAGAGGAAATTAATGAGGTTTTAAAACACTTACCCCAGGATAGAGCACCAGGACCAGATGGCTTCACTGGCATGTTTGTTAAGAGATGTTGGCACATCATTAAAGATGATTTTCTCAAGTTATTCTCTGACTTTTTTGATGGAAGAATAACCCTCCAGAGCATAAATGGGTCACTTGTTACTCTCATACCAAAGGTTCACACACCTGAAGGACCCAATGATTATAGGCCCATATCTCTTACAAACACCTGTCTTAAATTTCTCACCAAGCTCCTTGCAAATAGATTACAGAAGGTTATCCTCTCTTGCATCCATACAAATCAGTATGGGTTCCTTAAGTCGAGATCAATTCAAGACTGCATTGCTTGGAGCTTAGAATATATTCATCAGTGTCATCAATCTGAAAGACCAATTCTTATTCTGAAGCTGGATTTTGCTAAAGCTTTTGACACTGTTGAACATGACCTGATTCTGCTCATGCTGTGATATAAGGGTTTTGATGACAAATGGATTGGTTGGATCAAAGAGCTTCTCTCTTCTGGATCATCTTCCATCCTTCTAAATGGAGTTCCATGTAAACAATTTATTTGCAAAAGAGGGGTCAGGCAGGGGGACCCACTCTCACCACTTCTTTTTGTCATTGCTGCTGATTTACTGCAAACTGTGGTTAACCAAATGCTCCAACAAGGTTTATTATCCCTCCCAATTCCATCAAATGACCCTGACTTCCCAATTGTCCAATATGCTGATGACACACTGCTCATAGTTCAAGCTGATGAAACACAGTTGATAGCTCTCAAAGAAATGATGATTGATTTCTCTAAGTCTACTGGTTTAAAGGTAAATTTCCACAAATCATGCATTCTGCCCATAAATGTTACACCTGAAGAAACCAGCAGGCTGGCAACAGTTTTTGGATGTCAGGTTGGCACTTTACCTTTCACATATCTGGGCCTACCTGTGGGCACTACCAAACCCAGAATTCAGGACTTGGTCTCTGTAGTTGATAGAGTTGAGAGGAGGCTCTTTGCTAGCTCTTCAATGTTATCTCAAGGTGCTAGATTGCAGCTACTTCAGTCAGTATTGTCGTCTATGCCTATATACTTCCTATGCAGTCTCAGTTTACCTGCTGGAATTATTAAGCAATTGGAAAGAATAATGAGGCAATGCTTATGGAGAGGAAACTCTGACACCCCAAAGCAATCTTTGGCTGCCTGGTCTATGGTTTGCAAGCCAAAAGATAAAGGTGGCATGGGTATCATCAATCTTGCAATTCAGAACAAAGCATTGCTCACTAAGCATCTTCACAAGTTCTATAACAAGGCTGATATTCCTTGGGTCTCTTTGATCTGGGATAGCTATTATAATGGCATAGTTCCCCATGCAACAGTGCACTGTGGATCCTTTTGGTGGAGGGATATAATGAAATTGAATGAGTTTTATAGATGGCATTCTGTAATCACAATCAATGATGGTAATAGCTCTCTATTCTGGCATGATTCATGGAAGTTACATGATTGTCACATTCCTATCAAGGAGAGATTTCCCAGACTGTTTTCATTTGCACTCGATGATAAGATTTCAGTGAAGGATTTTGTTGAAAATCCTGACATTGCTACTTATTTCCAACTGACTATTTCCCCTGAAGCAATGGATGAGCTTACCCTCCTGATGGATGCCATACAAGGTTTGCAGAGAAATCCTAATGAGCCTGATTCCTGGTCTTGGATACCTGGCAAGGGAATATATACTGCCAAGAGCTATTATACTATGATGCATTCTTCACTGCCCAATGATGACCCAGGCAAATGGATCTGGCAAAGTAGATGTATCATGAAAATCAAAGTCTTTGCTTGGTTAATGCTCAATGATAGGCTTAACACAAGAGATATGCTTCTCAGAAGACACTGGAGATCTGAGGAAGATGATAATCGATGTACACTATGTGTAGCCCAGTTAAAAGAAGACAGAGATCATCTCTTCTTCAAATGCACTTTCAGTACTAGAGTTTGGGATTATTTACAGATCCAATGGTATGCAGGGTTATCTGCCAGAGACTGCATCCTGGCTACTAAAAGAAGTTTTCAAAAACCTTTTTCCTTTGAGGTTGTCTATCTTGCAGCATGGAGTATCTGGATTACCAGGAATGACAGAATCTTCAGGAACATTAGGCCATCTTTTGGTGCCTGGAAGGCTAAATTCGTCCATGACATTACCTTGCACTCCCACAGGATGAAGGCCTCAATTAAACCCTTGTTGCTGCACTGGATCAATGCTTTGCCATGATCCCTGGTTGTTGTCATGTAATTATTGTTGTAAATAGGTGGGCTCTCTAACCCTAATTTTAGATAGTTTAACTTACTTTACTTTAGCTTTATTGTAAGACTTTGTGTTCTGTGGTTTAATAAATGGCTGTGGGGCTTTTGCCTCACAGTGTTCAGTCAAAAAAAAGAAGGACAAGAACGCCTGGCACAGTGTCTGGCATCAGAGACTGGATGAACAACACGTCAAGTACACGGCCAAGGGCGCGTACACAAGCTACGAGATGTACAGGCGGATCGTTGACATGAGGAAGTGTCTTCTTCCTGCCCCAGACGAGGGATCGAGCCACAGAGCAGTGGCGGGAGCGTCACAAGAAGTAGATGACTAGACGATCGTTTCTCCTAGTTTAGAATGCATGCAATTGTTTATTAAGGTGTGTGCGAATGACCTGTATAGTCACTTATGTAATTGGATGTTTATTTCAGTTATATATATATATATATATATATATATATATATATATGTTATTCTTCTGTAGACAGAGCAAATCACACGGCTCATTAGCAGCAATCGTCTGTGTTATTATTGGTCTTCGCACACATTTCTGATTACGGACCTGTTTGCCGCGTATCACATACATCTTGTTCAGTTGAACTGTTTTTGTTGTCTTGGCTCATCGCAAACAGTTCATCCGAGTGAACTGTATGCCCTCCATCGCACACACCTTGATCTGGCTGACCGTTTCTATTGTGTTGCCTAATCACACATAGTTCATCCTAGTGAACTGTATGCCGTATATCGCACACACCCTCATCTAGCTGCCCGTTTCTGTTGTTCTGCCTCATCGCAAACAGTTCTGCTGGATTAACCGTATGCCACGCATCGCACACGTAACTCTAATCTGAACCGTGTTTGATGTCACCGCCATCGCAAACGTTTTGTATATTTTTGATAGTTTTATTACATCACCGTTTGTGATTAATGCATCGCACACAGTTTCGTCGAAGGGTCTCTGATTGGACTATCGCGTTTGGACCAACCTGCAGTAGTGAAGCAACCATGTTTTTCAAAATATCAACACTAAAGAAAGTTATCCCTAGCCCATCATGCTCAATCATTGATCCATTCATGAAACACACTCGCATACTAGCTACATCCAATGCTCAAGTATGATCATAGTGCTCCCTAGTTGGTGCTTTATAAGAGAAGATGGAGACTCAAATAAAGCTTGCATAAAGTAAATAGATAGGCCCTTCGCAGAGGGAAGTAGGGATTTGTAGAGGTGCCAGAGCTCAAATCTTCAACTGAGAGAGAATTTTTTTTGAGAGGCATACTTTTCCCGTCAACGAAAACGACCGAGTAATTCCCAACACTTTCCATGCTAGATATATCATAGGCGGTTCCCAAACATAAAATAAAGTTTATTCCTTTCTCCACCATTGTTTCACAATCCATGGCTAGCCGTATCCACGGGTGCCTTCCATACCAACACTTTCCAAGGAATTTATTATTTGACAACATAAAGTAAATTTCTTTTTCATTTCGGGACTGGGCATCCCTATTACTGCCGCACTCTCATGCAATGACAAGTGAATAAACACTCATCTTGAGAAGAACACATCTAGCATGGAAAATATTGGCCACCCCCTGCTGCTTCATGAGCGGTACGAGCACACAAAAAGGCAATTCATTTTGAAAATTTAGAGATGGCACATACAAATTTGCTTAGAACGGCATGGAAATACCACATATAGGTAGGTATGGTGGACTCATATGGCAAAACTAGGTTTAAAGATTTTGGATGCACAAGTAGTATTTCTACTTAGTACAAGTGGAGGCTAGCAAAAAGATTGAGAAGCAACCAACCAAGAAACAAAAAATCACATAAGCGAGCATTAAGCATAAGTAACACCGAATAATGCACCACAAGTAGGATGTAATTTCATTGCATAACTATTGAATTTTTTGCTTGCATAGGGAATCACAAACCTTAACACCAATATTCTTACTAAAGCATAATTACTCACCAACATGACTCACATATCACTATCATCATATCTCAAAACTATTACAAAGAATCAAGTTTATTTTGTCCAATGATCTTCATGAAAGTTGATCTTCATGAAAGTTTTTATTATATCCCTCTTGAATATCTATTACTTTGGGACTAGTTTCATATATTGCAATTGCTTTTGACAAGCTCAAATAAATCTAAGTGAAGAACATGAGCATAAAATTTTTCGTCTCTCAAAATAATATAAGTGAAGCATGAGAGAATTTCTTCAAAAATTTATTAACTCTCAAATAAGTCTAAGTGAAGCATGAGAGCATGTCTTCAAAAATATTAAAGCACACCGTGCTCAAAAAGATATAAGTGAAGCACTAGAGCAATTCCATAGCTCAAAAAATTTAAGTGAAGCATAAAGAGCAATTCTAACAAATCATAGCATAATTTTGGCTCTCTCAAATAGGTGTGTCCAGCAAGGATACTCGTGACAAATTAAAAAGCAAAACAAGCAAAGACTCACATAATACAAGACTCTTCAAGCAAAACTCATGATATGTGACGAATAAAAATATAGCTCCAAGTAAAATACCGATGGTCGTTAGAAGAAAGAGGGGATGCCTTCCGGGGCATCCCCAAGCTTAGTTGCTTGGTTCTCCTTGAATATTAACTTGGGGTGCCATGGGGCATCCCCAAGCTTAGGCTCTTTTCACTCCTTATTCCTTCATCCATCGCGATCTCACCCAAAAATTGAAAACTTCAATCACACAAAACTGATAGATGTTGATGATGTCTCCCCGGCAACGGCGCCAGAAATTCCTTTTGATGTTGCTTGAAACTGTGTCGGTATTTCCCCAAAGAGGAAGGGATGATGCAGTACAGCTACGGTATGTATTTCCCTCAGTTGTGAAACCAAGGTATCAATCCAGTAGGAGAACCAAGCAACACTATGTAAATGGTACCTGCACACAAAGAACAAATACTTGCAACCCGACGCGTAAGAGGGGTTGCCAATCCCTCCATAGTAAAAAGATAGATAAATTTGCGGTAGATTGGATAAATGGCTCTCGATAAAATGCGAAATAAAATAAATAACAAAAAAGTGCAGCAAGGTATTTTTGGGTTTTTGCAATAATAGATCTGAAAATAAAAGCGAATAAAAATAGATCTCAAAGCAAATATGATAAAGAATAGACCCAGGGGCCATAGATTTCACTAGTGGCTTCTGTCGAGAAATAGCACACGGTGGGTAAACAAATTACTGTTGGGCAATTGATAGAAGATCAAATAATTATGAAGGTATCCAAGGCAATGATCAATATATAGGCATCACGTCCAAGATTAGTAGACCGACTCCTGCCTGCATCTACTACTATTACTCCACACATCGACCGCTATCCAGCATGCATCTAGTGTATTAAGTTCATGAAGAAACAGAGTAATGCAATAAGAACGATGACATGATGTAGACGAGATCTATTCATTAGGAATAGCCCCCATCTTGTTATCCTTAATAGCAACGATACATGCGTGTCTTGCTGCCCCTTCTGTCACTGGGAAAGAACAGCGCAAGATCGAACCCATCACAAAGCACCTCTTCCCATGGCAAGAAAAATCGATCTAGTTGGCCTAACTAAACCAAAGATTCGATGAAGAAATACAAGGCTATAAATAATCATGCATATAAGAGATCAAAGAAGACTCAAATAATATTCATGGGTATAGATCTGATCATATACTCAAAGTTCATCGGATCCCAACAATCACACCGCAAAAAAGAGTTACATCAAATAGATCTGCAAGAGACCATTGTATCGAGAATCAGAAGAGAGAGAGGAAGCCATCTAGCTACTGCCTACGGACCCATAGGTCTATGGTGAACTACTCACGCATCATCGGAGAGGCACCAATGAGGATGATGAACCCCTCCGTGATGGTGTCTAGATTGGATCTCGTGGTTCTGGAACTTGCCGCGGCTGGAATTGTGTTTCATCAAATCCCCAAGGGTTTCTGGAATATTTGGGAATTTATAGGGGGAAGAGGCGGTGCGGGAGGTCACTGAGGTGGGCACAACCCACCTGGGCATGCTTGGGCCTCCTGGCGCGTCCAGGTGTCTTGTGCTCACCTCAGGCCTCCCCTCCGGTACTTCTTTGGCCCACTGGTTGTCTTCTGGTCTAGAAAAAATCTCCAAAAAGTTTCGCTGTGTTTGGACTCTGTTTGATATGGATATTCTGTGAAGTAAAAAACAAGCAAAAAACAGCAACTGGCACTGGGCACTATGTCAATAGGTTAGTCCCAAAAAATGATATAAAGTTGCTATAAAATGATTGTAAAACATCCAAGAATGATAATATAACAGCATGGAACAAGCAAAAATTATAGATACGTTGGAGACGTATCAACCACCTCAGCCCGTCTGGCGGCCTCGACCTCGCATTGTACGCGCGGGCCTCGCTCTTAAGAATGTAGTATCTTCTCTTACTGTCATAGTCAAAAAGAGCAGGTGCAGGCAATACAACAGGTATGATGGGTTCTTTGTGAAACCTCAAGTTATAAGTATAATTATCGATTGTGCTTGTGAGGAACTTATGACATTTCATGGCCCCAAAATCTAAATACTGAGTGGGTAGGATGGGATCATCAGGCAGAGGTGTCACACCAACCTCTTTAGCTAAACGAGAAGCATAAATCCCACCATAAAAGTGACCACTACCAGCGTTGTGTTGCAATCTCCGTGTAACAATCGCTCCCAGATTATAACGTTTAATTCCGGTCAGGGCAGTGTGTATGAGACTCAAGTCACGGGCACATAATGTACTGCAATCCTGCTTGCCCATGATGCATTTGCCATTAAAGAGTGCAAAGTAATGAATTGATGGGAAATGAATACTTTTTATTCTACCTTGTGTCACTCCTCTATCCTCACCGTAACAAAGACTAGTCAGAAATGGCTCGTACTCAGCCTTTGATGGTTCGTCTAGCAAACCCCAAAATGGAATTTTGCAGGCACTACAAAACATCTCTAGAGTCATGGTAAATGGATGATCATAAAGATTAAATGAAACTCCAGACTCATGAGGATGAAATTTAAATTTCTTAGTGAACGTTTCTATGAGGTTGAGATGCTGAATGCACTTATCTTCGATGTAGGGGCCGAGCTCGGTGTTGTGAACATATTGCTCAAATTTTTCCTTAATACCTGCGCTCACCATGAAATTGTTACACGGCCATAAGCATGATTTGATAGCGGCATCCCGCATTGAGCTTGCACTTGCTTCAACATTAGACCGACGTATCGAGCCACTACTAGATGATGCCTCCGTAGACCTCCTCCTCGAAGAAATCCTAAAGAATTGCATTTTTATTTGTGAACAATTTCTGAAAAATTTTGGGACAAAAATTTTTGTCAACAAAACTTCACAAGATTGATAGCAACTACTCATAAGGATGCATATAGGCCATATTAAGCATTCAATCTACTTAGAACTCTAAGAATTCAACATGCAAGCTCATCTACAACAGCACCAAGAGTAGCTAATTATTCAAAATATAAACCACTAAAGCAAAAACTAATTGGAGCAATGGAGGAGTCACATACCAAGTAGCAATCCCCCAAAATAGTTTTGGAAATGGAGCTTCGAGCAAAGAGATCGAAATCCGTGGGTTTGAGAGCAAGAACATGAGAGAGAGAGAGAGAGCTATGGTGATTTTTTTTCTGGAGGTAGGAGATGACATGGGCTAAAGAAGTAAGTGAGGGGACCCACGTGGGGACCACAACCCACCAGGGCGCGCCTGGGGTTGCTGGTGCGCCCTGGTGTCTTGTGGTCACCAGGTGCACCCCCCCCCCTCTGATGTTATTTGCACCAAAAATTCAGAAATAATCAGAAAAAAATCTTATTAAATTTTCAGGGCATTCTGAGAACTTTTCATTCTGGGTCATATTTTTATTGCACGGGAAATTCAGAAAACAGACAAAACATGACATTTTATTTTATTTAACTAAGAAAAACAGAAAACAAAAGTTGAGAGCAGAAGGTTGTGCTTACTAAATTCATCAACTTCATACCTCTAAAAAATGATCCATTAATAAGGTTGACCAAGCCTTATTAACAACCACCTTCGATTAGCATGAAACCGAAGAACTTCTGTAAAACACTAAGTTACCTCAACAGGGATATGCATGTCCCCAACAATAAGCATTTCATATTTCTTTTTAGCAGTAGGTAGAGGTAGTTGAAAACTTCCAATAGTGAGTGTCGGAGATTTTTCAATAACATTAATACCATTGACTTGGAATTGTTTGTTCGGAAAGTGCACCGTATGCTCATTACCATTGATATGAAAAGTGACCTTGCTTTTATTGCAATCAATAACAGCCCCTGCAGTATTCAAAAAGGGTCTACCAAGGATAATCGACATGTTGTCGTCCTCGGGCATCTCAAGTAAAACAAAGTGTGTTAAGATAGTAACATTTGCAACAACAACGGGCACATCCTCACAAATACCGATAGGTATGGCAGTTGATTTGTTAGCCATTTGCAAAGATATTTCAGTAGGTGTGAGTTTATTCAAATCAAGTCTTTTATATAAGGAGAAAGGCATAACACTAACACTAGCTCCTAAATCACACAAAGCAGTTTTAACATAATTTCTTTTGATGGAGCAAGGTATAGTTGGTATTCCTGGATCTCCAAGTTTTTTAGGTACTCCATCCTTAAAAGAATAATTAGCAAGCATGGTGGAGATTTCAGCTTCCGGTATCTTTCTCTTATTAGTGATGATGTCTTTCATGTATTTTGCATAAGGGGCCATCTTTAAAATAACAGTCAAGCGAGTGCGCAAAAAGACTGGCCTAAGCATCTTAGCAAAGCGTTCAAATTCTTCATCATCTTTTTTTCTTAGTTGATTTATGTGGAAAGGGCATGGGTTTCTGAACCTATGGTTCTCTTTCTCTTCCATGTTTTCTAGCAACAAAGTCTCTTTTATCATATCTTTTATTTTTAGGTTGTGGGTTATCAAGATCAACAGCTGGTTCTATTTCAACATCATTATCTGGTTGTTTATCATTGTCTGGTTGAGTGTCTTCATGAACATCATCATTATCTTTTTCATTATCACTAGATGAATGTTCATTACCAGATTGAGTTTCAGCATCAGAAATAGAAACATCATTATTATTTTCAGGAGGTTTTTTTATTTCAGGTTCACTAGAGGTATGCAAAGCCCTATCATTTTTCTTTTTCTTCTTATTTTTAGAAGGACTAGGTGCATCAGTGTTAATTCTTTGGGAGTCTTGTTCAATTCTTTTAGGGTGTCCCTCAGGATAAAGTGGTTCCTGAGTCATTCTACCTCCTCTAGTCATTACTCTAACAGCATGATCATTCATATTATTGTTCATTTCATTAAGCAATTCTCTTTGAGATTTAGCAACTTGTTCTCACTGAGTTTGAACCATAGAAGCATGCTTTCCCACACCCTTAACATCATTAGTAATTCTAAATAACAAGTCACTCAAGCGAGCAATCATATCAGAATTATATTTCAATTGTTTCATAACATTTGCATTGAAGTGATCCTGTTTTCTAATGTAATTGTCAAACTCATAAAGGCATTGACTAGGATGTTTATTGTAAGGGATGTCACTTTCATGAAATTTCATTAAAGAGTTTACCTCTATCACCTTTGGTGGTGGTGGTGGTGTGTCAAGTCCATGTATTTCTTCAATAGGAGGTAAATTTTTAACATCCTCTGCTTTAATACCTTTTTTCCTTCATACTTTTCTTTGCCTCTTGCATATCCTCAGGACTGAGATATAAGATACCCCTCTTCTTCGGAGTGGGTTTAGGCGGTGATTCAGGAAGAGTCTAATCATCATAATTTTTCAATATATTATTCAATAATTCCTTAGCTTGTTCAACAGTTCGTTCCCTGAAAACACAACCATCACAACTATCTAGGAAGTCCCTAGAAGCATCGGTTAGTCCATTATAGAAGATATCAAGTATTTCATTTTTCTTAAGAGGATGATCAGGCAAAGCATTAAGTAATTGGAGAAGTGATCTACTACACAACTTGTTCTTGTAGACTCGTGTTGGGCCTCCAAGCGTAGAGTTTTGTAGGACAGTAGAAAATTTCCCTCAAGTGGACGGCCTAAGGTTTATCAATCCGTGGGAGGCGTAGGATGAAGATGGTCTCTCTCAAACAACCCTGCAACCAAATAATAAAAAGTCTCTTGTGTCCCCACGGTAGTTCTGCTGAAAACAGCGTTAGTCCGGGTTAGTTCCATCCAAATCATACCAAAACCATATAAAATTATTGTAAACATGGCATGAATACTTCATAAATTATAGATACATTGGAAACGTATTAGCATCCCCAAGCTTAATTCCTACTCGTCCTCGAGTAGGTAAATGATAAAAGAAATAATTTATGAAGTGTGAATGCTAGCAAAGTGCATAAGTTTGATCAATGATAATTTCAATCACTTTTCCTAGCATCATAACAGTAACTCTTTCTCATAAAATTCATCATGATAAAGTAGCAATTGAAAGCAGAATTTTTGTTGTGGAATGCTACCTATCATATTCATCATATACTCTTTTATTTTGTAGCATGGACATTTGGACTTGAATGATTCAAAGCAATAGTCTATAATTTGACATGAGGACATCAATACTCAAGCATATCAACAAGCAACCATGTCTTTCAAAATATGAACACTAAAGAAAGTTATCCCTAGCCCATCATGCTCAATCATTGAACCATCCATGAAATACACTCGAATATTAGCTACATCCAATGCACAAGTATGATCATAGTGCTCCCTAGTTGGTGCTTTATAAGAGAACATGGAGACTCAAATAAAAATTGCATAAAATAAATAGATAGGGCCTTCACAGAGGGAAGCAGAGATTTGTAGAGGTGCCAGAGCTCAAAGCTTAAATTGAGAGATAAAAAAATATTTTGGGAGGCATACTTTTCCCGTCAACGAAAACGACCGAGTAATTCCCAACACTTTCCATGCTAGATATATCATAGGCGGTTCCCAAACATAAAATAAAGTTTATTCCTTTTTCCACCATTCTTTCACAATCCATGGCTAGCCGTATCCACGGGTGCCTTCCATACCAACACTTTCCAAGGAATTTATTATTAAACAACATAAATATTTTTTTTTGCATTTCGGGACTGGACATCCCTATTACCTTTGCCACACTCTCGTGCAATGACAAGTGAATAAACACTCATCTTGAGAATAACGCATCTAGCATGGAAAATATTTGCCACCCCCTGCCGCTTCATGAGTGGTACGGGCACACGAAAAGGAAATTTATTTTGAAAATTAGAGTTGGCACATACAAATTTACTTGGAACGGCACGGAAATACCGCATATAGGTAGGTATGGTGGACTCATTTGGCACAACTTGGTTTAAGGAGTTTGGATGCACAAGCAGTATTCCTGCTTAGTACAAATGAAGGCTAGCGAATAGATTGAGAAGCGACCAACCAAGAAACGAAAACAATCATAAACGAGCATTAAACATAACTAACACCGAATAATGCACCACAAGTAGGATGTAATTTCATTGCATAACTATTGACTTTCATGCTTGCATAGGGAATCACAAACCTTAACACCAATATTCTTACTAAAGCATAATTACTCACCAACATGACTCACATATTATTATCTCTATATCACAAAACTATTGCAAGGAATCAAACTTATCATATCCAATGATCTACGTGAAAGTTTTTATTATATCCTTCTTAAACATCCATCACTTTGGGACCAATTTCATAGCTTGTGCAAATTGTCATCACTATTATCAACTCTCAAAATAATATAAGTGAAGCATGAGAGTGTTCGACAAACTACTCCAAAAAGATATAAGTGAAGATCAAATGAGTAGTTAAGTAAATAGGTAGCTATGTGAGGACTCTCTCTCATTAAAAAAATTTCAGATCTAAGTATTTTATTAAAACAGCAAGCAAAACAAAATAAAATGACATTCTAAGAAGAAAAAACTTAGGCTCAACCAAGGCTAACCGATAATTGTTGATGAAGAAAGGTGGGATGCCTACCGGGGCATCCCCAAGCTTAGATGCTTGAGACTTCTTGGAATATTATCTTGGGATGCCTTGGACATCCTCAAGCTCGAGCTTTTGTGTCTCCTTAATTCCTTTTATATCACGGTTTCCCTAAATCTTAAAAACTTCATGCACACAAAACTCAACAAGAACTCGTGAGATAAGTTAGTATAAATCAACGCAATAACCTTATCATTCTCTACTATAGAAAATCACTAAAATTATTATTTAACATTGCATACTAAATGCCTCTGCATACTAAATACTCCTATCCTCAAATAGAATCATTAAACAAGCAAACATAACAGCAATCTGTCTAAACAAAACAGTCTGTAAAGAGTGCAATTATCCTCATACTTACCTAACTCCAAAAATTCTGAAAATTTACCACACTGTAGAAAATTTATCATATCTTATTGTGAAATAAAATTAAACATTTTATCACATTCTTACTTTTCTCAAGAATTCATGCACTAGCGTGCAACTTTCTGTTTTCAAAGAGCAACACATAGACTTGCAAAATAAGCATGGCAAAGGCTATACTTGACATTTTTATTGAAGTAAAAGATACAAAACATTATTATAAATAACAGCAAGCAAATCCTAATAAAATAAAATGACTCTCCAAGCAAAACTTATATCATGTGACGAATAAAAATGTAGCTCAGAGTGAGGTTACCGATAATGTTGAAGACGAAAGAGGGGATGCCTTCCGGGGTATCCCCAAGCTTAGTTGCTTGGATCTTCCTTGAATATTACCTTGCGGTGCCTTGGGAATCCCCAAGCTTAGGGTCTTGTCACTCCTTATTCTCCTCATATCGAGATCTCACCCAAAGCTTGAAAACTTCAATCACACAAAACTTAACGGAACTTCGTGAGATGGGTTAGTATGATAAAGACAAATCATTCACTTTGGTACTGTCAAGATAAGATTCATAATTTTTCTCACACAATTCCTACTGTACCCTACAATTTCTACAACTTATATTGACCAATATAAGCCATCGAAACTATAAAACAAGCAAACTATGCATTGAAAACAGAATCTGTCAAAAACAGAACAGTATGTAAAGATCTGAATTATGGTCATACTTCTTTAACTCCAAAACTTCTGAAAATATAGGACACGTAGGAAATTTGTAGATCAATCATCTGTAAAAAATTCAGAGTTTTTTGGCGCTCCAGTGAATTTAAACAATTATGTTACTGGAAGCAAAAGTTTCTATTTTTGCACAGAATCAAGTCAACTATCATCCACACTATCCCAAAGGCTTTACTTGGTACTTTATTGAAACAAAAGCTATAAAACATGATTACTACAGTAGCCTAATCATGTAACACACGAAAACAGTAGGGGTAAATGTTGGGTTGTCTCCCAACAAGCGCTTTTCTTTAATGCCTTTTTAGCTAGGCATGATGATTTCAATGATGCTCACATAAAGGATAAGAATTGAAACACAAAGAGAGTATCATGAAGCATATGACTAGCACATTTAAGTCTAACCCACTTCCTATGCATAGGGATTTTGTGAGCAAACAACTTATGGGAACATGAATCAACTAGCATAGGAAGGCAAAACAAGTGCAACTTCAAAACTTTCAACATAAAGAGAGGAAACTTGATATTATTGAGATATGTAGAAGCATAAGTTCCTCCCTCATAGTAATTTTCAGTAGCATCATGAATGAATTCAACAATATAACTATCACATAAATCATTCTTTTCATGATCCACAAGCATAGAAATTTTCTTACTCTTCACATAAGCAAATTTATTCTCATGAATAGTAGTGGGAGCAAACTCAACAAAGTAACTATCATGAGATACTTGATGGGAAAATTGAAATCATGATGACAAGTTTCATGGTTATTATTATTATTTATAGCATACGTGTCATCACCATAATCATCATAGATAGCAACTTTGTTGTCATAGTCAATTGAAACCTCTTCCAAAGTAGTGGATTCATCATTAAATAAAGTCATGACCTCTCCAAATCCACTTTCATAATTATTACAATAAGATTCAACACCCTCCAAAATAGTGGGATCATTAGTACCTAGAGTTGACACTCTTCCAAACCCACTTTCATCAATATAATCATCATAAATAGGAGGCATGCTATCATCATAATAAATATTCTCATCAAAACTTGGGGGACTAAAAATATCATCTTCATCAAATATAGCATCCCCAAGATTATGGCTTTGCATATCATTAGCATCATGGATATCCAAATAGTTCATACTAACAACATTGCAATCATGCTCATCATTCAAAGATTTTATGTCAAACATTTTATTGAATTCTTCTTCTATCAATTGAGCACGATTTTCCTTTCCATCATTTTCAAGAAAGACATGATAAAGACGAATAATATGAGGCCACCTCAATTCCATTTTTTTGTAGTTTTCTTTTGTAAACCAAACTAGTGATAAACAAGAAACTAAAAGATTCAATTGCAAGATCTAAAGATATACCTTCAAGCACTCACCCCCCCGGCAACGGCGCCAGAAAAGAGCTTGATGTCTACTACACAACTTGTTCTTGTGGACTCGTGTTGGGCCTCCAAGCGCAGAGTTTTGTAGGACAATAGCAAATTTCCCTCAAGTGGATGACCTAAGGTTTATCAATCCGTGGGAGGCGTAGGATGAAGATGGTCTCTCTCAAACAACTCTGCAACAAAATAATAAAAAGTCTCTTGTGTCCCCAACACACCAAATACAATGGAAATTTGTATAGGTGCAAGCGTAGTAATGATAGTAGATATTGATTTTTGTAATAGGAACAATAAAAAACAGCAAGGTAGCAATTGATAAAACGGAGCACAAACGGTATTGCAATGCTTGAAAATGAGGCCTAGGGTCCATACTTTCGCTAGTGCAATCTCTCAACAATGCTAATATAATTGGATCATATAACCATCCCTCAACGTGCGATGAAGAATCACTCCAAAGTTCCTATCTAGCAGAGAACATAAGAAGAAATTGTTTGTAGGGTACGAAACCACCTCAAAGTTATCCTTTCCGATCGATCTATCTAAGAGTTCGTACTAAAATAACACCAAGTTATCCTTTCCGATCGATCTATCCAAGAGTTCGTACTAAAATAACACCATATGGTACACATCAACCAACTCTAATGTCACCTAGATACTCCAATGTCACCGTGAGTATCCGTGAGTTGATTATACGATATGCATCAAAAAAATTCATATTCATAATACTCAATCCAACACAAAGAACCTCAAAGAGTGCCCAAAGATTTCTACCGGAGAAACAAGGACGAAAACGTGCATCAACCCCTATGCATAGATTACCCCAATGTCACCTCGGGAATCCGCGAGTTGAGTGCCAAGACATAGATCAAGTGCTCTCAAATCCAACAAAGTATTCAATCCGATAAAAGTGAAATCTCAAAGGGAAAACTCAATTCATCACAACAAGATAGAGAGGGTAAAACACCATATGATCCAACTATATTAACAAAGCCCGCGATACATCAAGATCGTGCCAACTCAAGAACACGAGAGAGAGAGAGATTAAACACATAGCTACTGGTACAAACCCTCAGCCCCGAGGGTGGACTACTCCCTCCTCATCATGGTGGCCGCCGGGATGATAAAGATGGCCACCGGTGAGGATTTCCCCCTCCGGCAGGGTGCCGGAACGGGGTCTAGATTGATTTTTCGTGGCTACAGAGGCTTGCGGCGGCGGAACTTCTGATCTAGGGTTATTTCTGGGGGTTTATGTATTTATAGGATTTTTCAGCATTGGAATCACACGAAGATGGGCCTCGAGGTGAGCACAACCCATCTGGGCGAGCGAGGCCCCTCTGGCGCGCCCTGGTTGGTTGTGGCCTCCTCGTGGCTCTTCTGGCCCTCCCACGAAGCTTCTAGTGCCTCTTTTGTTCCAAAAAAATCATCAAAAAGTTTCGTTGCATTTGGAGAACTTTTATTTCTGCATAAAAAACAACACCACGGTAGTTCTGCTGAAAACAACGTTAGTCCGGGTTAGTTCCATCCAAATCATACCAAAACCATATAAAATTGTTGTAAACATGGCATGAATACTTCATAAATTATAGATACGTTGGAGGCGTATCGAGAAGTCTCCCCCAAGCTTGTGGGAGACTCTCTTCATTAATTTGCACAAAGTTAAATATTTCCTGTAAAGCAGCTTGTTTCTTATGAGCAGGATTTTTTTTTCCAGAGAAGTAGTAAATCATATCTTGGGGACTATGCACACAACCAGGAGTAAGAGTATTGTACCATATCTTAGCATCACCCTTCAATGAGAACGGAAATAATTTGAGAATATAATAGTAGCGAATCTTTTCATCATGAGCAAATGGGGTGGCTATATCATTTAACTTAGTAAGATGTGCCACTACAGTTTTAGTTTCATAGCTATGGAAAGGATCAGATTCAACCAAAGTAATTAACTCTGGGTCGAAAGAGAATTAATAATCATTATCGGTAACAAAGATAGGTGAAGTAGCAAACTTAGGATCACATTTCATTCTAGCATTCAAAGATTTTTTTTCAGTTTGCATAGTAATTTCTTAAGATCATCTCTATCATTGCAAGCAAGAAAGTCTCTAGCTATCTCCTCATCCATAACATAACCTTCAGGTATCTTAGGCATTTCATATTTAGGAGAGCTAGGTCTAATAGGTGTTTCAAGATTTTCAGTTTCAAGTACTTCATCAGTTTCAATAATTTCATCAGTTTCAGCATTCTCAATATCTTTAGCTCTAGCAATTTGTTCATCAAGAAGTTCACCTAGTGGCACATTATCATCAAACAAGGTACTAGCATCATCATAAGCATCATCCATAGCAGAAGTAGCATCATCAATAAGTTGAGATATATCAGGATTAATAGCATGTGGTGGTGTTGCAAGTTTACTCATAACAGAAGGTGAATCAAATACAGAGCTAGATGGTAGTTCCTTACCTCCCCTAGTCTTAGAGGGAAAAATCTTGGTTCTTGTATCTTTCAGACTTTTCATAGTGATAAATAGCTAATAATCCCAAGTGACTCAACAAATATAGCTATGTTCCCCGGCAACGGCGCCAGAAAAATGTCTTGATAACCCACAAGTATAGGGGATTGCAACAGTTTTTGAGGGTAGAGTATTCAACTCAAATTTATAGATTCGACACAAGGGGAGCCAAAGAATATTTGTAAGTATTAGCAGTTGAGTTGTCAATTCAACCACACCTGGAGATTAAATATCTGCAGCAAAGTGATCAGTAGCACAGTAATATGATAATTTTGATAGTAGTGGTAACAACAGTAGTAACGGTAACAGTGATAGCAATGATTTTGTAGCAAGTGTAACAGTAGCAACGGCAGTAGTAACTTAGCAATAGTAATATGTGGGAAATTCGTAGGCATTGGATCGGTGAATTCGTTGGATGATATTCATCATATAACAGTCATAACCTAGGGCTATACAAAACTAGCTCATGTTAAATATAATGTAGGCATGTATTCCGTAAATAGTCATACGTGCTTATGGAAAAGAACTTGCATGACATCTTTTGTCCTACCCTCCCGTGGCAGCGGGGTCCATAAGGAAACTAAGGGATATTAAGGCCTCCTTTTAATAGAGAACCAGAATAAAGCATTAAAACATAGTGAATACATGAACTCTTCAAACTACGGTCATCACCGGAAAGTATCCCAATTACTGTCACACTGGGGTTTACGGATCATAACACGTAATAGGTGAATATGACTTGCAAGATCGGATCTAGAACGTAGATATAATGGTGAAAACATAAACGGTTCAGATCTGAAATCATGGCACCCGGGCCCAAAGTGACAAGCATTAAGCATGGCAAAGTCACAACAACATCAATCTCAGAACATAGTGGATACTAGGGATCAAGCCCTAACAAAACTAACTCGATTACATAATGAATCTCATCCAACTTCTCACCGACCAGCGAGCCTACGAAGGAATTACCCGCTCCCGGTGGGGAGCATCATGGAATTGGTGATGAAGGAGGGTTGGTGATGACGAAGACCGAAGATTCCCCTCTCCAGAGCCCCGAACGGGCTCTAGATTTGGCCTCCCGATGAAGAATAGGAGGTGGCGGCGGCTCCGTATCGTGAAACACGATGAAACTTCCTCTCTCATTTTTTTCTCTGAAAATAGGATTTTATAGCGTCAGAATTAGGGTCTGCGGGCCATGAGGTGGGCACAACCCACCAGGGCGCGCCAGAGGGGGGGGCGCGCCTTGGTGTCTTATGCCCAGCCAGGGGCCCCCCTCCGGTGGTTCTTGACTCCAGTATTTTTCTTTTATTGTAAAACAATTCTCCAAAAAGTTTCGTTCCATTCCGAGAACTTTTATTTCTGCACAAAAACAACACCATGGTAGTTCTGCTGAAAACAGCGTCAGTCCGGGTTAGTTTCATTCAAATCATGCAAATTAGAGTCCAAAACAAGAGCAAAAGCGTTGGGAAAAGTAGATACGATGGAGACATATCAATAATCCATGGACTCACATTAGTTATAAAAAACTCACATACTTATTGTGAAAGCCTATTAGCCCTCGTAGCAAAGTACTACTCGCATGCCCCCAGAGAATTAGTTAGTAGGAGTTAACCATCGCGCGCATCCGATTATAACAGCACTCAAGGATTTCAATCAGAAATACAAATGCTCAAACCTCCCCACCATGCCATGACCAACACTTAGATGAGAAGTTAATAACAAGCTTTAATACCGATATTTTTACTAACCAATGATCATGAACCTATATCTTTTCATATTACGACATCAATATCATTAAACCATATGTTTCATATTTAGTGATCTACATGAAAGTTTTCATTATATCCCCTTAAATATCTATCCTTTATGTACTAGTCTTATAACCCATGCAAAATAGCATATAAAGCATCCAAAATTGATAATATAATAGCATGAAACAATAAAAAAATATAGATTCGTGGAGACGTATCACCCCCTGCGCCTCCCCTCTCTTTATATAGGCTAGGGGCAGGAGCGGCCAAAACCTTCCTAGGGCCGGCCAAAAGGGGAAAATCCATTTTAATTTAGAGATAAGATCTTATCTCTAGATTTAACCCTTTATATTTAGAGATAAGACCTTATCTCTAGATTTAAACGACATGGGCCTTGTGGGCTGGTGCGGCCACCCCATGTGGGCCGTTGCCCCACTCCTCGATCCATGTGGGCCCTTCCTGGGTTGTTGGGCCCCATGGTGGAGCCTCCGAAACTTTCCCGATACTCTATCGAAAATTCCCAAACTTTTCCAGAACCCTGAAAAACACTTTCCATGTATAAATCTTTATCTTCGGATCATTCCGGAGCTTCTCGTGATGTCCTGGATCCCATCCGAGACTCCGAACAATATTTCCGAGGTGCTATCTCCGTGCAAAACGAGGTACCCTCACTACCAGGAGATTGCTTACGCGGTTTTTATGTCATCTCGGAAGCTCCGGCACTGTTTTCAGGAGTGTTATCACTGTGGCAAGTTAAGTTCCCCTTGGAGATATCATCAACAACTGGGGTGTCACAGGTTGGATCGCAAATTGGGCTATCGAGCTCTTACCTTCTTACCTTCTGAGAGCTAGTACCAGCCACGCCGGGCCATCAATTCGCAGGTCTTGGCAATTCCTATAACAGCTTCGAGGCCACCGTATCAGTGGCATAGGAGTTATGAACCTCTTGAATCTAGTCTGGTTGGCAGGTCGAAATGGTTTGTACAGCAAGCAAATGCCCCACACGAGACAAAGAATCAACCGCGCCATCCTCCACACCCCATTTGTATTTTATGTGGAACTGCAAACCCACTAATTTGGACATAGCCTTTCGTTGCAAGTCAGTGGCGAGCTGCTGATCCTCAAGGCTACAAAGATTTTTGTGATCTGTCAGGATTTGAAAAGGCACCCGCTGCAAGTACTGACACCATTTATCCACAGCCATAATGACAGCCAGGAACTCTTTTTCATAGATTGACAATTTACTGTTTGCTGCCCCAAAGCTTTTGCTCGTATATGCTATTGGATGACCTTGTTGCATTAACACGGCACCAACACCCGTGTCACAAGCTTCAGTCTCCACTGTAAACGGATGGAGAAATTAGGAAGTGCCAGGACTGGGGTATGTAACATGGCAGTCTTTCAGAGCTAAGAATGCTTGAGTGGCCTGATCATTCCATGTAAAGCCTTTCTTAGTTGGCAATTATGCCAGGGGCTTCAAGATCAACACATAATGATGAACAAATTTACGGTAGTAACCAGTTAAGCCCAAGAAACCTTGAAGTTCAGTAACCGAAGTTGGTAAGGGCCACTGTTCCATTGCCAATGTTTTCTCTGGATCAGTTGCAACACCTTGAGCTGAGATAATATATCCCAAATACTGAATCTGAGTCTGTCCAAAAGGGCACTTTGACATTTAAAAAAAAAACTGAGTCTGACACAATATTTCCAACACTGTACGCGGATGCTGTAAATGTTCAGGCCACAAGGCACTGTAAACCAAGATGTCATCGAGGAAGATGATGACAAACTTGCACAGATAAGGTGCAAAGATAGAATTCATCACACACTGGAACATGGCTGGAGCATTCGTCAGACCAAATGGCATTACTCGGAAGTGAAAATGACCATGATGAGTTTTAAAAGGCCTTCTCGTCTTCAGCCTCATACGTATCTGATGGTAGCCAGCATGTAAATCCAACTTGGAGAATTTTTTTCTGCCAGCTAGTTTGTCTAAGAGCTCATCCACCACTGGTAATGGAAACTTGTTCTTCACTGTGGCAGAGTTTAACCTGCGATAGTCCACACAAAACCGTCACATGTCGTCCTTATTTTTGACAAGTAAAACTGGTGCTGCAAAAGGACCCATACTGTTCATGATGACTCCAGCATCTCCGTTACCTGTCGCTCAATCTCGTCTTTTTGCAACGGAGAGTAGCGGTAAGGTCTAGAATTGGCAGGCCTAGCATCCGGTTCCAAAGTAATAGCATGATCTTGTCCTCTCCTTGTGGGCAAAGACTATGGAGTGTCAAAAGCATCTGCAAACTCAGTTAACAACTGTTGCAGATCAGGGGATACCCCAGGTTCAGTTAAGTATTGTTGTTGTGTGACTGGATCGAGAACAGCCAGAGCCCACACTTCATTGCCTGGTAATCCATTTGCTGAGCTGCTCATGAGAAATTTCTTGCAAGGTGTCTTGTGATTTAGTGTGCACACCCCGCAGACTAATTTTTTTTGCCGTCGTATTTAGAGGATATCGTCTTCAGTCCCCAACGACAAGACATTGGATTGAACTTCTGTCAATTCCCAATACAACATCATAAGCTCCTAGATCCAGAACTTGCATATCAGTCTGAAACGTGTGGCCCTGTGTCCACCACTGACCATTTACAACTCGGACAGGTACAGGAGGTGCTGCAAGTATAGTGTAACCAGCACGCTCTGCAAAAGCCTTGTTTACGAAAGTGTGTGTCCTTCCGGAGTCCAGGAGCAGCAACATCACTTGATTTCCCACAAGAGCCCGTATTAAAACACAGACCATTTGTATGCCTGAAATCCCGCAGCTGCCGCTCTCTGTTAAAATCATCATTGCCTTGCTGCCGTGGCCACTCCTGACGAGCAATGCAGGTGCAGCTGCAGCAACCACGATCTGTCCTCTGGGAAGATGTTTCGTGGCCGTGGCAGGCCGTGTACGAGGTCGCTGGTGCTCTGCTTCTTCCTCTTGCATGCAAGCAAAGGACGCTGCCTGTGTGACGCTGGTTTGTGCTTGCAGACGCACAACCCCTCTCAGATCATCTTGCAGACGCACAACCCCTCTCTGAATCGATTCCAACCCGGCTAAGGATTTCGCACCGACTCGCCTGAGTGAATCAAGGCACCTGTCGCCGTGGATTTTACAGATCAATCTCTAGTTTGAGGGGCGCAGACGAAGCGAATCACAGGCTCTGATTACCAGCTGTGATGATCCGAGGGAGAAGAGGAGGATCACAAGGGCATCTGGCAGGTTCTCAGAGAAGGGGATGACGGATATATAGACGAACTGAAGGAGGGATGTATTAGAGAGATTCAGAGAGTATAACAGTAAAATTCAGTTTGCACATGCCGAAGACCCATGGCAGTATGGCACCCTCTCTATTTATCCCAGCTGGATCCCTTACAGGTGGACCAACCCACACACAGCTCAGACACAGACAAGTCAACTAAATCCCCTCGTGGTCGCTCTCTTCCTGACCAGTGGGTTCCTCTTCACTCGGAGGTCCATAATGCAGGCTGGGTTGGACCTGCGACTTGATGTCCGCCTTGCCGGGTGAGAGGTAGGCGAGGGCGTGACATGTTGCTGCTGTGCGCACACCTGCGTAGGGCGCGCGTAATGCACTTACCCTACTGCCAAGGTCGGAATGGAGGCTGCGTAGGGCACATGTGCCGCCAGGGGAAGTGGCGACGTGCACAGGCGTTGGGCCAGCACCGTGGCAGCCCTTGGGCTTGCGTCGTAAGCCGAGCAGCGGAGTTACCCCCGGCCGGTGGCTGGGAGTTGAAGCCTCCAGCCGGAGGCTGCTGATGCTGCGCGTAATTGCTGGCCGGAGATGGGAAGCGTCGGCGGCTGACTGATTTGGTAGAGGTCCTGCCTGACAGACTAGGGTAGGAGTATGCTCAGTTTCTTTGTTATGGCTTATACACAGAGCGGATGGCTGCAGGTGGACGATGCTGCGAGTGGGCGGTGGCGCACGTCGACATGAGGCCAGAGTTTTGGAGAACGCATCCTCGTGGTCGTGGCTTTCTTAGCAGGAACAGGTGATAACTAAGTACTAGGAGTAGTTCTCATCATTGTCTCAAAGAAAACGTCACGGTTTACTACGGCTGAATAATACTGCAAGGTCCGGCGTTCGATCTCTGGACCGTGTATTATACTGTACTGGCACAAATGTCCGTGCGTCGCAACGGGTGACAACATTTGTTCCTATTCCTATGTATCAAGGTTGGCCTGGTCAAGAAATTGTGTCGTGCAAGAACAGTCGTGATGACAAAAAGATGATTCATTTGGGGATCGCATCGTGAGCTCACCATATGGGTATGATTCCGAATAATTTATTTGACTAAACAACATTAACTTTAGATTATTTGTTCTATAATTGTCAAGGAGGTGACAAATTCATTTCTGAAGAGAAAATACATTGTGATGGCAAGAGATTGGGGACAACGTATACACACTCGACCCAACCTATGGTCGACTTTGATTCCAAATTATGAACACCACCAGCTTCCGAATCGACCATGGTTGACATGAAGACATCACCTTCTACAAATACTCTCCTAGCAAAAGGGCCCGTGCGTTGCAACGGGAGAAAAAAATACCACACGCTTTTAATTTACAAAAAATGGTCTATAATCTGAGTATTTGTAGTTACGGCCCAAACAAAGATGGTCTTTGCCTACAGAAGCGCCAAAAAACGGCTTGTATGTAGATTTAATACGTACAAAAAAACGGGCAAGTGATCTTCAATTTCGTCTCCAATCCTGATTTTGCTGAGATGTTCATCCACAATCCGGACGATATGAAAGGAAGACGGATAATGCACTGTTGATTAAGATTGCACCCTAGATAGTATTTTTTTTAAATGGTTAACAGGTAAAATAACATCATATTCAGATTTTATATATTTTTCTAATCAAATTCCATATATAACATGTTAAATTTGGAGTTACGGTTTAGAAGATACGAGTATTTTAAAAAACAATTGATATGTATTGTGGGTTTAATGTCAGAAATATCAGGGGCTTTTCTATAAAATAGAATGACGGACTAAGAATATCTATTACTTTTATTAGTAGGTAGGTATAGATATAGATTAGCGAACATCATTTATTTATTTTTTCGATCGATGAAACCTCTGGTGGGCCGGATACTGTGTCAGCGCGCCTGCATGCCGAGTCGGCCCATGCGGACGAGCGCACAGGTCGTATGCTCGAAAAATTGTCCCACCTCGCCTGCTGTGGGATGCTGTGCCCAGCTTATGGGAGCCCCTACTCCACGCCCGTTAGCGTCAAAATGACGACCTTTCGCTAAAGAGAACCACGAATAGGCCGGCCCATTTCGAGCTAGTGAAATTCTGGCCCGCAAAAAATCCGGACAAAAGCAATTGCGAGAGTGAGAGATTGAACTCGCGACCTCCTGCTAGGCGATACCTCTTCGAAACCACTAGACCACACGAATTGTAGTGCTAGACTGGCAGAGCCTGAGTTTAAGAACCAATTTGTATCGCCTGATCAGTTACTTTTTTTAAATTTTCAACATTTCATCGGAAAAAATGATTTTTTTTTAATAATGTATGAAAATCTTGAACACATTTAGAAATTTGATTAAACTTTAAGAACGTGAAAATTATTGAAAACATGATGATTTTTTTTGTGATTTCAAATGATGAACAATTTTTAAATACACATTGAACATTTTGTGATATACGCTGAACAAATTTTAAATACGCACTGAACATTTTGTGATATACGCTGAACAAACTTTAAATACACACTGAACATATTGTGATATACGCTGAACAAATTTTAAATACACACTGAACATATTGTGATATACGCTGAACAAATATTTAAATACATATTAAACATTTTAGTAATATATGCTGAACAATATTAAAGTAGACATGGAATTTGTTTTGTGAATATGTGTTGAACAATTTTAAAATACACAATGAACATTTCTGAAAAATAAGCTGAGCCTTTTCTTAATATAGTGCGAACATTTTCTTAAATATACTAAGAACATATTTTTGCACAGGTAATGAACTGTGCATAAAACACGAAAAAAGAAACAAAAAGAAATAATGAAAAGAAATAAAAACAAATAGAAACAGAAAAAAGAAATGAAAGAAACAGGAAAAAGAGGAAAAGGAAGAGCGATCGTGGGCCAGCCCAAAACTGGAGCGAGGGTGCCAGGCTTCAGCGAAGCCACCTCCTTTTGACGCCTGCGGGCGTCAAATAGGATCTGCCCCAGCTTATATACTGCCTTCCTCCAATCGCATTACTCCACGGAGACAACCAGCCGAGAAAGAGGCCTTAGAGCCCACGAAAAAGAGGAAAGAGGCGTCAGAGCCCATGAGAAAAAGAAAAGAGGCTTCAGAGCCCACGAAAAAAGAAAAGAAAAGAGGCCTTTATAGAGCCCACAAAAGAAAAAGAGCCAGAGCCGAAAAAATGGACCGAGGCCAGAGCCAACCAAAAAAAAGAGAGGCAAAGTACCCGTGGAGTCTGTGCTAGACATGCACATGGCTTTTTTTTAGTTTTGATCTCTTTCATAGCCTTTTTTTTAACTCCTACTAATTTTTTCCTGATATATATATACCATGAGAAACAGTTTATTTATTTATGGCGGTCATTTTTATCCTCCAACCAGGAGTGTGAAAATGCCCAAAATAGGAACATGTACCACTGCCCAATAATCTTCAATGCTCAAGTCATGATAAGTAAAATGCATTTTTTGAGGGGCGAAGGTAAAATGCATTTGATGTCCAGAAAGACAACAATAAGTAATGACATTAAGCAATATCTCATCTCTAGAATCATAAGCACGAAACAACCGCATCGACATTCTGTCTTGTTTCTTCCAACTAATCCTTATAAATGACCCATAACCAGAAGACCCTGACCCGACAGAAACAATTTATTTATGTCTTTTTTAAAAATTTAATCTCTGTCTCGGCAAACAATTTATTTGTGGCGATCACTTTTATCCTCCAACCAAGAGTATGAAAATGCCCAAAATAGAAACATGTAGCACGCTGGGCTAAAATATAACAGACCCGATACAGAGAAAACCTTTTCACTGCCCAATAATCTTCAATGCTCAAGTCCTGATAAGTAAAATGCACTTTTTGAGGGGCGAAGGTAAAATGCATTAGATGTCCAAAAAGAAAATAATAACAAATGACATTAAGCAATATTTCATCCCTAGAATCATAAGCACAAAACAACCGCATCGACGTCCATCTTGTTTCTTCAAACTAGTCCTTATAAATGACCCATAACTAGAAGACCCTGACCCGACATAAACAATTTATTTTTGTCTTTTTTAATTTTTGATCTCTGTCTTGGCAAACAATCTATTTGTGGCGGTCACTTTTACCCTCCAACCAAGAGTATGAAAATGCCCAAAATAGAAACATATAGCACGCTGAGCTAAAATATAACAGACCTGATACAGAACAAACCTTTTCACTGCCTAATAATCTCAATGCTCAAGTCCTGGTAAGTAAAATGCATTTTCTGAGGGGCGAAGGTAAAATGCATTTGATGTTCAGAAAGACAACAATAACTAATGACATTAACATTAGCACATGCCTTTTTATATTTTTGATCTGTGTCTCAGTGAACAATCTATTTATGTCTGCCACTTTTATCCTCCAACCAAGAGTATGAAAATGCCCAAAATAGAAACATGTACCACTGCCCAATAATCTTCAATGCTCAAGTCCTGATAAGTAAAATGCATTTTTTGAGGGGCGAAGGTAAAATGCATTTGATGTTCAGAAAGAAAACAATAAGTAATGACATTAAGCAATATATCATCTCTAGAGTCATAAGCACGAAACAAGCGCATCGACATTCGTCTTATTTCTTCCAACCAATCCTTATAAATGACCCATAACCAGAAGACCCCGACCCGATATAAACAATTTATTTATGTCTTTTTTTAAATTTCAATCTCTGTCTCGGCAAACAATTTATTTGTGGCGGTCACTTTTATCCTCCAACCAAGAGTACGAAAATGCCCAAAATAGAAACATGTAGCACGATGAGCTAAAGTATAACAGACCCGATACAGAAAAAACATTTTCACTGCCCAATAATCTTCAATGCTCAAGTCCTGATAAGTAAAATGCATTTTCTGAGGGGCGAAGGTAAAATGCATTTGATGTTCAGAAAAACAACAATAACTAATGACAGTAAGCAATATCTCATCTCTAGAATCATAAGCACGAAACAACCTCATCGACATTCGTCTTGTTTCTTCCAACTAATCCTTAAATGACCCATAACAAGAAGACCCTGACCCGACATAAACAATTTATTTATGGCGGTCACCTTTATCCTCCATACATGAAAGATGCTCAAAATACAACTTGTAACAATGTGAGCTAAAATATCACATACTGGATACAGAACACACCTTTTTACTGCCCAATGTCTTTCCTTTATCCACAATATCTTTCATGCTCAAGCCCAAATGAGTAAAATGCATTTTGGGGGGAGCTAAAGGTAAAATGCATTTGATGTTGAGAAAGGCAACAATAACTAATGACATTAAGCAATATCTCATCTCGAGAATCATAAGCAGGAAACAACTGCATCGACATCCATCTTGTTTCTTCCAACTAATCTTGAAATGACCCATAGTCGGAAAGACCCCGACCCTTCAAAACAATTTATTTGCGGCGGTCATTTTTATCCTCCAACATGTGAACCATTAGTATGAAGATGCCCAAATCAGGACATGTAGCACTGTTGAAAGAATCGATATGGTTGACTAGAGGGGTGTGTGGTGAATAGGCAACTACCAATTTTTAGCTTTTCTTAACAAATTAGGTTTAGCAACAAATAGGTTGTCTAGATATGCAACTAGGTGAACAACCTATATGATGCTAACAACAATTACACCACAAGCAAGCAAGAGATAGCACACAATGATAGGCTGCACAAAGTAAAGGCAAGAGGTAACCACAAGTGGAGTCGATGGAGATGAGGATGTGTTACCGAGTTTCCTTCCCTTTAGGGGGAAGTACATCTCTGTTGGAGCGGTGTGGAGGCACAATGCTCCCCAAGAAACCACTAGGGCCACCGTATTCTCCTCACGCCCTCGCACAATGCAAGATGCCGTGATTCCACTAGTGGTGCCCTTGAAGGCGGCAACCAGACCTTTACAAACAAGGTTGGGGCTCTCTCCACAACTTAATTAGAGGTTCCCAACACCACCACGAAGCTTCACCACAATGGATTGTGGCTCCAAGGTGGCCTCTTTTGTCTAGGGTGCCCAAACACCCAAGAGTAACAAGATCCGGAAGGGATTAGTGGGGGGATTCAAATTTCTCTCGGTGGAAGTGTAGATCGAGGCCCTCTCAAGCAAACCCTAGAAAATCGACAAGATTTGATGGCTAGGGAGAGAGATCGGGCAAAAATGAGCTTAGGGGAAACAATGGAGCTTGGGGGAAAAGAGGCAAGTCTTCTTGGGGAAGAAGACCTCCTTATATAGTGAGGGGAAAATCCAACCGTTTTCTGCCCACAAGTCATGCACAAGCGGTACAACCGCTCGTGTGAGCGGTACTACTACTGCGCACAGTAGTACTAGCCCTAGCATGCAACCGACAAGGTCACAGACGCGGTAGTGCCACCGGAGCGGTACTACCGCTCCCATCAGTGGTACTTCCGCTTAGTGCTGTGCACTGAGGTAGAACCGCGGTAGTAGAGGCAGGTTGTGCGGTAGTACTGCGCAGAGCGGTACTAGCACTAGCTGTCAAGGTTACGATCCTGACAATGAGTACTAGGGGTACGAAAGAGGGGCAGAACCTAGCTACGGCACAGGTGTAACACTCGGTGTTTAACGAGTTCACTCCGTCAACCTTTCTTTCTCGCACGCTCTCTTGCTTCCTATCACGCACACTATATCTGTTTCTGTATACATGCATCTATAGGTCGATCTCTTTTGCGCACACGTTGTGTCTCGCTCTCTCTGCTCGCCATAGATGCATGCTCCAGCCCACACCACTCTCTCTTAAAGACAAAAAACACATGCTCAATCATCGGGCCTTCTTCCCTCCACTCTCACATAAAGGCATACTGTCATACCGATCCATCTTTCCCATCCCATTGATCTTATGCCTTATGTCTCCTTTCTTTTACCTCGATCATGCACACGCACACACACACATCCCACATATGTATACCTCTCGCACATGCACGTTCAAAGGTCTCATATGTCTCCATACGTAGTTAATTACCCTCAACCCTCACCCCACATCGAATCTTTCTCTTCTTGGGTGCACATGACTTCCGTCTGGATGGGTCTCTTCTCTAAAACACACACTCACACTTAACTATCTCCTTCTAGCTACCCCCGCTCTCACTTCTTCCCTCTATCCCAGAAACCAATAAGACTATCTCTTCGTTTAATTCCCGCCTACATGCACCATCGATAGTAGTCTTCCTCGGTGTCTCTCGAACAAACACGTTATCTCGATGTCCACTCCTCTCACGCGCACACTCCTTCTCTTCCCTCTTTACGGGCCTCTTCTCTCTCGTACCCCCCTCATTGGAGGTCTCTGCCATACACATCACCTCTCTACGATGAAGCCACACACACTTAATTACTTTACCTACCGAAGACTCCATTTCACACACACACACACGCACACGCACTCTAAGACTTCATTTCACACACATGCTCTAGGTGGAGCATTTGTTCCTACCACCCTGCATCCAACCTTACTCGTATGATAATCAATCACCTTAATTTACTTATATAACATGGACAAATTCCACTTTCTTTGAGTAGTTAGCAAACTTCTCATAATTATATAATGCAAATCATGACCAAGAAGTGACATTCTTTTTACACAACCACATTAATATGGCCACATAAATCACAAGCTAAAGTGTAGTACTCCCTCCATTTTTATATACAAGGCCACAAACTCAAATTACAGGTACCAAGATAAAATTTAATGCATACTTTACAAGCCAGCTTTTCTTTTCGTTTACTGAGATCATTAATACGCAACATACATGCAAGGAAACTGAGTGGATGAAGTAGCTAGTGTTATTATGACTGCATGCATGCAAGTATTAAACAGGTTGCTAGTACGAGGAAATATCATTAATTCTTTTATCGATTACTGTTGGTGGCCTTGTATTGATGCAAAACGTATATTCCATAGTGGCCTTGTATAAGTAAATGGAGCGAGTACCATTATACTTATATCCCAATGCAAAAGGTGGAGTACATGTCCGAAGAGTAGAGGCGCACACACACACTCTGTCTCTCAGAATCACACACACATACCAGTTACGTGACGCCCCCTAAATAGACCCGTATGTGTACAATTTGTGCACGCGCGGGTACACGTGATGGAGCGCATTTATTTAAGCCGGAAGGCGAACCCAAACAGTAGCCACATTCATTCCCCTCCCGCCGCCTCTTCTTCGGTCGCCGTCGCCCGATAGCCATGGCCCGCCCGAAGGTAACGACATACGCCATGCCCCCGTCGGAGCGACGCTTTGATCTCCTTCCGAAGATCTAGAGGCGGCGCGAAGCCCGGATCGCAACCGCCCTGCCTCCGGAATCTGGACTAGTCAGAGCCGGAGGAGGAGGCGGTGGAGGCGGAGCAGCACACGGAGCCGGAGAAGGAGAAGGACGACGAGGGCGACGCGGAGCCGGAACAGGAGGATGACGACACGAGCGAAGCGGAGCCGGAGGAAGACGACGACGACGCGGGCGAGGCGGAGCCGCCGCCACCGGCTGCATATTTCGCCATGGCGGAGTTGACCCAAGCGGAGGGGGCGGCAGAACAGCAGGCCATCCTCGAATCCATCCAGTCGGAGGCCGAGGTGGAGGCCAACCGCCGCTTCCACCGCCAGAGGGAGTGGGGGAACAACGAGATGTTCGCCAAACTGGAGGACGAGCAGGAGGAGCTGGAGTTGCAGCATGCGGCCGCCTACCCATCTTTGACGACGAGTAGTGTGGTCTAGCTTAGGTTATGTACTTAGTACTACTCCTCAATGTAAACCGCTTTTAAGATGAATGAATGAAAGCTTGGCGAGCGCCTTTTGTTTGTTAAAAAAACATAATTCTAATACTCCCTCCTTTCTTGTTTAAAGGGCTCATCTAAAAAAATAGATTTCCATTATACTCAGACTTAAAGGGCTTTGAGTCTCACGCCACATTTATTTCATAGAGATAAGAGAAAGGAAATTTTAGTGGTCATGCATGCATCTTTTTGTGCTAGTAGTACTATATTAGGGTTGACCGGTCGCTTCCCGCGGATGTGCCCGGGCAGTGGAAGAGGAAGGAGAATGGAAGCGAGCTGTGGAGTACGCCAGTTGCAGCATGAGCTCCAAGGAACGTTCGTGCCAAACAATGCATAGTACAATATAGGTAGCACGTACACCAGCGGAGTATTAATTGGCCTTTAGGTTGCGTGTGGATGACATGGTAGAACATGCAGGCTGTAGTTTGACAGCCTACCGCTCCGCCTCGCACGGTTTGGTCACGCAAGATTTGCATGCACGCATGTCACACACGTAGTTGTCGAAGTCGTGCTCGAAAAAGGGCGACGAGGTCCGCTAGTCCGCGTTGGTCCATGCGCCCGGAAAACAAACTAATCACAGTCGCTGTAAATGTCATGCGTGCTTTAATTCCAGGCTAGTGGATGGACGCAAATGTGCCGTACAATGAACCGCCCGCCAGCTCCCTAATCTCAAATATAAACTGCACTAGTGCGCGCCCGCAGAACATCCTTTCCGAAGGGACGAAGCCCTGAAGTTACCATCTCCTCTCATGTAAACCAGCTCCCCAAGGGACAAGGTAGTTCGTCGCCATTGCCATGGATTCGCAAGGCGATGGTGCTTCTCGTCCTCGTCGAGGTTGGGAGACCTTGGACGACGATCCTTTGGGAGAAATCGTAAGTCGCTCCGACTTCCTCACATCCGCAAGACTCAGCGGTACTTGCACCAAATATTTTAAGAGGGTGCGTAAATATGCGTGGGAGAAGGCCATGCTAGTTGGTCTGCCATGAATCCTCGAGGACGAAGATGTCTCCTGGGGGGTCTCTCCAGCGCGGCGTGGCCGTAGTTGCAAGTTGACGGCCCTTGAGATGCCAACGTTGAGGGGCACTCAGATTTTGTCCGATGAGCAGGTAAGTGATGAGTTTGATCACGTAGTAAATGCATTCTAAAGACTACATCCGTGTCCATTTCATAATTCCCCCACTGCCCACTGTTTAACAGGTTAGGTTTGGTGCCAATGGAGATTGGTTGCATATGTACGGGAGGATACGAACATCAATTTGCACAACATCTACAACGGTGACACCATTCTCATAGAACCTTTGTCCAACATTGGGATCGGCCATGCAATGGGCCATTGCCTGAATTGCTATGATGGAACCACCACGGTGAGATTGAAGAAGATAGCAATCCCGGAAGCCCCGATAAGGTCGTGTGCCAACAAAAATTACAGTCTCATCGCGGTGTTCGACATCGTGATTGCTTTCACGATCCATCTTGCACGTGGCGGTCAAAGGCGGACCATGCTGTCTGCGGCTGATTTGTTGCCGTACGAGTACGAAGACGCTGTGATCCTTTTTAACCGCATCTTCGCGGTGACAAACTAGGGGACTTGTTTCATATGGGACACATCCTACGGTATACTCCCTCTCTTCTAGTTTATTTGTTTAGTTTTTCCGTTTTATAAGTTTCAAATTCAAACTTAGAGCTCCCCATCACATGTTGAGATTACAATGTGCATTAAATTGTTGCATGCATGTAGTCATTTTTTATTGGTCATTTGTATTGGTCACACATGCATGCATTGCAATTAACGTTTTTACCACAATTTTTTAGGAAACTGAGTGCAATAATTGAGTAGTTTTGCAAAATTAATACCACCACCACGCCCGCGTCTGACCGCCCTGGCCCACCCAAACCCCTTCCCTTGCCGGCGCACGCTTCCCGTCTGAAACGGTCAGTGCCGCCCCAGAGCGTCAGTGCCGCATTAATGCCCGGCCAGAGCGGAGGCATTTGGTCTAACTTGGAACCTTGTAGCTGACGACAACCAGTTGGGATGTACTATCTTAGCAGTTGTTACCCATGGTACCATTGAAGGGCAACAAGGTGCCACGATCTATCACGATCAGACCCTGATCATGTACCTAGGTAATCCATTCTCTCCGATCTAAGAGTAGTAGAGCCAGGAGCTATCGTATATCTTATCACCATGTCATCTTATAACATTTTAGTACATATCTCTTTATACTCCAAGAGTAGGAGTAGTTCTTTCCTTTTTTATTGATTGGGATAGTCATCTACGCAATTTTATAATGCCAGTTGTAATAAACTATATAGGACTTAACAATTTCAATTCCGTCAAACAAAACTACTCCTACTTTATTAGCTAGGTAGCCATAATCCCTTCAAACAAAACTACTCCTACTTTAATTAATGTACATGGCCCAGGTAACACTCTCAAATTTCGTCGCCCGTGCCGCAGCTGGTCTATACATTGCTTCCCTTCCCTCTCATAGAAATAAGCAATATAAAGTATTTTATTTTAATTCGTATCCTATGCTTACGTCACCTTATTATACTGCATGGACTATAACCATGCACGTCACCACGTATCCAGGTTTGAGATGCTAGGTGTACCAGATGGATGGCGGCGTGTTCGACCCCCGTGATGCTACCTGGGTGCGGATGAACACACTTGGAGAGTACTCGGTTTTCATTGGGGACAGCTACCCCATAGTGAAAACGATGCCACCTTCCGTGCACGACGCCGACGGCCTGCCATTCATGAAGAACGGGTGCGTTTTCATTGCGCACCAATGGATTCATATCTTGAATGCCCCTATCCATGATCTATGCCGCTTCAGGTTGGATGAGTCTCCATCGTGGGGAGCCACACTAAGAAGCTGCGATGATATGGACTCCTGTTACCCACCGTTATGGATCGTGCCATCTATGAAGAACACGTGGGACTGGAACTACGAGACGGACATGTACCCAGGGATGTACGAACCTGAGTAATGTAGCGTAGTAAGTGAAGTAGCCAGGCACAAATAGTATGAACCTGCGTGGCATATAGGCATTTGTCTTACTACCACTAAATGTTGTACGTGCAATGCACAGTGATATTATGATGTACTCCTACATGCCTAATTACTCTACTATATTAATTGCAGACACATATTAGGTTGGATATTTGTTTACGTGTATGGTCCGAGACCTTCCAACTAGACGCGTCTGTCTCTCCGGGTCGCACTTTGTATCATTATATACTAGTACTATGTGTGGTCTCCGACCTAGAAGTGGAAGAAGTGGAGACGCTCTACCACGCTGCTCATGTCCCACTCCTTTCGCTGACGTGTGGGACATCCAGCACGTGCCGTGTTTCGCACTCCTCCGTCGTAAGAGTTGAAACGCTAGCTTTCATCAAAAATAAAAAATAAATATAAATCAGCAGTGATACTACTATACCACGCGGTTTCCTTGCTCCTCGTCGATATCGGAAAGAATACTTTCGTTCGCCGACATGTGGGACATCGACCATCCCGGTCCACTTGCATGCACCAAAAGTAGAGTGCATCACGCAGAACTCCAGGGGAGAGTCGTCGCGCCGCAGTAATAATGACTAATGAGCCGTCAAATCACAGGCCCAACCTTTCCCACTGTAAGTTTCTCGAACGAAGGAACCATCATGACTTCGTTGAATTCCGATTCGTGAAGAAAACTACTGTACCAGCATTACTGCTAGCTATAGTACTGTACACCAGTGGAGTATGAATTGGAGCAAGTTTATTATCGCACACGCCGTAGTTGCAAGTTGATGCCCTTGAGGAATTGGAGCGATGTTTCCTGGGGGGGTCTCTACAGTGCGGCGTGGCCGTAGTTGCAAGTTGACGCCGTTGAGATGTTGACGTTGAGGGGCACTCGGGTGGCTGCGGGTTGGGTCAATTTTTTTTTACCGGGCGGACGTTGCCGAGTGGATTTAGGGCCGGGGTCCAGCTCTAAAACTTTAGTGAACACAAGTTAAGCAACGCTCAAAGGCCTAAAAGTATGCCGCTTATCGACATTGTACGTTAATAATAGATACCAACTTAAATTCCTATATACTGGTAATTTGCTCTAAAAACTACAGTAGTAACTAATAGATGCTCATAATTAATTAAACAAACGTACGGGCGACACAGACACATACACACTAACTACTAGTACTACTACTTCTCACATGCTGGCGAGACGTAATCGTTCTCTTTGTTGTTCTTGTCAGCAGCACCCCACCGTGGTTGGATATCTGCCCATCTCTCCTCAGTGTCGCGGTAGCTACCGCCGCGGTCCTGGCAGGTGGAGGCATCAAGGCATGCTGGCCAGACGCCGTCGTTCTCCTTCCCGGCCTTGCCGGCGACACTCCACCGTGCTTGGATCTCCGCCGAGCTCTCCTCAGCAGCGCGTGTGTCCTCTTCTTTCTTGCGGCGGCGGGACTCTCTTTTCTTGAGTGCTTTCTGCCTTTTCCGCTCCCTCTATGTGGCTTTGCTCTTGCTCTACCGCCTATTTGGCCTTGGCAACTTCAAAGTCCTCCCACATAGGTGTGAGGTCGCGAGCGGCGATGAACTCGGCACGGCGGGATGCCATCACTTCCTTACCATTTTGTGTGCGGTCGTGGGCGGCGAGGAACTCGGCGCGGCGGGATGCCATCGCTTCCTTACCGGTTAGTGTGCGGCGCGATGGCATGAATGACGCTTGGAGAGAGGTCTTGGGCGGAGTGGCCGGACAACCATATAGTGCATTGGTTTGTCAAGAGCTCAAGGGTAGACGATGAAGGAAATTTGGATCCCCTTCAATCCTGGTCATTTATTATCGCACACGGTTAATTTCCGTAGCCTGTGGAAACTATGTGCGCTGACCCTATTGTGGATTGCTTTCTGATTGGCTGCCACCCCAGCCATGCGGATCGCGCGCGTGCACTATGATCGAACGACATACCACGTCCCTATAATCACACCCGTGTAGCTGTAGCTGGGATTTGATGTTTCTGCGCTACTACCTCCGTCCTGGTTTATTGGTCTCTTCACATTTTGTGCTAAATTTTGACTTTAGATTTATCTAACAAAATGTTGATGCATGTAACTACAATTAATATCACTAGAAACTATGTTTAAATACGAATCCAACGACATAATTGTTGGTGGCATGCATTATTATTTTGTTAGTTCAATCTATGGTCAAAGTTTGGCACAAAATATTAAGGGGACTAATAAATCAGGATGGTGGTAGTAAATTTCTACAAAATGCACATAATGGACTAAATATGGTAAATGAACCCGAAAAAGTGCCAAAATTGAACACGGTGCTTTGTAGAGTGTATGTTGATCGTAGAAAAAAAGTCAACTGCCACATTAATTGAGTACTTTTGCAAACTAAAATAATATACCACCACGCCAGTGTGCAGCGTCTGACTGCCTTGGCCCACCGAAACCCCTTCCCTCGCTCGCGTGCGCTTCCCGCCTGAAACAGTCAGCGCCGCTCCAGAACATCAATGCCGCATTCACGCCCGACGCGACCTCTCACTGGCGCCGGCATTGCAGCAGCGCGACGACCGAGAGAGCGCCACCCGCGTGGCATCCCGGTGCAAGCGACTGCTCCGCGTGGTGAGCAATCTTCAAGTGATCACCATGTTTCAAAAAATCTTCAAGTCATCAAGTCAATAAACAAAAATCTTCAAGTCATCAAGTCAAGTTAACAAAATCTTCAAGTCATCGGACTAAGGAACCATCATGACTTCGTTGAATCCGCTTCTTCAAGAAAACTTACCGCACCAGCAATACTGCTACCACACGCGAAGACTGGACGGCACTGTAGCACGTCATATCACTCAAACCCACTAGGCCAACTAGCCCGCCTAATGCGCGGGAAAGCCCCGCCCTCGTTATTTTGTTTTGGATTTCTATCGATCGATCACACGAACAAGCGAAAGAAAAGAGTAGAAAATGTTACACTTTGCAATTTCAAAAGGAAAAGGTGGCACACTTAAAGCACGCCTATCGCGTTCGCGTCGCACCACTGACAGTCGGTCTAGCGCGCCGCTCACCAAAGGGGACACACGTTGTCTTGCATTTTCACTGACATGTGGGACTGCAATTGAATAAACCGACGATAGCCGAAATCTAATCGCCTGCCGAGCGTCAGCTGAGAAGAGAGAGATGGGGAGGGAGAAGAGATCAGCCGCCCACCGCGCACGGACTCTAAGAAATATGGACGGATGCGGGAGGTTTTTTGCGGGTTGCCGTTGGAGATGCCCTAATGTGAATGTATCCGTGAACCAGCTCTTTAAGTTTGATGTGAATGTTGAACTTGGAATGCATCGTGTCTGTACATTAATGTATAATTGTGGACTATTGTCTGATCGATCGCTAACCCAAGTAGTACTACTATGAACTACTCCCTCGTTCCGTGAAAAACTGTACATCTAGCGTTAGAAATTTTTCCAACAAAGAGTGTACATCTACACTTCCAATGCACTTAGCCTTTAATCTAATCGGTAGTGATTGACTAATGCAGCAACTTGTGCTCTAGCTATAGGCTGCATATCTATCCTTAATTACAGCATGCAACAACCTTCATTTAATCTTCTTCTCTCAATGGTCGCATGGACACATAAGTCTGCTACTTTTGGGCGTTAATTATCCCATGGAGTTCCGGTTCCTCTTGGTTAATGTGTAAATCTCTATATGTACAGTCTTTCACGGACAGAGGGAGTTGTGCACATGCCAAGTTCACTGGGCTGCCGTGTTTCACACTCCTCTGTCGTAAGAGTGGAGACAATAGCTTTCATAAAAAATAAACAATGAATAGTATAAAAGAGCACTGACATTATAGCGCCCGGTTTCCTTGCTCGTCCTCGATATCGGAAAGAATACTTTCATTCGCCGACATGTGGGACGTCGATCATCCTGGTCCACTTGCCATGCACCAAAATTAGAGTGCATCACAAAGTACTGCAACCGAGACTCACCCCAGTCATAGCGCCGCAGTAATAAATGACTAATGAGCCATCAAATCGCAGGCCCAACCTTTCTCATTGTAAGTTGCTCGGACGAAGGAACCATCATGACTTCGTTGAATCCGCTTCTTCAAGAAAACTTACTGTACCAGCAATACTGCTACCACACGCGAAGACTGGACACCACTGTAGCACGTCATATCACTCAAACCCACTAGGCCAAACTAGCTCGCCTAACGCCAATGTTCTAGGATTTGTACGTCTCTATACTGCTATGAATTTGTTGATGACTAGAAAGAAATGGAGGGCCTCTCTCTCTCTCTCTCTGTAGATCTCTCTCCATCCCACAACCCCTCTCTAGCACACGCACACACTCTCTGTAGCTACTCCGAAAGTACGACGTCACTACACATTCACGCTTCCAGCAAAAAGTTACACATTCACGCATGTTACAAGTACGTGCCAATTTTGTTCCGAATGCTGGCTATTAATGTGAATGTATCCGTGAACCAACTCTTTGAGTTTCATGTGAATTAATGTATAATTGTGGACTATTGTCTGATCGATCGCTAAGCCTACAATTTTAGGAGCTTGGGCTATTGGTCGATCGACGACCAGACGTATAAGCGTACCATGAGCTCATCAGCCCCAATGTTTCTCTTCGGTGAGTGTTTGCAAGTACTATAGCTTGCAGAGTACCTAGCCTACTAACACAGCGCGGAATTAGTCGAGGTTTGACACAAAGAATCATCAAACCATTTTTTTCATCAAACAATTCCTGCTTATATGATAAACAGTTCAAACTTACGTCTAAGCACTCATGCCATATATTACATCAAAAGCTGGTGAGGATACATCTGTTTCCATAACTCAGAGAGGGATTCACTATAAAAAAAGTAGCAATTACCGCCCACACAAGACAGTGCACTAGCCCTAAGATGGTTTGATAACACGCATTGTTCTGGCAATTAAACACAATGCAAACTACGTTGAAAGATTAGCGCGACGAACTATTTCTTGTCATCAATCTCTGGGGCAATGTCCACAGGATGGAGAGTGGCATGGGAATTGACCTCTGGGGCGATGTCCACAAGACGGAGAGCGGCATGGGAATCGATATCTGGGATGTTGCCCACAGGACGGACAATGGCATGGGAATCGATCTCTGGGGCGATGTCCACAAGACGGACCACGACATCGGAATCATCAAGGACGTCCATCGGCACCAGCACAACCCTAACATATTAGCAAGCACATTGCAAATAATCAAAAACCACAACTATGGTAAGCCATTTTTTTACCTTGTGCAGCTCACTGGGGGATCCCATCCCTCCGGGGGCCATATCCTCGAAGGGGGCCATCGCCTTGCGAGGGAAATATTGCTTCTCAACGGCGACTATCTCCTCAAACCCGGCCTTGAGCCTCTCATAGGTGGCCATTAGAGTTTATGAGGTAGGCACAATGGAGCCCTTGCTGTTCTTCTAGCTTTCTTTGTTCAGGAGTTCGTCCGCCAACGTCATCAACTCTTTGGCCAGTGCTTGTTTCTTGGAGTTCTTCGTCTCCATGGGTTGGCCCGCCAACATCGCCAACTCGTTTGCCGGTGCTCGCTTCCTGGAGATCTCTGTCTCGAGTGGGTTGTCCACCAGGAACTCTTTGCCTAGTGCTCCAGGATCCATCGATAAACTGACAAACAAAAACCAATCGAAAGGAAACCACAATCGCAATGAAAACGGGAAAAGAATAGGCAGTGAGAATCAGTCGGTGCTTCGCAAAAAGAAGATTCTTGGAATGAAAATAGAGTAGCATAACTGATTCACCCACCTTTCCTTCGTCGGTACAGAAGAAAAATGGCAGAAGTGAGTAGCCTGGAGTGTGGTTTTCTTCAAGATAGGGGAGAAAGGGCTTCAATGAGTGTTCCAGTGAAATGATGGTTGCTTCGTCCCGTCCAATTTTGAGGCCACTTTACCACTGCTGGTAAAGGTGTGGGTTTTGTGATATGACGGGTCATGACGTCCACACCGGGGTGACTGGTGAGTCTCGACTGCAGCACTTCGTTGTGATTTGGTGGATGGCACGCGGGCCCGGATGCTTGATGTCCCGCAGGTCCGTGAAACAATGTAATAGAGCGGCTAGTCATAGAGTTTGGACGACAGAGGAGGAGCTGGCAATAGTAGTACTCCATAAAAACTGTACTCTCACATTTTGTTTTGAGAATTAACTGTACTCCCACATAAAAAATATAAATAATAATGCATGTTGGTGCAGCCCACGTTTCCGATAATTTGAGCCGTGGGCTTGTTCGTAAATTTTACGAGCCGGTGGTTGTTCACTTAATGGAGGGTCTATTACCAGACATGAATGATACAAAGTGCGACCTGGCACACCGTTAGGGCTGGACCAAAAGCTCGTAGGTCTCGAGCTTAATGAGCCCTCGATAGTTCGGCTTGTTATGCTCGTCGTTCGCTTCTTAATGAACAAAGCCAATCAGTAGTTTCTTAACGAGCTTAACGAACGAGCTAACAAGTTTCACGCTAAGTTCATTAGTAACAACACAACACATGTTTCATCTTATGTGACAAAAATTTTAACGAGCGCTCACGGGCTTAACGAGCTTCAAACAAACCGAGCCGAGCAGGGTTTTTTGCTCGTTAATCTTTCCGAGCTTAACGAGCTAAGCCTTAACGAGCACGAACTTAACGAGCCAAGCAGCTCATTAATCCACCCCTGCACACCGCTTGGAATAAGCGGGTAGCTATCTCAAAAAACAATCAACAACTCAAAAAAGGCGACCTGGCATGTACACAATTTTAAACGATTGTTTTGATGGAGTGAAAAAAGAAAACTACCCCACTATACCTATATATATATATATATATATATATATATATATATATATATATATATAATATATATATATATATATATGGCAGGAACCTCCGCGCTTGCTTGCTAGGGTTGCTCTATTCACACACTCTCATCCTCTCCAGATCTAAACAAGATAGCGGTGGTAACACTGTCTTTCTATCCTCACCGCTGATTACAGATCCAGACGCATCCCCTCCGCCGAGGAAGGGGATGAGGGGCAGCGTTTAGGCCGTCGTTGACGGCGAGGGAGGAGACCCACTACCGGCCGCACCATTATCTATGGCCGAGCGTCGGCGCGGGAGGTCCTTCGATCCCTTCGTCGCTGCCCTAGTGTGGGCGGATCCGGCCTCCCGCCGCCCACTAGCCACACCCCGACGACCTTCAGGTATATCTTCCTTAGAAACTGGCCTAGCTCTACTTCCCCAGCTCGCTACATTGCTGCATGTGCATCATTTTCTAACTCTCAGTCCCCCTCGTAGCTAGGCTCGATCGGATGGTACAATGCCACCTAATTTTTTTTCTATTGTTAGAGGTAAAGCTACTTCATGGAGTCGAATCTTGTACTTGGTTCAAACAGGAAATAAAGGGGGGAAAGTTAGTATGTACATCGGACTTGGTACAAACAGGAAAGAAAGGGGGTGAAAGTAGTACAGACTAGCCATCCAACCGGTCTCTTGGTCGAAAAGGGAAATATAGGGGAAAGGCTGTACACAGTGGTATTACCAGGACTAGATTTGCTATCCACACATACGAATAGGTGGCTAAAGTGAACAAAAATGGGACCAACCTAGATATGTTGCTTGGATGTTTGTTTCTCAGGGCAACACACTCTGAATCGCCACTTTATGCCCTGGTTTAGGTACATGGTGCTGGACTGCTGGTGCACCCACTGTCCCATGCCCTTATAGCAAATATTTAGCTGTTCTTAATCTAATGCCCCTGGTAAAATGAAGCCATGCCACTGTTATAACTCATGACAAGTTTAACCAATTGTTTTTGCCAGTAATTATTTGAGACTCTGACTGTTTCCTCTGTAGCTTTTTGTGCAAACAGGGATATCCATTTCACCTCGTTGCTATTGCGACCTTTTGGTGCACTACACAAAACACTTCTTAAAAGAAGTGATTTTTGTGCAGTTTAACTGGAATGTCACACAGGAACCGTTGGTTCATTTCGGTGGAACTGCACAAAGGGAGATCTGTGTGCCAATCTTCATCCTCCATATTGGCACCATAACCTTCCTTTAGGTAAGAATGATATTTATTGCATGTGTTCACCTCTATTTTGCAACTGCCATGAGAAAATAATGCTATTGTTTACTAGTGCACTTGTACTCCCTCACCGACAAAACTAAATCTGACATTGAAGACTAATCATGTACTTGGTTTCACTAATTGGTGAGGAGAAAGAGAAACAGAGCATGAAGAGGAAGACGAAGAAGAAGAAGAATGAAATGAAGAAGACCACACGCTGGTACCGTACTATGTTATCCTGACATCTTGCCAGTGGTATTGTATTGCTGTGTTGCTACTAGTATTAATTTACTTGAAGAAATGCACTTGTAGTACGTAGCAGAGTAGTACTTGGCTTGACGACACATCATACTAACTAACTGGATTCTAGATGCATGTGTGACCCAGCTCTACACGATCAACAGTGCCAAGGTAATCTTCCTGAAGCCGAGGCCTCAGTCGAGGCCATTCAAGGGCTCCGGCAACGTCTCCCTTACATGTGAGACAATCCTCCAGGAGGCCTTCCACTTCTGTTGTCTCTCCTGCAAGGTCACTTAATCAATTAGGAGTACTTAAGCAGCACTAATTAATCGCTGCCTAATTGTCTTGTCGGAGTTAAACAAATATTTAGTAGCACCCTATGCTGAATCATGTACGTGTGTATGTGTGTCTGTGGAGGTGGACCATGTGGTGGAGGAGGGAGGGGATCTTGGTAGTGTCATGAGATAATAATGTTATTGTTTTGCATGTTAATTTATTGCCACTGGTTCAATGAGGCAATGTTTTGGTATTGTATTGTCATCATGAATTTGATGCTACTGTTAAAGTAATATGCTAATGTCTTTCTATCCTTCCTCACTAAGCTAATGAAGGTTTCACCTTGTTCCTACTTGTGCAAACAGGGATCATGTTGTGCCAATCGTACATTTTAGTGGAACTGCACAAGAGGATACAATGAACTGTATCCCAACCAGTGCTTTAACTCTGCTGGAAGTTCTTGATAATCTTTCGATATAATCTCACCACTAGTAAACAAGAGTGATGTCAACCATACATTGGAAGTGCACACAAATATATCCTATTGAATGGTTCCAGTCAGTGCTTTATCATCTCTTCTGGGACTACTTGAATAAGCTTCCTTGCTCAGGTTGGTACCGACCTAAGGCCTTCATCCATATTAGTGTGCTGTCATCTCTATTTGTATCGTGCTACTGTGTTGCTACTGTCATGAGAAACTCCTTTATCTTTGCACGTTAAATCTTTGCAACCTATGACACATGGCAATGCTTTGAGTGTCGAGCTAATTGGCACTGATTAAATAAACTAATACCTCTCTTTAAGCAAGACTACTATGTTGCTAACTTTACCCATTAATATAATGAGGATGATTCTATTTGTTAGTGTATGTTTCATCAACTAGTGCCACTATTACAGTAATCTCACTTTCTCAATATATGTGCCAACAGGGATGCTCGATTTTGGTGGAACTCCACAAAAACTTTGGGTGCTTCATTGCCTCGACTGCATCCTTCCTTTTCTGTTAGTAGCTTATCTCGACTTCTAGTCAAAGGAAATACTAATTTATATGCTTCCTCACATAGGTTGGTACCAGTCTTTATCCTGATTATTGTGCTTGTCATATGTATTGGTAATTTGGTATTGTGCTACTGTTGGCCGATTTCATAAAGGAGTAACTTGGAGCCTGAACTCGCAGGCAAATCATTACATTGGGCGATTTCAGCAGAACTGCACAAAAAGATCAGATGGACATATACTTATGCTGCTGCTATGTACTCCAAAGTTCACTCAGACATGCATCGATGTTGACAAGAAGAAGTGCCAGAGTGAATGCCAACAATATTGCCTGGCACATAGCCCAGAAAAATGCAGTCCGGTCTTTGGTCCCAACTTGTGCTTTTCGGTTATCGCCACATATACTGGTAGCAAACTATATGGCATGGAGTCTAAAGATTCCAGACAAGTTGGTTGACGCATATATTCATCTAGCACTTAATCAGTCTGTACGCCAGGGATGCTCCATTTCAGTTGAACTGCACAAAAAATTTGGGTGGTTAATTTTTTCGACCGCCTCCTTTCTTGTCTGCAATGTAGAATTTTGGCGAGCTACAGGACCAAGATGAGCCAGTAAACTAGTTGGATGAAAGTAGTGGCCAACTTGCTCAAACCTCTCGCGGCATCGAGGCCACTATCTCGAGGATAAACCTACAAGCAAAGTTCAGATGGTCTGTGCTGCCTCTTATGTACTCGAAAGTTTGCTCGTACAAGCATTAATTTTAGCAATAAGTACCACCGAGTGAACAACATTTACCAGTCTGTACCCTAGGTAATTAAAGTTTGTCCATGGATGATATTGGATGTGATCTCTCAATCATTTGGATGCATAAACATGTTGAACTTGTGTATATCTGAATCTTTTTGTGAATGTTAGCTATGAATATTGTCTTGTGATCTATCAATCATTTGGATGCATAGACATGCCGAACTTGTGTATAGATGAATCTTTTGAATTGTTGATTGTGAATGTTGCCTATGAATATGAACGTGTTCTGTGAACCTGAGTTTGATACGAATGTTTACCTTTTTTGTTGTACTTGTGTGTAAACTTGTTAGAATGTCTACTTTGGGATTGTGACGTGTGAGTGTCAACGAGACACCTTCTTCCCGAGAAGAATTGCACCTGCTTGTTAGGGTAGCAACGGTGTATCAACTCTTTTTTATCTTTTTGCTCTGTCTTCCCCCCTCCCCGCTCAACCCCTGCCGTAATGTTTTCGGCCTCAAAACAAACATAGTACTGCATTGTTTTTGGGCCTTGATGAAAAATCAAGTGTTGCTTTCTGTAGGTTGGCCCGCCCAACAAATGGGATGCTGGTCCACCACGGACTGGGAGGCTAAAAATAAAAGTTGTATCATGCAGAGGCAAGTAAAAAAAGCCATCGAGAGCCATCCACTGAAAAAAATCGCGTCTGATGTGCTTCTTCAGTCGCGCCGCCGGCCCCCTCTTTAATCCAGTTTGCTCCATTCCCCAACCGCCAGCACGGGATGGAAGTTTATCTTCTTCCCCCTCACGTTGCTGGGGGATTGAAGAAGCGCGGCATCGAATCCAACACCGGCGATGGCTGCTTGTCCATGTGATTTTCAGATAAGAAACTGCATGTTTCAGAGGCAGAGCATTTAAATCAACACGCACTTTTCAAACATGGATAATAGAATGTTGGAAATTTTATTCATGGTCAAAAATGGAACTAACGACAAGTTAACATCCTGCTGATCAACATTCATGTATAGCACATCTTCAGATGATGCACAGTCAAAAAGATATGCTATTTTCAAAATGACAAGACAATGTTGAGTGTGCGAAAAACTGGGTAAACTAGGGACGAAATTTTGGCAAGTGTTAGATATTTTTCAACCGCACCAGTTGGAATCGAACCCTGGCAGTACAACTTTTGGGTGAGTGGGTTGTAGCCACCGGGCTACTGCGGTATGTTCGAAAGAATCAAGGCGTCTTCCCCGGCTCCGGTTCATTCCCGTCCTTGTGCGCTCACCGCGGAGCGCCGTCTGCCATTGTCAACATGCTCAACAAACAAAAGGAATCTGGAGAGGACTGTACGTCGAGAGGCTGACAGTGGGGACCCACCAGGTCTAAGGCTGTATGCAAGCAAGTGCCTCATTGGAAAGACAACTTCGTCCTAATTGTATACTAACGTTGGGGCCCACGGGTTTGTCAACCTAGTCAATAAACGAAATAAATTTACAACGAAGACTGTCATCGGGTAGCTTTTTTTAGGGGTATCGGGGATCTAGCTGGTATCATTTTTTTCAGAGGGGGAACAAGTACTAGCTAGGCCTAGGTTTTATTTTTAACATGCGTAGCCCACGACATACCGACACAGTGGTTTCAACTTACTTTTTTGAGGTCCATCATGTACGTACCGGCCTATGGGCCTCCCAGCCTAGGTTTTACTTTTTCTTAAACATCAGCAACCAATTTGTTTTTAATAAAACGCAGATCTCTGTTCTATTTATCTATATATAAGAATAATAATGCAGTGTCCAATTTATGTTTTCCCTTCTAACCACATTATATATATATTTATATTATTACTATTATCGTATATTTAATAGAAACTTATATATACATTATAATAACATCCCACGTCTTATTAATTTATAAAAATAAATGTTTAACAGAAATTGGCAAGGCAAATCCTGGTTGTTTTTGACTCTCGAGCAACAAAAATCCTGGTGATTGCGTACAAATGCTTGCGAAGATTTTAAGGACCAATGTAATAATAACGCGCTCATTTTTTTTAGCAATAACTTGCTAATTTGTTAATTTTATATATAATAAAATGTGTAGCTCCAATTTATTTTTTGATATTAATTGCTCCTTCCAACCTAACATTTAATATACAACAAGCCCAGATAATTCGTGTGTTTGAAGAAAGTGCAAATGAGCTGTGATTTCTTAGAAAAAATTAAATGGGCTACATTGACGCTAAATTATTTGTTCACCCAGCCCAGCAAATGGACTGTAAATTCTAGAAAACATGGGTTAAATATATGCCACATTTTTGCAGGCTGACATGTGGGCCAATAGGCCGAAGTCTACGCAAGGCGTTGTCAACTTAGTCAACAAATGATTCTGACATCCACAACCATTCGATTTATATCCAACGACCGACATGTACCTTCAATCTCTCGTCTTCTTCCTTCAGCACCGTCGGGACCGCCTGCTCCGGCCTCCAGCGGCTAGCGGCTCTCCTTGGCACGCATCGCTGCGATGCGCTACCCCACCGCCGACCAGGCTATCCCTCCACCCCTCCACACCTCCTGTTATTCCCCACCGACTACAGCCCCACGCTGCACTAGAACCAGTTATAACCCTCGTACTCCTCTCCGTCTGCGACTCCACTGCTGCGTCTTCCCATCTCTGGGCCGTTCCCGTCTGGGCCTCGCCGTCGTCCACCGCCTTGCTGCGTTCGGCGCGGCGTGGTCAACAAACGAGATTCATCGGAAGAGGACTGTACGTGGAGAGGCTGACAGCTGGGACCCAAGGGGTCCATGGTCGCACGCAAGGAAAGTTTCCTCCTTATTAAACTAAAAAATGTTTTCTCCCCCTAACAGCTGGGACCCACCAGCTAGATCTTCGCACACAAGGAAGTGCCTCCTTATTACGCGGAAAAAATGATTCCTCCCCCTGACAGCTGGGACCCAGCAGCTATATCTTCGCACGCAAGGAAGTGCATCCTTATCCTCCCTGACAGCTGGGACCCGTCCGCTCGAAGCGTACGTACCGTTGACTGTCTGGTCACGAACGTGTACGTACGTACTGGTCGATCGGTCTCTCTGCAAGTATGAACCGTGGCCGAGTAAGTAGCGGCACGTGTCGTAGTAGATCCCCCGACGTAGCAGTTCAGGGAGTCCTGTCTAAATCGTGTACACGTACGTACAGCCATGCTGCAAGAAAGTAAATATGGCTACGTACGTACATACGTGCAGGGTCTCGAAATGCGTACTCGCGCATACGGACGGCCATGGCTCATGTACATGGAGAGGCAACGAACGACAGCAACATCGTCCTGTTCATCGGCAGCCAACCGGCTTGGTCGGAACGGAGAAAAAGCGTCATGTTCATCGGGAGGCAACCGACTGGTTTGGAATGCGTCCTATTCAACGGGAGCCAACCGACTTGGACGGAGCAGCCGAAACGGGCTCTGGTGTACCGTAGAACGGAGAAAACGGCCTTTAGTTTGACCGCCTACGGTCGAAACGGGATCCTGTTCATCGGGAGGGGTCTGGGATACCGCAAAACAGAGGAAACGGACTTTTGTTCGAGCGCCTACGGTCGAAATGGGGTCCTGTTGATCGGGAGGGGTGTGGCGTACCGCAAAACGGACTTCTGTTGGAGCACCTACGGTCGAAACAGGGTCCTATTCATCGGGAGGGGTGTGGCGTACCGCAAAACGGGACTCCACGGGCTACTGTTCATCCACCGTCTACTGCCTCGCTCCAGACTCCACGGGCTAGTACTCATCTGCCGTCGACTTCCTCCAGCCTCCACCTGCTACTATTCATCCACCACGGCTTCCTCCTGCATCCACCAACTACTGTTTATCCACGGGCTACTGTTCATCCAGCCTCCACCGGCTACTGTTCAACCAGCCCTCCACGGGGTCCTGTTCATCCAGCGGCAACGGCCTACTACCACGGGGTCCTGTTCATCCAACCCCCACCGGGAACTGTTCATCAAGAGGCAGGTTCGATCAGCTTCAGTAAGCAGCAACAGCGATCGATCGCGCTGGTTCAGTTAGCAGGAGTAGCGAAGGAATCGCTCGGGTTCAGTCAACAGCGAAGGAATTGCTCGGGTTCAGTTAACAGCCAGGGATCGATCGCTCAAGTTCAGTAATGTAGCTAGTGCAATCGCTCGGGTTCAGTAATAGAACGCCTCACTCGGGTTCAATTAGAGCTCAACGCCTCGCACACACGCGCGTACGTATACAAGAGAAATGCACAAACCTCCGTGCATCGCTCGGCCCCGACCACCCACCGTAACCGGGAACTCCCCGAAATTTTCCTCACCCTCGCTTCTACCATGATTTTTTCCGTCATGGACAGCCCAAAGAATGTCATGCCGGTGCGTCCCCGGCCCGCCCAGGACGAAAAGCCCATTTTCTATCATGATTTTTTTCAAAGAAGCAGGAGCCCACCACATCTATGATGATACATGTTTTTGTCACAATTATCATTGTAGAAGTGTCATAACCATGACAGATTTTTTTTGTTCGGGCCATAATGTCACGGATGTGTCTTTTTTTGTAGTGTATGTTACTGGTAGTAGTAGTACCTCCATAGTGGGTACGTAGTACTACTCCGTAAAATCAGATTTTCCCAAAACTAAGTCGCTCAACCTTAATTATTTGCTTGTTTCCCTTCCCGCCTCGTTGTTCTTCCCCATGCAGCCAGAAAAAACGAGGTCATGTGAATAGCAATTGATTACCCGTGTTGAATTTTTTTTGTGAAATGATTACTCGTGTTGATGGTTGCATGTGTCTAGGCCAATGCATGCACTTTTTGCTTGGTGCTCGTTGGGTAATCCGAGCAGAAAAAAGGAGGGGGTACTACTACAGCGTGCCGGACTGACCTTGTGGGGGTACCTCCATCCTAATTTATTGTTCCACATCGTATTTTGTGCCAATTTTGACCATGTATTTAACTAACAAAATGTTAATGCATGTCACAAAAAATTATATCATTGAAAACTATGTTCAAATACGAATCCAACGATATAATTTTTGTTGAGATGCACTAACATTTTTTCAATTAATCTTTGGTCAAAATTTAGCACAAATTACAAAGGAGACCAATAAACCAGAATACTCAACACCATGCGCAATAGTAGTCATAGTGATCTGAAATGGCCCACTTCAAAAAACAAACAAAGAAAGAAAGGGCCCAATAAACATTCAAGCATTTCATCACATCTTTCTCTCACTCTATCTATCGAACAGACTATGACAAACTCCCCTACCTACCGCACGGGAAAAGACCCACCCTCGCCTTTTTTAGTGGGGGTTTGTATCGATGGATCGCCCGAAGCAGCAAAAACCAAGCCGTGTCTTGTACTCCTCCGTTGTACTAAGAGTGGAGATGCTCGCTTTCATAAATGTTCTACTTCCTCTCGCCGACATGTGGGACATATAGCAACCGGGTCCATGTGTCATGCACCAAATAACAGTGCAGAACAGCAGGGGGGACGCACCCCAGTCGTAGTGCCGCAGTAGTATTAATGAGCAATGAGACGTCAAATCACAAAGCCGCACCTTTCCCGCAGACGGACGAAGCAACCATTATTTCACACTTCGCCGAATCCGCTTCTCCATCATCTCCTTCAAGAAAACCATGTATTATTGCTTCTGCCATTGTTTTGCCTCAAGAGGGACGCACATCGGCTTGGTACATCATGACATGTGGGACCGCATGACAGGCCATGCTCCCCCGCCCACCGCTCGGTAAAATCACCTCATTTTTACTAATCTGGATACTATCTTTTTAGACGAATATAATCGGGCTTCACGAAGGAGCAAAACCAAGTGGTAGGCTACTCCTGTCGTGTTGGCGTAGCAACTCAGCAGGGCCAGTCCGCACACGAAATGGCGACACACTTATAGGACCCCTTTCGCCGACATGTGGGTCATCCACCGTCTTGTTCCACGTGCGATGCACCAAATTATAGTTCAGAGCAGCGGTTGGACTTGGAGGCACCCCGGTCGTAGCGCCGCAGTAGTAGTAAATGAGCAATGAGGGGTCAAATCATAAAGCCCCACCTTTCCCGCATTAAGTTGGACGGACGAAGCAACCATCATTTCACTCTAGGGCGCAAGAGCATAAATAAAAAAGAAAACCAATGATGTGTGTGGCAGCTACCTAGGGCGCCCTAGGGTAGGAGCCTCCACTATAAATCCGCTTCTCCCTCGTTTTCTTGAAGAAAACCGATGATGTGTGCGGCGTGTAGGGTTTCTACTACAGCGTGCGGGGCCCACACCGTAGTAAATGGGAGAGGGATTGAGTTCAAGTCGTCGCCTTAATACGGCGTGGGCCGCTCGGTTTTACGGGAACGAGGCAGAATTTTGGGTCCGGGGAGCAATGGAGATATACATACAAAAAATTGCGGACGTAGGTTCGACCGAAAGGGAATGACGCATGGGCCCCGCATTTTGATATACCCGCGGCCGCGTGAAATTTTCTACTCAAAATAATGCATAGAAGTTCCTCCAAAAACATCTATAACTAATGGGAAGCAAATGTAAGCTTAAAATGAAAATAAAATAAAAAGGTTATAAAAAGAGAAAAAAATGAATTACAGTTAAAAGAATGGCATTTCTAACAAAAATGTGAGTGTGAACTACATAGGTGTGCACGTGACCAACACATATATTGTCAATACAAAATCTAATGCAAAAAAATAACTTATGAGTGACATGCACGAATTGATGATGTGGTGCTTGCATGCATAGAGTACAAAACAAATGTAATTTATGACTTGCATGCATGACGTGTTCATGTGCCATAGTTGCGTGTCAAGGAAAAAAGCTAGTGAGTTACACTAGCTATTTAGGAATAGAAGATGTATATGGAAGTTGTAGGGAAAGAGATGACATGTATTTCAATTCCTATGAGTAGGGATTGGAAAAGAGATGTCATTTGGTTCACATCATAGGAACTTTTCTATTGAATCTAGGCTAATGTTTATTTTCCTTTGAAATTGTTGGAGTATAGGAATCCATTCATATGAACCAAGTGGCTCTAAAGCTATAAAAATCATATCATGTTTATTTTCCTTTGAAATGTGGAGTATAGGAATCCATTCCTATGAACTAATTGGCTCTAAAGGAAAAAAATCCTACAAAAATCATATCATATAGAATTCCTATGATATTCCTCCACACCAAAGGATGGTTGAAACTGATGTAGGTGATACGACGGTCTTTCTTTGTACACTCCTACCCCATCTCTATAGGTACCTCTCGATGATGAATGAAATGATATATACCGGGTATTCTATATGTGCATTTTGTTCTACGAAATCTCGGTAAAAGTTTGCGAGGTTCAAATTTTCAATAAAGCTATATGCACTACATTTTGGAACGGAGGGAGGAGCATACGGCAGTTGCTAATACTCACGTGGAAGATTTGTGTGTCGGGGGAGTGGCTGTTCTGTCAAATGCCATGGCAAAGCTGACACTGTCGGATGCAAATCTAACGGTTCTTTCGGCGTTCGTCAGGAACGTTTTTCAGATATGATTTATGGACACATGCATTGCATTGATACGTGCCCCCTCTCTCTCACGCACACACGCACCTTCACGAGTCACGACTCTCCCGAGTCCTCTCTCACTCACCGTCTATCTACAGGTAGACATCACACACATATGTGCTCTTCACACCGTACCCTCAGAACTTCTTCAAAATAAAAGACGTCACAAACCTTTTTTTTAACTCACACATCACACACTTATACTACTACTCTTGTGCCAAACGTTCTTTGGGCGCAGTACATTGTACTCTCACGAAGAGAAACGATGCACACACGCACTAGTTCTCTCGCACCCACGCGCAGGTACACTTAGGAACGCTTTTTTTGAAGCTAGGAGCGCATTTGTTTACAAAGAGGCATCCCAATTGACATTTTGACTCATCTAGTTTTCAACTTCATGGAGGGTCGGGGGACCACATGTGAATGATATAGTACATAGTGCGTCCTGGACACGGTGATTTGATAGTGCGACCTGGAAGCGGTGGCACGTTATTGATCGAGTCTTATTTTTACTAGAACTTTAAATGAAAATAGTGGTTCGCGCATATTCAATTTATTAAGGATTGCTACAACAAAATCACTCCACTATACATATATAAGCAGGAGCCTCGGTGTTTGCTTTACTAGGGTTCCTCTCTTTCACTCTCTCATGCTCTCCAGATCTAAACAAGACATAGGTGGCCACACTCTCTCTCTCTGCTCACCGCTGGTCACAGATCCAGCCGGACCACCTCGGCCGGGGCAGGGGTGTAGGTGCATCGTTCATGCGGTTGTCGGCGGCGAGGGAGGAGACCAACAGCTGCCCGCGCGTCCCGATCGGTGGCCGTGCCGTTCTCTCTGACACAGCGCCGGCTCGGGAGGGTCTCCGACTCCTTCTTCCTCCCTGCGGTATTGTGGCCAAGATGCGGTCTCCCGACACCATCTTTGCCACATCCCGATGACCCTTAGGTATATCTTCCTTCAAAATCGGCCTTGCTCTACTGCCCCAGCTCCCCACGTGGTTGCATGTGGATCTTTTTCTATTTCCATCTGCTGTTCCAAAGCCACCTAGACTTTTACTATTATTAGAGGTAAAGCTAGTTCACACAGTCGAATCTAAGACTTGGTTCAAACATGGAAGAAAGTGGGAAAGCTGTAGCATGAATCTAGGACTTGGTTCTAAGAGGAAACGGTGGAAAGTAAAACTAGCTACCCAACCGGTCTCTTGGTTCAAAAGGGGAAGAAAGCGGGGTGGATGGCAAAGGGTGGGGCGAAAGGCCGGGGAAGTGGACCCGTCTCTTGGTCGAAAAAGGAAAGAAAGTGAGGGGTGTTGGGGGGACAACGCAAATGAGAACGAGCAGGTCTAGATTTCATGTGCTCACATAGGAAAATGTCACCGAGGAGATAAAAAATGGGACAAATGCAGACATGCTGCCTGAATGTTTGCCGCTCTCGGCAACCACATCTGCCTCACCACTTTATGCCCCTGATGTCCCTATGTTCTTATCGCTACCGTTAATGTAAAATCACATGAAACATGAAGCAATGCCACCTAATGTCACTATTAAGTAATGCTGATGTCAGTCTAGTGCCATTGATAAATTGAAGCAATGACACCAGCATTTTATGAAGTGCTTCCATCTTGCTTTATTTCCCATGAATTGTGTTTTTGCGGTTATACTTAAATCTCACACCGGTAACATTGCTTCATCCCAGTGAAACTGCACAAATTTGATTGCACATTTACTGACCATGTGCTACTCTCATGACAATAATACTAATGCTATTGTTCTGCATGTTAATCTGTGGTAGTGTTGATATGATGTGATGCTACTTCTTACTTAATGGCACTTTTTCATAATGTCAATGTAGTGCCAGTTATAACACAATAGATGCTATTGTTAATCATATGCCACTGCAAATAACCGTCACTGCTTAAATAACCATATTTCATATTTGCGCAAACAGGGATGTCTGTCTCCATATCGATTCTATTTGTGCAATCAGAAGTACACACCTCAACTTTAGTAGAACTGCACAAAATCAGATGGCTATTCCTAGCTGCCGTCGTCTAACCACCCGTGTTCCAGGTATTCCTACATTGGTAGTAACTAGGTAGAATGACTAACGCAATCTAAAAGAAGCTGATTCGTACGTTTACTTCCTGATTGCAGTGCAGGGACGAGCCTGTCATGAGTCGCAGAGAAAACAAGCACTGCGTCCTAGTCGGGAATGCACTTTTTCCCAAATCAAGGATGACCAGATGACTAGCTGGCATGGCTACGCGAAGGTTTTTGGGAGAGGTGCACGGACAAGAGGCATTGTGGTCTGCTTATTTCTGCAAATAGTGGTCCTTAAATTTAGTGGAACTACACAAGAAGTTCAAATGGTCAGTCCACTACATGGTTCAATTCAGTATTCCAACTGAGAACACAATTATAATTGGTTATTCTGGAATGAGAGAACCTAACCTTGGATGGTGGCAACAAGAAAAACCAGAGTGAACTCCAGGAAATTAAAGCGTGCCTAGGGAGGCCCTTTGCTCACAGAAGCCTTGCTTGATTTTTCCTGATTTGTAAAGCTTCTCACAACTTTGTCTTTTGCTAGGAACTATTAAATGTTGGTTATGTTCTATGAATAGATGTATAAAATTACTGAACTTACGCTTTTGAAGTATTTTATGAAGCCAAGTTTAATGTGAATGTTCCACATGAAAGCTGGACTAGCGTGTGAATGTTTGGAATTTACATTGTGGCCTCAGTTAACTCCATAAACAACTGTAACAAGATACGTAGTTGCTTATATGTCAGACAATAGAGTATTGATTGTGAGCTGGTCGATAGCCGACTTTTCTAGTGTTGAAGCGAGCTGAGCCAATGTGCCGTGTTTTGCACAACTGCGTACAAGTTGGGTAGCACCAACAGTGTTTAGAAGTACTTAACCAGCCTTACTTACCCTATGTATACGTCGGCGCACAGTTGTCGAACAAGTACTCAATTTCATAGAACACACACTGCTCGTATGATAAACCGTTGCAACTTATGTCTTACCATGCCATATTACATGAAAAAACTAGTGAGGATGCATGTGCGGCAAGAATTACAATGGTTCTAATATGATTCACGGGCACACAAAAGTAGCAGTAGTTCCCATAGACGGATTCAAACAGAGTACTACCCCCCAGAGGGCTCGATAATAGGCAAGGTGCAGATAATTAAACACAATCCAAACAACTTTGAAACACTAGCCGGGCCAACTATTTCATGCCATCGATCTAATTTGGGATGGACACAAGACAGACCTTGCCATGAACATCATCAAGGATGTCCGGCAGCAGCTCAATACTGTTAACCTGCTTGATGATAACCTTGTGGCCTTGCCACTCATAAACTTGTTTGTCGAGGCATGCCACGTCATCTTCCTGCATAAGCTGGACAAGAACAGTATGCCTCACAAACGAAAGAGTAGCTTTGAATTTCTTGTGCTTCAGTACACCCTGGACAACACGCCTGACAACAGTGTGGCTGGAATACATCTCGACTTTGGTATAAGTGCAACTAGCTTCTAGGATCCAACAGCCTAAGAACTTTGTTTTCCCAGTGCGTATATTCAGGTCATCCGCCTCATAGCGAGTGACATGTACAACCAGACAATCTTTGTGTGCATCAGAGCTCTAATTGAAACAGAAACGAATTCTGAATTACTTTCTAATATAAAAAACACAAGTCAAAAGTATGCATGACAGGGAAGGTAGCATGGCATCGGAGCTAATAAAATCTTGCATTATTTATCACCACATACTTAGATGAAAAACCACAATCAAGATCGGCAAAGAAGAAAATCACCTTGGGCAGCTCAGCGCGGGGGGGGTGGGGGACACATCCTCGAAGGGGGAAAACTGCTCCTGCAGGGCCACGGGGGCTGTAACCTCAAACGTGGCATTGACCATCTCAGTATTGGCCATGAGCGTATCTGGGGTCGGCTCGGTGGTGGCCTTCATCTTCTTGGACCTCTTTGTCTCGTGGGGATTAGCCTCCCGCGTCTGCTCCAACATTTGGTAGATCTTTGCCTGGTTCTCCTTGGTCCATCATGAAACTGACGAATAGGAGACAACTGAAAGGAAAACACAATTGCAATGACAATGAAACAAAAAAGAGAGTGAGGATCGGTTACTGCTTTGCAAAAGTTTTTTTTTGGAAAGAAAATATACCAACATCACGGATCTGCTTACCTTCCCTTCGTTGGGAGAGAAGAACAATGGCAGAAGCGAGTGTTGCTTTCTTGAAGATGATGATGGTGAAGCGGATTCAGCGAAGAGTGAAATGATGGTTGCTTCGCCCGTCCAACTTAGACTGCGGGGAGGTGGGTTTTTGTGATATGACGGCTGGTTACTGCCGCGCTACGACCGGGATGACTCTTCGCCTGCATACCGCCTTCTAATTTGGTGGATGCCATTTAGGCCCGCGCGCTGCATGGCCCGCATGTCAGTGCACCAAAGTAAAACGGCATTCAGTAGCAGGAGATGTTTCAATGACCGAGAAGGAGCAGAAGCGGTAGTTTATCCACTGTACTAATAGTAATTGTTTTTCTGGGTAGCTGTAGAGTGTCTACACTGTACTAGTAGTAATTGTTTCTCTGGGCCCAAGACAAAAGAGCCCATCCACCCTAGTACTAAATTATAAAATCAATTCAAAAGCCCATATTTACTTAATGAAAGGCGCTCCCCCAGCACACCGCCCCCCAGAAAAACCTGGGTGCTCTCCTTCCTCCTCACTCCCACTTCAGGCCAGCTCGCTCCACTCGTACCCCCAAATTCCTCACCTCACTCCTACAGAAAATGCCAGCTCCCCTTCTTCCTCACTGCTATAGAAAACCCCAGCTCCCCTTCTTCATTCGGACTACAACTAGGCTCGTCATTCATTACTCTGATCAAATTCATGAGCTCGATGTGACACCCGCAAGGAAAATGGAGTCGACTGACCCCAGCGTGAAGAAGACGATGCTCCCACTAGTGTCGATGCCTGTTGTAGATCCCGCACACGGTAGCGCGCGAGAAGCGGCGAGGGCCACCCCTGGATCTGAGGAACCCAAAGAATCTCGGGCGGACCTCATCAGCGACCTCCGGACGCCATCCTTGGGGAGATCATCTCCCTTTTCCCCACCAAGGATGGCTGCCGCACCCAAGTCCTTGCATCTCGGTGGCGCCCTCTATGGCGCGCCGCGCCTCTTAATCTCGACTGTCGTGGCCTATCTCTCTTTAATGATTTTGAACTCCCTGGAGCCATAATCTCCTCCCACCAGGGCTCCGTTCGAGGCCTCTACATCTGGGCATGCTACCTGTGCATGCCCTGCACGGTGAACGGCTGGCTAAAATCCCCTAAATTTAGAAAACTACAGCTGCTTGAGTTCTACTATTCCCACAGAAATCACATACCACATATTGATCACCATGTACTTGTGCCCTCGGCACCGATGCCCATCTCGCGGTTTTCCTCCTCTCTCCACACCGCCACCTTTGCGCTGTGCAAACTACCAGACAATCTGGTACAAAAGCTTCAACTCCCACTTGTCAAAAAAATTTCACTTGTGCTGGTTCGTATGTCGGAGGCCTCATTGCACAGCATCATCAACTCCAGTTGCCCTGCCCTGGAGTGCTTGGTGCTTGTTTTGACAGTTAGAATCGGTTGTCTCCAAATAAAGTTGCCTAACCTTATAAGACTTGGAATTTCTTTTGATGGAAGGGAGCTCATCATCGAAGATGCCCCTTCACTTCAAAGGTTGATACTTGATTCTCATTATTCACCTTCGCAAAATAACTGTCGTCTCTGCGCCTAAACTGGAGACCTTGGGTGTAGTACATGATCTCTATGCTCATTTCAAGATGGTGTTTGGCTCCACGGTTCTTCAGGTACTGTATATTATCATCTACACTTGTAATCATAAGCTACATTTTTCATTTGTGCGCATAAGTTCTATATCATCTTGGAGTACACTTTTTGTACTAATATTATGTTCTATGCTCAATGAAGAGTTTTTCCATGGATAGCCTATCAATGGTGCTGGATTCTGTCAAGATCTTATATATCAATATGAATACTTTTGATCTAAACAAGATTATTGGCTTGCTGCAATGCTTTCCATGTCTAGAGAAGTTGTATATAAAGGTGGTAATTTCACGCACATTGGAAGCCCGTATATAGTGTATTAGAATTAACCATTCAGCTGTTGCTCTTTCGACACTCTTTTTTTAGACCTTAACCGTTTTCAATCTTCATGTCTATTTAGGCAATAGGACGGGGTAAGAAAGTTATAACCAACTAGTCATTTCGTAAGCACAGGGATTTTCTCAGTTCTCATGACATTCGATTGAAGACAATAACACTGGAACCATATGTAGCCAACCATGCAAACACTAGATTTGTCAATTTCTTCCTACTGAATGGGAGGTTACTATTATCCATCAGGCATAAGTTTATCAGCAGCATGGTTTTGGCGGATGGGTATGTCGAAGAGCAAAAAAGGAGTTTCAGGTGGACAAAAGGGCTTCTGAATGTGCTGGGCTTGTATTTACGACATCTTGTGGTCATGATCTAGTAAATTTTACAACCCAGTATATTCATTGTCTAGACATGACCGATCCATTTGATTGTGACTGCCAAAAACAGTGCTGGAGTTAGATGTTGTTGCCCTTTTCAATCTGGGTTTTGTCTAAACCTGATGAACAATTAATCCTTGTGCTTTTGTACCGTTTGTAAGCTTGAGTTAGATGTTGTTGCCCTTTTCAACTCGGCTGTGACTGTCATTTTTTCATTGAAACAAGGCAAATGGCTTGCCATTTCCTTAATTAAGAGAGAAATATTGTAACAACTCCTAGGGGGAAAACATCACTCTTGCCGGCTGCTTGAGCTCATTGTGCATTACAGAACCCAAGTGCTTAGCACCCGCCAGCACCCACAAACTAATTTTGAGCTAGCACAACAAATAGGTTGTAATTCTTCAAAAGAAAGGCTGCATGGCCAGAACAGATTTGGATTCTAACATTTGGGACCCACGAGGAAAAAGCCTATCCAAGGTGGCGTCGACTTAGTCAACAAACAATTCTGCCTACCAGTTGTTGGATTGACATCCAACATCTGTCATGTTTCTTCTATCTCTTGTCTTCTTCCTCCAGCCGCCCAAACCAAACCACACCGTCGGTCCCGCTTGCTCCCGCCTCCAACGGCTGGCTGCACCTCTGCTGCCCTACCGTACCCTCAAACGTTGGCCATTCCATCCCTCTATTCCCCCACACGTCCTGTTATTCTCCGGCGACGTTAGCCCCAACCCGCACCCGCACCTGAACCAGTCAACCCTCATACTCCCCTCTGCCTGCGACTAGATTGCCGCATCTTCCACGATTCCTGTTCATTCCCGTCCGAGGCCTCGCCATCGTCCTCCGCCTTGGTTCGCTCGCCGCGCGCGGTGCACCGCTGTCTGGCGTTGTCAACGTGGTCAACGACCAAGAGGAATAAAGAGATGACTGTACGTGGAGAGGATGGCAGTAGGGACCCACCAGGGTCATGGCAGTACGCAAGCAAGTGCTTCGTTATTAGTACAAGCCAAAAAATGCTTCCTCCTAATGGTTTGACATCTATGTCCCACGCCATTGTCAATGTAGTCAATAAATGAGAGAATTACACAACGAGCGGCTGACACCAGGACTCAGCAGGTCGCGCAGTTGTTATTTAGTTTTAGACATGGAGCATGTATCAACAAGGCTATGCAGGGGCTGTGGCCCGTCTAGCCCATGCTTTTATTTTATGTTTACCACATGATGAGCCCAGTTGTTTTTTTTATTTCTGAAAATGGCTAGCCCAGTTCTATTTTTTTAAAGAATATCCAAAGAAGGCCTACTTGCTTTTCTCAGCCCTACTGGGCTGCAAATCTTTCAAGACAAGAGGGATGTGTTCGCTTGCCCAGAAAATGGGCTATAAGTAGTAAGAAATGGGCTGTAAATTTTAAAAACATAGCAAACCGGCAATTAGTTTCAATAATCATTTTTTAGGCTTTCCATATTTCAAATTTGATTATTTTTTTGCAGGGAAAATTATGTTGGATTTTAAATTGATATAATTTTATTTTTTAAATTACTTTGAATGTTACTCAAAATTTTGGGATTAAAAACAGTTCGGACCGCACCGAAATATGCAAAATTTTGTTACTTTTTTTAACCGTGGCGAGAATATGGGCTGTAATGCTAACAAAAAGAATTCGGGCTTCAAAAAAATCCTTAAGAATTAGCATATTGGCTGTAAATTTATTAGAAATAATGGCAGATGGGTTGTATGCTATTTTCCACATATTTGAGGCTGACTTGTGGGCCTACTAGGTTGACGCGTACGCTTGGCCATGCCAACTTAGTCAACACACGAGAGCAGTGACTACTGGATGTCCATCCAACGGCCGTCGTGCTTCTTCTATCTCTGATCTTCCTGCGTCAGCCGCCCAAACCAACGCCGACGGGACTGCCTGCTCCGGCCTCCCGTGGCCGGCTGTGCTGCCGCGCAGGCCTCACCGCCCCACCCTACTCCCATCGCTAGACTGACCATCCCTGTACTCACCCAAACCTCCTGTTATTCTCCGGCGACGGCAGCCTCACACTGCAGCCGAACCAGTAAACCCTCGTACTCCCCTCCGCGTGGGAAACAACTGTCGAGTCTTCCCCGGCGCCGGGTCATTCCCTGCCTAGGCCTCACCGTCATCCACGGCCTTGGTGCTCTCGCGTGGCGTGGTCAACGTGGTCAAGGAACGACTTCCATCGGAAGAGGACTATACGTGGAGAGGCTGACAGCTGGGTCCACAGCCGCAGCAAGGAAGACCCTCCTTGTTACGCGCAAAATAATAATTCCTCCACCTGACAGCGGGGACCCACCGAAAGGGCCTATGTATTTTGTGAAAAAAACATTCCCCCCTGACAGCTGGGACACACCAGCTACATCTTCGCACGCAAGGAAGTGCGTCCATATTACGGGCAAAAAAAAGATTCTTCCCCCTGATAGCCGGGACCCACCAGCTATATCTTCGCATGCAAGGAAGTGCCTCCTTATCCTCCCTGACAGCCGGGACCCTCCCGGTCAAACCAAACGTATGGTTGTCTGTCTGGTCTCGAATGTGTACGTACATATTGGTCGATTGGTCTCTCTGCAGCGATGAACCGTGGCCGAGTAAGGAGCGGCACGTGTTGTAGTAGAGCCGCTGACGTAGCATGTCACGCAGTACCATCTATATCGTGTACACGTACTGATACGTCCCAACGTATCTATAATTTATGAAGTATTCATGCCATGTTTACAACAATTTTATATGGTTTTGGTATGATTTGCATGGAACTAACCCGGACTGACGCTGTTTTCAGCAGAACTACCGTGGTGTTGTTTTTTGTGCAGAAATAAAAGTTCTCCAAATGCAAAGAAACTTTTTGACGATTTTTTTGGAACAAAAGAGGCACTAGAAACTTCGTGGGAGGACTAGAAGGTGAAGGAGGTGGGCACAAGACACCTGGGCACGCCAGGAGGCCCAGGCGCGCCCAGGTGGGTTGTGCTCACCTCGAGGCCCATCTTCGTGTGAAACCAACGCCAAAAAATCCTATAAATACAGAAACCCCCAGAAATAACCCTAGATCAGAAGTTTCGCCGTCACAAGCCTCTGTAGCCAAAAAAACAATCTAGACCCCGTTCCGGCACCCTGCCGGAGGGGGAAATCATCACCGGTGGCCATCTTCATCATCCCGGCGGCCACCATGATGATGAGGGAGTAGTCCACCCTTGGGGCTGAGGGTTTGTACCAGTAGCTATGTGTTTAATCTCTCTCTCTCTCTCTCTCTCTCTCGTGTTCTTGAGATGGCACGATCTTGATGTATCGCGTACTTTTTTAATATAGTTGGATCATATGGTGTTTTCCCCTCTCTACCTTGTTGTGATGAATTGAGTTTTCCCTTTGAGATTTCGTTTTTATCGGATTGAATACTTTTATGGATTTGAGAGCACTTGATCTATGTCTTGGCACTCAACTCGCGGATTCCCGAGGTGACATTGGGGTAATCTATGCATAGGGGTTGATGCACGTTTTCGTCCTTGTTTCTCCGGTAGAAATCTTGGGGCACTCTTTGAGGTTCTTTGTGTTGGATTGAGTATTATGAATATGAAATTGTTTGATGCATATCGCATAATCAACTCACGGATACTCACGGTGACATTGGAGTATGTAGGTGACATTAGAGTTGTATGATGTGTATCATATGGTGTTATTTTAGTACGAACTCTTGGTTAGATCGATCGGAAAGTATAGCTTGGTGTTATTTTAGTACGAACTCTAGGTTAGATTGATCGAAAAGAATAGCTTTGAGGTGGTTTCGTACCCTACAAATAATTTCTTCTTATTTTCTCCGCTAGATAGGAACTTTGGAGTGATTCTTCATCGCACGTTGAGGGATGGTTATATGATCCAATTATATTAGCATTGTTGAGAGATTGCACTAGCGAAAGTACGGACCCTAAGCCTCATTTTCAAGCATTGCAATACCATTTGTGCTCCGTTTTACCAATTGCTACCTTACTGTTTTTTATTATTACTATTACAAAAATCAATATCTACTATCATTACTACACTTGTATCACCATCTCTTCGCCGAACTAGTGCACCTATACAAATTACCATTGTATTTGGTGTGTTGGGGACACAAGAGACTCTTTGTTATTTGGTTGCAGGGTTGTTTGAGAGAGACCATCTTCATCGTACGCCTCCCACGGATTGATAAACCTTAGGTCATCTACTTGAGGGAAAATTGCTACTGTCCTACATAACTCTGCGCTTGGAGGACCAACACAAGTCTACAAGAATAAAGTTGCCTAGTAGACATCAAGCTCTTTTCTGTCACCATTGCCGGGGAGGTGAGTGCTTAAAGGTATATCTTTAGATCTTGCAATTGAATCTTTTAGTTTCTTGTTTTATAACTAGTTTGGTTTATAAAAGAAAACTACAAAAAAATGGAATTAAGGTTGCATCATATTGTTCATCTTTATCATGTCTTTCTTGAAAATGATGGAAAGGAAAATTGTGCTCAATTGATAGAACAATAATTCAATAAAATGTTTGGCATAAATGATGAGCATGATTGCAATGTTGTTAGTATGAATTCTTTGAATATCCATAATGTTAATGATATGAAAAGCCATAAGCTTGGGGATGCTATGTTTGATGAAGATGATATTTTTAGTCCCCCAAGTTTTGATGAGAATATTTACTATGATGAAAGCATGCCTCCTATTTATGATGATTATGGTGATGACATGTATGCTATAAAGAGTAATGATATCCATTAAACTTTTCATCATGATTTTAATGCTCAATATGATTATGCCAATCAAGAATCACATGCTAGTTATTTTGTTGAGTTTTCTCCCACTACAATTCATGAGAATAAATTTGCATATGTGGAGAGTAATAAAAATTCTATGCTTGTGGATCATGAAAAGAATGCTTTATGTGATAGTTATATTATTGAATTCATTCATGATACTACTGAAAATTATTATGAAAGAGGAACATTTGCTTTTACATATCTCAATAATATCAAGTTTCCTCTCTATGTGTTGAAAGTTTTGAAGTTGCACCTGTTTTGCCTTCCTATGCTAGTTGGTTCTTGCTCCCATAAATTGTTTGATCACAAAATCCCTATGCATAGGAAGTGGGTTAGGCTTAAATGTGCTAGTCATATGCGTCATGATGCTCTCTTTGCGTTTCAATTCTTATCTTTTATGTGAGCATCATTGAAATCATCATTCCTAGCTAAAAGGCATCAAAGAAAAGCGCTTGTTGGGAGACAACCCAACATTTACCACTACTGTTTTTGTGTGTTCACATGATTAGGCTACTGTAATAATCATATTTTACAGCTTTTATTTCAATAAAGTGCCAAGTAAAGACTTTGGGATAGTGTGGATGATAGTTGACTTGATTCTGTGCAAAAACAGAAACTTTTTCTTCCAGTAACAGAATAGTTTAAATTCACTGGAACGTGGAAACATTCTGAATTTTTTACAGTTGATGGTTATGCAAATTTTCTACGTTTTTCTAAATTTTCAGAATTTTTAGAGTTACAGAAGTATGACCTTAATTCAGATCTTTATGTACTGTTCTGTTTTTGACAGAGTCTGTTTGCAATACATAGTTTGCTTGTTTTATGGTTTCTATGGCTTATATTTCTTAATATAAATTGTGGAAGTTGTAGAATACAGTAGGAATTGTGTGAGAACAATTATGAATCTTATCTTGACAGTACCAAAGTGAATGATTTGTTTTATCATACTAACCCATCTCACGAAGTTCCGTTAAGTTTTGTGTGATTGAAGTTTTCAAGTTGTGGGTGAGATCTCGATATGAGGAGAATAAGGAGTGACAATACCCTAAGCTTGGGGATTACCAAGGCACCCGGTAATATTCAAGGATGATCCAAGCAACTAAGCTTGGGGATGCCCCGGAAGGCATCCCCTCTTTCGTCTCCAACATTATCGGTAACCTCACTTGGAGCTACATTTTCATTCGTCTCATGATATGTGTTTTGCTTGGAGCGTCATTTTATTTTACTAGGATTTGCTTGATGTTATTTAGAGTAATGTTTAGCACCTTTTATTTCAATAAAAGTGTCAAGTATAGCCTTTGCCATGCTTATTTTGCAAGTCTATATGTTGCTGTTTGAAAACAGAAAGTTGCACGCTAGTGCGTGAATTCTTGAGAGAAGTCAGAATGTGATAAAATGTTGAAATTTTTTGCACGATAAGATATGATAAGTTTTCTACAGTGTGGTAAATTGTCAGAATTTTTGTAGTTAGGGAAGTGTGAGTAAAATTGCACTCTTTACAGACTGTCCTGTTTAGAGAGATTGCTGTTATGTTTGCATTGTTTGCATATTTTTGCTTGTTTAATGATTCTATTTGATGATAGGAGTATTAAATATGCAGAGGCATTTAGTATGAAATGTTAAATAATAATTTTAGTGATTTGCTACAGTAGAGAATGATAAGGTTTTTGCATTGATTTATACTAACTTATCTCACGAGTTCTTGTTGAGTTTTGTGTGGATGAAGTTTTTAAGATTTAGGGAAACCGTGATATAAAAGGAATTAAGGAGACACAAAAGCTCAAGCTTCGGGATGCCCAAGGCATCTCAAGATAATATTCCAAGAAGTCTCAAGCATCTAAGCTTGGGGATGCCCCGGTAGGCATCCCACCTTTCTTCATCAACAATTATCGGTTAGCCTCGGTTGAGCCTAAGTTTTTGCTTCTTCACATGATGTGTGCTATTTTTGGAATGTCATTTTATTTTGTTTTGCTTGCTATTTTAATAAAATAATTATATATGAAAGTTTTTAAATAAGAAAGAGTTCTCACATAGCTACCTATTTACTTAACTACTCGCTTGATCTTCACTTATATCTTTTTGGAGTAGCTTGTCATTTACTCTTGTGCTTCACTTATATCCTATGAGTAATTGTTGAATGAATTGAATATCATGAAGTTGAAATTATCATGCCTAGTGGTAGCTTCACATTGGGTTTAGAAAGTGAAATCTTTTGAAGCTTGACAATCACAATATTGGTCATACAAGCAATTCATGAATGATTAGTATAAGGAAGAGAACTTTCACATACAAATATATTATCTTGCACATCTTTTATGATTGTGAATACCCATTAATTATTTTCAAACTTGAGCAAATTAGTTGAAGTTGGACAAGGAAGACAACATAATGAGTTATGGTTGTGTATATTTGCATAGAAGTTATATTGTTATGGATCCTCCAACATGTGGTGTTTGCTTAGGATCTTTTGCTAGCCAAAAATTCGTACCAAGTAGAGATACTACTTGTGCATCCAAAAACCCTTAAACCCAGTTTCTTGCCATGAGTGTCCACCATACCTACCTATGGATTGAATAAGATCCTTCAAGTAAGTTGTCATCGGTGCATAAAGCAATAAAAATTGCTCCTAAATATGTTTGATCTTTTATTGTAAGGGAAAATTGAGCGTTGTACGAACTTGTGGGGCATCCAAAAATAAAAAGCGCATGACAACCTCTACTTCCCTCTGTGAAGGGCCTATCTTTTACTTTTCAGTATTTACTTTTATGCAAGAGTCAATAGTATGCATTCTCAGTTCAACCTCAATTATCCTTTAGTTGGCAAGCATCATGTGGTGGGGAAAGATCTAGGCACATATGACCAGTCAAATATATTTCATCATGATTTATTATTGTTGACAATTGTCTCTATGATAAATGAGTTGGGAGGTGAAACATTAAGCCCCTATCTTTCTCTGTGTTCGATGGATGCCATTTCTTCTAAAAATATCCTTTGAGTACTAGCAATCATGGAAGACTATATGATGATTGAGTATGTGGAGCTCTTACTTAGACTCTGTTGAATAAGTTGAATTGCAATTGTTTGGTGACTAAGAACATAGGTTGTTAAGTTTCAAGAGAATTCATTGTTTGAACCTTAACATGTGGTTGCTACTTTAACATGAAAAGTTTTATGAGAAAGAATTGTTGTTATGATGCTAGGAAAAGTGATTGAAATTATCATTGATCAAACTTATGCACTTTGCTAGCATTCACACTTCATGAATTATTTCTTTTATAATTTACCTACTCGAGGACGAGTAGGAATTAAGCTTGGGGATGCTGATACGTCTCCAACATATCTATAATTTATGAAGTATTCATGCCATGTTTACAATAATTTTATATGGTTTTGGTATGATTTGCATGGAACTAACCCGGACTGACGCTGTTTTCAGCAGAACTACCGTGATGTTGTTTTTTGTGCAGAAATAAAAGTTCTCCAAATGCAACGAAACTTTTTGACAATTTTTCTGGAACAAAAGAGGCACTAGAAGCTTCATGGGAGGACCAGAAAGTGAAGGAGGTGGGCACAAGACACCTGGGCACGCCAGGAGGCCCAGGCACGCCCAGGTGGGTTGTGCTCACCTTGAGGCCCATCTTTGCGTGATACCACGCCAAAAATCCTATAAATACAGAAACCCCAGAAATAACCCTAGATCAGAAGTTCCGCCGCCGCAAGCCTCTGTAGCCATGAAAAACCAATCTAGACCCCATTCCAGCACCCTGCCGGAGGGGGAAATCATCACCGGTGGCCATCTTCATCATCTCGGCGGCCACCATGATGATGAGGGAGTAGTCCACCCTCGGGGCTGAGGGTTTGTACCAGTAGCTATGTGTTTAATCTCTCTCTCTCTCTTTCTCTCTCTCTCTCGCTCGCTCTCTCTCTCTCTCTTTCTCTCTCTCTTGTGTTCTTGAGATGGCACGATCTTGATGTATCGCGGGCTTTGTTAATATAGTTGGATCATATGGTGTTTTCCCCTCTCTATCTTGTTGTGATGAATTGAGTTTTCCCTTTGAGATTTCATTTTTATCGGATTGAATACTTTTATGGATTTGAGAGCACTTGATCTATGTCTTGGCACTCAACTCGCGGATTCCCGAGGTGACATTGGGGTAATCTATGCATAGGGGTTGATGCACATTTTCGTCCTTGTTTCTCCGGTAGAAATCTTGGGGCACTCTTTGAGGTTCTTTGTGTTGGATTGAGTATTATGAATCTGAAATTGTTTGATGCATATCGCATAATCAACTCACGGATACTCGCGGTGACATTGTAGTATCTAGGTGACATTAGAGTTGGTTGATGTGTATCATATGGTGTTATTTTAGTACGAACTCTTGGTTAGATCGATCGGAATGAATAGCTTGGTGTTATTTTAGTACGAACTCTAGGATAGATTGATCGAAAAGAATAACTTTGAGGTGGTTTCGTACCCTGCAAACAATTTCTTCTTATGTTCTCCGCTAGATAGGAACTTTGGAGTGATTCTTCATCGGACGTTGAGGGATGGTTATATGATCCAATTATATTAGCATTGTTGAGATATTGCACTAGCGAAAGTATGGACCCTAGGCCTCATTTTCAAGCATTGCAATACCGTTTGTGCTCTGTTTTATCAATTGCTACCTTGCTGTATTTTATTATTACTATTAAAAAAATCAATATCTACTATCATTACTACACTTGTATCACCATCTCTTCGCCGAACTAGTGCACCTATACAAATTACCATTGTATTTGGTGTGTTGGGGACACAAGAGACTTTGTTATTTGGTTGCAGGGTTGTTTGAGAGAGACCATCTTCATCCTACGCCTCCCACGGATTGATAAACCTGAGGTCATCCACTTGAGGGAAAATTCCTACTGTCCTACAAAACCCTGCGCTTGGAGGCCCAACACAAGTCTACAAGAATAAAGTTGCATAGTAGACATCACGTACGTACAACCATGCTACAATAAAGTAAATACGGCAACGTATGTACATACGGGCGGGGTCTCAAACGCGTACAACGATGGCGTCCTATTCATCAGCAGCCAACCAGTTGGGTCGGAATGGAGGAAATAGCACCGTCTTCATCGGAGGCAACCGACTGGTTTGGAATACGTCATGTTCATCGGCAGCCAACCGGCTTCGACGGAACAGCCGAAACGAGTTCTGGCGTACCGCAAAATGAAGGAAACGGCCTTCTGTTTGGCCGCGTACGGTCAAAACGGGGTCCTGTTCATCGAGAAGGGTCTGGTGCTACTTCTTGAGCTTGCGTTGGTTTTTCCCTTGAAGAGGAAAGGGTGATGCACAAAGTAGAGATAAGTATTTCCCTCAGTTTGATAACCAAGGTATCAATCTAGTAGGAGGAACACACAAGTCACCAATGGTTGCACCTACACAAACAAAGAAATACTTGCACCCAACGCGATAAAGGGGTTGTCAATCCCTTCACGGTTACTTGCAAGGATGAGATCTGATAGAGATAGGTATAAAAGATAAATAAAAGTGCAAAACTAAATAAAAGTAAATAAATTGCAGCAAGGTATTTTTGGGTTTTTGGTTTTGTAGATCTGAAAATAATACGATAAAAATAGACCCGGGGCCATACTTTTCACTAGAGGCTTCTCTCTTGAAAGAACACATACGGTGGGTAAACAAATTACTATTGAGCAATTGATAGAAAAGCGCATAGTTATGATGATATCTAAGGCAATGATCATGAATATAGGCATCACGTCCATGACAAGTAGACCGACTCCTGCCTGCATCTACTACTATTACTCCCCACATCGACCGCTATCCAGCATGCATCTAGTGTATTAAGTTAACAAGAACGGAGTAATGCCTTAAGCAAGATGACATGATGTAGAGGGATAGATCCAATCAATATGGTAAAACCCCCATCTTTTTATACTTGATGGCAACAATACAAACACATGCCTCGCTACTCCTTCTGTCATTGGGTGAAGACACCGCAAGATTGAACCCAAAACAAAGCGCCTCTCATATTGCAAGATAGATCAATCTAGTTGGCCAAACCAAATCAATAGATCAGAGAGAAATACAAAGCTATCTTAATCATGCATAAAAGAGTTCAGAGAAGACTCAAATAATATTCATAGATAATCTGATCATAAATCCACAATTCATCGGATCTCAACAAATGCACCGCAAAAGAAGATTACATCGAATAGAACTCCAAGAACATCGAGGAGAACATTGTATTGAAGATAAAAGAGAGAGAAGAAGCCATCTAGCTATTAGCTATGGACCCGTAGGCCTGTGGTAAACTACTCACACGTCATCAGAAGGGTAACAAGGTTGACGTAGAGGCCTTCCGTGATCGAATCCCCCTCCGGTAGAGTACCGAAACAGGTCTCCAGATGGGATCTCACGAGGATAGAAACTTGCGGTGGCGGAAAAGTATTTTTGGTGCGCCCTCTTGTATACGGGGAATATTTGGGTATTTATGGAGCAAAGTTTAGGGTTAGGAGAGCCTCGAGGGGCCCACAAGCTTGGGGGGCGATCCCCCCCTAGGGCGCGCCTCCTGAGCTTGTGGCTCTCTCGTGGCCCTTCTGGCCTCCTCCCGAAGCTTCCTAGGTGTCTTCTGGTCCAAGAAAAATCATCAAAAAGTTTCATTCCATTTGGACTCCATTTGGTATTCATTTTCTGTAAAAGACAAAAACAAGGAAAAAACAGCAACTGGCACTGGGGACTAGGTTTATAGGTTAGTCCCAAAAAATGATATAAAATAGCATAATAATGCATATAAAACATCCAAGATGGATAATATAATAGCATGGAACAATAAAAAAATTATAGATACGTTGGAGACGTATCAAGCATCCCCAAGCTTAATTCCCGCTCGTCCTCGAGTAGGTAAATGATAAAAACGGAATTTTTGATGTGGAATGCTACCTAACATGTTTATCATGTAATCTTTATTTATTGTGGCATGAATATTCATATCCATAAGATTCAAAACAAAAGTTTAATATTGACATAAAAACAATAATACTTCAAGCATACTAATAAAGCAATCATGTCTTCTCAAAATATCATGTCGAAAGAAAGTTATTCCTACAAAAGCATATAATCTTGTCATGCTCTATCTTCATAACACAAAGTATTTATCATGCACAACCCTGATGACAAGCCAAATAATTGGTTCATACTTTTAGTGTTCTCAAGCTTTTTCAACTTTCACGTAATACATGAGCATGAGCCATGGATATAGCACTATATGTGGAATAGAGTATGATGGTGGAGGTTGTGTGGAGAAGACAAAAAAGGAGAAAGTCTCACATCGACGAGGCTAATCAATAGGCTATGGAGATGCCCATCAAATTATGTCAATGCAAGGAGTAGGGATTGTCATGCAACGGATGCACTAGAGCTATAAGTGTATGAAAGCTCAAAAGAAAACTAAGTGGGTGTGCATCTAACTCGCTTGCTCACGAAGACCTAGGGTAATTTGAGGAAGCCCATCATTGGAATATACAAGCCAAGTTCTATAATGAAAAATTCCCACTAGTAATATATGAAAGTGACAAAATAGGAGACTCTCTATCATGAAGAACATGGTGCTACTTTGAAGCACAAATGTGGAAAAGGATAGTAACATTGTCCCTTCTCTCTTTTTCTCTCATTTTTGTTATTTTTTATTTTCTTTATTTTATCTTTTTTTTATTTTGGGCTCTTTGGCCTCTCTTTTGTTGGCTCTTTGGCCTCTTTTTTATTTTAAGTCCGGAGTCTCATCCCGACTTGTGGGGGAATCATAGTATCCATCATTCTTTCCTCGCATGGGACAATGCTCAAATAATGATGATCATCACACTTTTATTTACATACAACTCAAGAATTACAACTCAATACTAGAACAAAGATATGATGCTATATGAATGCCTCCAGCGGTGTACCGAGATGTGCTATGATCTAGCGTGACATGTATAAAAAATATGAACGGTGGCCAAGCCACAAATACTATGACAACTATATGATCATGCAAAGCAATATGACAATGATGGTATGTGTCATAATAAAACGGAACGGTCGAACTTGCATGGCAATATATCTCGGAATGGCTATGAAAATGCCATAATAGGTAGCTATGGTGGTGATACGTCTCCAACGTATCTATAATTTTTTATTGTTCCATGCTATTATATTATCCATCTTGGATGTTTTATATGCATTAATATGCTATTTTATATCATTTTTTGGGCTAACCTACTAACCTAGTACCAGTGCCAGTTGCTGTTTTTTTCCTTGTTTTTGTCTTTTATAGAAAATTAATACCAAAGGGAGTCCAAACGGAACGAAACTTTTTGAGGATTTTTCTTGGACCAGAAGACAACCATGAAGCTTCGGGAGGAGGCCAGATGACCCACGAGGGAGCCACAAGCCCTAGGGGCACGCCCCAGGGGGGCCCTAGGCTTGTGCCCCCCCGTGGCTCTCCTAATCCTAATCTCTGCTCTATAAATACCCAAATATTCCCTTACGTCAGAGGGCACACCAAAATTACTTTTCCGCCGCCGCAAGTTTCTGTTCTCGTGAGATCCCATCTTGGGGCCTTTTCCGGCACTCTGCTGGAGGGGATTCGATCATGGGGGGCCTCTACACCAACCTTGCTGCCCTTCCGATGATGTGTGAGTAGTTTACCACAGACCTACGGGTCCATAGCTAGTAGCTAGATGGCTTCTTCTCTCTCTTTGATCTTCAATACAATGTTCTCCTCGATGTTCTTGGAGTTCTATTCAATGTAATCTTCTTTTGCGGTGTGTTTGTTGAGATCCGATGAATTGTGGGTTTATGATCAGATTATCTATGAATATTATTTGAGTATTCTCTGAACTCTTTTATGCATGATTAAGATAGCTTTGTATTTCTCTCTGATCTATTGATTTGGTTTGGCCAAATAGATTGATCTATCTTGCAATGGGAGAGGTGCTTTGTTTTGGGTTCAATCTTGCAGTGTCCTCACCCAGTGACAGTAGGGGTAGCAAGGCACGTATTTGTATTGTTGCCAGTAAGGATAAAAATATGGGGTTTTTTACCATATTGCTTGGATCTATCCCTCTACATCATGTCATCTTGCTTAAGGCGTTACTCCGTTCTTGTTAACTTAATACACTAGATGCATGCTGGATAACGGTCGATGTGTGGAGTAATAGTAGTAGATGCAGGTAGGAGTCGGTCTACTTGTCACGGACGTGATGCCTATATTCATGATCATTGCCTTGGATATCGTCATAACTATGCGCTTTTCTATCAATTGCTCAACAGTAATTTGTTTACCCACCGTATGCTTTCTTCAAGAGAGAAGCCTCTAGTGAAACCTATGACCCCCGGGTCTATTTTCCATCATATTATTTTCAGATCTATAAAACCAAAAATCCAAAAATACCTTGATGCAATTTATTTATATTTACTTTATTTTACACTTTTACTTATCTTTTATACCTATCTCTATTAGATCTCACTCTTGCTAGTGACCGTGAAGGGATTGACAACCCCTTTTTCGTGTTTAGTGCAAGTGTTTGTTAGTTTGTGTAGGTGCATCTATTGGGGACTTGCTTGTGCCTCCTACTGGATTGATACCTTTGTTCTTAACTGAGGGAAATACTTATCTCTACTTTGCTGCATCACCCATTCCTCTTCAAGGAAAAAATCAACGCAAGCTCAAGAAGTAGCAGGTGGCTGTTTTGAGGAAGATATAAGGTGGCTTATGTGTTAAAGAGCGTATCATATCATGGGATTTGGATGCACCGGCGAAGTTTGCACCAACTCTCAAGGTGAGAAAGGGTAATGCACGGTACCGAAGAGGCTAGCAATGGTGGAAGGGTGAGAGTGCGTATAATCCATGGACTCAACATTAGTCATAAAGAACTCACATACTTATTGCAAAAGTTTATTAGCCATCAAAGCAAAGTACTAATACGCATGCTCCTAGGGGGATAGATTGGTAGGAAAAGACCATCGCTCGTCCCCGACCGCCACTCATAAGGAAGACAATAAAAAATAAATCATGCTCCAACTTCATCACATAACGAGAGACCATGCGTGCATGCTTCGGGAATCACAAACTTTAACACAAATATTCTTACTAATCCATAATTACTCACTAGCATGACTCTGATATCACCATATTTATATCTCAAAACAAATGAAAGGAATCAAACTTCTCATATATTCAATGATCTTCATGAAAGTTTTTATTATATCCCTCTTGAATACCCATCATATTAGAACTAAATTCATAACCTAAGCAAATTGCCATACTATTATTAAGACTCTCAAATAATATAAGTGAAGCATGAGATTTCATCAATTTCTTCAAAATAAAACCACCACCGTGCTCTATAAGGATATAAGTGAAGCATTAGAGCAACTACCTAGCTCAAAAGATATAAGTGAAGCACATAGAGTATTCTAATAAATTCATGATTAATGTGTGTCCCTATCAAAAGGTGTGTACATTAAGGATGATTGTGGCAAACTAAAAAGCAAATACTCATATAATACAAGACGCTCCAAGCAAAACACATATCATGTGGTGAATAAAATATAGCCTCAAGTAATTTACCGATGGATTCAAGACAAAAGATGGGATGCCATCCGGGGCATCCCCAAGCTTAGATGTTTGGTTGTCCTTCAATATTACCTTGGGATGCCTTGGGCATCCCCAAGCTTAGGCTCTTGCCACTGCTTATTCCGTAGTCCATCGAAACTTCACCCAAAACTTGAAAACTTCACAACACAAAACTCAACTAAAAACTCGTGAGATCCGTTAGTATGATAAAATAAATCTCCACTTTTAGGTACTATTGTGAACTCATTCCAATTTTATTTCTGCATTATATCTACTATATTCTAACTTCTCCATGGCTCATGCCCCCCGATACTACCCATAGATCCATCAAAATAAGCAAACAACACATCAAAAACAGAACAGTCTGTAAAGACCCGAATTATATTCAAACTTCTGTAACTCCAACAATTTGGAAAAATTTGGAAAGCAGAGGAAATTCTTAAAGAAATATTTTGTAAAAAATTCAGAGTTTTTCCATGTTCCAGTGAATTTTAACAATTCTGCTATTGGACGCAAAAGTTTCTGTTTTTCAGCAAAATCAAATCAACGATCTACCAAAGCATCCCAAAGGTCTTACTTGGCTCAAACACTAATTAAAACATTAAAACACAATCATAACAGAGTATAATTGCATAAACACATAAAAACAGAAAATAAAAATATTGGGTTGTCTCCCAACAAACGCTTTTCCTTAAAGCCTTTTAGCTAGGCGTTGATAATTTTAATGATGCTCGCAATGAAAGACAAGAATTGAAGCACAAAGAGAGCATCATATGACATGTGAAAATCACATTTAAGTCTAACATACTTCCTATGCATAGGAATCTTATAAGAAAATAAATTATCAAAACAAGCAAAAACTGGCATATGCAAGGAAGAAGAATAAAACATTGACAATCTCAACATGAAAAGAGGTAATTTAGTAACATGAAAATTTCTACAACCATATTTCCCTCTCTCATAATAATTACATGTGGGATCATATTCAAATTCAATAATATAGCTATCACATAACATATCCTCTACATGATCCACATACATGCAAAGTTGACACTCTTCCAAAATAGTGGGATTATCATCAAATAAAGTCATGACCTCTCCAAGCCCACTTTTATAAAAAAGTCATAAGATTGAACACTCCAAATATGTGGGATTATTTTTAGCTAAAATTGACACTCTTACAAACCTACTTTCAATATTATCACAAATATATTCATCATGAGGCTTAAATAAATTTTCAAGATCATAAGAAGCATTATCACCCCAATCATGATCATTGCAATAAGTAGTGGACATAGCAAAAATAGCATCCCCAAGCTTGGGGTTTTGCATATCATTAACACAATTGACATTTATAGAATTTATAATAACACCATGGCAATCATGTTTTTCATTCAAAGAGCTATCGTGAATCACTTCATAAATTTCCTCTTTTAGCACTTCATCACAATTTTCAGATTCACGAATTTCAAGCAAAACTTCATAAAGATAATCTAGTGCACTCAACTAACTAGCAATTGGTTCATCATAGTTGGATCTTTTAAAAAGATTAGCAAGTGGATGAGGATCCATAAGCTTTTTGTTTTCTGATTTTCAATAAACATGCAATTATACCAAACGAACAAGTAAACAAACCAAGTAAGACATAAAGGCAAATGAAAAGGCGAACAGAAAGAAGGCGAATAAAAAGGCAAATATTTTTGTGTTTTTCTAAAAATGTTTTAGAAGTGGGGGAGAGGAAAATGAGAGGCAAATGGCGAATAATGTAATGCAAGAGATGAGAGTTTATGATGGGTACTTGGTAGGCTTGATGTAGATCCTCCCCGGCAGCGGCGCCAGAAATTCTTCCTGCTACTTCTTGAGCTTGTGTTGGTTTTTCCCTTGAAGAGGAAAGGGCAATGCAGCAAAGTAGAGATAAGTATTTCCCTCAGTTTGAGAACCAAGGTATCAATCCAGTAGGAGGAACACACAAGTCACCAATGGTTGTACCTACACAAACAAACAAATACTTGCACCCAATGCGATAAAGGGGTTGTGAATCGCTTCATGGTTACTTGCAAGGATGAGATCTGATAGAGATAGGTATAAAAGATAAATAAAAGTGCAAAACTAAATAAAAGTAAATAAATTATAGCAAGGTATTTTTGGGTTTTTCGTTTTATAGATCTGAAAATAATATGATAAAAATAGACCCGAGGACCATACTTTTCACTAGAGGCTTCTCTCTTGAAAGAACACATACGGTGGGTAAACAAATTACTGTTGAGCAATTGATAGAAAAACACATAGTTATGATGATATCTAAGGCAATGATCATGAATATAGGCATCACATCCGTGACAAGTAGACGGACTCCTGCCTGCATCTACTACTGTTACTCCAGACATCGACCGCTATCCAGCATGCATCTAGTGTATTAAGTTAACAAGAACGGAGTAACGCCTTAAGCAAGATGACATGATGTAGAGGGATAGATCCAATCAATATGGTAAACCCCCCATCTTTTTATCCTTGATGGCAACAATACAAATACGTGCCTCGCTACCCCTTCTATCACTGGGTCAGGACACTGCAAGATTGAACCCAAAACAAAGCACCTCTCCCATTGCAAGATAGATCAATCTAGTTGGCCAAACCAAATCAATAGATTGGAGAGAAATACAAAGATATCTTAATCATGCATAAAAGAGTTCAGAGAAGACTCAAATAATATTCATAGCTAATTTGATCATAAATCCACAATTCATTGGATCTCAACAAACGCACCGCAAAAGAAGATTACATCGAATAGAACTCCAAGAATATCGAGGAGAACATTGTATTGAGGATCAAAGAGAGAGAAGAAGCCATCTAGCTACTAGCTATGGACCCGTAGGCCTGTGGTAAACTACTCACACATCATCGATAGGGCAGCAAGGTTGATGTAGAGACTCTCCGTGACCGAATCTCCCTCCAGCAGAGTACCGAAATATGTCTCCAGATGGGATCTCATGAGGACAGAAACTTGCGGCGGCGGAAAAGTATTTTTGGTGTGCCGCTAGTATACGGGAATATTTGGGTATTTATAGAGCAAAGTTTAGGGTTAGGAGAGCCTCGAGGGGTCCACAAGCTTGGGCGGCGCCCCTCCTAGGGTGCGCCTCCTGATACGTCTCCAACGTATCTATAATTTTTTATTGTTCCATGCTATTATATTATCTGTTTTGGATGTTTTATATGCATTAATATGCTATTTTATATTATTTTTGGGACTAACTTATTAACCTAGAGCCCAGTGCCAGTTTCTGTTTTTTCCTTGTTTTTGAGTTTACAGAAAAGGAATATCAAACAGAGTCCAAACGGAATAAAACTTTTGTGATGATTTTTCTTTGACCAGAAGACACACGTAGGACTTGGAGAGGAAGGCAGAATAGTCCCGAGGGCTCCACAAGCCCTTAGGGCGCGCCCTAGGAGGGGCGCCCCCTGGCTTGTGGGCCCCCTAGGAGTCCTCCAACCCTAATCTTTGGCCTATAAATTCAGAAATATTCCGAAACCACCAGAAGCGTCCACCAAACTACTTTTCCGCCGCTGTAACCTTCTTTACCCGTGAGATCCCATCTTGGGGCCTTTTCCGGCAATCTGCCGGAGGGGGGTTCGATCATGGAGGGCTTCTACATCAACCCTATTGCCCTTCCGATGAAGCATGAGTAGTTTACCACAGACCTACGGGTCCATAGCTAGTAGCTAGATGGCTTCTTCTCTCTCTTTGATCTTCAATACAATGTTCTCCTCGTTGTTCTTGGAGATCTATCCGATGTAATATTGTTTTGCGATGTGTTTGTTGAGATCCGATGAATTGTGGATTTATGATCAGATTATCTATGAATATTATTTGAGTCTTTCCTGAATTCTTATATGCATGATTTGATATCTTTGTATTTCTCTTCGAATTATCGGTTTGGTTTGGCCAACTAGATTGGTTCTTCTTGCAATGGGAGAGGTGCTTAGTTTTGGGTTCAATATTGCGATGTCCTCACCCAGTGACATAGTAGGGGTAGCGAGGCACGTATTGTATTGTTGCCATCAAGGGTAAAAAGATGGGGTTTTCATCATATTGCTTGATTTTATCCCTCTACATCATGTCATCTTACTTAAGGTGTTACTCCATTCTTATGAACTTAATACTCTAGATGCATGCTGGATAGCGGTCGATGTGTGGAGTAATAGTAGTAGATGCAGGCAGGAGTCGGTCTACTTGACATGGACGTGATGCCTATATTCATAATCATTGCCTTGGATATCGTCATAACTTTGCGCTTTTCTATCAATTGCTTGACAGTAATTTGTTCACCCACCGTATGCTTTCTTTCAAGAGAGAGGCCTCTAGTGAAACCTATGGCCCCCGGGTCTATTTTCCATTATATATTTTCAGATCTATAAACCAAAAAACCCAAAAAATACCTTGCTACAATTTATTTACTTTTATTTTGTTTTACATTTTAGTAATCTTTTATATCTATCTCTATCAGATCTCATCCTTGCAAGTGACCATGAAGGGATTGACAACCCCTTTATCACATTGGGTGCAGTGTTTGATTGTTTGTGGAGGTGCATAGATTGGAGACTTGCGTGTACCTCCTACTGGATTGATACCTTGGTTCTCAAACTGAGGGAAATACTTATCTCTACTTTGCTGCATCACCCTTTCCTCTTCAAGGGAAAAACCAACGCAAGCTCAAGAAGTAGCACCTCCCGAGATTCTGGCTCTCTCGTGGCCCTTCTGGCCTCCTCCCGAAGCTTCCTAGGTGTCTTCTGGTCCAAGAAAAATCATCAAAAAGTTTCGTTCCATTTGGACTCCATTTGGTATTGATTTTCTGTAAAAAACAAAAACAAGGAAAAAACATCAACTGGCACTGGGCACTAGGTTAATAGGTTAGTCCCAAAAAAATGATATAAAATAGCATAATAATGCATATAAAACATGCAAGATGGATAATATAATAACATGGAACAATAAAAAAAATTATAGATACGTTGGAGACGTATCATCTGGCGTACCGCAAAACGGAGGAAATGGACTTCTGTTCGAGTCATAGTTTCAAATAGCAAAGATAGCATCCGCTATTGCGTCCGCAATAGCGCTAGCGCAATAGCATTCGCTATTGCTCAAATTAAATGTCATTACTTTTTGTTATTGATCTAGAAATATACATAATAATCTCGTGTTATTAAAAATCCGCTACGCAGACATAGCGTCCACAATATCGCCCGCTATCCGCATTCCGCTGCACGGACCCCAATCCGCTACCAGCCCGCTATCCGCTATTTAAAACCATGGTTCGAGTGTGTACGGTCGAAACGGGGTCCTGTTGATCGGGAGGGGTGTGGCGTGCCGCAAAACGGAGGAAACGGACTTCTGTTCGAGCGCCTATGGTCCAAACAGGGTCCTGTTCATCCACCGTCTACTGCCTCGCTCCAGCCTCCATGGGCTACTGTTCATCCACCATTGACTTCCTCCAGCCTCCACCAGCTATTGTTCATCCACGGGCTACTATTCATCTAGCCTCCACCGGTTACTGTTCATCCAGCCTCCACGGGGTCCTGTTCATCCACCCCCAACCAGCTGGGGTGCGGTGGCCTCCTCATGGTCCTGTTCATCCCGCGGCAACCGCCTACTACAACAATGGGGTCCTGTTCATCCAACCCCCACCAGGAACTGTTCATCCATAGCCAACCAACCGGCTCGACTCACCATGCCTCGACTCGTTCTATGTATCGCGCGTGCGGCAGCAACGGGCACTGTTCATCCAGAGGCAACCTAATCGGCTAGCTAGCTATGTCTCGCACGGGGGTTCGATCAACTTCAGTAAGCAGCAGCAGTGATCTATCAGGTTCAGTTAGTAGCGAAGGAGTCAGCCGAGTTCAGTTAGTAGCGAAGGGATCGATCGATCGGTTTCAGTATGCAGTGCTAGCAGTGCAATCGCTCGGGTTTTGTAAGCGAACGCCTCTCGCTCGGGTTCAGTTATAGCAATACGGCTCGCACCACACGCGCGTACGAGAGAGAAACTCGCAAACCACACTGCATCGCTCGGCCGCGACCACCCATCGTAACCGGGAACTCCACGAAAATTTCCTCGCCCTCACTTCTAGCACAATTTTTTATGTCATGGATGGCCCAAAGAATGTCATGCAGGTGCGTCCCCGGCCCGCATAGGACGAAAAGCCCATTTTCTATCATGATTTTTTGTCATAGAAGTAGGAGCCCATCACATCTATGATGATACGTGTTTTTGTCACAATTATTGTCATAAAAGTGTCATAACCATGACAGAAAAAAAAAATTGTTCGGGCCATAATGTCACGGATGTGTCTTTTTTTGTAGTGCAACTACCTATGCAGCACTGAGCGTAAGCGTATGCCTTGCACTTAAGGGAAAGATGGAAAATGGTTGGGGTTTTGATAAGTCAAAAATAAAGAAAGTCTTGCATCAACGCAGCTGACCATTAGGCAATGGAGAAGGCCCTATGATCGATGTTGACGCAAGGAGTAGGGATCGCCATGCAACTAGGATGCACATAGAGCTATAAGTATATGGAAGCTCTCCTAATGCAGCTAAGTGGGTGTGCATCCTACTTGCTTGCTCATGAAGACCTTGAGCATTTGAGGAAGCTCCATCATTGCTTCAGCCAGTAATTGGTTCACAAACATACATTTTTTCCGTTGGATTCGAGACAAAGGAAACTGAACAGATTCAGATGGCGATTTTGGTAGGCTTGTATTATTGATAGTGGAGAGTGTCTCGACCACTTCATCATAACATAAATTAGGAGGGGAACCGAACAAATTAATCAAGAGTTATTGCCATATTACCTGCCCTAGAATTATTGGAAAGAAACAATGGGGTTGCCTTGCTGTTTTCAGAGTTTGTCTTCTTATCTTCAGCAGCCTGCACCAAATTAACACACTAGCATTGCTATCATTGGCCAGGTCAGATAATAGGAAAGCAACATTGACACAATGAAAGTTTGGGCAACCAGACCACACCAGCCTACACCAAATTAACACAATATGGCACAACTATCATCAGCCAGGTAAGGTAATAGGAAAGCAACATTGACACAATGAATGATTGGGTAACCAGACCACAACACTACAATTTAGTAATGTGCATGATATGAGATAGTACACTCATGCAGCTCAGTATGCAAAATTACCAGGCAGTTTTCCTTACTAAAATCAACATTGTCGCCTTTAATTATACATTTTGCTACAAGTAAATTTAGATCAGATAAAGGTTGGATTCACACCGATTAACAAAATACAAGCTGATGTAAAAATATAGTGATATACAACAGGTACTTACATCAGCATTGGAGCACAGAGAATTCCCGCAAGATACTTTCCTCAAACACGATCCCAGTTTAGAAAGTCTTCTATCCTTTAAGCTTATTTTCTAAAAGAGAGATGGGTAAGAAATATGTAGAAAATATGATCTGAATGCTATAAGATTTCATGATGCGAGGATACGCACACGCTTCTTAGAAAGGAGTTGACATATTTTTGCTGGACTGGAGCGGACTAGTCTTTGGCCACTAGAATCTGCTTATTATCAAGAGCGGTTGGGTTTCTCTGTGCTGGAGCAGTATCTATGAACACTGGAGTTTTTTTACTATCTCCTGGCGTTTGGATCTTTTCAATGACCTTGTTTGTAGCCCTTCAGATCTAACATAGCCATCTTCCCCTTGCATGCCTTATATAGAAGAATGGTGCTTCAATTATAAAACATGCTACAGTAGAGAGATGGAATAGGTACTGAAGAATAGAAAGGCATGACAAATTTACATGTATTCTCTCCATCCGGAAATAAATGGATGTGTCTAGGCGTATTTCAGTTCTAGATACATCCATTTTATCCATTTATGCGACATGTAATCCGGACGAAGGGAGTATGATGTAAGAACTAGGGATACGACAGGACAACAAAGTAAAAAAACACTAGTTGAATGTAAAACTGTATGATAGTGGAATAGGCACAGAAAAACACGAAGGCAACATATGTGTGTATGATTGGGAAACTAAGATGGCATTGCAACAGACCAGTAGAACATCACTTAAATGTAAAAAAACTGGTATGGTAGACGGATGGAGTACATACTGATGAATAACAATGCATAAGATATTCAGAAGCATGATGTCCAAACTAAGCAGATGGCATTGCGACAAAGTAGAATGACAATACTAGAATTTTAAAACATGTAATCATGAATGGAATAGGTACTGAAAAACAGGAAGGCATGACATATTTACATGGAGGATCAGTAGGCTAAGCACATGGCATTGCAATAGAGTAGATGCACTCCAGGACATTATATGCACGATGTACCCATATCACGGGCCAAGTTAGAGCAAGGACCTTGTGGGGTGAATAGGATTCATCATCTTTCTGCAAGTCTTCTGAAGAACTGCCTTTAACTGTTCCATCATTTTGGGTATCATTGACGTCAAGTTTGTTGGCCGTTACATTGCTCCGCGAGGTTCTTGTGGATATATCAGTGTGTGCAATTATATCTGACATGAATGGAAGACAACTAGTAGTTAGATTATGTAATGAGTGCCTGTAGGAGACGACATAAATAGTAGGACTGGACTTAACTAGCAGCAACAGGTCTCAAAAACTAAAGGGAGAACACAGATGAAAGCTATAGAATATGTATTGTTTGTACTCGAGATTAACTAGATGGCACACAAAAGTATTAAAGAACAACAACATAGGTAATAGTAGAAGTGGTATAATCACCAGCCTGTGGGATAGCATTGGCTGATGGATGATAACTATGGAACAACGTTAACTCCTGAACAAGTCTCTTATCTGAACTATGGAACAGCGTTAACTGCTGAACAAGACTCTTAAGAGATCAGCATGAATATACAGTGACATGTGATAATCTATTTTCCATGATTTGATGAATAACGAAGCCATAAATGTTGCACACAAGTAAGATGAGGGTACAACCTATCTGGCCGCCATCCATAGGAGTGAGCATCATCTGTTAACTTGTCGGTGGCCCTGCGGTTGTTGTGGCTATCCATGTCTGGCATGCACATTGGAGGCAGGGAACTGTTGAGTGGGGACTATAGGTCCCTTCTGGTGTATGCTTCCCTTGTTGGAGCAGCTGCGGTGAGAAGCAAGACGGTGTGGCTGAAGATGCAGAAAACACATAATGTTAAGAATGACACATATCTCCGATCTGAAGAAATACACTAAGAGATCAACACTAAGGTACGAGACTGGTCACACGTCTCTCGACTGAAAACTAAATTGGGGTCACACGATTTTATTTTATTTTGGTACTGTCTGATCTACGCGGATGGCTGGATGGCCGTCTTGTGCCTCCCGGCTGACACTATTCAGAATTTTCCCCGAAGAGCCAGCGGCCACCGGCAGAGCAGCCTGCCTCCGCCGTCCCCTGGCCGCGAGAGCTCCGACCAAAACCCCGCTCCCCGCCCCACCACACTGCCGTGGTTGCGCCGCCCCCGACCAAACCACAAAGACTCGTCGTCATCCAGATTCGATGGCGGCAGTACCTTCAACCCACGCAACTCTAAGATAGCCACCTAAGCGCTGCTTCCGTGGCGAACTTGCGCCCCCGCACCCTTATGATAGACACCAGCCAACGTGTAGCCTTGGAGCTCTGCCACCTCTAGGGGTGCTGCTTCCCATTGGGAATCGATTGGCCCAGAATAAAAATTCAGGCGATTGACGCCTAAATAAAGTGATTTAAGATGAGTGTATGACCTATCTTGCGGCCCGGTGAAGTAGACAGCTCCAGCTGCCGAGTCGGTGAGGCCGGCGCAGTTGCGGTGGCTCCTGGCGGGAGGAAAGCAGATATGTCACGACGGTCGATGGCTACGGGGAAGTAGCGCCGGGGCCCTGGACACGTCCGAAGTTGGAGCTGCTCCGGCGCCATGCACAACGGCACGAGTGAATTGGCTCCGGCACGGTTCACGCGGTCGTCATCGAGGCAGCTCTGGCAACACGGAGTAAGAGGCACACGGCCTAGTGCACGACGGCAAACGGACAGCGGCTCCAACATTGGGGAGGAGGGCGGTGGTGAATTTGGTGCGGTGGGGGCGCCATGGAGGAGGGGCTGATGTTTCACGGCTGGGGAGAAGGTGATTTGGCGCCCACGTTGTATGAATGGGGAATTGGGAGGGGGAACCATGTCTTACAGACGCATTTGTCTGAAATGTGGGGGAAGTTACAGTTCTACCCCTGCCTTTTGGCTTCTGGGCTTGGGTCTGTGTCTTGAGGGTCGGGGATAGTAGGGTAACTTTGCTTCTCCCAAATAGTGGGCGCATTTTTGGGCGAGGAGGGCGTGTTTTGAAATAGTGGGCGCGAGCGATTTCAGCCGAGGAGGGCGTGTTTTGAAATAGTGGACGCGAGTGATTTCTGCTGAGGAGAGGGTGTTTTGCCGCCCATGGTTTATGAATTATTCGGCACCTGCCATTTCGGCCGAGGAGAGGGTTTTCTGCCGCCCATGGTTTATGAATTATTCAGCACCTGTCATTTCGGCCGAGGAGAAGGCACGCTTGGATGAAGTTACGAACCTACCCTCGATGTACAATGAGGAATTTGATGCGTGCCCCACATAGGCCGGTAATTTCACGTCTCCTATTTATTTGCTCGGGCGAATTCCACCGAGCAGAGGGTGTTTAGCGGTTCGTTCAAATTTTGGGAGAACGAGCATCCACGTCTACCTTACCAAGTCGATTCGAATCAAATTTTGAAATATTAGCTTGCCACTTCTTTTTTAGATGGTGAGATGATGCTTGGGACTAATGTGTTTTTACATGCTCGTTGCTAACGATTTACTATATGACAAATAGTTGACCCACTCAAAAACGGGAATCAAACCCAAAATGAAATATCTCGATTCAATGAAATAGCTCGTTCACCTGGTCAAAATAGTGGACTAAATCCAAACTTAAACACCTCAATTGAGTAGCATGTTGTATTATAGTACTCCATGAACATGCTGAAAGTCAAATTAATGAACTTGTTTGATACGCATATCTCCGTTCATGTGTTGATTGCAGACACCATGTTCTCCAATTCAAATATTTGAATGCAAATTTATATCAAAACATGGTTTATATCAGTCTTCGATGCATAAACGCGACCTCCCCCTCTCCTGGAATCTTGTTCTCTCTCTAGCCGACAATCTTTGTTTCTATCGCACGCATGCAAACACAAACCTTGTCGGTCCCTCTCCCTCTCTCTCTCTCTATCTATCTCTCTCTATCTGTCTCTCTCTCTCTGTCGGTCTTTCTAGTTCACATGCACACTCCATGTATAGGTCTCTTTGGCACACAATGTATGATTCTCTAGTACAAGCTAAATATCTAGGGTGCACTCATCGTACGCACACAAATTCCTTAGCTCATTGTTCGTAACTCTCTCACGCACCACTCTGCCGTCTCGGAGCTCTTCCCTCTCTCTCTCAAACTCTCCATCTCCCTAGGTCACACATACACAAGCATATCTCACTCGCACTAGATAGACCCATCTAAAACTCTCTCTCTCCCCCTCATTTTCTCTCCATCTCACACGCACACACACACAATCTCACGCCTAGCTAAGTATGACTGTCTCTCACTCCATTGTAGGCACAGGCAGTCCCCCCTATGTATATGACTATTTCTCAGTCTCCATCACAAACATACGCATTGTCTCTTTCACTCACTTGGTCTATCTCGATTTGTCTCGGGGCATCTTTCTATCGCACACACACCTCGTCCCTCGATCTCCCACCCATATATTCCCCTCACGATCTCGAGGGGATCTCTCTATCACAAACACACCCTCTCTCCCTCCCCATGCGTCCATCTTCTCCATGCGTCCCTCTGGACCTCTGTCCCTTGTTGGCCAGAACTCTATTGGACATGTGCTATAGGGGGGTCTCTCTCCGTTGCAAACAACCATGCACTAGCTATCTTCATGTATCTCCTCACCTCGCTTTTCTATCTCGGAGATGCATTTGTGATATGTTTGCATAAGAAACGAACACACACTCTCTCTATTTTATCGTTTGTTGTTGTTGTTAGGACCGGGAGTATATTGACCAGAGGGGGGGTGAATGGGAGATTCAAATTTTCTTTCGAAAGCTTTGAAACAAAACCCAATCACAGCAGCGGAATATAATTTTAAAGGAAATAGACTGAGTCAATCTTATTCGTCAGAAGCATATTCATCGATGAAAGCATTAACAACAGTACATGCTTGATGAATCACTGGTTTAAGTACCATGAGAGTAATGCAACATGCAAACAGATGTAGCAGAGTGAGACACAACATAGTTGGTACAGAATAAAAACTATGGGACGATATCACAAGAGAATGATAACGAACGAGTACAGATGATGAAAATGAATGAGGATGAATACTAACACACAGGATGGTGACAACAGGACAAAATGATCAAGTGATCTATCGGCACAGAGCACGAATAATAACTGCTGAGGGAAATGCAGTGGAGTAGAAATGACTAGGGGTGCTTGAAGGCGACAGAGAGATTTGGTAGACCAGTTCACGCTTCTGCCAAAGGGCTACGTCTGGTTGGAGGGGCTGTGACTTAACACGGAAGATAAACTCTCTTCACCCTATTCTCCTTCAACGCAGAGCTGATCAGACTCAAGTTGATTTCACTCGTGGTAGATCCTTATCGGCAATCTCCAAACCTTCGGTCGACCTTCGCGAACAACAATCACTCTTGGTTGCTGAAGATCAGGCTCGGTGAAGACAACGACTCTTCATCACTCGAAGCCGAAACCTATCCGTCTAGAGAGTGCGCAGCTCTCAAGAGTAATAGGTACAAGAACTCTCACTCAGAACTACTGTGATGCTAAACCACTGTCTAAGCTTGGGCTCTTGGTTTTTCTCTCGGTGGATCTTAAACTCAAATCACTTGGAGAGGGGTTGCTCAAATCAATCTTCTCAGAAATCTCAAGCGGAGCAGCCAACGGACAACGTTGGAGCGGGGTGGCTATTTATAGCCGCAGCCTTCCCTGATGGGAAATGACCAAATTAGACATCGGGCTCAGCCAATGGCCGAACGACACGATTCCAATTGTCGGATTTGAGCACAACGGTAACATTTCTTGTGGAACAAGTAATGCTAACTCCTTGGTCTGAGACAAATCTCTCGCAGCGAAGAAGAACACAGTCTCTTGCTGACGAGTATTTGCTCGGAGCACAAAGAGATTTCTCTCTCAATTTTCATAGGTTTTGGCTAAGCATCATAGCGGATCTAAGCATCGAGAACCTATACCCCTCTTAATAGTACGGAGGTCCTATGACTCAAATGAAATGAAAGAGGAACACCTAAATGAATGCTACATCTTCACTTAGTCTTCGACTTCCATCGCTGTAGTCAATTTCTTCGGACGACAGTACCGAATCAAAAGCTTCGCTTCAGCAGTAAATTTTCGAGGGATCGATTTCTTCACATCAATCTTCTCAACTCTATCACTTCAACAGATATAGCTTGTTCTTATCTGCAACACAGATGTACTACGGTGAAGTTCTTCGAACTCAGCACCGGAGACAGCATATTCTTCGGTTGTGTATGGACTTTTTCTCTCTGTATGCACTAGCAAACAAATCATTCCATACCTATTTCTGTCAACAATCTCCAAAACACAAGGTAGGCAGATATTGCACCAACAATCTCCCCCTTTTTGGATGATTGTTGATAAAACAAATCACATTGAATGATAGATAAAGAATGAAATATAATGTGAAGAATAATGAAATACGAGAGATAAATATGAAGATAATATATTCTCCCCCTTAAGATATGCTTCGGTTTTCAAAGGATTAGGGAAAGGAGATATCACTCTTCATATGAGTGTCATTGACAGCAGATCATATACTTGAGTTCTTTCAATGCACTCGACGGTGTCTGAGGTAGTTCTTGTCACAAAAACTTCGACGAAGGTTAGATGTAAAATAAGCATTGATTGGCTTGTGACAAGGATATGTCATGAATGTTTTCTCAGAACATAATTTGAATCCACACGAGAAGTAGTTTTCCTGCATGTTAGGCATTCGATATGATCAGAGCAGGATCGAGTAATAATACGTTGCTCAGAGTGGATATGCTTCGAAGGTGATTTTCCTGCAATATAGATGATGCAAATGATATCTATGAGGAAAAACACTTTGTCAGTCATATAGATAGCCTTCAATAAGGCATTTGTGCATAGGCTGACTTTATCTTCCTGCACGGCTAGATAATGAGAGATAGCAATAAGAGCATATCCAACCACAATAGTTATGGTTCATTTAGTACTTGAGGTACTTCTTAGAAAAATATCATCATTTGATGATTCTCTGTTCTTCTCCGAGGAGCAGTTATGTTTCCCTGTAAGATAGATAATCGTCTGTGATAAGCATTCACAGCACAAACACATTTAAAGGTACCTGCAGACAAATAGTGCGAAGCAAATGATATTGCAGGCGGGGGTTATTAATGTTACATGACGATCGAGTGTTTCAGCACCACATGCGGTGCGATAAAGTTGTTGAAACAAATTGTTCGAGGGAAAACCAAATGGCGAATGAAAACACACACCCTGCAAACCCCGATAAACTATCACTCGATGTAATTCTCCCCCTTTTTGTCAACAAGTGTCAAAAAGGAAAGAGAGGACATTCGAGGAATTACTCCGTGGGAGAATCTTCTGAATCAGAATTGAACCACTCGAAGAATCAGAGTTAGAAGAATGCATAATGGTCGAGGCAGAAGCAGGAGTAGCAGCCTTGGCCTTGGAAGACTTGGAAGGATGGACATCTGGCTTGTAGATAAGAGTACTGGCTATATCTGCAATTTCATCATCATGATTGACAGACATCAGATCCGTTGAAGCAGAACACCGTGGGAGCACTGGAGTTTGTCTTCGCATGCGCGATACTTCAAGCAAGTCCAGATGATCATATTCCTTGAAGAGGCCCTTCTTGGCTAGATCCTTGTGAGAGTAATGCTTCCGCAGCAAGGTCCATGATCGATTTCTTGCATCCTTCTCATGCAGAAGAATTTGACTAGTGTGATTATGAATCAGATTCAACTCAGCCATCAATTCCACCTTTTCTTTTCTATCCATCTTGATGTGTCTTTCCAGAGTCTGCTGTGTGCGAATACAAATCTCATAGATTGATGGATTTTCTTCGCGAGGGATTTCAATCCGGGCTTCCTTAACCTTCGGAGCATTTTCAGATGCAGAAGCGTTTGCAGCAGCATCAACTGGTTCCTTCCCCTTTCTATTATCCTTCACCATGTGCAGAGTGTCACGAACAGGTGGCATGAACACTTTAGGCTCGTAAGCCCAGAAGGATTTCTCATTTGTGAGCTGTTCAATGGCAAACATTATCCATGGAGCATACGGCTTCAGCGATTGAGGGCTATCTGCAGCACATGCCAGGTTCCGAATAAAAAGATTAGGATTGTCAAACTTGATTCCCTGAGAAATTGCTACAAGAGCATTTCCTACGATGCCTTTGATGGAGTTGGGCCAGTTTGTTGGCATGATGGTATTGCACAAAATGTGGAATAACACTTTGTTGTCATAGGCCAGCTTCTTCGGATCAACATCAATGCATTCGTCGCCCACCATGGTGGGATCCATCAAGACATGGAGTTGTGCTTTGGACACTTCCCAGAAATGCAGTCTGTGCTCTCTGTCGTTCTCAAATTCACATCGAGGCAAATTTAGCGAAGCCAGAAAATGATCTGCCGAGCATTTGATTCTCTCTCTGCTAGTCATCCATTCAAGCGTCCAAGTTGAGGTATTTCCCATTTCTCCTGTGATGTACAGTGTGGCATAGAAGTAAAGAATAACTTCCTTGTTCCATCCATGATTAAAATGCATGAAACCCTTCAGAAGAGCATGTTCTATATGATCAATTGCATTCAGGAAGCAAGGCATTTCTTCGAGCTTGGCGAAGTTCAACATCTTATGATTGAAAATTATGTGCTTGCCAAACAAGATCCGAGCATAATAGATTGCTTGTTCTTCTGTCCAGAACCTCGGTGACAATGATGTCCTTTCTCCTTCATACGGGCTGACACCAAAGAATGTAAGCTTCAATGAATGAAGCTGTTCACTGAATGCGGGGCCATTGGGGCCATACTCAGCTGAAAATAGCGGGAATGATTCCCGAGGATTTTTCTTAAGTTCTTCCTCGCTAATTTCCATCGGATGAACATCATCAGAGGCTGGCACATTCTCATCAATGGGCTTCAATGGTGCAAGAGGCTTTGTAGCCTTTTCTGAAGCAGATGGCATATGATCACTAGGCTGACCGTCATTTTTCTTCATTGGAACTCCTTCAGTGGCTTTCTCAGATTCAGGCACAAGGGCCTTTTCTTTTGGTGTGGTCTCAACTGTGGGTGGCACAACAACCTTTTCAGACTCTTGAGTCGCAACTTGATCTTCTTCAGTCTGCTGAGGCAACACTGGTGGTACAACTTGGTGTGGCAAAACTGGTGGTGCGGCTTCTTGTCCTTTCTCTTCGGGAGCCATGGGCTCTTCAAATTTCTTCTCTTCCTGTTCTGGTTGTGAAGCCAAAGAACCAGGAGTAGGGTCAACCTCCATCGGGGCAGGGGCACCAGATGAGGAGACCGTAGGGATATTTCCTTGGGAAGAAATTAGCTCCCCTCAACCTTCTCACCCTCCTTGGTGGATCCAGAGGGTTCAGCTTGAATTTCCTTCAAAGGCGATGAAGTTGCCTTTTCCATCTCAATCTCTTTGTCAATTCTTTCTTCAGGAACATTTTGCTCGGGCACGACATTTGCTTCATCAGGATTAACCAGATAAATGTCCACTACATCAGCTTCTTGTGCAGCTGAGGTAGGAATGATGACTACCACAGGCATAGACTGTTGTTCAGTAACTTCCTCGGGACAAGGGGATGGTGGAATCTGTTGCAGTGGGACACTTGTATCAACAGGTGCATCACTAGTCACATATTGGATACGACGATCCTTGATCTCTTTTGGCTTATTGGCTCTAGCCTGAGCTCTCTGATGTTTCTCTTGTTTTTCTCTGTGTCGAGCAAGATCTGCTTGACACTTAATCTCATCATTCCTATGATCACAAAGCTGAGAGACATCCATCTTCATCTTGGAGTGCCAATCAATCTTGTTATTTCTCATGGTAGTGAGGGCTTTAGTGACCTCAAGGATTCCCTTGTTTACGTCTTTTCTTTCAGACTCAGATTGAGCTCCCCTTCTCATTTTCTCAAGAAGCTTCTTATCATCGATAGCTTGATTGAGTTCTTTGGTAATTTCTCTCAACTCGGAGAAGTGCTTTGCTACCATCTTGTTAAGATCTTCAAGCAGACCCAAGCTGCTCAACTCAGCTGGGTTTGCTTCATAGGAGGCACCTTCAATGATGTCAAAAATAAGATCAAAATCATATTCCTCTATGGGAGCAGGAATGATTTTCTTCGCCTTCTTGGCAGGAGTAGCAGCTTTTTCATCAATAATCAACTTTCCCTTCACCACTGGGGCAGCAGAACCTGAAGGTTTATCTGAGGGGACGGGAGCAAGCCTTGGTGAAGATCTCACTAGTGCAAAATCTTTGCTGTAGATGGAGTTTGGTACGGCTTATCAAGCAGCGCTCTTTGATCATACATGGGAATTTCTTCGCCAGCATTATCATCAGAAGATTCCTCATCAGACGAGGTAGACGCAACCTTTCTAGATTTACTTGCAACAGACTTCTTCTTCGGGGCTCGAGGTGAAATAGACTTCCTCCTTTTCTTTTCTTTTCTTTTCTTTTCTTTTCGGGAAGACGCCCTCTTCTTCTTCTCTAGCACATCTTGTTGAGTCAATTCAACATTTTGCTGTTCCACTTGATTTTTCTTCGCCTCTTTGGCGTCACGCTTGGCCTTGGCCTTTGCACGTTTCTCAACTTCCTGAGGAAAATCAGCTATAGTCTTCAACGAGTCTGCATGAGCATTGGGAGGAGGAGCTGGTCTGGCTTTTTCATCATTAGGACCTAGGCAGCCCTCCGCAATGCAGTCATTCCACGGAGGAGTGAATGCAAATAGGATCTAGTATTTCCTTCGGATGTTCTCATAATTGAACCATTTCTTCGCCCAATGACGGCAAATCTTCTGCAGCCTGTTGTTCCTTTCCTGAGCAGTTTCTACTCCAGGTGGAGTCTTGTACGTTTCCTGATCAGACATCTCAGCCGCAGTATTCCTTTCTCTTCCACGGTCACCCTTCTTGGGATTTCCATCAGAGAACATGGTTTTGGAGTCTGTGACTAGCTCATCCTCTGGCTGACTCTGAGCTGAGGGAACATCATCATCTTCTTCAGCAGATTCTGATTGGACCTTTTTCTTCGGTGCTTTTGGCGGCTTCACAAATTTTCTTTCAACCACCTTTGCTGTGTCAGCCATACGTGGCTGCTGTGGAAATTCTTCCTCGAACCCAGAATGCTCATCTGAACTATTTGCCATGACCACTCCTGAGAGAAAAACGCAAATACGAAAGAAAACACAGGAAGAAGTCATAAACATGCACAAAAGCATTTTAACTCAAAACAGATAAGTTTTCGGAAGAAGTATCAGATTCATGGCATACACTTGCAAGATATCATCGAGTGAATTGCAATATGCCTAAAGATGACACCAATCCTCTAATCTTTCAATGTACACACAGTGAACCCTAGATCCAAAAGACTAGTACGAGGAACTACTACAAACCGTATAGGTCATAACTTAGAGAACACTAAAGATCTACCGCAAGAAAATAACACAAGATAAATGGCGTCGGGATGAACTGCCTTAGAACAGGAAGGGAATAGGGCAAGTTCTAGATCTGAATGCCCTAACTTGGCGAGACAGATCGACTACGGCAACACGGGAGGGAGGAGTTACCTCATCGGCGCGACCAACGGTGACGGAGCTCCGCCGGAGTTGCACGACGAGGCTTGATGTCGACGCTGCTTCAAGCTCGGGCTCGGGAGGAGAGCGAGAGGAGGGTTCGAGGCCAAACAGGGAAAGAGATAAGGAAGAAGAGACCCAAAGAGGGGGTTTATATAGCCTGAGGGAGAAACTTCCCACTCCGAAATCTACGGACGAAAAACTCGGGACGTTCCACATTCACCGGACAAGATCACGATCAAGAGATCATGGGCACGTGTCAGCCGTTTCCTGCGAAAACCTCGGTAACTGAACTGGATCCCGAAAGGTTTGAGGAAGCGCAAGCGCCAAAACAGATGAAACATTGAAGTTGATTTCATTAGCGATCAAGGACGTCGGTGTGAAATCTTCTTCAGATCAAGTTGCATGTTTATGACACGGCGAACCGAGAACAAACCAGAAAGAGAACAGACTCGAAACACAAACGTACCGAAAGAAAAACACAAACACTTTGAGAGAAAACCCAGAAAGATAAGCACCAACAATAATTGATCTCAGGGCTTGAGATAAACATGAGATATCCCTAAGAGGGTTTCCTACAATAAATGACTAGTTCTTCTTCACAATCCACACTTGTGTGGGAGGTGAGGATCTCATCTGCTTTGCTTGGCTTGGAATATTTCTTCGGTGAGTCTTGCGAGACATCTGTGCAGTGTGATAATAATCATATGAATAGGCATTGAAGTTGTTTCCAAATACATGAGTGTAATGATTTGAAGATGTACGCATGTACTCCTTTTGACGTAGTACAAGGTGATAATAATTCGAGAATGATATTCCAGTAGACTTGTAATGACAACCATTTCCTTGTCGATGACTATCCTGCACCGTCAGGTTAGCAGTAACAGATAAATTTTCAATGGTGCACTTCTTTACCCAAATTTGCTTCATGGGTGAACCTGTCCTGCAGTTAGTTCCAACATATCGAGCGAAAACCTTACCATTCTATTGTTTGAAAAGTTTGTAATTTGAGTCATCAGACTCGTCAGTATCAACAGGAATGGGTGAATGATAACTAGTTAGAGTTTCAAGTTCGAGAATTTTACTCTTTGCATGAATCCACGTCGTACGAGGATACTGTTCGGGAGTCCAATACGATCCTTCCACATTAAGTTTCTTTTCGAAACCTAATCCTTCCTTCTGAGGATTTTTGTGAAGTATGGACTTCTTGAGCACATCACATAAGGTTTGATGCCCTTTTAGGCTCCTTAGCATTCCAGTCTCAAGTAAGCCCTTTAACCTACAATTTTCTTCAGTAATAGCAGCAAAATCCTCAGAAGAGGGGTCAGTAGTGGTGCCAACTTTGGTAGTAGCAATATTCTCTTTGGCAGCATTAGAGGTTTCAGCATGAGATTCAGCATTGCTACGTTCTAGGCATTTTAAACATGGGGGCACAAAACTATCAGGAATTTGAACAGATTGCTCGGCGAAGAGAGAAGCTTCCTCTAAAACCAGCTCGTATGAGACTCTTTCAGTGACACGAGTTCTTGATTCCTGTTGAGGAGTTCATTTGATAAACCCTCATAGTCAACTGTAAGTGGGTCATATCGAATGGTGAGATCATCAATAGTTGATGAAAAAGCATCTTGCTCCTCAATCAACTTTTGATTCTTCTCCATCTCTTCGACCAGTAATCCTTCAGTTTTCCTGAGATTCCTTTCAAGCATTTCAAGTTCATCATGTTGGGATTTAGCAATCTTGACCAGCTTGGCATAAGATATATATTCAGGAGAATATTCGTTCATGGATCTTAGGTGTTTGGCAGATACCTGATGCTTTGAAGATTTTGCCATGAGACAAAAGGTGATCGGTTCATCATCGCTTGAATCATCATTACTTGAAGCATTACTATCAGTATCTGATTTGCTGATGTTGTTCGATGATTCAATAGCAACATATGCATTACTTCTCCCAATCCTTTTATAGAATTCTTCATCATCTGATTCAGTGTCAGTAGCTTCTTCTTCAGAATCCACTGTTAGATCCGCATACGCTCGGTTTATCCGTGACATCCTCTTCATATTTGATTCAATGATAGCTCTGGCTTTCATGTCAGTGACTGGTCTCATCGAAGAATATGACGGAGTTGCAATATCCTTCGAGAGCTTAGTATGGCGATCCATTCAAGTAAAACCACTGTAGTGAAGGTATTTCCATCTGCTGCTAGGTTTTCTTCCCAACCAGGGCAATCAGCGATGACATGGCCGTATAACTTGCACTTGAAGCACTTCATATCTTTCGGAGGCAATCTTCTTCTCGATGATTCTGGCTCATCAGGCTCATCATTATTTGTGAGATAGAGATTGTGTCTTTTTAGATCACTTAGCCTTTGAGTGAGCATTTCAAGTTCTCTGGTGATGGTGTGTTGATTCTCGACATCTTCTTCTTCTTCAGAACTGCCATAGTGTGAGAGAATTTCTCCTTCACTTTCCAAAGAAGATTCTTGATTAGCATTTTCCAGCTCCATCTTTTCTTCATGAATGGACAGCAGTGTCATGACCTCAACATAGTGAAGCTCTTCATAGCCAGGCCTTTGTTTGATTTCAGACACAATGGGATCGAAGGATTCATCAAGTGCGCTCAGAAGCTTGTTGACTACATCTCTATTGGTGATATCAGTTACTCCTCACTGATGTAATCTTTCGACAATGTTTGTCAATCGATCAGTGAGTTCCATGGCACTTTCTTTACGAAGGCTTCTGAATCCAGTGAACATAGCTCGAAGCATTTTAGTGTGAGGATCTGATCGGGCGACAAATTCTTCATGGGCACTATTGAGAGCATCCCAAATTTGCGTTGCTGTGTTGAGCCTGTGGAACCGAAGGAAAATGTCTTTTGATAGACTACCACAGATGACATCTTTTCCTTGAGCATCCAACTACAGATTTGCTTTATCATCGGAAGTCAGATCATTTTGTTGCTAAATGGTGTAGCCATCTTCCACAATTAGCCACAGATCATAGTTGACAGCTTGAATTCTGATTCTCATCCATTCCTTCCAGTATAGATAGTCATTTCCATCGAAGATGGGGAACCTTTCAGAGTGCGAGGATCTACCTGCAAGTGACATACTCAAAATACCAAGGATGTTAGACCTTTAATAAACAGAGACAGGGAGTACCTGCTCTCATACCAATTGTTAGGACCGAGAGTATATCGAACAGAGGGGGGGTGAATGGGAGATTCAAATTTTCTTTAGAAAGCTTTGAAACAAAACCCAATCACAATAGCGGAATATAATTTTGAAGGAAATATACTGAGTCAATCTTCTTCGTCAGAAGCATATTCATCGATGAAAGCATTAACAACAGTACGTGCTTGATGAATCACTGGTTTAAGTACCATGAGAGTAATGCAACATGCAAACAGATGTAGCAGAGTGAGACACAACATAGTTGGTACAGAATAAAAACTATGGGACGATATCACAAGAGAATGATAACGAACGAGTACAGACGATGAAAATGAATGAGGATGAATACTGACACACATGATGGTGACAACAAAACAAAATGATCAACAAATCTATCGGCACAGAGCACGAATAATAACTGCTGAGGGAAATGCAGTAGAGTAGAAATGACTAGGGGTGCTCGAAGGCGACAGAGAGATTTGGTAGACCAGTTCACCCTTCTACCAAAGGGCTATGTCTGGTTGGACGGGATGTGAGTTAACACGGAAGATAAACTCTCTTCACCCTATTCTCCTTCAACGCAGAGCTGATCAGACTCAGGTTGATTTCACTCGTGGTAGATCCTTATCAGCGATCTCCAAACCTTCGGTCAACCTTCGCGAACCACAATCACTCTTGGTTGCTGAAGATCAGGCTCGGTGAAGACAATGACTCTTCATCACTCGAAGCCGAAACCTATTCGTCTAGAGAGTGCGCAGCTCTCAAGAGTAATAGGTACAAGAACTCTCACTCAGAACTACTGTGATGCTAAACCACTGTCTAAGCTTGGGCTCTTGGTTTTTCTCTCGGTGGATCTTAAACTCAAATCACTCGGAGAGGGGTTGCTCAAATCAATCTTCTCAGAAATCTCAAGCGGAGCAGCCAACGGACAACGTTGGAGTGGGGTGGCTATTTATAGCCGCAGCCTTCCCTGATGGGAAATGACCAAATTAGACATCGGGCTCATCCAATGGCCGAACGACACGATTCCAACGGCCGGATTTGAGCACAACAGTAACATTTCTTGCGGAACAAGTAATGCTAACTCCTCCGTTTGAGACAAATCTCTCGCAGCGAAGAAGAACACATTCTCTTGCTGACGAGTATTTGCTTGGAGCGCAAAGAGATTTCTCTCGCAACTTTCATAGGTTTTGGCTAAGCATCACAGCGGATCTAAGCATCGAGAACCTATATCCCTCTTAATAGTATGGAGGTCCTATGATTCAAATGAAATGAAAGAGGAACACCTAAATGAATGCTACGTCTTCACTTAGTCTTCGACTTCCATCGCTGCAGTCAATTTCTTTGGACGACAGTACCGAATCAAAAGCTTCGCTTCAGTAGTAAACTTTCGAGGGGTCAATTTCTTCACATCAATCTTCTCGACTCTATCACTTCAACAGATCACAGATGTACTACGGTGAAGTTCTTCGAAATCAGTACTGGAGACAGCATATTCTTCGGTTGTGTATGGACTTTTTCTCTCTGTATGCACTAGCAAACAAATCAGTCCATACCTGTTTCTGTCAACAATCTCCAAAACACAAGGTAGGCAGATATTGCACCAACAGTTGTCCCTTTCTCTTTCACACGCACACTCTTTTTGCACACTCACTCTTTCTCCTTCACACACACTTGATCTCTCTCGACTTAGGTACTCTCTTCGGTCCATAGCATATAGATTTATTGAAAAGTCAAACTTCACAAAGTTTGACCAGGTACGTGGAGAAAAATATTTACATCTAGAACGACAAACATATATCATTAGATTCATCATGAGATGTAGTTTCGTATGATGTATCTTTGGTATTGTAGATATAAATAATATTTGTGTAAACCTTGTCAAAGTTTCCAAAGTTTGACTTCTAAAAATTTTATATGCACTGCATTATCGAACGGATGGACTATCTCTTTCCCCCTCTCAGCTATCTGACGCACCACTCAGCCGTATCGTGGCTCTTCTATCTCTCTCAAACTTTATATCTCCTTGGTTCACACATACACATATCTAGCTCATGCTACATAGACCCATCTAACACTCTTCGCCCTTGTTCTCTTTCTATGTCACACGCACCCCCCTAAGTACCATAATCTCTCACTCCATCATAGGCACACACACTCCCTCCTAAGTATGACTATCTCTCACTATCCATCAAGAACACATGTATTGTCTCCTTCCATCCCTACGTCTATCTCGATATCTCTCGGGGTATCTTCTATCGCGCACACACCTTGTCACTCGATCTCCCACCCATGTAGTCCCATCACGATCTCCAGGGGATCTCTCTATCACAAACACACACTCTCTCCTCCCCATGCCTGCATTTTCTCCATATGTCTCTCTCGACCTCTCTCCCTTGTTTGTCAGACCTCTCTTGGCCATGTGCTAGGGGTCTTTCTCTCTCGGTTGCAAACAACCACACACTATCTCCTCACCTCACTTCCACTATCGAAGATGCATGTGTGATATGTTTGCATAAGACACACACACTTTTTCTCTACTTTATCGTGTGTTGTCCATGTCTCTTTCACATACGCACACACACTTTTGTCACTCACTCTTTCTATTTCACACACACTCTCTCTCTAGTTAGGTACTCTCTCACGTCCATAACATATGGATGTTTTCAAAAGTCAAACCTCAGAAAAGTTTGACCAGGTATATGTGGAGAAAAACATTTACATCTGGAACGATCAATAGATTCATCACAACATGTACTTAGTTCATACTATCATTTATCTTTGGTATTGTAGATATAAGTAATTTCTTTATAAACTTGGTCAAAGTTTCAAAATTTTGAATTTAAAAAAAATATAGGCACTACATTATCGAACGGAGGGAGTAGCTCTTTCTCTCTCTCTACTATCTCCCACGGGCCTCCCCTCTCACTCGATATCTCTTTACCGAGGGATTATACGGTCACTGTGTCAGCATATAGCTCCGTATATTGTTTAGTTGACCAGTCAACCAGTCCACATGCTGCCTTGTCAGCTCGTGCTCTCTATCTTGGTGTGCTGGCCCATGTGGCAGTGGGTGAAAATAAATAAACTAGAGGCCCATCTTACACGCGGTGAAGTAAACAAAGTTGAAACCACTCGTGGTAGCACCCCACACGCTAGTAAATTGAGGGCACACTTCTTCCGCGTGAAAGGATGCACTCGCGCACACTACACCACTGCGCGGCGGCATGCACACAAGGACGCACTCGCGCACACCCAGCACACATGTACACCGGCGTCGCCGCCGGCTGAGATGGACGGCGAGGCAGCCAACAAGCGGAGGCGGCTCAAGCCAAAACCGTATCCGGCGAGCCTGGACTTCATCACCAGTCTCCCCGATGACATGCTGCTTGTCATCATCACCCTCCTCCCCACCAAATCTACCGTGCGGAACACCCTGCTCTCTCGGCGGCAGCGCCCCCTCTAGCGCCGCGTCCCCCTCAACCTCACCGTTGACAGTTGCCTCTACGACGGGGATTGCAAATGCATGGCCGCAGTCTCCAAGATCCTTGCATCGCACCCTGGGCCAGCCAGACGCCTTGACATCCGCATGTTTAGTACCAACTACAAGGTCCAAGCCAAGTTCAACGAGTGGTTTTTATCCCTCACCCTAGATTAGCTCGAGGAGATCCATGGGTTCATTAGCCTCCACATCGCCTCGACGAAGCTCCAATGGATTTATGTGTCTTGCTGGCCCGCAACAAGACATCAATTGGGAAGAGATCACTTGAGCTGTTCCACGTTATGGTCATTGAGAATGCACCTGTCGGAGTAAATGACCACGGGTAGCCCCATCAGCTCCCTTTGGTATTTCAAGACATCGGGGCAGGCTGCGCCCTCAAACATCAAGGACAAGGGCCGCCTTCTTGAGGCCGGCTGGTCCAAGCAGCCGGTTGCCAGGAGGCGGCGGAGTCCATAAGACGACCCTAAAGTAGGCCGACTCCTGGCAGGCGGCCTCCTAGGATGCCGAGTCCTAGCAGGCGGCCCCTCGCGCCCTCAAAGTCAACACCAACATAAACATGATGAGATAGGGCATGGCTACAGTATAGGCCTGCCACCCCCAAATCCAGGGCGGGGCGTGGCCACGGTACTGTGTACCAAGCAGGTATCCTGCGCCCAACGCAGGACTGTTGCCATGCCGCTCATGCCGTCACCCATGGCAGAGGAAGCCATGCTCCCATGATGGGCGGTCATTACGGCCGCAGGCGGCGGGCCCTACTTGTCCGTGACAAGCCAGAAGGCGGCGAGCCCAGACCAGTCGGCCCAGTGGGAGGCCGGCTCCCAGCAGGCGGCCCTCCTCCTCCCTCGAAGTCCATGCGCCATTAACCAGATACGACGGGGTATGGCTACAGTGAATTCCCGCCAGGCGGCGGGACTGTATCCACGCTCCCCCTGACGAGGCCTTCGTCATCAAAGGCGATGCTATAGCATAAAGCCGTCAACGCGGCCCGTGGACGGCGGGACCCGCCTGTCGGCTGAGATCGCGGCGGTCGGCGGACCCACCAGGCGGCGGGCCTCGGCGGTCGGGGGAGAAGCCGGCGACCAGTGACGCTGACTGCCGGGCCCCGCATCTGGCCAGATTACCGTTGTACCCCTAGGGGGTAGGCTTATATAAACCCCCCAGGTCACCCCATGCAGGGGGTTGGCTCCTTGGCAGAGGCCTCGTCGAGCACTCACAGCACCACACACACACACGCAGAGAGAGTGGAGTAGGGCTAGCCTCTCCCTTCTTCCTCCTCCAGCCAGGAAGCTTAAGGAGCAAGCTTGTAGCCACCTGTTGAAATAGTGATCACGCGGAGACCCCGCAAAGCAGGACTAGGGGTGTTATCGCCTAGGAGAGCCCCGAACCTGGGTAAGATTCGTAAGCGTACGCGGTCTCGCTCACTCCCGCTTCTAGAGCCCGGCGATGTACCTTTGTCCCCATCCACGATAAGCCATCCCCTGGCATATGTCGCACGATATCCCCGACATTTGGCGCCCACCGTCGGGCTAGGTGCACCGTCGTCCAGAAACACGTTCTGGACGGGAACCCTCTTCCTCCCTCGCGATCGCAGCCAGCCCGGCATGCCCAACGGCATTTGCGCCGACACATTGCGCAGCGTGGAAGTTGTTTGTGCCGCAAGCAACCTCGCTGATCTCATTGGTGGGATCCGCCGCTTCGACGAACCCGCACTCGACGCGGGCGCAGCTAGCTCCGAGAGCTGCCTAGTCGATCTCCTAGGCAAGCTTCACATCGCCGACGAGCCGGTCTCCGACCCGGAGTCCGTTGGCTCCACCGACCTGCTCGTCGACATGGTAGTCGACGCCGACGTCGCGCTTCCTGATGCCTTCCCCGGTGACGTGGTGATCTTCGACGATCCACTTCCCGCTGCAGACAGCAGCGCCGGCACCAGCACCGTCACTGAGGTGCTGGTCATCAGCCATGACGGAACCTCCGACCAGGCCGGCCGGGACCCGTTGCAGGCGGCAATGCAGGACCTGTCCGCTCCCGTAGCGCCCGGTGCGAGCGGTGAAACGCTGGAGGCATGCCGTATCGCACTTCTCGACAGCGCCAACAAGTTGGTGGCCATGAGACGCCTCACCAAGGCTTACCACCGCGAGATCGACCGCACCGTTTGCGGCACACCGGCTGCTGACGAGCCCAGCCGCGTGGGCACGGTCCGGCAGCACGGCGCCGCCATTGCCAGCATGTTGGGGGCCGACCGCCCGGTCTACGCCACGCCCATGGAGAACCTGCGCGCCGCCCAGGCAGCGGCAGACGAGCTGGACCGCCTGGAGGGCGACGAATATCGCTGCATGATGGAGCGCGTCCAGCAGCTCATCGACGCGGCCGCCGCGTGGTGGAACCCGGCCTACAGGTTGGGAACCTTCCCCCTCGCCGGGAGCACGGCGCGACCTCCCGGACGCCGACAGCCGGCGCCCACGACCGAGGAGACCCAGAGCCGGTTGCCAGCCGCAGCCGCACCCGCATCTCCATTGAGCGCGACCAAGATGGCCGCCCACGAGCAGTGGAGCGCCGGGACGATCGTCAGCCCCCTCCCCCGCGCAGGGAGAGGCGCGCCTCTCCGTCGCCTGTTGAGAATCCGACTCTCGGGCGCCGGCTGGTCCCCCGCGAAGGAGTCGGAGAGAACGACGCCCGCAACCGGATCGACGCTTGGCTCGGTCCCTGGCGTTGGAAGAAGAAGATGCAATTGGCTCGTCTTGTTTCGGCCCCCGCATTCGCGATGAGCCCTTCCCCAAAGGGTTCTCGCTCCCTCGGGACACTCCTAAGTACAACGGCTCTGTGAAGCCGGAAGATTGGCTGGTCGACTACTCCACTGCCGTCAACATAGCGAATGGCAACAAGCGTGTCGCCGTGAATTATGTTCCACTCATGCTCCAGGGCACGGCCCGGACATGGCTGAACAGCCTCAAGCCCTACAGCGTCAACAGCTGGCTAGACTTCACCGACGTTTTCATCCGCAACTTCACCAGCACCTACAAGTGGCCGCCCAAGCCTCGCCAGCTCTCCCTGTGCATCCAAGGCCTAATCGAGTCCACCCGTGAATACTTAACGCGGTGGGCCGAGCTAGGCAACTCCTGCGAAGGGGTTCATGAGGTGCAAGCCATTGAATACTTCACTACCGGGTGCCGGGAGGGCACCCTACTCAAGCACCGGCTCCTCTGCGACGAGCCGGCCACGCTCGACGAGCTGTTGATCATAGCGGACAAGTACGCCATTGCTGACTCCTCCATGAAGTCGGAACTCCGGGTGGATGCATCACGAAAGATGCTCCCTCCGGCTCCTCATACACCGGCTGGTGATTCCAGTCGGCGCCAACAGTCAAACGATAATAAGCGCAAGGCCCCGCAGCCAGCTACCACCGGCCGGCAGGTGGCGGCAGTCGAAGACCAGCAGCCAGAAGAGCAGCCCGGCCCCAAACGCCAGAAGGGCGGAAGCCTGCCTGGTTGCCCGCCTTTTCGTTTGAGCAAACCCTCGATGCTCCCTGCAAGTTCCACAGCGGCGCGAAGCCATCCAACCACACCACCCGCAAGTGCCACTGGCTCACCCGCATCGCCAGAGGCGAAGGACTGCCTCCGCCGCCTGCTGGCCCGCCGCCTCCGCCTCCCCAGCAGCCGGCCGTCCGACCAGTCGACGCGATCCAAGACGAGTTTCCTGAAGAGCATGGAGCTTACGTCGTCTTCACCAGTGTGACTGATGACAGGCACAGCCGGCGTCAACAGCGCCGAGAAGTGAATACTGTCACCTCTGAAGCCCCAGAGTTCATGCACTGGTCGGAGAAGCCGATCAGTTGGAGCCGAGCTGACCACCCGGAGGTGATGCCTTCTCTGGGTTCCTATGCCCTGGTGTTGGATGCCACCTTCGCAACAGAGAGGCGGGCTGCTCATTTCTCCCGAATTCTGATAGACGGCGGTAGCAGCATCAACATCCTCTACCGCGACACCATGGAGAAATTGTGCATCAAAGAGAAACAGCTCCAGCCCAGCCGGACTGTCTTCCATGGCATTGTGCCTTGCCTATCCTGCTCACCAATCGGCAAGATCAAGATAGATGTCCTCTTTGGAGACAAGAGTCACTTCCGCCGAGAGCCAATCTGGTTCGAGGTGGTTGACCTTGAGAGCCCCTACCACGCGTTGCTTGGCCGGCCTGCTCTGGCCAAGTTCATGGCGGTCCCCCACTACGCCTACCTCAAGATGAAGATGCCGGGCACCAAGGGCATTATCACCATAGCCGGCGACTACCAGAAGTCTGCCGAGTGTGCTGCAGCCAGCAGTCGGCTGGCCGAGTCCCTTGTGATTGCTGCCGAGAAGCGGCTCCTTGACCGGGTGGTGGCCATGGCCGGCAAGCAGCCGGACCTATCGCCAGATCCCAAGGAGTCAGAAGCTCAGGGCTCTTTCCAGCCGGCCAAAGAAACCAAGAAGATACCCTTGGACCCAGAGCACCCGGAGAAGTTCGCTGTCATAGGAGCTCACCTTGACAGCAAATAGGAAAGCGAGCTCGTCGATTTCCTTCGTGAGAATTGGGACATCTTTGTGTGGTTTCCAAAGGACATGCCGGGTGTTCCGACGGATTTCGCCGAGCACAAGCTACATGTCAGAGCAGATGCAAAACCTGTCAGACAACCCCTCCGCCGCCTGTCGGAGGAGAAGAGAGGAATTGTTGGTGAAGAGATAGCCCGGCTTCTAGCAGCCGGCTTCATTATGGAAGTATTCTTCCCAGAGTGGCTAGCCAACCCAGTCCTTGTACTAAAGAAGAACAACAAATGGCGCATGTGTATTGACTACACCAGCCTCAACAAAGCTTGCCCGAAGGATCCGTTCGCCTTGCCTCGGATTGACCAAGTGATAGACTCCACAGCCGGATGCGAGCTGTTGAGTTTCTTGGATGCCTATTCGGGGTACCACCAGATTAAGTTAAGCCCGGCCGACCACCTGAAGACCGCCTTCATCACACCATTCAGAGCCTTTTGCTACCTGACCATGACATTCGGCTTGAGAAATGCCGGGGCCACGTTCCAGCGTTGCATGCAGAAGTGCCTCCTCAAGCAACTCGGCAGAAATGCCCACGTCTATGTAGACGATATTGTGGTGAAGACGGAGAAGCGCGGTACCCTCCTAGAAGATCTCAAGGAAACTTTTGATAATCTGCGCCGTTTTCAAATCAAGCTCAACCCAGAGAAGTGTGTCTTTGGAGTGCCAGCCGGCCAGCTCCTTGGTTTCCTTGTCTCAGAGCGCGGCATAGAGTGCAACCCTGTCAAGATCAAGGCCATCGAGAGGATGGAGAGGCCCACCCAACTGCGAGACGTTCAGAAGTTCACCGGCTGCTTGGCATCCATCAGCCGCTTCATCAGTCAGCTGGGCGAGAAGGCTCTTCCCCTGTACCAGCTAATGAAGAAGACCACTCATTTCGAGTGGAACGACAAGGCGGATGAGGCGTTCCTCCAGCTCAAGAAGATGTTGACCACGCCGCCCGTCCTGGCCGCCCCGGCTGCCAAGGAGCCTATGCTTCTCTACATCGCCGCCACCAGCCGGGTGGTCAGTACAGTTATGGTAGTAGAGCGCCAAGAGGACGGCAAGGCGCTGCCAGTCCAGAGGCCCGTCTACTACTTGAGTGAGGTGCTGTCAGCTTCCAAGCAGAACTACCCCCACTACCAAAAGTTGTGATATGGCGTGCATTTTGCTGCCAAGAAGCTCAAGCCATACTTTCAAGAGCATCCCATCACGGTCGTCTGCACCGCCCCACTTGCGAAGATCATAGGCAGCAGAGACGCATCGGGCCGAGTGGCCAAGTGGGCAACCGAGCTGGCCCCCTACACCATCTTCTATCAGCCTCGCGCCGCCATCAAGTCCCAAGCACTGGCCGACTTCCTCGTCGACTGGGCCGAGACCCAGTACCTACCGCCAGCTCCAGACTCCACTCATTGGCGGATGCACTTTGATGGCTCGAAGATGCGCACCGGTTTGGGAGCCGGCGTCGTCCTCACCTCTCCCAAAGGCGACAAGCTCAGATACACGCTGCAAATCCACTTTGCCGCCTCCAACAACATGGCCAAGTACGAGGCGCTAGTACACGGACTCCGGCTGGCCAAGGAGATTGGCATCCACCGGATTCTGTGCTACGGCGATTCAGACTTGGTGGTCCAACAGTCGTCCGGCGACTGGGACGCCAAGGATGCAAATATGGCGAGCTACCGCTTCCTCGTCCAGCAGATCAGCGGATATTTTGATGGGTGCGAATTCCTTCACGTGCCACGGGCCGACAACGAGCAAGCAGATGCCCTGGCATGGATCGGCTCCACCAGGCAAGCCATACCAGCCGGCGTGTCCCTTCAGTGCCTCCGCAAGCCGTCCATCAAGCCTTCCCCGGAATCAGAATCCATCTTCGTGCCGGCTGCTCCTGAAGCAGTCGGACCCGGCCCGGGGGCTGCAGCAGCTGGCCCGGGGACTTCGGCGAGCGGCTCGGGGACTGCGATAGTCGCACCCGGCCCGGGGACTCTACAACCCGGCCCGGGGGCTGCAGCAGCCGGCCCGGGGACTTCGGCAAACGGCACGAGGACTGCAGCAGTCGCACCCGGCCCGGGGCCTCTACAACCCAGCCCGGGGGCTACAGCAGCCGGCCCGGGGACTTCAGCAAGCGGCACAAGGACTGCAGCAGTCGCACCCGGCGCGGGGACTTTGCAACCCGGCCTGGGGGCTGCGGCAGCCGGCCCAGGGACTTCGGCAAGCGGCTCGGGGACTGCGGCAGTCGCACCCGGCCCAGGGACTCTACAGCCCGGCCCGGGGGCTGCAGCGGCCATCCTGGGGACTTCAACAATGCAGCAAGGCACGGCCGACTCCGCCCCACCACCTCCAGACCCAACCGCCCTAGTTTCAGTAACCGTAATGACAGTGGATGAAGTCAAAGCACCATTATGGGCGCAGCCCATCCTCAACTTTCTGGTGGGCGGAGAGCTGCCATTTGATGAGATCTCGGCCCGGCAGGTGCAACGCCGGGCAGGAGCTTACACAATAGTAAACAGAGAGCTTGTCAGGCGTAGCGTGACCGACGTTTTCCAATGCTGCGTCGAACCAGAGAAAGGCAAGGCAATCCTCAGAGACATACACCAAGGCGAGTGCGGCCACCACGCGGCCTGCAGATCCCTTGTCGCCAAAGCTTTCTGCCATGGTTTCTTCTGCCCGACTGCTTTGGAGGACGCCAAGGATCTGGTCAAGAAATGCAAGGGGTGCCAAAAATTCAGCTCCAAGGAACATCTGCCGGCTTCTGCACTCAAGACCATCCCCCTTACCTGGCCCTTTGCCGTCTGGGGGCTGGACATGGTGGGCCCATTCAAGACAGCACGCGGTGGCATGACCCATCTGCTGGTCGCTGTGGACAAATTCACCAAGTGGATTGAAGCAAAACCAATCAAGAAACTAAATGGTCCGACTGCTGTGACCTTCATCGCGGATCTCACCGTCCAGTACGGTGTACCACACAGCATCATCACCGATAATGGCACTAACTTTGCCAAAGGCGCCTTGGCCCGTTTCTGCTCGACGCAGGGCATCCGACTGGACTTAGCGTCCGTTGCCCATCCGCAGTCAAATGGCCAGGTAGAACGAGCAAACGGCCTCATCTTATCCGGCATCAAACCCCGACTGGTCGAGCCGCTGGAGCGCTCGGTCGGCTGCTGGATCGACGAGCTGCCAGCCGTCCTCTGGAGTCTCCGCACCACTCCGAACAGATCAACCGGTTTCACTCCCTTCTTCCTCGTATACGGGGCCGAGGCCGTCATCCCAACTGACATCGAGTTCTACTCGCCTCGCGTCACCATGTACACGGAGGCGGAGGTGAAGGAAGCACGAGAAGACGGCATCGATCTGCTGGAAGAAGGCTGGCTGTTAGCACTCAGCCGGTCCGCCATCTACCAGCAGAGCCTGCGCCGCTACTACAGTCGGAAGGTCAAGCCACGATCCTTCCAAGAGGGAGACCTTGTGCTCCGGCTGATCCAGCGAACAGCCGGCCAGCACAAGCTCTCGGCCCCTTGGGAAGGCCCCTTCATCATCAGCAGAGCCTTGGGCAACGACTCCTATTACCTCATCGACGCGCAGAAGCCCAGGGCGCGCAAAAGGGACGATTCCGGCAAGGAAGCAGAGTGCCCATGGAACGCAAATCTTCTTCGAAGATTTTACAGTTAAATACAGTATGTACCACGCTACCTTTTGTACTAAGGGCAAAGGCACCGGGTCCCTCGAGGCGCACTCGGGGGCTACCTTTCTTATCTGTATGATAAGTTTCATGCCTGTGAGTATGTTATTTCATTCCTGCGCCCGGCACCGGGTCTGACCAGTCGGCCCGGGGGCTTGCCGCCTTGTACTATGTTGGCTCTACCTGCAGTCGGACAAGTAGTGTGCCGGCATCCAAGCCCACCCTTGCCATAAGCCGCAGCTCGCAGAGCGACTGTCTGGCAGGCAAGAGTCAAAGGCAAGAAATGGTGCTCACATGAAAAATGGCTAAGGACGAAAGCACCCACATAGGCCAAGTCGGCTCCTCGCCTAGCCGTCTGGTTGCTGAGCGGCCGGCCGGGCGGCTTCTCACTTAAATTGCTACGTTCTAAGCGGCCAAAGTACTTGTCTTCCCAAAATGGCCAAGTACTTGACCCGGCCAGCAGACCGAGAATGGCTGTCTGGCCGGCAAGGCGGCAGCCAAGGGAAAGCGGCAAAGAAAAACCCAAAAGAACAGAAAGCAAGACAAGTCAGAGCTCGGCGAAGCACATCTTGTGCGAGAATTAAATCACATAGCAAGAGGCCCTCGGCCAGCATTCAACAAAGCTTGAATACACCCAGCGGGTGGAACTGCGCGAATTTAACAAAGTTTGTTCTAAAGATTACCAAAGCAGGAAAAGATAAGATAAGTTGGCAGCCTAGGCCAAATGAGCAACAGGCGGGTCCGGCAGGTTGGTGGAGTCGGCGGCGCTAGTTGGTGGAGTGGCCGTCTGGCGAGTCTCGGCTTGTCGCCTTCAGGAGCAATCGGTGCACTCGCACGCGGCTCGTTGCTCGAGGCCCGATCAAGCAGAGGCTGGGCGTCCACTCCGCCCTCTGGTGCGTCGCCTTCACCATCCTCGTCTTCCTCGTCCTCGCCTTCATCACTTGAGGCGATTTCTTCCACCGAGTCCTCGCCGTCATCCGGGTTCAGCCCGAACCAGTCCATCGGCACCTCGGCACCTTCCTCGTCCAACTCGGGGAAGAAGACGTCAGTGTCGGTGCACTCGGCGATCGCCACCGCACGATGGGTGAGCGCGGGCCCCGCTGCCACCAACTCTTCTATGGCCTCCTGCCGGAACGTGGCCAACTAGGCTAGGTCCAGCCCAGGATACCACGCCTTGACGAACTCCAAGGCTCTTCGGGCGCCTGCCCGAGCGGAGGAGCCCCTCCAAGCCTCGAAGCGGCCGATTGCCGCCTCCAACCAGTCGGCGGTCCGACTGGGGGTACGTGGAGCCTGGCCGCCTGGCCAGAGGGCGGAAACCAGCTGAGACCCGGCACGCTGAAGGTGGCGGAGCAGACGGTGAATCGGCTGTAAACGCGTCCTGACGGCCAGGAGCTGCTCGTTCATGTTCCGAGGCGCGTCGGGCGGGATCTCCACTCCTTCCCTCCTACGCCGGTCGCGCCGCGCCTCGATGGCCTGGTTGATGGCGACGGCGTGGCCAGGAAAGAAGTCTACGCAAAAGAAAAATAGAGATCAGAAGCCGACTCCCGATGCAGTCGGCAGCTATTCCAAAGAAAGAAGCTTACCGTCGATGATGTCCTCAATCTCGCCGTAGCCAGCGGCGAGGATCGCCTCCTTCTCGGCCCACTTTGAGCGTTCGACCACAAACTCGGCCAGAAGGGCGCCTTCCGCCTCCTTGAGCTTCTGGAGCTCCACCTTGTGCTGGTCCGCCAACTTCTTGGCCAGACGGTCGTGCTCCAGGGCCGCCTTACGGCGCTCCTCCTCCTTGACGCGCAGCTCGGTCTGGACTTCGCCCAGATGCTGCTGCAGTGTGGCGTTGGCTCCTGCAAAAATGAGAAAGAGAGGACAATCAACAAAGATGACCAAAAAAGAAAGTGGTTGCCAGAAGATCCGGCCCGACTGCTCAGCAGTCGGCCCGAATCTCGGGGGCTACACCCAGCGGGTGCGCTGACGCGCCCCCGCGAGGAAGTAGACAGAATGCTTACGCCGGCTTTCGGTGAGGTCAGCGGTCCGCTTAGCCAACTCCTGGACCTGGGAGTTGAAGGCGGCTGCGCGGATGTTGTGGTAGTCCTGCAACGAAGACAAAAGAAGAGAAAACAAGTTAGCACTCGGAACCTACCTTAAAGTTCCAAGCCGCCTGCTTAGCAGCCTGCCCGGAACTCGGGGGCTACACCCAGTGGGTGTGCTGGCGCGCCCCCACGGAAGACTGCAAGAATCAAAAAAACAAAGCAAAGAAGCATACCCGAACGGCCGTCCGCGTCGCCAAGAACGCCTTCGTACACTGCTGGAGGGCGGCGCCTTGGGCCTGGAGCTGGGCCTGAACGTCCTGCGCGGCCTTGTTCAGCACGCCCGTCCCGCCCCCAGGCGTCCATTCCGGTGGGGGCACTGGTGGCCTCTGCGTCTAGGGCCGACGAGCTCGCGGCCCCGACCTCCTGCGCCCGCGGCGCCGAGGCCGCCTTCGCCGCACGCCGGCGCACCGAAGGGCGGACCACGGGAATCGCCCCCACCACCAACTTGACACCGATCGGCGACGCCGGTGGCACGTCAGGCCGATTGCCTCGGGCCTCGGCAGTCGGCACTTGCGGGGGCACCTCCGCCTCCGAGACGATGGCGTCGCCTCCTCCCCTCTCCACGACCGGCTGGTCATCGCCGGCTCCTCCAGTCAGCACCGGGATCTCTGGCGCTGGTGGCGCCGCGCGCAACAGAATGACAAGTTGCGGGGCCTGGCCACGCGCGGTTTCTTCCGCCTGCGCCCTAGCGGCGGCGTCCGCCCGAGCATTGGCGGCGGCGTCCGCCCGCGCTGCCTTGGCCGCCTCCACCTCCTGCCTCTCCGCCTCCTCCTGCTCCTCCCGTGTGTTCCTCTCCATCGCCGCCCGGAGGTCGGCGAGCGGGTCCACGCGGCGGTTATTGGCGGAGCCTTCCGCCTCCTCGATCAAGGAGGCAGCGGCAGAACGCTCAAGAGTGAGTGGGGCCCTGATTCAAGCAAGACAAGAGAGAAACTCAGAAAAAGTTTGCAAGGAAGAAGAAAGGAAAACACAGCCAAGCACTTACGCGGACACCATCGGGGGCTGCTTCGGGGCCCTCTGGAACTGGGCCGCTCTTGCGGCGGCCTCTTGCTGCCTGGTCGCGGCGGCCGCGTTCTTGGACTTCTTCGGCCGGCTGCCGAATAGCAATGAGCCGGCAGACGCTTTTTTTGGGCCGCCTGGTGCGGTCGGCGCGGCTGAGGAGCCCGCGCCCGCCCTGTCGGTGCCGTGCGGGCGGCGCGGCTCATTCTCCTCCTCATCGTCGTCCGGCCAGTCCTCAAGGCCGCCTCCTCCCCCGGAGCCGCCTGCTCCACCGCCGCCACCTGTGGCGTCGTCTTCCTCCATGGCGGCCGCACCCAAGTCGGGGTCTTCCACGTCGCTCCTTGTTCGATCCGGCATATACTCCTGACCTGGATCCAGAGCGCCGGCGGCCGACTGGGCCGGGAGGACCTGCACCATGGCCGATTGGTCAGGCGGCAAAACAAGAGCTCGGACCAGCAAAGAGAAAAGAATTACAAAACTCACCGCAGGCGGCGGATGTGCGCGGTCGTACGGCCGCATGCCGAACTGCCAGTCCACCTCCGACAGCTTGCAGTTGGAGATGTAGTTGACCAGCCGGACGACCTCCACGTCCGGAAGGTCCCGTGTGCACATCCGGCATGCGTCCCGGTGCCCGCTCATGCAGCTGATGATGTGAGGCCGGGCTTGGAGGGGGAGCACTCGGCGCATCACGAAGGCAGCCAGCAAGTCCGAGCCCTTCAGGCCCTCCGACTCCGACATCGCCTGAAGTCAGGCAAGGGCGGCGGAGGAGGTGGCCGACAGGGAACTCGGCCTGTACTGCCAGTTGGCGCGCGGCTCGGCTGGCGGGCCAGCTGCGTAGGCCGGCAAGTTGACGTAGTCGCTTGTCGGGTGGATGTTCTTGACGTAGAAGTAGGATTTCTGCCACAGCTTGGCCGACTGCAGCAAGGAGATAGGCGGGAAGTGGTTCCCGGTGCCCGGGCGCCGCACTGCCACACAGGCTCCGCATTGAGCCGCCTGGCCCTTGGCGGCGGTGCCCAGCTTGAGGTAGAAGCACTCCCCCCAGAGTTCGAGAGTGGGGAGGGTGCCGAGGTACCCTTCGCACAAGGTGACCAAGGCGGCCAGCAGCACCACCGTGTTTGGCGTGAGGTGGTGCGGCTGTACTCGGTAGAAGTCGAGGAAGGAGCGGAGGAAGTCGCTGGCCGGAAGGCCGAAGCCACGAAGGAAATGGGACCGGAAGACGACGCGTTCATCGTCCTCCGGCGCGGCGAGATTTCTGCTTCGGGGGGAACGCGCACCTGCACGTTCGCCTCCCGGGGCAGCCGCCGTGTTTGGCGGAGGAAGGAGAGATGATCATCATGGACGTTGGAGCCATCCTAGTCACCGGCTCATGAGCGCGCCATGGACGAAGGAGCTCGTCGCAGGCGCGGCGCGGTGGCGAGCGGGCGAGGCTGCGGCGGAGCAAGGATGCCGCAGGGAGAGGACGCTCGACGACGGCGGGCTGTGGCAGCACTTCAACAGCAGTGGAGAAGATGAAGAACGGCGAAGGGAGAAGAGGGCGCGTGTGCATCTGCCGCCCCCCTCCTCCCCCTACTTATAGCCCCAGGCGGCGAAGCCGAGGGGACGGGGTCGTGGGGGATCGTGGGATTAACTACGCCCACTCCCCCACGATCCCACTATTGCGGCGCCGGCAAAGGCGCGTATTAACTACCACAGAAGGCCAACAGTCCGCTTCGGCCACAGCGGATCCGCACGCGGGCCGAGGCACTGTAGTGGCGGGCCCCGGCCTGCAGCGCCGTCCCATCACGCGCATGGGCTGGCAGGCCGGCTTGACCTGACGGCGCCACGTGGCCGACCTGCGCGGGCGGCAAGTCTGATGCCTGGCTAGCATGCCACCTGGTTCCCACGACGACGTTTCGAAATCGCCAGGTGGCCTGCCTGGTCATGGCCGACACCTACCAGTCGGCACCTCGGAAGACGGACGAAGCAGAATACCAGACAACCCGGAATATGAAGCTGTTGTGGCTTCTCGCCCCTTCAGCCGCAGCGCCTCATCAGCTTCGGGGACTACTATCGGAGTAAATGACCACGGGTAGCCCCATCAGCTCCCTTTGGTATTTCAAGACATCGGGGTAGGCTGCGCCCCTCAAACATCAAGGACAAGGGCATAAGACGGTTGCCGGGAGGCGGCGGAGTCCATAAGACGGCCCTAAAGTAGGCCGACTCCTGGCAGGCGGCCTCCTGGGATACCGAGTCCTAGCAGGCGGCCCCACGCACCCTCAAAGTCAACACCAACATAAACATGAAGAGACAGGGCATGGCTACAGTACAGGCCTGCCACCCCCGAATCCAGGGCGGGGCGTGGCCACGGTACTGCGTACCGAGCATGTATCCTGCGCCCAACGCAGGACTGTTGCCATGCCGCTCATGACGTCACCCATGGCAGAGGAAGCCATGCTCCCGTGATGGGCGGTCAGTACGGTGGGCCCTACTTGTCCGTGACAAGCCAGAAGGCGGCGAGCCCAGACCAATCGGCCCAGTGGGAGGCCGGCTCCCAGCAGGCGGCCCTCCTCCTCCCTCGAAGTCCGTGCGCCATTAACCAGATACGACGGGGTATGGCTACAGTGAATTCCCGCCAGGCGGCGGGACTGTATCCACGCTCCCCCTGACGAGGCCTTCGTCATCAGAGGCGATGCTACAGCATAAAGCCGTCAACGTGGCCCGTGGACGGTGGGACCCGCCTGTCGACTGAGATCGCGGCGGTCGGCGAACCCACCAGGCGGCGGGCCCCGGCGGTCGGCGGAGAAGCCGGCGACCAGTGACACTGACTGCCGGGCCCCGCATCTGGCCAGATTACCGTTGTACCCCTAGGGGGTAGGCTTATATAAACCCCCCAGGTCACCCCATGCAGGGGGTTGGCTCCTTGGCAGAGGCCTCGTCGAGCACTCACGGCACCACACACACACGCAGAGAGAGTGGAGTAGGGCTAGCCTTGCCCTTCTTCCTCCTCCAGCCAGAAAGCTCAAGGAGCAAGCTTGTAGCCACCTGTTGAAATAGTGATCATGCGGAGACCCTGCAGAGCAGGACTAGGGGTGTTATCTCCTAGGAGAGCCCCGAACCTGGGTAAGATTCGTAAGCGTACGCGGTCTCGCTCACCCGCTTCTAGAGCCCAGCGACGTACTTTTGTCCCCATCCACGATAAGCCATCCCCTGGCATATGTCGCACGATATCCCCGACAGCACCTTTCCTTGAGAGATTGCTTGTATCTGATCTAGAAGGTCCAACAAAAATCGGGGTCATTGACGCGCCGAAATTGACAGCGTTGGTCTACTCGTCTGCCAAATTCTTCGAACTCGTTATTGGATCCATAATTGTTTAGGTACAACACTCATCTTCTTCTCCGTCTTCTTGGAATTCAAAATTTTAAATTTCTTCTTGATGTATTTATGACTGTCATCTAGAAAATGATTCCCACAAGCTTGACCCAGTCTGTGCGCATAGTGAAGATCTTGGCAATAAAATCTATCGGCCCCAATCTGGATCAAGTTGTTGGATTCCTTAGATGCTTTCCATGCACGGAGAAGCTACTCATCAAGGTGAAACTTCTTTCCTATTAAATGTTAATCACAACAGGGCTCAATTTCGTAATTTTCCCAAATTACGATGACAAGTGTAGTGTTCAAAACTGGATCTATGCACTGCACCGAAAGAAATGTTTTTAGTATTTTTTCTCACGTGATCACTTGCATCGTTTTTTTGTTGTACTAGTAGCCTAGGCTAGTCATAGTGGCAAGTAACTTAGACTAGTAACTCTATGGTTAGCCTAAGAGCAAGTACTACCTCCGTCCTGGTTTACTCTTCATATTATGTAGTATCAAATTTTGACCATAGATTTAACTGACAAAATGTTAATGCATGTCACTAAAAATTATATTGTTGGATTCGTATTTGAACATAATTTCAAATGGTATCATTTTTGGTGACATGCATTGGCAATTTCTTAGGTAAATCTTTGGTCAAAATTTTACACTAAATACGAGGTAGTACAAAAGTGGGCTATAATGGCCTTCCACTACGTAGGCCAAAACACGTGCCAAATTCACTTTTGATGCATTTGGTATCGATGCCCTCCATTGCTCACCTGGTGCCCCAAAAGAAGTTCAGGGCATCGGAGCACCTACTTGCTCCGGTGCCAAATAAACTCACGCAATGAAAAAACACTTGCGTGGGAGAGGGAGTGGACTGAAGCAATAAAAACACTTGTTTGGGAGAGGGAGAGGCTGGTGTAGTTGGTTTGATTGATTTGTTTATACATGTGGGTATGTGTGCACAGCAGTGCCAACTCTCTCATATTGCTAGAGCGGTGCCAAAATCTTTCGATTTGACATCGATGCATATTATGTGGCATACTTTTGAGAAGTATGGCATCGGTCACATAGTGGAAGGCAACAAATGCCCAAGCTCTTCACGTGCTCCTAGGTAAATGAGAGGAAAGAGAAAGAGAGAGAGAGAGTGAAAAATTATCACTAGCCTTAGAGCCAACCCTATCATATGAGCGAATGATATTGGCACCTCTTGATGACACGGCAATCTTATACAGCCAGCTACTCTAATATGTTCTCTTCTTTTGCAGATAAAAAAAGACCCAAAAGTGAAAAATGTGATGCACTATAACAATCTCATCGAATCCCTTGATCTCCATCTTACAGAAATTGATTTGATCGACTACCGAGGCAGCACATCTGAGATTAAATTGGCCAGGTTCTTTGTTCTGGAGGCAAGTGTGCTCAAGGTAATGAGGTTTGGCATTCTCAGGTGCAATAATGAATGGCGTGCAGATCACTGCAAGCGTCTAAGCCTAAATGACAAAGCCTCCTCAGAAGCTGAATTTGTTTTTGAAACATCAAGTCGCAAGAGACTCAAAAATTTATTTGCCCATTAGTGACTTGTCAGGGTGGTGGATTTTAGTTTGTACGATAATGCTGCATCCACCTAAAGTAACGAAAGTTCTTACGTAAACTTCCTAATAATTCACACTTCGTAGGTGCAGCATTACTCCTAGCATTTGTAATATCAGTTTGAAACTTGTAATATTACGACTATCCAGCACGAGGTACTATGTTACGATAAATGTTCACGTGCATAGGTGCGGCAACGATATACCTATTACTCGAGTACAATATTTACTATTACTCGTGGCAACGCACGGGAAATTATGTCGAACACGGCTAGTTGTAAGCAGTCTAGCTCTACAGCCGTGATGATAGTGACTGCGCACGGTGAGGCTGACTTTGGTATGCCGAACACGCTGCCTACACTCAGGTGTCATCTCCGGCGTAGGGTCTTGTCACTTCACTATGGGGAGTAGCACGTAATAATTTGACCAACATGTCATACAGTACTACTACATTGGTAGTACTACTGGTACTACCACCATCTGGATTTAGTAGTACTACCACCTCCGTCTGGATTTAGTATTTGGCTAGCAATATCTAGTAATGCATATCACAAAAAATATACTACTCCCAGTAAATAAATACATGTAGTATTGTTTTATTCGTTTAGTATGTAGTTTCCGATGATATTATACACTCTCCCTTCCGGTAGATGGCTCAAATCTGAAATCTCATCAATCAGACTACTATTGTACTCCCTCCGTACTAGTGCATTAGTCATGTTACAAAAACCAAATAATCCCAAAACTTTTAGGCGTGGTGCATTAACTACCCACCTCGTGCCCTGTTTTTTGCCACGAAAAAGAAATCAGCCAATAGGAGACATGGGGTGCGTATGCATTCAATGACTTGAGACTACTTAGCACAACATGTACTATTATTTTTTGTTACATGCATTAACATTTTATTAGTTAAATCTAAGGTCAAAGTTTGGCACAAAATGCGAATGGGACCAATAAACTAGGACGGAGGTAGTAGTGCTCAATTCTCTGCATGCAATGACATTAATTACAAAATAAACATCAAGTTCTCTCATTTTTCCCCAACTTGGTCTCGGTGAGATGACTATACTGCACCGGTACGGAGGGGGTAAGGCCGAGGAGTTGATGGCCAACACACACGTAAATGTAACGCAGTCTGCACTTCTCATATAAAGGCTCCCCGCCAGTCCAATCTACGAAATCCTACGCACCTACACACCCTAACCAAGGGCAAGAGTGATCACTCCAATCGCAAGATTAGTTGACTAGAAGCTAGACCCATGGAGGCGATGAGCGCGAGCATGAGCCGACTGTGCCAAATGGTCCACAACATCGGCCTACGACCGGCACCGAGGAACGTCTCCAGGTCGTGCTTGTGGCCGCCAGGGCGAGAGGCCTCTTGGACGACAGCTTCGTCTCCTTGTTTGACAAGGTCCTCGTCGGCTTCCTCGACAAGTTCATCGTCGTCAAGAAGCTCGCGGACGACCTTGACGTACGCCTCTAGCCCACGCGCCCAGGCTCTATGATGCCCGCCACCCTCAACGGCCTCTATGGTGACAACTTCTTCGACGCACTGGTGGCCCTGCGAGTGCCCACCATCGCGCCGGAGGATGTCCACCTCGAGGTCGCGCTCGCCGCACAGCGCCTGGCGCAGCAAGACACCATCGACATAATCACCCATGTCTACGAGCAAATTGTCCACAAGGACTACTACGTGCCAGAGGAGAAAGATAGGACGCTGGCCTTCTTGGACCGCAGGGCAACCTTGGACGGCATTGTTTAGAAGCACGTTGAGCTCGCTGCCAACACCGCTGCTCCTCACACGTCGGTTGGTGACCCGGCGCACTAGGGCGAGAGGATGTCGTTGATGGATCCGTATGCATCTTTATTTTTGTGTCAATCCCATGTAGACTGTAATTTTCTTACCTTGTGCATCAACTTCATAACTTTTGTACGTACCATCCATGAACCGCGCCACAACCAAACTTCTTATATATTAATATTGATGTCTAATGGGAATGTTTAGGTCCCATGCAAGAAATGGGAATGGATTTCAGACTTCTGGGCATGGTGGTTCAATTTGCGAAGGCGCACACATAAACAACCTAAACAAAGTCATTTTGGAACAAAGAGCTGACACGTTACAATCGGAAACAGAAGTAGTATTAAAACCATGGGCGTTCTACTAACCATTTAAGTGGTGCCACGCATCCCTCTATTAATTGGCTACTAGGAGGCGCCGTGCGGGGTACTACCTCCGTCCTGGTTTATTGTTCCCCTTAGTGTTTTGTGCCAATTTTTTACTGTGAATTCAATTAACAAAAAATAGTATCATTGGAAACTATGTTCAAATACGAATCTAACCATATAAATTTTTGTAACATGCACTAAAATTTTATCAATTGAATCTATGGTCAAAATTTGACACAAAATACGAAAGGACTAACAAATCAGGACGGAGTCTTTGAGTAGACGGGAGGCATGCGAGAAGACCGATGCGCAGGCTCACCCCAGACGGTCGTTCCGGCCCGCCCCTAAACGCACAGTGGCTAGGCATATCACTTACATGTGGTACCGCATGTAAGGAAAGCGACGATGGCTGAAATTGGCAAAACTCCCCTGATTATCACGTGGGAAAAGCCCAGAGCTATCGTTTTGAATCGTTATTTCTATTTTTTGAGGGAAAATCGTTATTTCTATCTATCGGTCGCGCCAGGAGCAGAACCCAAGTGTTACAACTTATTAGTAGTACAAGTTCAAAAGGAAAAGCCTGCCTTGTTCACGTCGCACCCCCACACGGTTGGTCCGGCATGCCGCTCAAGGGGGGAACGAGTGCTGTCTCGCATCTTCACTTACAAGTGGGACCGCAGTTGAGGAAACCGACTATTGGCAAACCCCCACCCCGCCCGCCGCGCAATGGCTGAGTTTAGAGAAACGAGGAGGGAGAAGAGATAGTTGTAGCACGGACTCCAAGAAATATGGTATCAAATGGAAGTCGTGTTGGTTGCGTGTGCCGTACTCTTGGACGTGAATGCTTGTTCTGGCCCATGCCACCCTACTATATATCGAGGATTCGAGGTGCTAGTCATGTACAGCGAACACATTAACATATGGCCCACCAAACACTATGGCCAAATTTCCTGCAGTCTGTGCTAGGCTAAAAAGTGTTCTTTTAGAGGGTGGATGGCTGGTCTCATGTTTAAAACTTGTCGTATTACATATACGTAGACGTAGAGATAGTGCAGCAGTTTTGAAAGTTTGAATCCAAACATCAGAATGCAATTTCTACCATTGATTGGACTCATCCGACGACCTAGGATGATGGGATTCGCAGCTATACATTACAAACACCCGCCCGCCGCGCGAAGCATGTGAAGCTAACTAGTAGTACTATTGTTGATTGGACTCATCTGATAACCTGTTGCAATGCACATACAATTATGTATTCGGGAAAAAAATTGCCGCATCGCGGCACCCACTCTGAGAAGCAACTCGAAAGCCATTCATAAATTTCGTATGTTTGTCACAGGCATATCATTTAGTATTACATACAACAAGTCATCAACGTACAACGACAACGAGGATACATTATACTAAAGTTTTTATCACACAACAAATAACAAAATGAAGAAATAAACTTCACGTCAACCAATCCTTGGCATTGGAAACGCTTGCTTTGAACCATAACTGATTCTCTAGGCAGGGCCAACTATTGTCAATATCGAGACCAACGCAAGACTCGTCATCCAGGCTGAAGCGGCCTATATCAGGATGCATATTGTGATAGCCAGGTTAGGGAACCATAGCAATGTCCGAGGTATAGATACAGTTGCTTCTCATAAATGGTAGTAACGTTGTGCCAACAGCAGCTGGATCGCCTTTTACCATCATTGGATAGTCTAGTCCAAGGAAGAGCGAGTTTTCTCCAAGACTATCAATATTAAACCAGGCAGAAGGTGCTACCGCTAGCACACTAGTATCCATCCCGAATACAATGCAACGGATGTTGGAATAGGTCTAGAGAGTGCGACCATGGGAGACAACACCTGCTTCCTCTGTAACATCAGCAGTGCCTGTATACAGACAAGAAGAGGTGATCCATCGGAATAAGTTGCTAGGCGCCACTGAGTATGTAGGTCCTGCTCGTCTTCATGCTCGTGATCATCACCATAGTCATCTCCCCCTTGGTTATAAAATTTTCCAAGTATTGGTGGAATGTTGACAGGACCTTGGAAAACACAAGAAGGTTAATTAGTGTACGGGGATACTAAACTAACATGCATGGTGAAAGAAACAATTATAATTACAGTGGAAGACAAACGTACCAAAACAATAAGGATCCCATGCAAAAACAGTGCCACGAGTGGTGGAAACAAACACAAGACCCTCGTATTGAATTGCATTCACAGTACACATCCATGTACAGAAACTGGTTTTTGAGCAATATCCATCGAGTCGAAGGACTAAGGACGGCAACAAGCTTGTCAAAGATAGCGACAACACAAGCGTTCCTATAATCCCAAGAGCGATTGGGAACTTGACAAATTGCTATCTTCTGTAGACGACAGTCACCATGATTGTATTTGAACGTACGTAGATCATCTGTGTGCTCAACCTCAGGGCAGTCTGAGATTTTTGGAAGTGGAACCCGATGACGAGTGTAGACATTCACAAGTTCCCACTCGCAGTTGTACCCAATATAAACAACCCAATCTCCATTTGCGCCTACCCAGGCCTTCCCCGTAAGCGATGGCATCTTAACATCACACGTATCATTATCAAGTTGCATCAACTTGCACAAGGAGAGGCTTTCTTTGTCCCGACGCTAGCGAGCAGGGTCATGGCGAAGAAGATAGTGTTGGGAAACGTTGCATGGAAAACAAAAAAAATTCTATGCACACGCAAGATCTATCAAGGAGATGCATAGCAACGAGAGGGGAGAGTGTGTCTATGTACCCTCATAGACCGTAAGCGGAAGCATTTGACAATGCGGTTGATGTAGTCGAACTTCTTCGCGTTCCAACTGATCGAGCACCGGACGTACGGCACCTCCGCGTTCAGCACACGTTCAGCTCGATGACGTCCTCCGCCTTCTTGATCCAGCAAGACAGTGAGGTAGTGGATGAGTTCCGGCAGCACGACAGTGTGGTTACGGTGATGGTGAAGCTATCTCCGTAGGGCTTCACCAAAGCACTACGAAAATATGACCGGGGGTGTAAACGGTGGAGGGGGGCGCCGCGCACGGCTAAGACAATGTTGTGTTGTGCTAGGCGCCCCCCTCCCACATATATATAGGTGGGGGGTAGGAGGGAGCAGCCAGGAGGGCGCCCCAAGTAGGCAGAATCCTACTTGGGGTCTCCTCCCAAGTGGCGCCCACTGCCATGTTTAGGTGCGGGGGAAAGGCAAGGGAGGGAGGCGCCCCCCCTTTCTTTCTCCCAAGAGAAGGGGAAGGCAGGAGGGGCTAGCCCTCCCCCCTTTCCTTCCCTAGGGCCGGCCGGCCAGGGAGAGAGGCGCACCAGCTCCCTATGGGCTGGTCTGTCCCTCCCTTGGCCCATTAGGCCCATAACACCTACCGGGGGTGCCCGGAACCCCTTCCGGTGCCCGGATGAGTACCCGGTGCACTCCGAAACTATTTCGGTGTCCGAATACCATCGTCCTATATATCAATCTTTACCTCTCGACCATTTCGAGACTCCTCGTCATGTCCGTGATCTCATCTGGGACCCCGAATAAGATTCGGTCACCAAATCATATAACTCATATAACATTATATCGTCAATGAACGTTAAGCATGCGGACCCTATGGGTTTGAGAACTATGTAGACATGACCGAGACACCTCTCCGGTCAATAACCAATAGCGAAACCTAGATTCCCATATTGGCTCGTACATATTCTACGAAGATCTTTATCAGTTGAACCGTTATGACAACATACGTAATTCCCTTTGTCCATCGGTATGTTACTTGCCTGAGATTCGATCATCGGTATCTTCATACCTAGGTCAATCTCGTTACCGGCAAGTCTCTTTACTCATTTTGTAATACATCATCATGTAACTAACTCATTAGTCACTTTGCTTGCAAGGCTTCTTATGATGTGTATTACCGAGAGGGCCCAGAGATACCTCTCCAATACTTGGAGTGACAAATCCTAATCTCGATCTATGCCAACTCAACAAACACCTTCAGAGATACCTGTAGAGCATCTTTATGATCACCCAGTTACGTTGTGATGTTTGATAGCACACAAGGTAATCCTCCGGTATCCGGGAGTTGCATAATCTCATAGTCGAAGGAATATGTATTTGACATGAAGAGAGCAATAGCAATAAACTGAACGATCAATATGCTAAGCTACCGGATGGGTCTTGTCCATCACATCATTCTCCTAATGATGTGATCCCGTTATCAAATGACAACACATGTCTATGGTTAGGAAACCTTAACCATATTTGATCAACGAGCTAGTCTAGTAGAGGCTTACTAGGGACACGGTATTTGTTTATGTATTCACACATGTATTTAAGTTTTCGATCAATACAATTCTAGCATGAATAATAAACCTTTATCATGATTAAGGAAATATAATAATAACCATTTTATTATTGCCTCTAGGGCATATTTCCATCAGTCTCCCACTTGCACTAGAGTCAATAATCTAGTTCACATCGCCATGTGATTAACACCCATAGTTCACATCACCATGTGACCAACACCCAAAGAGTTTACTAGAGTCAATAATCTAGTTCACATCGCCAAGTGATTAATACCCAAAGAGTATCAAGGTGTGATCATGTTTTGCTTGTGAGAGAAGTTTAGTCAACGGGTCCGTCACATTCAGATCCGTATGTATTTTGCAAATTTCTATGTCTACAATGCTCTGCATGGAGCCACTCTAGCTAATTGCTCCCACTTTCAATATGTATCCAGATTGAGACTCAGAGTCATCCGAATCGGTGTCAAAGCTTGCATCGATGTAACCTTTTACGACGAACTCTTTATTACCTCCATAACTAAGGATAATTTTGACCGATGTCCAGTGATCTACTCCTGGATCACTATTGTACCCCCTTGCCAAACTCATGGCAAGGTACACAATAGGTCTGGTACACAGCATGGCATACTTTATAGAACCTATGGCTGAGGCATAGGGAATGACTTTCATTCTCTCTCTATCTTTTGTCATGCTCGGGCTTTGAGTCTTACTCAACTTCACACCTTGCAACACAGGCAAGAACCCTTTCTTTGACTGATCCATTTTGAACTTCTTCAAAACTTTGTCAAGGTATGTGCTTTGTGAAAGTCCTATTAAGCATCTTGATCTATCCCTATAGATCTTGATGCCCAGTATATAAGCACCTTCAAAGAGGTCTTTCATTGAAAAATTCTTATACAAGTATCCTTTTATGCTATCCAGAAATTCTATATCATTTCCGATCAATAATATGTCATCCACATATAATATCAGAAATGCTACAGAGCTCCCACTCACTTTCTTGTAAATACAGGCTTCACCGTAAGTCTGTATAAAACCATATGCTTTGATGACCTCATCAAAGCGTATATTCCAACTCCGAGATGCTTGCACCATTCCATAGATGGATCACTGGAGCTTGCACACTTTGTTAGCACCTTTAGGATCGACAAAACCATTTGGTTGCATCATATACAACTCTTCTTTAAGAAATCCATTAAGGAATGCAGTTTTGACGTCCATTTGCTAGATTTCATAATCATAAAATGCGGCAATTGCTAACGTGATTCGGATAAACTTAAGCATCGCTACGGGTGAGAAAGTCTCATCGTAGTCAACTCCTTGAACTTGTCGAAAACCTTTCGCGACAAGTCGAGCTTTGTAGACAGTAACATTACCATCAGCGTCAGTCTTCTTCTTGAAGATCCATTTATTCTCTATGGCTTGCCGATCATCGGGCAAGTCCACCAAAGTCCATACTTTGTTCTCATACATGGATCCTATCTCAGATTTCATGGCATCAAGCCATTTATTGGAATCTGGTCTCGTCATAGCTTCTTCATAGTTCGTAGGTTCGCCATGGTCTAGGTGGCGCCCCGCCTGATTACCACTGTAGCCAGACGGTCGCCACGCATACCAGCCCAGGAAATCACTCTGGCATGCGCGTTTACAACAAGTATCAAGAACACAGGCATTTCTATTAATGGATATATAAGTCTTACATGATGGTTTACAAGAGGTGATGGCAGCGAAAAAGCTCTATCTAACGCAGCATGGCATAGCATACCTATCTAGCAATATTAATCATTATGTTGTAACCGGATTATCCAGCAAGATAACTACTAAAATAAAATACGGTAAAGTAAAGCATATCAAGTAAATAATCCATACTCCGAAAAATATCTGGATCCGATCCAACTCTTTCGGTCATCTGACCATCTCTTTCATAGCCATTCCATGGCTATCACATCATATTCCTGACACCATCCAATGTCTATGCATCTCCTTTGTAAGTCTGATAAACTTACTCTCTTCCGGGTTGTCGCACAACCCTCGAAATACTCATGAGTCGCTGAGTACTTCCGATCATAAGACGAGTTCTTCCATCACTATTATCATTATTACGGTTGACCACCTAGTGAGGCCTGGACGGACTGTCCAATATCGTGGACGCGGCTATTCGAATAGATTCTTACACTCTGCAGAGGTTGCGCACTTTACCCACACCATGGAGCACCTGGCCTTGTGATCCCATTCGGGTGGACCAGGGTTGCCCCAACAAAACCTACCTAACCTGTGACTCTCCCATCATACCACCGGCAATCATTCTCCCCCAGAGTCAAGCCCTGGGTGGCCGTTGTGTCACCTCGTGAAACCTGCCACCGTCGTGGCTAACTAAACTGTCCCAAACGGGGACGCCGGCAAATAACTCAACTGGGCTCACAAGCTTATCGCCGCCTACCGGGCCAGGGCAGCACGCACGCATAACCTTCCCTATTTGGTGGTGCCAATAAAAGAGCATGAAGTCCGACCAGGTCAAGGCCGTCCCATACCGACAAATGTGGCTGCACGGATAAGTCCGGACAGGTGACTCTGGATCAATCGACTAGGTTTAGCTTTAGCCATCATTTAGCAAGTATGGATATTCATCATGAATAACTTAACATGGTGGTAACTATGTAAGAGGTAACAACTATGGAAACATAACAACCTATCTCCATATAACATCACAATGAGTCATTATTGCGATAATATGATGAGCAGTAGCAGGTAATGTAAAAGACAGTATCTAAATAGCAGGAGTTTAATTATTTCTAGCACCAGCATATTCATTAATTAAACATGCAGGAATAAAATAGAGCAATGCTTTAGGGCATATATCAGATGGTCGGCTTGCCTGGGGTCAAAGAATACTCCGGGAAAGAGTGCGGTAGCCTCGCAAGAAAATCCGCCGGAAAAGATTCTCTCTCGGAGTGGCTGATAGAAGGGCAAGGGCAACATGGTCATTTTCAGAATGTGTAAACATTATGAAAATGATACCATCGGAACGAGCTCGACGAGCTAAAGACGTGAGCGTTGGTTTCACCTAATTCGAAGTCACGAGGGAAGAGATATGATGGTTTTTCTACCAAGGACTAATCTGCAAGATAAATAATTGCATCTGGGTCCCTGGGCCCCTGGGCAGAGCGGCTGGTCGCGCACTTTGAGGAAATACGTTTCCCAGTGGGGAAAGCTTATTCGGCGCTGGGCGCCTCCACTTACTCTGTGCGGGCCCGGGGCAAAGTCAACGCCTAGGGGCTGACGGGCGGGCCCCACACGAGCTTTCTCTCTCCTCCCGCCTTCTTCTACTTCTTCCCGGCGCACACCCGCAGAGCAGAGAGAGGTCGCCGGCGCCGGCGTGCGTCCGGCCCACTACGGCCACCCCTGGTGGAGCTCGGACCACCGGAGTGACCCTCGCAATGTGGCGCATCCATCCCTCTACTCCACACACGCCGAGAGGTTCCGGGCCAAGCGAGGCTTCAGCCGCGCCGGACGGTGGTGCTGGCCAGATCGAGCCCGAGGCCATGGGCATCTCCGAAGCAAAATGGTGGAGGGGAGCGAGTCGTGGTGATGGTGGTGGTCGGCTACGGTGGTTAGGTGGAGCTACGGGGCCTGGGGATGGGCGAATTTGGCCGAGGCCATGCAGCGGCCATGGCGGCGGTGAGGGGCGAGGAGGGCTCCTAGAGCTCCTTGGAGTAATCGGGGAGGGCTAGAGGGGAGTGGTGAGGCTGCGGGTGTGCTCGAATGGCTCGGGGGATGGCTATTTATAGCCGAGCCACGACGAGCAGATAGGCATGGCCGCCGTGGCGGCCTTAGCCACACACTGGAGCTTGGGGACACGCGGAGGGATGGCGAGATGTCGGCAATGCCTCCGGGAGCATGGAGAAGCAGGTGGTGGCTTCGGGAGAGCTCGAAACGGAAGAGGACAGAGGAAGATGACGACGACGGTCACGGGCGCACAGTGGCGGAGCTCGTCGCGGCGCGGCGAGGAAGAGACTGGAGGGGGAAGCTGCGGGAGAGTGGGCACGTGGCCATCACGAAGCCACTAGACATGCCCAGTCGAGCGGAGGCCGGCCGGAGGCTAGCTGGCCGAGGCGACAGAAGCGCAGAGCGCCGTTTGGACGCGCTCACTTCATGGTCACCATTAGCACCACGCGTCCATGGCACTGGATGGCTCTAGGACCTTGTCAAACATGTTGCTCACTTATCCTAGAGATGACTTGAGAGGGTTTGGAGGGGAGTGGGGGCAAGAGATGACTGGTTTGACCTGAGAAGGCAGGTAACAGCAAGGTGTTTGTTAGCTGCTGTGGAGAAATGGCTTGGTGAAAGTGGCTGGTTTTTGGGATGGAGACATGATCTACCAAGGTGACTACCCTAGTAAAATTTGAAGCTATTTGGATAAGAATTGAGGACACTTGCTGTAGAATGGACCCCACTGGTCAGAAATGCAAACTTTGATGTGGCACTCACATACTAGCTTGCATTGCGATGAAATTTGGAGGAGATGAATCATTTGTTCATATAAAAGCACTGTAAAAATTTCATACCAATTGGATACACCAAAATGGTACTTCCTTCACAGAGCTTCCAAATGGACAGAAACTTAGGAAAATTGTTGGGGAAGAATGGTTAGATGGATTGAGCTGGTTTTTCGTTTCCATGGATGATTTATCAATGTTAACCACCATGAAAACTTTCAGCTCAAATAGATCAAGGGTTCAAGCACTTCCTTTGCAATTTGCCCAACTGGATAGAATTTGCAAATTGATGTTGTGCTCAAAATTTGAACTATGGAACTTGGGTTTTTGATGGAAATGGTGAATATATGGATAGGAGAAGCTCCACAATTTATTTGGGATTCTTCCTGGCTACCAAAATGGTAGTTCCTTTAGAAACTGCCCAAAATGCAATATTGGCATTAAATAGGAAAATGCAATTTCCCTTATTTAATTATGGCCAATATTTTTATGGGAGCTCAATATGATCACAAAGAATATCTCCACAAGTTTTCATGAACTTTGGAGATGGATAGATATTTTCCTGGATTTAATTCCTTTATCTGGCAGAAAAAGGAATTAATTATAAATGAAAAAATATTGCAAATGACTTGGCAATATTTTTGCATATCCAGGGTTTATAGATGTGGAGTGATCACTGGGAAAAGTTTGAGAGTCATCAGATCAAAGGAAATTGGGGTTCCTTTGTAACTGAAGAGATTAGGGTTTCCCTTCCGATAACTTGGAAGGTAGGGTTTCGACGGCAAAACCCTGAGAGTATATCTTGGGTGGCAAGGTTGGACTAGAAAGAATCTCTGGTTTGATAGGGAAGGCAAGGCTAAATGACCATCTTCAAATACCCAAGAGCTAGAGAAATCTGATAACACCGAGGAAAAGACGGGAGTCAAATCCTGCGAAGGAAAAAAACAAGGAGCGAAAAACAGGGTGTTACAAACCTACCCCCTTAAGAAAATCTCATCCTCGAGATTTCCGGGCTTACCTCCCGGTGAAGGGGGACTTACCTGTGTGCGACTTGGATCCATCAGCTGCCTCTTGTCTTCGTTGGCTCACTTACCTTTTAACTGCCTCTTCTGATGGACCAGGTGTTGTCTCTGCACACAACTTTCCTTGAATCCTTCTCTTTCCTGTCAGGTGTACCTTTCGTCCGAATAGTGGTGTTGCTTGATGGGGTAGCGGGTAATACCAACAAACAACTTGGTTTCCTTGGCCTGGAAGCGACTGCCTTGGATTTTATTGCGATACTTCATATTCTGACTGTCATGGGCAAGACATCCTTTCCTAGTACCAGGGCTCACATGCTCGTATGGCCTCGAGTGAGTGGGAGTGGCTTTCTTTTTGCTGTGTCAGAATACTTAGTCTGGCTGCGGGTTCCGTACTGACATTTCCTTTTGTCTTCGGCATTCTGACTTTGTCCTTAAGTGATCCACAATTCAAGGAACAACGTGACCGAGCTATTGTTGCTATATTCCCAACTGAAATGTCAGGCATGATCACAAAGTAATCATAGACAGTAATTTCTTATTCCAATGATGTCATGATGTCTATGAGCTGTTGAGGCTGACGTGCTTTGAGCCATTCTATCTGAATGTCTTGTTTCAAACTCCATCGCTCGTGGAGATGGCTCTGTTATATATAGCCTCTGTAGTCCTTGCTATGTCCACTGAGCTGAACATAGTATGGCTATCATCTGGTGTATCCTTCGGAGCATATCCTCTTATCTTGGTTGATGGCCCATATTCATGATGAGTGCGGCAAGCTCGCTTGTAACCGCAGGCAGTGCATTGTTGTGGCCGCATATGCAAGAGTCTGGCAAGGATTGGTAATAATACCTTGTCTGTGAAACTGTATCTTGCTGACCGTCACGGAGGTTGTTTGTCCATAACTTCTTGATTCTTGAGGATTCCTTTGATGGACCTGTAATGACCTGCCAACGCGGCTTCTTGATTGTTTTCCCGGCTTGTCGGGCTTGTTCTCACAACTTACTCTTGCATATCTCATAGGGGTTACTATATTCTTATCCTCTTTGAACTATGGGGCCAATGCTTCTCTAAACACAGTCATTCCTGTGTACGAGTGGCTCGCATGAACTGATCCACTGGACTGGATGCTCACAACATATGCAGGTGTAGGATAAATCCTTTCATAACCATTGAGTTCTGAGGCAGATGTGGGTCCAGTCTAGTTCGTGCTTCTGACAAGCTTGTTGTGGGCATAATGGTGTGTCGAAGAAGGTTGAATTCCTTATGCTCAAAGCTTCTGCCAGGGTAGTGTGCTGAAGAAGGCCGTGTATCGTACCTCCAAAGCTTTCCTTCATGGGGCTTGCTGTCGAAGGTCAGGTGCCTTATGCCAGAATCTTTCCATGGTGGCACACCGAGGAAGATGGGAGTGCCGTACCCGGAAGATTTTTCTCACCAAGTGGCGTACCGAGGAAGATTGGCAGTATGGTGTCGTAAGTTCTTCTCGGTAGCTTGCGGAGGAAGGCGGGGTTCCTTATACCAGAAGCCTTTCATGGTGTACGCAAGTCGGATCTATGGCCGAGTCTGGCTGCCTTCTGGAGTATCCGGAATTTTACTCATAGCGGAGTCAAAACTTAGTATAGGCCATACCTTGACTGAAGATTTTCTATTGTCATGCACACCGCTTGTCCTTCTGCTAGTCTGATCATTGCTGCTGTAAAGGCGGCATGACTGATGTAGACCTCAGGTTGATAATTAAGGCGGAATACCCTTTGCATTCAAACCAAGTGTTGCTGATAATAAGCAGTTGACGGATAATTCCATTCGGTTCAACTGAGCTTCCAAGCATGTTAAGTTCTCATTGATTCTGGCAACCATGAACTTATCCATATTCCTTGCAAACCTTGTTCACAGTGCCCAGAAAATTTTGTATTTGCACCAGTGAACTTCAAGATTTGCTTTGAAATTTTGTACCAACATCCCGGAGTTTGTTCCTGCTCTTGGCACCTTCACATTATTGAAATATGTCTTTTGTGGGTAATAAATGATTCTTGGGTCCATTGAGAAAAGACCTCGTTCACCTCACTGACTGAAATAGTCCTTGTGTCGCAGACGGAATAATTTGTACTTACTAATATTCATTCTTGGTAACTCATCTGACTGCTCCTTAGGCGTGATCCGTTCTAAGGCAAACTATCTCATGTATATTCTGGCCTTGTCTGTTGCACATAGATTCTGCTTCTGACCCATTCTTCATTCTTTACAGATCCGGTGCTGCTATTCTGAATACCAGGCAGTTGGCTTGGCCTGACTCTTCTTGAATGTGGATTATTGGGTATTATCCAAGTTGCATGATGGTCTTCTTGACGGCACTTGCGGATGGATGCAGTAGGAGCAAAGAAATGGAACCGACAAAAGAAACAGAAACCGCAAAAACCAAAAAGCCAATAAAGCTCAAAATTTTACGGACCTTACACACATGGCCGAGGATCCACTCGTATAACTAGCCTAGCGCACTCAATGTGCCTCTAAGGATTTAGAAGCGAAACCACACAATGCTCCTGGTAGCACTGGTGTCAAGCTCCTACCACTTCCTTAGGGAACATCATACTCGACTCATGACCATAGCCAAAATGGCTTAGTCAACGATCCTAGGGTTGTCGAGGAGAGATAGAATTTATAAGCGTTTCCCAAAGGAAACTAGAGTTAAGAAGAGAAATGCCATCGTTAGCAAGCAAGGTAGGGGATATCTGGTTTACCTAGGGGTTCAGGGCTCACGGGTCGTTGCCGGGTGCGAGCATTTCACACCGGAGGCAATGGCCACGAGAGTTGGATCTGATGGAGCCAAAAACCTATGGGGTTGCCTTATGATCAATAGTAGCCGTGCCTGCTATGGCAAAAGATGGCTGAAATCCATCTAGGCTTTCTACTAAGCACAAGACAATGAAGTCTGGCTAGGGTAACCTACAGTCAGCCTGGCTGCTCTGATACCATCCGTTGTGGCGCCCTGCCTGATTACCACTGTAGCCAGACGGTCGCCACGCATACCAGCCCAGGAAATCACTCTGGCATGCGTGTTTACAACAAGTATCAAGAACACAGGCATTTCTATTAATGGATATATAAGTCTTACATGATGGTTTACAAGATGTGATGGCAGCGGAAAAGCTCTATCTAAGGCAGCATGGTCTTGGTGTGGCTCCAATCCACAGGGATTTGACTGGGTTACTCTCCTAGACCGCGAACGCTTCGGCTCCTTGTCGGCGAACGACGGATCCTTATGTGAACCTGGCCACGTTAAAGGCCGCTGAGTACTTTTGAATGTACTCGCAAGCAAACCAAATTAACATATACACCAAGCAAAGCAATCCATGGCATTCAAGCATGCATTTGTTATTAGAGCATCATTAATTATCATGGCATAGCATACCTATCTAGCAATATTAATCATTATGTTGTAACTAGATTATCCAGCAAGATAACTACTAAAATAAAATACGGTAAAGTAAAGCATATCAAGTAAATAATCCATACTCCGAATAATATCAGGATCCGATCCAACTCTTTCGGTCATCTGACCATCTCTTTCATAGCCATTCCATGGCTATCACATCATATTCCTGACACCATCCGATGTCTATGCATCTCCTTTGTAAGTCTGATAAACTTACTCTCTTTTGGGTTGTCCCACAACCCTCAAAATACTCATGAGTCGCTGAGTACTTCCGATCATAAGACGAGTTCTTCCATCACTATTATCATTATTATGGTTGACCACCTAGTGAGGCCTGGACGGACTGTCCAATACCGTGGATGCGGCTATTCGAATAGATTCTTACACTCTGCAGAGGTTGCGCACTTTACCCACACCATGGAGCACCTGGCCTTGTGATCCCATTCGGGTGGACCAGGGTTGCCCCAATGAAACCTGCCTAACCTGTGACTCTCCCATCGTACCACCGGCAATCATTCTCCCCTGGAGTCAAGCCCTGGGTGGCCCTTGTGTCACCTCATGACACCTGCCACCGTCGTGGCCAACTAATCTGTCCCAAATGGGGACGCCGGCAAATAACTCAACTGGGCTCACAAGGTTATCGCCGCCTACCGGGCTAGGGCAGCACGCGCGCATAACCTTCCCTGTTTGGTGGTACCGATAAAAGAGCACGAAGCCAGACCAGGTCAAGGCCGTCCCATATCGGCAAATGTGGCTGCACGGATAAGTCCGGACAGGTGACTCTGGATCAACCGACTAGGTTTAGCTTTAGCCATCATTTACCAAGTATGGATATTCATCATGAATAACTTAACATGGTGGTAACTATGTAAGAGGTAACAACTGTGGAAACATAACAACCTATCTCCATATAACATCACAATGAGTCATTAGTGCGATAATATGATGAGCAGTAGCAGGTAATGTAAAAGACAGTATCTAAATAGCAGGAGTTTAATTATTTCTAGCACCAACATATTCATTAATTAAAGACACATGAATAACACAGAGCAATGCTTTAGGGCATATATCAGACGGTCGGCTTGCCTGGGGTCGAAGAATACTCCCGGAAAGAGTGCGGTAGCCTCGCAAGAAAATCCGCCGGAAAAGATTCTCTCTCGGAGTGGCTGATAGAAGGGCAAGGGCAACATGGTCATTTTTAGAATGTGTAAATATTATGAAAATGATACCATCGGAACTGGCTCGACAAGCTGAAGACGTGAGCGTTGGTTTCACCTGATTCGGAGTCACGAGGGAAGAGATATGATGGTTTTTCTGCCAAGGACTAATCTACAAGATAAATAATTGCATATGGGTCCCTGGGCAGAGCGGCTGGTCACGCACTTTGAGGAAATACGTTTCCCAGTGGGGAAAGCGCATTCAGCGCTGGGCGCCTCCACTTAATCTGCGCGGGCCCGGGGCCAAGTCAACCCCTAGGGGCTGACGGGCGGGCCCCATGCGAGCTTTCTCTCTCCTCCCGCCTTCTTCTCCTTCTTCCCGGCACGCACCCGCGGAGCAGAGAGAGGTCGCCGGTGCCGGCATGCGTCCGGCCGACTCCGGCCACCCCCGGTGGAGCTCGGACCACCGGAGTGACCCTCACGACGTGGCGCATCCATCCCTCTACTCCACGCACGCCGAGAGGTTCCGGGCCAAGCGAGGCTTCAGCCGCGGCGGACGGTGGTGCTGGCCAGATCGAGCCCGAGGCCATGGGCGTCTCCGAGGAAAAATGGAGGAGGGTAGCGAGTCGTGGTGATGGTGGTGGTCGGCTACGGTGGTTAGGTGGAGCTACGAGGGCTGGGGATGGGCGAATTTGGCCGAGGCCGTGCGGCGGCCATGGCGGCGGTGAGGGGCGAGGAGGGCTCCTGGAGCTCCTTGGAGTAGTCAGGGAAGGCTATAGGGGAGTGGTGAGGCTGTGGGTGTGCTCGAATGGCTCGGGGGATGGCTATTTATAGCCGAGCCACGGCGAGCAGATAGGCACGGCCGCCGTGGCGGCCTTAGCCACACACTAGAGCTCGGGGACACGCGGAGGGAGGGCGAGATGTTGGCAGGGCCTCCGGGAGCGTGGAGAAGCAGGTGGTGGCTTTGGGAGAGCTTGAAATGGAAGAGGACAGAGGAAGACGACGACGGCGGTCACGGGCGCACAGTGGCGGAGCTCGTTGCGGCGCGGCGAGGAAGAGACTGGAGGGGGAAGCTGCGGGAGAGTAGGCACGCGGCCATCATGAAACCACTGGACATGCCCGGTTGAGCGGAGGCCGGCCGGAGGCTAGCTGGCCAAGGCGACAGATGCAGAGAGCGCTGTTTGGACGTTCTCACTGCATGGTCACCACTAGCACCACGCGTCCATGGCACTGGATGGCTCTAGGACCTTGTCAAACATGTTGCTCACTGGTCCTAGAGATGACTTGAGAGGGTTTGGAGGGGAGTGGGGGCAAGAGATGACTGGTTTGACCTGAGAAGGCAGGTAACAGCAAGGTGTTTGTTAGCTACTGCGGAGAAATGGCTTGGTGAAACTGGCTAGTTTTTGGGATGGAGACATGATCTACCAAGGTGACTACCCTGGTAAAATTTGAGGCTATTTGGATAAGAATTGAGGACACTTGCTGTAGAATGGACCCCACTGGTCAGAAATGCAAACTTTGATGTGGCACTCACATACTAGCTTGCATTGAGCTGAAATTTGGAGTAGATGAATCATTTGTTCATATGAAAGCACTGTAGAAATTTCATACCAATTGGATACACCAAAATGGTACTTCCTTCACAGAGCTTCCAAATGGACAGAAACTTAGGAAAATTGCTGGGGGAGAATGGTTAGATGGATTGAGCTGGTTTTGGTTTCCATGGATGATTTATCAATGTTAACCACCATGAAAATTTTAGCTCAAATAGATTAAGGGTTCAAGCACGTCCTTTGCAATTTGCCCAACTGGACAGAATTTGCAAATTGATGTTGTGCTCAAAATTTGAACTATGGAACTTGGGTTTTTGATGAAAATGGTGAATATGTGGATAGGAGAAGCTCCACAATTTATTTGGGATTCTTCCTGGCTACCAAAATGGTAGTTCCTTTAGAAACTGCCCAAAATGCAATATTGGCATTAAATTGGAAAATGCATTTTCCCTTATTTAATTATGGCCAATATTTTTATGGGAGCTCAATATGATCACAAAGAATATCTCCACAAGTTTTCATGAACTTTGGAGATGGATAGATATTTTTCTGGATTTAATTCCTTTAACTGGCAGAAAAAGGAATTAATTATAAATGAAAAAATATTGCAAATGACTTGGCAATATTTTTGCATATCCAGGGTTTATAGATATGGAGTGATCACTGGGAAAAGTTTGAGAGTCATCAGATCAAAGGAAATTGGGGTTCCTTTGTAACTGAAGAGATTAGGGTTTCCCTTCCGATAACTCGGAAGGTAGGGTTTCGACATCAAAACCCTGAGAGTATATCTTGGATGGCAAGGTTGGACTAGAAAGAATCTCGTGTTTGATAGGGAAGGCAAGGCTAAATGACCATCTTCAAATACCCAAGAGCTAGAGAAATCTGATAACATCGAGGAAAAAGATGGGAGTCAAATCCTGCGAAGGAAAAAAACCAGGATGTTACAGTCTAGTAACATGACTTCCAGGGCAGGACTACTGTACCACTCTGGTACGGAACGTGCTCTGTTCGACCTACGAGGTCCAGTAGTAACTTGATCTGAAGTTTCATGATTATCATCATTAGCTTCCTCTCTAGTTGGTGTAGGCATCACGGGAACGGATTTCTCTGATGTGCTACTTTCCAGTTCGAGAGAAGGTATAATTACCTCATGAAGTTCTACTTTCCTCCCACTCACTTCTTTCGAGAGAAACTCCTTCTCTAGAAAGGATCCATTCTTGGCGACAAAGATCTTGCCTTCGGATCTGTGGTAGAAGGTGTACCCAATTGTTTCCTTAGGGTATCCTATGAAGACGCACTTCTCCATTTTGGGTTCGAGCTTATCAGGCTGAAGCCTTTTGACATAAGTGTCGCAAGCCCAAACTTTAAGAAACGACAACTTAGGTTTCTTGCCAAACCATAGTTCATACGGTGTCGTCTCAACGGATTTAGACGATGCCCTATTTAACATGATGCAGATGTCTCTAATGCATAACCCCAAAACGATAGTGGTAAATTGGTAAGAGACATCATAGATCGCACCATATCTAATAAAGTACGGTTACGATATTCGAACACATCATTACGCTGTGGTGTTCTAGGTGGCGTGAGTTGTGAAACAATTCCACATTGTTTTAAATGAAGGCCAAACTCGTAACTCAAATATTCGCCTCCGTGATCAGATCGTAGAAACTTTATTTTCTTGTTACGATGATTCTCCACTTCACTTTGAAATTCTTTGAACTTTTCAAATGTTTCAGACTTCTGTTTCATCAAGTAGATATACCCATACCTACTCAAATCAATTGTGAAGGTCAGAAAATAACGATACCCACCGCGTGCTTCAACACTCATCGGACCGCATACATCGATATGTATGATTTCCAATAAGTCATTAGCTCGCTCCATTGTTCTGGAGAATGGAGTTTTAGTCATCTTGCCCAAGAGGCATGGTTCGCAAGTATCAAATGATTCATAATCAAGTGATTCCAAAAGTCCATCCGTATGGACTTTCTTCATGCGCTTTACACCAATATGACCTAAACAGCAGTGCCACAAGTATGTTGCACTATCATTATCAACTTTGCATCTTTTGGCATCAATATTATGAATATGTGTATCAATACGATCGAGATTCAATAAACCATTCACATTGGGTGTATGACCATAGAAGGTTTTATTCATGTAAACAGAACAACAATTATTCTCTGACTTAAATGAATAAACGTATTGCAATAAACATGATCTAATCATATTCATGCTCAACGCAAACACCGAATAACATTTATTTAGGTTCAACACTAATCCCGAAGGTAGAGGGAGTGTGCGATGGTGATCATATCAACCTTGGAATCATTTCCAACACACATCGTCACCTCGCTTTTAACTAGTCTCTACAACTCCTGTTCCGACTTACTAATCTTAGCAACTGAACCGGTATCAAAAATACCCAGGGGTTACTACGAACACTAGTAAAGTACACATCAATAAAATGTATATCAAATATACCTTTGTTCACTTTTGCCATCCTTCTTATCCGCCAAGTATTTGGGGCAGTTCCACTTCTAGTGACCATTCCCTTTGCAGTAGAAGCACTCAGTTTCAGGCTTAGGTCCAACTTTGGGCTTCTTCACGGGAGTGGCAACTTACTTGCCATTCTTCTTGAAGTTCCCTTTCTTTCCCTCGCCCTTTTTCTTGAAACTAATGGTCTTGTTAATCATCAACACTTGATGCTTTTTCTTGATTTCAACCTTCGCCGATTTCAGCATCGCGAAGAGCTCGGGAATCGTTTTCGTCATCCCTTGCATATTATAGTTCATCATGAAGTTCTAGTAGCTTGGTGATAGTGACTAGAGAACTCTATCAATCACAATCTTATCTGGAAGATTAACGCCCACTTGATTCAAGCGATTGTAGTACCCAGACATTCTGAGTACATGCTCACTGGCTGAGCTATTCTCCTCCATCTTGTAGGCAAAGTACTTGTCAGAGGTCTCATACCTCTCAACACGTGCATAAGTCTGAAATACCAATTTCAGCTCGTGGAACATCTCATATGTTCCATGGCGTTCAAAAACTTCTTTGAAGCCCCGATTCTAAGCCGAAAAGCATGGCGCACTAAACTATCGAGTAGTCATCATATCGAGCTTGTCAAACATTCATAACATCTGCATCAGCTCCTGCAACAGGTCTATCACCTAGTGGTGCATCAAGGACATAATTCTTCTATGCAGCAATGAGGATAATCCTCAGATCACGGACCCAGTCCGCATCATTGCTACTATCATCTTTCAACTAATTTTTCTCTAGGAATCATATAAAAAAATAGGGGAGCAATATCGCGAGCTATTGATCTACAACATAGATATGCAAAACTATTAAGACTAAGTTCATGATAAATTAAGTTCAATTAATCAAATTACTAATGAACTCCCACTTAAATAAACATCCCTCAAGTTATCTAAGTGATACGTGATCCAAATCAACTAACCCATGTCCGATCATCACGTGAGATGGGGTAGTCATCAATGATGAACAACTCTATGTTGATCATATCTACTATATGACTCACATTCGACCTTTCGGTCTCCAGTGTTCGAGACTATGTCTGTACATGCTAGGCTCGTCAAGTTTAACCCAAGTATTCTGCATCTGCAAAACTGTCTTACAACCGTTGTATGTGAACGTAGAGTCTATTACACCCGATCATCACGAGGTGCTTCGAAACGACGGACTTTGGCAACGGTGCATACTCGGGGAGAACACTTTTATCTTGAAATTTAGTGAAGGGATCATCTTATAATGCTACCGCCGTTCTAAGCAAAATAAGATGCATAAAGGATAAACATCACATGCAATCAAAATATGTGACATGATATGGCCATCATTATCTTGTGCTTTTGATCTCCATCTCCAAAGCATCGTCATGATCTCCATCGTCATCAGCTCGACACCTTGATCTCCATCGTTGCGTCGGGGTCGTCTCACCAACTATTGCTTCTACAACTATCGCTAACACATAGTGCTAAAGTAAAGCAATTACATGGCGCTTGCACTTCATACAATAAAGAGACAACCCTAAGGCTCCTGCCGGTTGTCGATATTACAAAACATGATCATCTCATACATCAACATATATCACACCATATCTTGACCATATCACATCACAACATGCCCTGCAAAAACAAGTTAGACGTCCTCTACTTTGATGTTGCAAGTTTTACGTGGCTGCTACGGGCTTCTAGCAAGAACCGTTCTTACCTACGCAAAAACCACAATGGTGATTCATCAAGTTTGCTGTTTTAACCTTCTTCAAGGACCGGCCATAGTCAAATTCGATTCAAATAAAGTAGGAGAAACAGACACCCGCCAGCCACCTTTATGAAAAACTAGTTGCATGTCTGTCGGTGGAACCGATCTCATGTGCATGGACATGTAAGGTTGGTCCGGGCCACTTCTTCCCACAATACCTCCGAATGAAAATAAGGTGTTGGTGGTATGCAGTATGACTATCACCGCCCACAACTCTTTGTGTTCTACCGAGCATATCATCTACGCATAGACCTGGCTCATGATGCCACTGTTGGGAAACGTTGCATGGAAAACAAAAAAAATTCTACGCACACGCAAGATCTATCAAGGAGATGCATAGCAACGAGAGGGGAGAGTGTGTCTACATACCCTTGTAGACCATAAGCGGAAGCGTTTGACAACGCGGTTGATGTAGTCAAACTTCTTCGCGTTCCAACCGATCGAGCACCGAACGTACGGCACCTCCATGTTCAGCACACGTTCAGCTCGATGACATCCTCCGCCTTCTTGATCCAGCAAGACGGCGAGGTAGTGGATGAGTTCCGGCAGCATGACGGTGATGGTGAAGCTATCTCTGTAGGGCTTTGCCTAAGCACTACGAAAATATGACCGGGGGTGTAAACGGTGGAGGGGGGCGCCGCACACGGCTAAGACAATGTTGTGTTGTGCTAGGCGCCCCCATCCCACATATATGTAGGTGGGGGGAGGAGGGAGCAGCCAGGAGGGCGCCCCAAGTAGGCCAAATCCTACTTGGGGTCTCCTCCCAAGTGGCGCCCCCCTGCCATGTTTAGGTGCGGGGGAAAGGCAGCGGAGGGAGGTGCCCCCCCTTCCTTTCTCCCATGAGAAGGGGAAGGCAGGAGGGGCTAGCCCTCCCTCCTTTCCTTCCCTAGGGCCGTCCGGCCAGGGAGAGGGGTGCACCAGCCCCCCGTTGGTTGGTCTGCCCCTCCCTTCGCCCATTAGGCCCATAAGACCTACCGGGGGTGCCCGGAACCCCTTCCGGTGACCCGATGAGTACCCGGTGCACTCCGAAACTATTCCGGTGTCCGAATACCATCGTCCTATGTATCAATATTTACCTCTCAACCATTTCGAGAATCCACGTCATGTCCGTGATCTCATACGGGACTCTGAACAACATTCAGTCACCAAATCATATAACTCATATAATACTATATCGTCAATGAACGTTAAGCATGCGAACCCTACGGCTTCGAGAACTATGTAGACATGAACGAGACACCTCTCCGGTCAATAACCAATAGCGGAACCTGGATGCCCATATTGGCTCCTACATATTCTACGAAGATCTTTATCGGTCGAACCTTATGACAACATACGTAATTCCCTTTGTCCATCGGTATGTGAGATTTGATCATCGGTATCTTCATACCTAGTTCAATCTTGTTACCGGCAAGTCTCTTTACTCGTTCTGTAATACATCATCATGTAACTAAATCATTAGTCACTTTGCTTGCAAGTCTTCTTATGATGTGTATTACCGAGAGGGCCCAGAGATACCTCTCCGATACTCGGAGTGACAAATCCTAATCTCGATCTATGCCAACTCAACAAACACCTTCGGAGATACCTGTAGAGCATCTTTATGATCACCCAGTTACATTGTGACGTTTGATAGCACACAAGGTAATCCTCCAGTATCCGAGAGTTGCATAATCCCATAGTCAAGGAATATGTATTTGAGATGAAGAAAGCAATAGCAATAAACTAAACGATCAATATGCTAAGCTGAGGGATGGGTCTTGTCCATCACATCATTCTCCTAATGATGTGATCCCATTATCAAATGACAACACATGTCTATGGTTAGGAAACCTTAACCATCTTTGATCAATGAGCTAGTCTAGTAGAGGCTTACTAGGGACACGGTATTTGTTTATGTATTCACACATGTATTTAAGTTTCCGATCAATACAATTCTAGCATGAATAATAAACCTTTATCATGATTAAGGAAATATAATAATAACCATTTTATTATTGCCTCTAGGGAATATTTCCATCAGATAGGGGAGATCAAACCGCTCCTGAACCCTTGGGTTCTTTGTAATGATGTTATTTGTTGAGTCGAGAATGGTCTTGAATGAACCTGCCATGCTAGCCGAGGTGATGACGTCGCACCGATCAATAAGTTCCTCCACCAAATCATCTTTCAGATCGGGGCAAGAATAACGGGGTCGTTTCCTGCCTGTTGCCTCCATCAAGAAGACGAACAATGGCAGAAGGAAGAGTGAAGGCAAATGGGGGGAGGAAGAGGCTAGTGGGGAGCAGACGGTCGCCACGGTATAGAAAGAGGCGCCCCGGCCTACATAGACGTCCGTTCGGAAATTATACAAAAGGACTCGCTGTCGTCTCACTTGCATGTTGGAACAGGACCACATGTGAACAAAACATGGTGTGCCATTTCTCGTGCAAAATGCGATCTGGCCACGTTGGCCCGAGGTGCTGCATTATTTCTCGACTTTATTTTTTTAATGGCGTGCTGTTTGATACGTCTCCGTCGTATCTATAATTTTTTATTGTTCCATGCCAATATTCTACAACTTTTACATACTTTTGGCAACAATTTATATGATTTTCTTGGACTAACATATTGATCCAGTGCCCAGTGCCAGTTCCTGTTTGTTGCATGTTTTTTGTTTCACAGAAAATCCATATCAAATGAAGTCCAAACGTGATAAAAACTTACGGAGATTTTTTTGGAATATATGTGATTTTTGGGAAAAAGAATCAACACGAGACGATGCCCGAGGAGTCCACAAGGCAAGGGGGCGCGTCCCAGGGGGTAGGGCGCGCCCTGGGCCCTTGTGGCCACTCCGTAAGGTGGTTGCTGCCCTTCTTCGGCCGCAAGAAAGCTAATATCCGGATAAAAATCGTGTTAAAATTCAGCCCAATCGGAGTTACGGATCTCCGGGAATTTAAGAAATGGTGAAAGGCCAGAATCAGGGAGCGCAGAAACAGAAGGAAACAGAGAGAGAGAGAGAGAGCCAATCTCGGAGGGGCTCCCGCCCCTCCGCCGCCATGGAGGCCAAGGACCAGAGGGGAAACCCTTCTCCCATCTAGGGAGAAGGGCAAGGAAGAAGAAGGAGGAGGGGGGCTCTCTCCCCCTCTCTCCCGGTGGCACCGGAACGCCGCCGGGGCTATCATCGTGACGGCGATCTACACCAACAACTTCACCGCCGTCATCACCAACTCTCTCCCCCTCTATGCAGTGGTGTAACCTCTCTTTTACCCGCTGTAATCTCTACTTAAACATGGTGCTCAACGCTATATATTATTTCCCAATGATGTATGGCTATCCTATGATGTTTGAGTAGATCCGTTTTGTCCTATGGGTTAATTGATGATCATGATTGGTTTGAGTTGCATGTTTTATTATTGGTGCTGCCCTATGGTGCTCTCCGTGTCGCACAAGCATGAGGGATCCCCGCTGTAGGGTTTGCAATATGTTCATGATTCACTTATGGTGGGTGGCGTGAGTGACAGAAGCACAGACCCGAGTAAGTAGGTTGTTTGCGTATGGGAATAAAGAGGACTTGATACTTTAATGCTTTGGTTGGGTTTTACCTTAATGATCTTTGGTAGTTATGGATGTTTGCTAGAGTTCCAATCATAAGAGCATATGATCCAAGAAGAGAAAGTATGTTAGCTTATGCCTCTCCCTCATATAAAATTGCAATAATGATTACCGGTCTAGTTATCGATTACCTAGGGACAAATAACTTTCTTGTGACAAAAAGCTCTCTACTAAAACTAACTTAGTTGTCTCTTTATCTAAACAGCCCCTAGTTTTTATTTACATGCTCTTTATTATCTTTCAAACCTACCCCTTTACACCTACAAAGTACTTCTAGTTTCATACTTGTTCTAGGTAAAGCGAACGTTAAGCGTGCGTAGAGTTGTATCGGTGGTCGATAGAACTTGAGGGAATATTTGTTCTACCTTTAGCTCCTCATTGGGTTCGACACTCTTACTTATCGAAAGAGGCTACAACTGATCCCCTATACTTGTGGGTTATCAAGACCTTTTTCTGGCGCCGTTGCCGGGGAGCAATAGCGTGGGGTGAATATTCTCGTGTGTGCTTGTTTGCTTTATCACTAAGTAGATTTTATTTGCTATTCTAATTTGTTCTCTATCTTTAGTTATGGATATGGAACATGAAATACCAAAAAAATTAGGTGTACTTGCTACTCATGGAGATGGGGAACCTCCTAAAACCCTCGATGCTCATTATGTGAAAGATATTATGCACTACTTTAATAATCCTCAGAAAACCCCATTCAATTATATAATGGGAGACACATTGGATCAACATGAATACTTTAGGGATTATCGCTTGACTCAAAAAGGGAAACTATTATGGGATCAAATTCATATGTTGCATTGGTATGCTCAGGAACAATGCTTGAGATATGATTAAACTTGTTGCTCTAGGATGAAGGCTCCACACCTTCCCTTTTCATGTAAATTTAATGATAATAAAACCTTGGCTTCTTATGCTAATGGTATTTATGATTACTATGATGTGGAACGAATAGAAGAATTCGTTGCTTTTAAGGGTGCTTATGAAATTGAATCTTTGTTTGAAAAGTATAAAGCTTTTGATGATGATGTTTATAGACCTGAAAATTTCGCTATACTTAAATATTGCTATGAGAATTATGAATATAATTTCGATATTGATGCGTTTATTGAGAAAGTCTCCGCTGTCCAAGAAGAGACTAATATTTTGCAGGAAACTATGGAAGAAGAAATTGATGACACTGTGAGCTCATTAGATGAAAAAGATGATGAGGAGAGCGAAGAACAAAAGGAGGAAGAGCGGATTGATCACCCGTGCCCACCTTCTAATGAGAGTAACTCTTCAACTCATACATTGTTTAATTTCCCTTCGTGCTTACCGAAGTATGATTGCTATGATAATTACTATGATCCCTTCGATTCGTTTGAAATATCTCTTTTTAATGAACTTGATGCTTGCTATGCTTGTGGCCATGATGCCAATATGAATTACGCTTATGGAGATGAACTTGCTATAGTTCCTTATGTTAATAATGAAATTGTTTCTATTGCACCCACGCATGATAGTCCTATTATCTTTTTGAATTCTCCCAACTACACTATATCGGAGAAGTTTACGATTATTAAGGACTATATTGATGGGTTGCGTTCTACTATTGCACATGATGATTTTGATAAATATAATATGCGTGTGCTTGCTGCTCCTACTTGCAATTATTATGAGAGAGAACTACATCTCCGCCTCTCTATGTTTCCAATACGATAAAATTGTAACAAACTGCTTATACTATGCATTGGCCTTTAGTTTGTGTGCATGAATTGTTGTTTTATGACATGCCGATGCATAGGAAGAGAGTTAGACTTCGTTGTTGCATGAAATATATTACTTTGTGCTCACTACTAAATTACAAATCATTGTTAATTGAAATTGGCTTTGATATACCTTGGGATCCGGGTGGATCCATTACTTGAGCACTATATGCCTAGCTTAATGGCTTTAAAGAAAGTGCTGCCAGGGAGACAACCCGGAAGTTTTAGAGAGTCATTTATTTCTGTTGAGTGCTTTTATAAAGTTTAAAAACAAAAAAATAAAGAGGGGAACCTAAAACTTTTTCAAAAAGAAAAGTGAAAGTGAGAGAGACGAGCATTGTTAAAGTGGGAGCATGCCTTGAACTTTATTCATGCCCATGGAAACTTTGTGAATCTTAATTAGAGAGACTTTTCAACAAAAATAATTATCCCCTTGTATAAATCCATTGTATTATAAAAATAATGTGCCAAGATTTGCCTTTAGGATGATTAGATTGCTTGTTTGGTTTGTGCGGTGCAAAAACAGAAACTTTGTCTGTAGTGCAAGATTTTACATTTTTTTATGGAAAGTCAAACGCTTCTGAAACTTTTTTGAAAGTACTCATATTCAAATTCTTTATTTTTTCCTAATTTTTCAGAATTTGTGGAGTTACATAAGTATGGTAGATTTTCAGATTGCTACAGACTGTCCTGTTTTTGACAGATTCTGTTTTTGATGCATTGTTTTGCTCGTTTTGATGAAACTATCGATTGTATCGGTGGTATAAGCCATGGAAAAGTTATAGTACAGTAGCTACAATGAAAAAATAAAATATGAATGAGTTTTCAACAGAACTTAAAGTGGTGATTTGTTTTATTATACTAACGGATCTCACGAGGGTTTTGTTAAGTTTTGTGTGATTGAAGTTTTCAAGTTTTGGGTGATATCACGATGGATGAAGGAATAAGGAGTGGCAAGAGCCTAAGCTTGGGGATGCCTGAGGCAACTGAAGGTAATATTCAAGGACTCCCAAGCAACTAAGCTTGGGGATGCCCCGGAAGGCATCCCCTCTTTCTTCTAACGACTATCGGTAATTTTACTTGGAGCTATATTTTTATTCGTCACATGATATGCGTAAATCTTGGAACGTCGTGTGTTTTTTTATTTTTCTTTTAATAATGCACCATGCTGGTATGAGATAGTCCTTGTTTGATTTATATAATGCTCTTTGCACTTCACTTATATCTTTTGAGTATCGCTTTATAGAATGCTTCATGTGCTTTGCTTATATCATTTGAAGTTTGGATTGCCTGTTTCTCTACACATAGAAAACCGACATTTGTAGAATGCTCTTTTGCTTCACTTATATTTGTTAGAGCGTGGGCATATCTTTTGTAGAAAGAATTAAACTCTCATGCTTCACTTATATCTATTTAGAGAGTTGACAGGAATTGGTCATTCACATGGTTAGTCATAAAATCCTACACATAACTTGTAGATCACTGAATATGATATGTTTGATTCCTTGCAATAGTTTTGCGATATAAAGATGGTGATATTAAAGTCATGCTAGTGAGTAATTGTGGATGGTAGAAATACTTGTGTTAAAGTTTGTGATTCCCGTATCATGCACGTATGGTGAACCGTTATGTAACGAAGTCGGAGCATGATTTATTTTTGATTGTCTTCCTTATGAGTGGCGGTCGGGGATGAGTGATGGTCTTTTCCTACCAATCTATCCCCCTATGAGCATGCACATAGTACTTTGTTTTGATAGCTAATAGACTTTTGCAATAAGTATGTGAGTTCTTTATGACTAATGTTGAGTCCATGGATTATACGCACTCTCACCCTTCCACCATTGCTATCCTCTTCGGTACCATGCATTGCCCTTTCTCACCTCGAGAGTCGGTGCAAACTTCGCCAGTGCATCCAAACCCCGTGATATGATATGCTCTGTCACACATAAGCCTCCTTATATCTTCCTCAAAACAGCCACCATACCTACCTATCATGGCATTTCCATAGCCATTCCGAGATATATTGCCATGCAACTTCCATCATCATCATATACATGACTTGAGCGTTCATTGTTATATTGCTTTGCATGATCGTAAGATAGCTAGCATGATATTTTCATGGCTTGTTCATTTTTTGATATCTTTGCTATGCTAGATCATTGCACATCCTGGTACACTGCCAGAGGCATTCATATAGAGTCATATTTTGTTCTAGTATCGAGTTGCAATATTGAGTTGTAAGTAAATAAAAGTGTGATGATCATCATTATTAGAGCATTGTCCCAGTGAGGAAAGGATGATGGAGACTATGCTTCCCCCACAAGTCGGGATGAGACTCTGGACGAAAAATATAAAAATAAATAAAAAGAGGCCAAAAAAAGAGCCAAAAAAAAGAGAAAAAAAATGAGAGAAAAAGAGAGAAGGGGCAATGCTACTACCCTTTTACCACACTTGTGCTTGAAAGTAGCACCATGTTCTTCATGATAGAGAGTCTCCTATTTTGTCACTTTCATATATCACTAGTGGGAATTTTTCATTATAGAACTTGGCTTGTATATTCCAACGATGGGCTTCCTCAAATGACCTAGGTCTTCATGAGCAAGCAAGTTGGATGCACAATCACTTAGTTTTCAGTTTGAGCTTTCATACACTTATAGCTCTAGTGCATCCGTTGCATGGCAATCCCTACTCACTTGCATTGACATCAATTGATGGGCATCTCCATAGCCCGTTGATTAGCCGCGTCGATGTGAGACTTTCTCCTTTTTTGTCTTCTCCACACAACCTCCACCATCATATTCTATTCCACCTATAGTGCTATATCCATGGCTCACGCTCATGTATTGCATGAAAGTTGAAAAGGCTTGAGAACATTAAAAGTATGAAACAATTTCTTGGCTTGTCATCGGGGTTGTGCATGATGAAATACTTTGTGTGATGAAGATGGAGCATAGCCAGACTATATGATTTTGTAGGGATAACTTTCTTTGGCCATGTTATTTTGAGAAGACATGATTGCTTTATTAGTATGCTTGAAGTATTATTGTCTTAATGTCAAATGATAGACTATTGCTTTGAATCACTCGTGTCTTAATATTCATGCCATGATTAGATTATATGATCAAGATTATGCTAGGTAGCATTCCACATCAAAAATTATCTTTTTTATCATTTACCTACTCGAGGACGAGCACTGTTCAGTTTTGAAGCACAACTAATTGGTACTGTATGCAGAGAAAATATAAACTACTCTACCACTACTCTACCTCTAGTACTAGTATCAAAACGATATATAGGCTGGAGCTTCAGCGCTTGCTTGCTAAGGGCTGCCCACTTGCTTCTCACACTATCACCCTCTCTCCAGATCTAAAAAAGATGGCGGTGGCCCCTCCCCCTCCTCACTGGTGGTCACAGATCCGCCAGGATCCCGTCTACCAGGGAAGAAAAGGACATGCAGCATTGACGCACTCGTCATCGGCGAGCGAGGTCACACACTGACGACAAGGCCGTCCTCTCAGACCTAGCGCCGGCGCGGGATGGCCTCCGTCCCCAAGCTTGCTGTCGTAGTGTGGGCGGAGGATGACAACCACGAGCGAAGCCACTTCCCGCCGACCCTCAAGTATGCTACCTCTTTTCGAACCATATCCTTGTTCTATTGCCCCATCTGCCACATCGTTGCATGTGGATCTTTTTCCACTCCACCATCTCCCCAATTTACTATCCTCTGCTCTGCTGGTCATGCAGACGAAAACCTTAATTTGCACTATTAAAGGAAACCCTACTTCATGCAGACTAATCCATGTCTGGGTTGAATAAGGAAAGAAAGGGAGAAAGTACTGTCGAAGAGACTAGGTATCGAACCCGCATCTAGGTTGAAAAGGGGGAAATCAGTAGCTAAGGAACGAGTCATGTGTCTCTTGGTTGAAAAAGGGTAGAAAGGCATGGCAACGCAATAGAGAATGACCAGGTCGATCGGTTTGTTGTCCTCACATAGGAAAAAGGTGGCTAAAGAGAACAAAAATGGGACGTAATCTATATATGTTGCATGGATATTTGTTGCTCTGGGCAACCATCCCTCCCTCCCCACTCTATGCGTCCGTGGAGGTACATCATACTAGTGCGCCCACTGTCCGAATGGGCCTCCTCATGCTCTTATTGCCACTTTTTTGCTGTTAGTATAACGCCACCGGTAAAGTCAAGCAATGCTACTGCTAAAGTGATGCCACATTTAACTAATGCCGCACTCAGTCTAATGCCACCGATAAATTTAAGCAATGCCATTTAATGTCACTGGATTATTTCAGGGTTAGTTGTTGATTGTGGACGTATTAAAGATTTTTCAGCTAAGGCATTCTAATGGTGTTGCACAACCAGTATACCAACAATGAAACTTGTTACTACCTTCAGATTTTTGCACTGTTAATGCTTATAGATTACATACCTCACTTCAGGAGATAAGTCAATTTTTTTGTACAGTGTCACCAAAATGCCAAGGCGGTGATGTCATTTTATTTCAGTTAAACTGCACAAAAAATTATGAAGATAAGAGGAAAGGTCAAGAGTGGTGACCTCCTCCATTGGCTATTTTCTTGATTTGTTTGATCAAGTTTTTATGTTTGATTGATTATCAAGATTGGGATAGCAATTTTTTAGGTCCCCTCGAGTTCAAAATGCTATTTACCTTGAAGGTACATGGTTTGCAATTTTTTTTATACTGTCATTAGTTAATAATGCTAGTTACCTTCAGACTTTTGTATTTGGTTTAATGCTGTTGCACAGAGTATACCAATGCTAAAACTTGTTACCTTTACATTTTGTATAGTTAATGCTTATAGAAATATTCCAGTGCTAGCTTATGGAAATCTATTCAGTAAAACCATTGTACTGTACCCCATAAAAAAACTACTCTACTGTTGTACTAGCCACTGGATTAGTGTATATTTGTACTATTCGAATGGTGTTGCATTAGCGTATGGACATATATAAGGTGTGGAATGCTTTCCCAGATATGTGCTCAAGAAAACTACTACCTGTTTTTCTAAATACAAGACGTTTGGGTACTTTAAATTGAACTGCGAAAATGTCTTTTATTAAGGAACAGAGGGTGTAGAGTTCATTCAAATTATGCCGGTAAATCTAGTCACACATTTGTTAAAATTAATGTTCATTATGTTATCGGAGGAGGTCTGCATGTTTGTCTCTAATGCCTGTCGATTACATACCGGACATCATGATGTAATGGTATGTCATTTATTTTTGTATAGTGTCACCAAATTTTCAAGGCGGTGATGGCATTTTATTTTAGTTGAACTGCACAAAAAATGCTTAAAAGAAGAGGAAAGGAAAGGAATGGTTCAATCTTTCAGAAAATACTATGTATGCCTTCCTGACATCAGCCGTTGTTGCCTTATTTATTCCTTCCAACAGGTGGTTAGAAACAGTCTTGCTACCTTTTCCCATTAAGAATTTGGAATGCTTATATTTGTGAGTCTATGCTTCAACTAGTGTCACTTTTATAGTGATCACACTTTCAATATCTGCGCAAACAGGGATGCTCGATTTTAGTGGAACTGCACAAAAAATCCAAATGGTTCAACATTATGAGCATGTTTTCTTCCAAACCGTTATATCCAATTGGTGGCATGATACGTCTCCGTAGTATCTAAATTTTTTGATTGTTTCATGCCAATATTATACAACTTTTACATATTTTTGGCAACATTTTATATGATTTATTGGACTAACATATTGATCTAGTGCTCAGTGTCAGTTCCTGTTTTTTGCATGTTTTTTGTTTCACAAAATATCCATATCAAACGAAGTCCAAATGCAATAAAAATTTATGAAGAATTATTTTGGAATATATGTGATTTTTGGGTGGTGGAATCAACGCAAAAGGAGGCCCACAGCCCCCACTAGACACCAGGGCGCGACCCAGGCCCCAGGCACGTGGTGGTGGGTTGTGGTCACCTTGTAAGGCGGTTGTTGCCCTTCTTCAGGTGCAAGGAAGCTTATATCCGAAAAAAATTGTGTTAAAATTTGAGCGCAATCGGAGTTACGGATCTCCGCGAATATAAGAAACGGTTTTCGGCAAGAAAACAGGAACGCAAAACAGAAGAGAACAGAGAGATAGATCCAATCTCGGAGGGGCTCCCACCCCTCCGCTGCCATGGAGGCCATGGACCAGAGGGGGAAATCTCCTCCCATCTAGGGGGGAGGCCAAGGAAGAAGAAGGAGGGGGGCTCTCTCCCGCTCTCTCCCGGTGGCGCTGGAGCGCCGTTGGGGCAATCATCGTGACGGCGATCTACTCCAACAACTTCGCCGCCGTCAACACCAACTCTCCCCCCCTCTATGCAGCAGTGTAACCTCTCTTCTACCCACTGTAATCTCTACTTAAACATGGTGCTCAATGCTATATATTATTTCCCAATGATCTATGGCTATCTTATGATGTTTGAGTAGATTCGTTTTGTCCTATGGGTTGATTGATGATCGTGATTGGTTTGAGTTGTATGTTTTATTTTGGTGTTGTCCTATGGTGCCCTCCGTGTCGCGCAAACATGAGGGATCTCTGCTATAGGGTGTTGCAATACGTTCATGATCCGTTTATGGTGGGTGGCGTGAGTGACAAAAGCATAGACCCGAGTAAGTGGGTTGTTGCGTATGGGAGTAAAGAGGACTTGATACTTAATGCTATGGATGCGTTTTACCTTAATGATCTTTAGTAGTTGCGGATGCTTGCTAGAGTTCCAATCATAGGTGCATATGATCCAAGTAGAGAAAGTATGTTAGCTCATGCCTCTCCCTCATATAAAATTTCAATAATGATAACCGGTTTAGTTATCAATCACCTAGGGACAAATGACTTTCTTGTGTGACAAAAGCTATCTACTTTTATTATCTTGCAATTTATTCGTAGTTTTATTCTCGCAAAGTACTTCTAATTTTATTTGTGCAAACTACCCTATCACCTACAAAATAGTTTCATACTTGTTCTAGGTAAAGCAACCGTTAAAGTGTGCGTAGAGTTGTATCGGTGGTCGATAGAACTTGAGGGAGTATTTGTTCTACCTTTAGCTCCTCGTTGGGTTCGACACTCTTATTTATCAAAAAAGGCTACAAACGATCCTCTATACTTGTGGGTTATCAAGACCTTTGTCGTGGGAAACCACGGCCACCTATGGGGCCATTAGCCCCTTGTGCTTTGGCAGGGGGGATGAGCACATTGCACAAAGAGCGGATATCATAGCGCAGCACGGTAGAGATCACACGGGCAGTTTTACCCAGGTTCGGGCCGCCGCGAGGTGTAAAACCCTACTCCTGCTTTGGTGGATTGATGGTGGATTGTGGTGGAAAACGCAGCGCTCTTGCCCGGCTGGGTTGCCTCGGGGCGAGGGCGGCTACGCGCGTACGAGTGTACAAGGTATCAAATCCTTTCTATGGTTGCCATGGCCCTCCTTTTATAGATCAAGGGGTCACCATAGTGGCAAATCAGTCATTGTGTACTGATTAGATAGCAAACAGTGCTATCATACCTAACTCTGCAGTCAGAGCAGGGCGCATTAAATGCAGCGCTTAGTGTCACATCGTGGCGTGCCCGGCAAGCCTTGCCAGGCTGCTCGGCCACCTTTTCACCTGTCTGCTTGACACGTCTCTGGACGGGTGTCATTTGGAGGTGATTTCCATAGGAAGTGGCTGCCACGTGCCAAATAACAGCCACTTAGTCACTTGGGAGCTTGACACCGCACCGATCGATGACTTGCATTGCTGTGAGGTGGAGCGGTGGAGCCTTGGCGGGGTAGTTTGCCCTCGTAGCGCCCGGCAGGCCTGCCGGGATGGTTCTGAGGCTTGATTTCGGAGCCACCTTGTCCTCGCCAGGCTCGCCTGCCCGGCAAGGGAGGTTTCTCCTTAGTGGTGTCTTGCTCATTTAGCTTGTCTTGATCCTCTTGATCTGCCCTTTGATTCCTCAAAGAGCTGATCTCTCCTTGCTTGGTCTGGACTTGGATATTGCGAGCTTGCCTTTTCAGGCCTGTGCATGGTCTGGGCAACAGACCCAGGGTTTGTTGCACCGACAGGAGCCCCTGGGCCTAGCCCAAACGCGCTGCCGGGCGTCGTCGGGATAGGCCCTATCCAGTGCACAGGCAAGAGGGGAGCAGTTGCTTGTCCCTTGAGATCTTCTTTGCTTCTCCATTAATCTGAGCCCAGGTCAGTTCCCGGTTCTCCCGTGCGTCGCGTACGCAAATTGTGGTGGGGCCATCCTTGTAATGGCCCGTGAATGTCTTTAACGCACGGGCGAGTAACTGCCAATTCACTCTTCCCACCACGCTCTTATCCCTGGCCACGTATGCTGCATGCATTGAGTGGGGTAGGTAACGGAGGCGCGTGGTGCGGGAGAGCGTCAAGGCAGGGGCCCGGCCTTCTTGGACTGGTGGAGATGGACGGTGGTTACCCACCGATGGATCAGCTCCCAGCCCCCAGCCCGCCTATAAAAGGGGGCGGGTGGAAGCGGAAGTGCTCATCCACGCACCTCTTCTCGCCATTTCCTTCTTTCTTCTTGCAATGTTGAGAGGGAGAGACCGGGGGCAGGCCCTGGGCTCGGGCTTGGGGTTGATGACACTGAAAGCTTGTGTAGGCGCCCGGGGAGTGAGTCTGGTCCGGGACCGGAAGGGATGAGGCGGTCGAGCCACTCGCAGCGTAGGAGGTACCAAGCTTTTCCATTATGGTGGAATGCTTGTCTCCTCTGCTCGGGTCGGCCATCTGGCGGGGAGTACTAGACCTTGCCGCGAACCACTGCGGCTTCTTGCCCTGACGCCGGACCTCCCAGGGCTTCCGGCATCTGTCTGGGGTGCAGCGCTCGGGTCCCTCGGTAATCCCAGCACTGCCCCCTTTGGTGAAGTTGGGGCGAATGTCGAAGACGGCGGCATCTTCCTGCCCTCCAAGGTGGGGAGGGATACTCCTCGCGCGTCTCGGACGCCGTCGTCGCCCGCAGCTTCTCCGGGGGAGGCAACGGCTCGAAGAGCTGGCGCCCCCCTGGAGTGGTGGTGATGAAGAAAGAACAAGGGAAGACGGAGAAGGCGGGTGGCAGGGCGTCAGGTTGGAGTACGATGGCACCGACGCCTTCGTCTCGTATTGCCGACCTGCTGCCTCGTCTTTCTGTTCTTCCCCTCCCTCCCCGGCACCATCATCACCGGCCTCTTGGTTACCAGGGAGGGGGCCGCTCTATTGGTGCCTTCGCCTCCTCCAGCAGTCTTCCAGCTGAGCCCCGGTGGTTCTCCCCGCCGGTGCTTTTGCTGGGGCTTCTGGCTGGTCCTGGAGGTGGTGACCAGGGCACCGCCGAGCTTCTCCTTTCGCTCCTCTCCTTCGCAGCCTTGCCACTCTTGATCTTGTCAGGCTGCGCCCGGCAGGTCCTGACAGGGTCGAGTGGGGCATCTTGCTCAGGCACTCCTTTTGCCCTCTTCCTCTTCCACCGTAGTGCCTAGGAGGAGAGGGACAAGAAAGGGATTACGGGGCACTTATCTTTTTTCAATCTAAAATATGTAGGCACTTGCCAAACTTTAGTCTAAATAATGTAATCTTCTTTATCCATGTTGGTGTTCTGTAAGATCTGTACTTGTTCATCAGCATATTAATGAAAAAGACAAGCTTTGCCGGGCACTTGTGCATGCGTCATACCCATGCAGAGGTGAAATGCCACTATACGTTCAAGTAAACAAGTTATCTCCGGCAAGCTATCCTGCCGGTACCCTCGAATTGTTGCCGTGGGGCTAAGCCTGCTGGGCACAAATCGCAAAGAGGGACCAGCCCCCCGCCAAGCCTTCTCCGCCAAAGGCCACTGCGACCATCCTGACCGAAGCAATGTTCGAGTCAAAGGATGGGAGCACCTAAGTTTCGAAGGTGACAAGGTTTTCATATGCACAAGTTTCTACTTACAGAACATGTAAGGATAAGAAGAGAACTTATCTATTTGGGTTGTCGAGGATTGTCATGTAGGCTCGTCTTCATTTCTTCTTTTTGGGATCGAGTCCACGGCAAGAACCCTGCAACTCAATGCAGATGAAAACAATGCCTCATGCGACCTCATCTATATGCTCATGATATGCTTATGCATGCATGCAAGTTTTGGGGGCCCCCTAGCGCTTCGTTTATTTCTGTTGCTCGGTGTCTGCGCCTGGCTTTGTACAAGGGGTTACATGCAACAACGGCAATGCCTGTACAAAAGGGTGGCTGCCGGGCAGGGCCCGATAGCCACGCCTTATGGGTAGACTTACGAAGATGCCCAATGTTCCATGAGCTTTGCAACTGAATGCCATCTCCGGTCTCCAGACGGACTGCGCCAGGTCTGATGACTCGTACTACCCGGTAAGGGCCTTCCCACTTCGGCGTCAACTTGTTTGTACCCTTGGCGGACTGAACACGCCTAAGGACAAGGTCGCCTTCCTCAAAACCCTGGGCACGAACCCTGCGGCTGTGATAGTGACGCAGGGCTTGCTGGTAGCGTGCAGCACGCGTATCGGCCCGAAGACGGTTCTCCTCAAGTAGCACAGCATCGTCACGCCGGTGCCATTCCTGCGCCACTTCATCGTAGGCAAGCACTCGAGGAGATCCGAATATGAGTTCCGTGGGGATAACTGCTTCTTCCCCATAGACTAGGGAGAAGGGAGTCTGCCCAGTAGCTCGATTTGGTGTCGTTCTGAGGGACCAAAGAACCACCGGCAGCTCGTCGATCCATCGCCTGCCACACTTCTGTAGTCTATCAAAGGTTCTTGTCTTGATAACTCACAACACTTCAGCGTTCACCCTCTCAGCTTGTCTGTTGCTTCTGGGATGGGCGACAGAGGCAAAAGAGATCTTGCTTCCGAGGGCATGAACATATTGCATGAAGGCACGGCTCGTGAATTGGGTGCCATTGTCGGTGATGATTCGGGCAGGCACCCCGAAGCGGCACACCAATCCTTTCAAGAACTTGATAGCTAACTGTGCGGTCACCTTTCTCACGGGCTCCACCTCTGGCCACTTTGTGAACTTGTCGATAGCGATGAACAAGAACTCAAAGCCCCCGGTAGCACAGGGGAAGGGGCCCAAGATATTGAGCCCCCAGACCAAGAAGGGCCATGACAAAGGGATCATCTGAAGAACTTGGGCAGGCTGATGGATGTTCTTGGAGTGGAACTGGCAGGCTTCACATTTGGTGACGAGCTCAACTGCATCTTGGAGGGCTGTTGGCCAATAGAAACCTTGACAGAAGGCTTTTCCAACCAGAGCCCTTCATCCAATGTGTGAGCCGCACATACCCTTGTTTACCTCTGCCAATAGTTCCTTTCCTTCCTCCCGGAAAATGCACTTTAATTTCACACCATTGGGCCTCCTTCTGTACAGCGTGTCGTCAACGAACTAATACATACTGGCCCTCTGGGCTACTCTTTCAGCTTCTTCTTGCTCTTCGGGGAGTTCTCCAGTTTGGAGGAAATGGACTATGTGCCGTGCCCAGGTTGGGGCCAGGGGCTCGGCAACAAGGACCAGCGGCACCTCCTCATTTGTAGGAGCGCACTTCTCGACCGCAGGGACCGGTGGTCTGGCGCGATGGTGCAGCTCACTAATCGAAGGGGAGTTGTTCCTGCCAAGCTCTCTGCCGAGAGCCTCGGGAGGCTCTGCTGGGTGAGGCTTGCCAGAGTCCAGTTTCCTCCACTTTCTGGCCATTGTTGCCGAGGATATGGAGGGCTGAGTCAGATGGAGAACAAAAGTCCCTGGTTCCACAGGGAGTTTTTGCGCAGCGCACTTTGACAGATGATCAGCAATGTTGTTTTCCGCACGGGGCACGTGCTCTGTTTGCAATCCGTCAAAGCGCTCCTCCAACTTTCTCACTTCCTTGATGTATGCCTCCATCAATGGACTTTGGTAATCCTTGTTGACTTGTCTCACCACAAGTTGTGAATCTCCACAGATGATCAGCTTCTTGATTCCCAGTTCTGTTGCAATCCTGAGCCCGACAAGGAGCCCTTCATACTCTGCAGTATTGTTGGTAGCCTCCTCCTGGGAAAAGTGCATCTGGACGACATACTGAAGGTGCTCCCCAGTGGGGGCAACAAGAAGCACGCCAGCCCCTGCACTTTGTAGGGAGAAGGCACCATCGAAATACATAATCCATTCTTGGGGCGCTTCCTTGCCGGGGATGATCGTCTCCAATACTTCTTCATCAGGAGTTGGTGTCCACTCCGCGATGAATTCTGCTAGTGCTCTACTCTGAATAGTTGACGTGCTTTCAAACTTCAAACCAAAGCTGGACAACTCCAAAGCCCATTCCACAATCCTGCCGGTGGCCTCAGGGTTCCGGAGTATGCGCTGCAAGGGGAAGCGGGTGACAACTGTGATCTCGTGGGCTTGGAAGTAGTGGCGCAGTTTCCTTGAGGCCATGATGAGGCCAAAAATCAACTTTTGCACGCCAGAGTACCTCAATCTAGCTCCTTGTAACAGAGAGCTGACGAAGTACACTGGGCACTGCACCACTTTCTTCCTTGCCGCAACCAAAGAACTGCCTCCGCTGCCCTGCCTTTCTTCGCTCTGGACTGACTCTGGTCTTGCCGGGACGGGTTCGCTTTCCTCTTCAGAGGGGACAGTGGTTGTGGCTGCCGTGTCATCCACTTCCCGTTGTGCCACCAGTGTCGCACTAACCACTTGATTGTTTGCCGCTAAGTATAGCAGCAACGGCTCTTGTGGTTTGGGAGCGACCAAGGTGGGCACAGAGGAAAGATAGGTCTTCAAATCTTGCAACGCAGCATCTGCCTCTGGGGTCCACTCCACGGGTCCTGCCTTCTTCAAGATTTTGAAGAATGGCAGGGCGCGCTCAGCAGACTTGGAAATGAACCTGCTTAGTGCAGCCACGCATCCAGTTAAACGCCTCATGTCCTTGACTGTCTTGGGTGCTTGAATTTGCTCGATAGCCTTGATCTTGTCGGGGTTGGCCTCTATCCCTCGATGAGACACAAAGAAGCCAAGTAGCTTGCCGAAGGGAACTCCAAACACACACTTCTTCGGGTTTAGCTTCAAGTTGATCTTGCGCAGATTAGCAAAGGTTTCTTCCAAATCCTGGATGAGGGTTGATCTATCCTTGGTCTTGACCACGATATCATCCATGTAAGCTTCAATGTTTCTGTGCAGCTGGGACTCAAAGCCAATCTGTACTGCTCTTGCAAAAGTGGATCCGGTGCTCTTTAACCCGAAGGGCATCCGTACAAAGCAGTACGTGCCACATGGGGTTATGAATGCGGTCTTCTCTTCGTCTTCCTTGGACATGAAGATCTGGTGGTATCCGGAGTAGGCATCCAGAAAGGAAAGCAGGTCACACTCGAAAGTGGAATCCACAATCTGGTCGATGCGCGGCAAGGGGAACGGGTCCTTCGGGCATGCCTTGTTTAGATCTGTGAAGTCTATGCAAAGCCTCCATTTCCCATTCGCCTTGCGCACCACCACTGGATTTGCTAACCATGTGGGATGTAACACTCCCCTGACCAAACCAGCTGCTTCAAGCTTCTTGATCTCCTCGGCAATAAACTGTTGCCGCTCCAAAGCTTGCTTCCGGACCTTCTGCTTGACGGGCCGGGCATGCGGGCAGACAGCAAGGTGGTGCTCGATTACCTCCCTGGGAACACCGGGGATATCAGATGGTTGCCAGGCAAACACATCGATATTCGCCCGCAGGAAGGCAACAAGAGAGCTTTCCTATTTGTCATCAAGGGTGGCACTGATAGTGAAGGTACCATCAGCGCCAGCCAGCCCTGCCGGGACCTTCTTCACAGCAGGTGCAGCAGCTTTGGATCTCTTGCTATTGGAACTCTCCGGCAAGTCATCAACAGGCGCAGCACACTCCGGAGAGGCACGCTTCCCGGATTCCTTGCTGGCATCCTTGCTATCTCTCTTCATTTTCTTACTTTCCTTGGTGGGAGCAGTGATTTCTGCAGGCTTAGCAGCGACCGCCTCCCGGTACATCTTGTCCACGCATATGACTGCGTCCTTCTGATTTGACAGAATGGAAATGGCTCCTATCGGCCCTGGCATCTTCAAGGTGTTGTAGGCATAGTGAGATGCCTCCATGAACTTGGCCAGAGCTGGGCAACCAAGGATTCCGTTGTACGGCAGGGGGAGGTCAACCACGTCAAACATGATCTTCTCAGTCCGGTAGTTTAACTCCCCTCCGAACGTCATTGGCAGCGTGATCTTTCCCTTAGGACGACTCCTACCGGGGTTGATTCCTTGGAACGTGCCAGTAACCTTGAGCTCCCCATCTGCTATCTGAAGTTTGCTGATGACCTTTGGAGATATCAGATTCAACCCAGCCCCGCCGTCAACCAACATCTTTGTGACTTTGAGGTTGCGTATTGTTGGTGAGACCAACAACGGCAAGCACCCTACCGCGGTGGTGCGGTCAGGGTGATCCTCTTCGTCAAAGATGATGGGCGTGCGGGACCACTTGAGAGGCTTCCGAGAATCTGCCGCTGGCTCCACAGCATTGACTTCACGTGCCCACTGTTTAAGTTGGCGGTGAGAGGAGTGCAGAGATGCACCCCCGTCAATGCACAGGGCTTCAATGGCTTTCTGGAACTCCTGCTCACTGGTTTCCTCTTCATCTCCTCCATCACTCTCATCATTGCAATCCTCCTTCTTACGGCCTCTGGCGGGCTTCCCTTGGGACTGAGGAGCCTTGCCGGGGCTACTTACTCCGCCGCCTCGGCCCTTCCCGCCAGCACCATCCTGGTTTTTTCTTTATCACGCTTCTCATACTCAGCCCTCTGCTTCTTGACGAGCTGCTCAACCTGATGACACTCCTGGAGGTCGTGGCCCTTGGTCCTATGGATCTTGCAGTACGGCCCATCACCCTTCCCAGCCTTCTCGGCAGCCGCGGCCGCCCGGCAGTCAGTGCACGCGGCAACCTCCTTACCGGGGGCCTCGGCCTTGGCCTTCTTGCCGGTACTAGGTGTGCTTGATCCTTCGACGGCCATCACAACTTTCTCCTTGCGTTCTTATTGTGTTTCTTGTTCTTCTTCTTCTGACTGGTGGCCTCATCGTCATCATCTGAATCGATGTCGATGCCATCCTCTTCACCAGGAAGTCGCCTTCCCTCCTCTATACGAGCACACTTATCCACCAGAGTGTATAACTCATTCACAGTCTTGGGAAGCCGCATGTTCATTTTGGAACGTATCCTGCGGTTGCGCACGTTGGACTGGAATGCGGTTATCACAGTTGCCGGGTGGATATCTAGGATGTTCCTGTGCACTCGACTGAACCTTTGCATGTACTTCCGCAGACTTTCTCCTTCCTTCTGCGGGAGGAGCTGCAGATCGCTAGGCCGCCCTGGTTCTTGATGGCCGCCCATGAAGGCGCCAACAAACTCATGGCACAGGTCAGCCCAGGTCGAAATGGAGTTCTCCGGCAGGTGCATTAGCCAAGACCTCATATTTGGCTTGAGTGCCAAAGGGAAGTAGTTGGCGAACACCTTCTCATCTCTTCCCTCGGCAGCCTGAACAGCGATGGTGTAGATGCTCAGGAACTCTGCCGGGTTCAATCTCCCATCGTACTTCTCTGGTATCTCTGGCTTGAACGTGCGGGAAGATGGCCAACGGACTTGCCGCAACTCCCGAGTGAAGGCGGGGCACCCAACCACGAAAGGTAGGTACCCACTTTCACCGAGGGTGGGCTCGTCGACATCAAGGCCATTGCGCCTATCAGACTGGCGGTGGGTGTCGCGGCGCCGCTCGATGGTGACACGCGCGCCTTCCCTTCGCCTGTCTTCCTGGGCCTGCCGCTGGTCTCGACGTGCTCGAGGGCCGGACGAAGCCATCGAGACATCGTCGGGTTCTTGATCGCGTGGCTCCGGTCGTGGCCCCTGCGCAGGCTGCAGCGGAGGGGACTACACCGTGGGGGTGGCCCCTTCAGCATGGCCAGCAGCGCGGGCCGTTGTCGTCGCCTGTGCAGGCCGTGGTGGGCCAGCTCGCTATGATACTACCGCCTCGGCAAAACCAATCAGGCTCTGAATGGTGGCTCTCCACTCATCCATCTGATCGGCTGCCGGCAGAAATCTCAACAGCAGCTGGGCCCGCTCCATAGCCTCCGAAGTGGTGGTTGGCATGGATGACGATGTAGACCCCAGCGTCGCCTGGCTCCTCATGGTGCTGGTAGTAGCTGCACCGTGCTCTCGTCGCCAGGGTGGCATGGTGACGAGGTGGAGGCGCTTGAGGGCCAGCGGCTCCGTTTGGCGCATTGGCTGGGGCAGCTCATTCCGGCAGTGGCACACGCCCTGCGGCCGCGCCCACGGCGGGTGCGGCCGGACAGTTGCGATTCGCCCCAGAGCGAGTGCCACTGCTGCGGCTGTGCCCTTCAGAAGGGCGGAGAGGTGCAGACGGAATGATTTCTCCACCCGTACCTTGTGGAGCATGGCCGCTGGGATGCTGTTGGTGATGTCCTTCCCCGGCGCCTTCTGCCCTCGTTTCAGCCATAGGGGAGGTGGAGATGACGCCGCCTGCACCGGCCACGTCCCCCGCAGTGTCCATGTCTCTGTGCGTCCCAGTAGCCCCCGCGGCGTCGGCGGCCGCGTGCGACGGGGCCTTCGAAGTGGACGGATGGGCTGCAGCACCGGGCTCCTTCTTGGGCGCCATGGATGATGGAGCCATCGATGAAGCAGGTGATGAAGATGACGTGCTGCGTACGCTTCTCGGGTTCGCGCAAGCGCAGCCCCCTACCTGGTGCACCAAAGATGTCGTGGGAAACCACGGCCACCTATGGGGCCATCAGCCCCTTGTGGTTCGGCAGGGGGATGAGCACATTGCAGAAAGAGCGGAGATCGTAGCGCTGCACGACAGAGATCACACGGGCAGTTTTACCCAGGTTCGGGCCGCCGCGAGGCATAAAACCCTACTCCTGCTTTGGTGGATTGATGGTGGATTGTGGTGGAAAACACAGCGCTCTTGCCTGGCAGGGTTGCCTCGGGGCGAGGGCGACTACGCGCGTACGAGTGAACAAGGGTCCGAATCCTTTCTATGGTTGCCATGGCCCTCCTTTTATAGATCAAGGAGTCACCACAGTGCAAATCGGTCATTGTGTACTGATTAGATAGCAAACAGTGCTATCATACCTAACTCTGTAGTCAGATCAGGGCGCATTAAATGCGCCGCTTAGTGTCACATCGTGGCATGCCCGGCAAGCCTTGCCAGGCTGCTCGGCCACCTTTTTGCCTGTCTGCTTGACACGTCTCTGGACGGGTGTCATTTGGAGGTGATTTCCATAGGAAGTGGCTGCCACGTGCCAAATAACAGCCACTTAGTCACTTGGGAGCTTGACACTGCACCGATCGATGACTTGTGCCGCTGTGAGGTGGAGCGGTGGAGCCTTGGCGGGGTAGTTTGCCCTCGTAGCGCCCGGCAAGCCTGCCAGGACGGTTCTGAGGCTTGATTTTGGGGCCACCTCGTCCTCGCCAGGCTCGCCTGCCCGGCAAGGGAGGTTTCTCGTTAGTGGTGTCTTGCTCATTTAGCTTGTCTTGATCCTCTTGATTTGCCCTTTGATTCCTCAAAGAGCTGATCTCTCCTTGCTTGGTCTAGACTTGGATATTGCGAGCTTGCCTTTTCAGGCATGTGCACGGTCTGGGCAACAGACCCAGGGTGTGTTGCACCGACAACCTTTTTCTTGCACCGTTGCCGGGGAGCAATAGCGTGGGGTGAATATTCTCGTGTGCGCTTGTTTGCGTTATCACTAAGTAGATTTTATTTTCTGTTCTAAGTTGTTCTCTATCTTTAGTTATGGATATGGAACCTCCTAAAACCCTTGATGCTCGTTATGTTGAAAATATTAAGCACTACTTTGGTAATCCTGAGAAAACCCCATTCAACTTGATAATGGGAGACACATTGGATCAACGTGAATACTTTAGGGATTATCACTTAACTCAAAAAGGGAAAGTCTTATGGGATCAAATTCATATGTTGCATTGGTATGCTCGGAATCTATGCTTGAGATATGATTATACTTGTTGATCTAGGATGAAGGCTCCACACCTTCCATTTTCATGCAAATTTAACGATAATGAAACCTTGGCTTCTTATGCTAATGGTAGATATGATTACTATGATGTGGACCGAATAGAAGAATTTGTTGCTTTTAAGGGTGCTTATGAAATTGAATCTATGTTTGAAAAGTATGAAGATTTTGATGATGCTGTTTATAGACCTGAAATTTTGCTATTCTTAAATATTGCTATGAGAATTATAAATACAATGCCGATATTGATGTATTTCTTGAGAAAGTCTCCGCTGTCCAAGAAGAGACTAGTATTTTGCAGGAAACTATGGAAGAAGAAATTGATGACACTGTGAGCTCATTAGATGAAAAAGATGAGGAGGAGAGCGAAGAACAAAAGGAGGAAGAACGGATTAGGTACCCGTGCCCACCTTCTAATGAGAGTGACTCTTCAACTTATACATTATTTAATTTCCCTTCATGCTTACCAAAGGATGAATGCTACGATAATTGCTATGATCCCGTTGATTCGTTTGAAATATCCCTTTTTGATGAACTTGATGCTTGGTATGCTTGTGGCCATGATGCCAATATGAATTATGCTTATGGAGATGAACTTGCTATAGTTCCTTATGTTAAGAATGAAATTGTTGTTATTGCACCCAAACATGATATTCCTACTATCTTTTTGAATTCTCCAACCTTCACTATATCGGAGAAGTTTGCTCTTATTAAGGATTATATTGATGGGTTGCCTTTTACAGTTGCACATGATAATTTTGATGAATATAACATGCATGTGCTTGCTACTCCTACTTGCAATTATTATGAGAGAGGAACTACATCTCCGCCTCTCTATGTTCCAACACGATAAAATTGCAAGAAACTGCTTATGCTATGTATTGGCCTTTACTTGATGTGCATGAATTGTTTTTTTATGACATGCCAATGGATAGGAAGAGAGTTAGACTTTGTCATTGCATGATATATGTTGCTTTGTGCTCATTACTAAATTATAAATCATTGCTAATTAAAATTGGCTTTGATAAACCTTGGGATCCGGGTGGATCAATTATTTGAGCACTTTATGCCTAGCTTAATGGCTTTAAAGAAAGCGCTGCCAGGGAGACAACCCGGAAGTTTTAGAGAATCATTTTATTCTGTTATGTGCTTTTATAAAGTTTAAAAACAAAAAATATAGAGGGGAAATTGAAACTTTACAAAAAGAAAAGTGAAAGTGAGAAAGACGAGCACCGTTGAAGTGGGGGACGTCCTTGAACTTTGTTCATGCCCATGGAGACTTTATGAATCTCGATTAGAGAAAATTTTCAACAAAAATAATTATCCCCTTCTACAAATCCATTGTATTATAAAAATAATGTGCCAAGATTTGCCTTTAGGATGATTAGATTGCTTGTTGGTATGTGCGGTGCAAAAACAGAAACTTTGGATGTAGTGTGTGATTTTACATTTTTTACTGGAACGTCAAAAGTTTCTGAAATTTTTACACGGTACTGCTATGCAAAAAATTTATTTTTTCCTAATGTTTCCGAATTTTTGGACTAACATAAGGATGGTCAAAGTTCAGATTGCTACAGACTGTTCTGTTTTTGACAGATTCTGTTTTTGATGCATTGTTTTGCTTGTTTTGATGGAACTATGGACTTTATCAGTGGTATAAGACATGGAGAAGTTAGGATACAATAGGTATAATGCAAAAATAAAATATGAATGGGTTTGCAACAACACTTAAAGTAGTGATTTGCTTTATTATACTAACGGATCTCATCGAGTTTTCTGTTAAGTTTTGTGTGGGTGAAGTGTTCAAAGATCGAGGAGGTCTCGATATGAGGAGAAGGAGGAGAGGCAAGAGTTCAAGCTTGGGGATGCCCAAGTCACCCCAAGTAAATATCCAAGGAGACTGAAGCATCTAAGCTTAGGGATGCCCCGGAAGGCATCCCATCTTTCTCCAACAAGTATCTGTATGTTTCGGTTTTTGTTTAGTTCATGTGATATGCGTAAATCTTGGTGTATCTTTTGTGTTTAGTTTTCATTTTTCTTTTATGCACCATGCTGGTATGAGATAGTCCATGGTTGATTTATAGAATGCTCATTGCACTTCACTTATATCTTTTGAGTATGGCTTTATAGAATGCTTCATGTGCTTCACTTATATCATTTGAAGTTTGGATTGCCTGTTTCTCTTCATATAGAAAACCGTTATTTGTAGAATGCTCTTTTGCTTCACTTATATTTATTAGAGTATGGTCTTTTGTAGAAAGAATTAAACTCTCATGCTTCACTTATATCTATTTAGAGAGTCAACAGGAATTGGTCATTTGCATGGTTAGTCATGAAATCCTACATAAAACTTGTGGACCACTGAATATGATATGTTTGAATCCTTGCAATAGTTCTGTGATATAGAGATGATAATATGTGGGAGGTACTAGTAAATGGTTATGGTTAGTAGGAATATTGGTGTGAAGGTTTGTGATTCCCGAAGCATGCACGTATAGTCTCTCGTTATGCTATGAAGTTGGAGCATGATTTATTATTGAGTGTCTTCCTTATGAGTGGCGGCCGGGGACGAGCGATGGTCTTTTCCTACCAATCTACCCCCTAGGGGCATGCGTAGTAGTACTTTACTTCAAGGGCTAATAAACTTTTGCAATAAGTATATGAGTTATTTATGGCTAATGTGAGTCCATGGATTATACGCACTCTTACCTTTCCGCAATTTGCTAGACTCTACGGTATCATGCATTGCCCTTTCTCACCTCGAGATGTGGTGCAAACTTCGCAGGTGCATCCAAACCCCGTGATATGATACGCTCTATCACACATAAGCCTTATTATATCTTCCTCAAAATAGCCACCATACCTACCTATTATGGCATTTCCATAGCCATTCTGAGATATATTGCCATGCAACTTACACCGCTTCCGTTTTGATGACTTGAGTATTCACTGTCATATTGCTTTGCATGATCATATAGTTGACATAGTATTTGTGGCTCAGCCACCGTTCATCATTTTTTATACATGTTACGCTAGATCATTGCACATCCTAGTACACTGCCAGAGGCATTCATATAGAGTCATACTTTGTTCTAGATATCGAGTTGTAATATTGACTTGTAAGTAAATAGAAGTGTGATGATCATCATTATTCATTATGACAGCATGTCCCAGTGAGGAAAGGATGATGGAAACTATGATTCCTCGACAAGTCGGGATGAGGCTCCGGACAAATATAAAAAAATAAAAAAAGTGAGGCTAAAAAGAGCCCAAGAAAAAAGAAAAAAAAAAGAAAAAAGAAAAAAATGAGAGAAAACAGAGAAGGGGCATGCTAATTCCACACTTGTGCTTCAAAGTAGCACCATGTTTTTCATATAGAGTCTCCTATGTTGTCACTTTCATATACTAGTGGGAATTTTTCATTATACAGTTAGATGCACACCCACTTAGTTTCCATATTGAGCTTTCATACACTTATAGATCTTAGTGCATCCGTTGCATGGCAATCCCAACTCCTCGCATAGACATCAATTGATGGGCATCTCCATAGCCCATTGATTAGCCACGCCGATGTGAGACTTTCTTAATTTTTTGTCTTCCCTATGTTTACCCCTATCATCATACTCTATTCCACCCATAGTGTTATGTCCATGGCTTGCACTCATGTATTGCGTGGGGGTTGAAAAAGCTAAAGCGTGTTAAAAAGTATGAACCAATTGCTCAGCTTGTCATCAGGGTTGTGCATGGTAAATACTTTGTGTTAATAAGATGGAGCATGACAATACTATATGATTTTGTAGGGATAGCGTTCTTTAGCATTGATATTTTGAAAGACATGATTGTTTGTTGGGATGCCTGAGTATTGATGTCTTTATGTCAAATTATATACTATTGCTTTGAATCACTTGTGTCTTAATATTCATGCCATCATTAGATATATGATCAAGATTATGCTAGGTAGCATTCCACATCAAAAATTATCTTTTTTATCATTTACCTACTCGAGGACGAGCATGAATTAAGCTTGGGGATGTTGATATGTCTCCGTCGTATCTATAATTTTTGATTGTTTCATGCCAATATTATACAACTTTCACATATTTTTTGCAGCATATTATATGATTTATTGGACTAACATATTGATCCAGTGCCCAGTGCCAGTTCCTGTTTTTTGCATGTTTTTTGTTTCATAGAATATCCATATCAAATGAAGTCCAAATGCAATAAAATTTTATGGATAATTATTTTGGATTATATGTGATTTTTGGGAGGTGGAATCAACGCAAAAGGAGGCCCACAGCCCCCACAGGACACAAGGGCGCGGCCAAGGCCCAAGCATGTGGTGGTGGGTTGTGGTCACCTCGTAAGGAGGTTGCTGCCCTTCTTCGGGCGCAAGGAAGCTTATATCCGGAAAAGAATCATGTTAAAATCTCAGCGCAATCGGAGTTACGGATCTCCTGGAATATAAGAAACGGTTTTCGGCTAGAAAACAGGAACGCGAAACAGAAGAGAACAGAGAGATAGATCCAATCTCGGAGGGGCTCCCGCCCCTCTGGCGCCATGGAGGCCATGGACCGGAGGGGGAACTCTCCTCCCATCTAGGGGGAGGCCAAGGAAGAAGAAGAAGAAGGAGGGGGGCTCTCCCCCTCTCTCCCGGCGGCGCCGGAGCGCAGCCGGGGCAATCATCATGACGGCGATCTACTCCAACAACTTCGCTGTCATCAACACCAACTCTCTCCCCCTCTATGCAGCAGTGTAACCTCTCTTATACCCACTGAAATCTCTACTTAAACATGGTACTCAATGCTATATATTATTTCCCAATGATCAATGGCTATCTTATGATGTTTGAGTAGATTCGTTTTGTCCTATGGGTTGATTGATGATCGTGATTGGTTTGAGTTGTATGTGTTATTTTGGTGCTGTCCTATGGTGCCCTCCATGTCGCGCAAACGTGAGGGATCCCCGCTGTAGGGTGTTGCAATACGTTTATGATTCGTTTATGGTGGGTGGCGTGAGTGACAGAAGCATAGACCCGAGTAAGTGGGTTGTTGCGTATGTGAGTAAAGAGGACTTGATACTTAATGCTATGGTTGCGTTTTACCTTAATGATCTTTAGTAGTTGTGGATGCTTGCTAGAGTTCCAATCATAAGTGCATATGATCCAAGTAGAGAAAGTATGTTAGCTCATGCCTCTCCCTCATATAAAATTGCAATAATGATAACCGGTTTAGTTATCGATCACATAGGGACAAATGACTTTCTTGTGTGACAAAAGCTATCTACTTTTATTATCTTGCAATTTATTCGTAGTTATATTCTCACAAAGTACTTCTCGTTTTATTCATGCAAATGATCCTATCACCTACAAAATAGTTTCATACTTGTTCTAGGTAAAGCAAACGTTAAAGTGTGCGTAGAGTTGTATCGGTGATCGATAGAACTTGAGGGAATATTTTTTTTACCTTTAGCTCCTCGTTGGGTTTGACACTCTTATTTATCGAAAAAGGGTACAAACGATCCCCTATACTTGTGGGTTATCATGGCACTATGAGCTGTTCATTACTAAGGTACATGGTTTGCTACTATCTTGCTACTCCTTTTGTACTGTCATTAGATAGTAATATTAGTGGTTTGCATGTGAATTTATTGGCAGGGTGGACCTACACTAGAAGTGCAGGACATGATTCAATGATTGGATGCTCATTTTTGGTTGTATCGATTTCACCTATTCCATCACTGCAAACATGGATATCCTTGGTCTGATGAAGAATAGGCGCTATATTTTTGCTCTGTACCAGCAAATCAATTCAGTACCAAATTGTTCAGGGCAAAACATGACAGTATCAAATTTTCCAGTGCAAAACATGACAGATGCTAAGCAGAAATGATTAGTAGAGACGTGTTTAAACCGAAAATACAAGGTGGGGTATATGTTAACTAGCTGCTTGATATTTGTGCAAACAGATGTCTGCCCATTGCTATTTGGTAAACAAACAAAGTGACCTCAATTTTGGTGGAACTGCACAAGAGAATAGTATAGTCACTGCATGTAGTGCCATTTGAAAATAGACACAGAAAGATTGGATAGTCACTTCATGGACTGCACAAAAGTAGTACTGTACTATTTATTGGCCAACACTAGGTGCTTCATTGCTTTGGTCTGATTATACAATGGGCATCATTTTGCCCAAGTTAAAGTTGTATTCCGAAAATAGTCTCGCCGTGTGATTGACAGAAGACCAATTCATATTGTAGTGGATGTTCCTCCATCATGTGTGGTTCATTCTCATGGTTCCAGCTATTGGTGAAACCACTTGCATTTGCAATAGGAAATATAGACTTCACAAACAAATTTGTCTTTCACTCTGTACTGAATGTTGCCCAGAGAAGCATCCATGTTAGTAGCAAGAACAGATGTTTTTGTTAGGGAACGTTGCATGGAGAACAAAAACTTTTCTATGCACACGCAAGATCTATCCATGGACATGTATAGCTACGAGAGGGGGAGAGCATCTACATACCCTTGTAGATCGCTAAGCAGAAGCGTTTATCAACGTGGTTGATGTAGTCGTACACCTTCACGATCCGGCCCGATCAAGTACCGAACGTACGGCACCTCCGCGTTCAGCACACGTTCAGCTCGATGACGTCCTCGCCTTCTCAATCCAGCGAAGAGAGGCGAAGTAGTAGATGAGTTCCGGCAGCACGACGGCGTGGTGACGGTGGTGGTGAAACTATTTTCGCAGGGCTTCGCCAAGCACAACAGATTTAGGATGGAGGATGAACTAGAGGGAGAGGGGGCGCCGACACATGGCTTGGTGAATTGTGGTGACCCCAGGGGCTAGCCCTGCTCCTCTATTTATATCTTGAGCCCTGGGGTCGTTTCTTGGAGAAATAGCATCCTCAAATTCGGTTTGGAACGCAAGGAAGAGTCCTTCTCGGTTTCCAGTACCAGACACCACGGTTCTCGGCGTCCGGCCCAGACGCCAGGGTCCCTGGCGTCTGGTCCCTCACCTCCGCAAAACTTCCTTTTGCACCGACCTAAAGCCCCGTGGGCCTTACCCATTGGCCCAACCATATCATCCTATATATCAATCTTTATCTCCGGACCATTCCAGAGCTCCTCGTCATGTCTGTGATCTCATCCGGGACTCCGAACAACATTCGTTCACCAACATACATAACTCATATAATACTATATCGTCAACGAACGTTAAGCGTGCGGAACCTACGGGTTCGAGAATGATGTAGACATGACTGACATGCTTCTCCGATCAATAACCAATAGCGGGACCTGGATGCCCATATTGGTTCCTACATATTCTACGAAGATCTTTATCGGTTGAACCTTTATGACAAATACCAAGTTCCCTTTGTCCGTCGATATGTTACTTGCCCGAGATTCGATAGTCGGTATCTTCATACCTAGTTCAATCTCGTTACCGGTAAGTCTCTTTACTCGTTCCGCAATACATCATCTTGTAACTAACTCCTTAGTCACTTTGCTTGCAAGCTTCTTGTGATGCTGTATTACCGAGAGGGTCCAAAGATACCTCTCCGACATACGGAGTGACAAATCCCAATCTTGATTCACGCCAACTCAACAGACACCTTCAGAGATACCTGTAGAGCATCTTTATGATCACCCAGTTATGTTGTGACATTTGATAGCACACAAGGTATTCCTCCGGTATCCGGGAGTTGCATGATCTCATGGTCGAAGGAATATGTATTTGACATTTAAGAAAGCAGTAGCAATAAACAGAACGATCATATGCTAAGCTAACGGATGGGTCTTGTCCATCACATCATTCTCCTAATGATGTGATCCCATTATCAAATGACAACTCATGTCTATGGTCAGGAAACCTTAACCATCTTTTGATCAACGAGCTAGTCTAGTAGAGGCATACTAGGGACTTGGTATTTGCTTATGTATTCACACATGTATTTAAGTTTCCAATCAATACAATTCTAGCATGAATAATAAACCTTTATCATGATTAAGGAAATATAATAAAAACCACTTTATTATTGCCTCTAGGGCATATTTCCAACAGTCTCCCACTTGCACTAGAGTAAATAATCTAGATTACATTGTAATGAATCTAACACCCATGGAGTCTTGGTGTTGATCATGTTTTGCGTGCGGAAGATGTTTAGTCAACGGGTCTGCCACATTCAGATCCGTATGTACTTTGCAAATTTCTATGTCTCCATCCTTGCCTTTTCATGAATAGAGTTGAAGCGTCTCTTGATGTGTTTGAATCTCTTGTGAAACCTGGATTCCTTCGCTAAGGCAATTGCTCCATTGTTGTCACAAAAGATTGTCATTGGACCCGATGCACTGCGTATTACACCCAAATCGATTTGAACTCCTTCATCTAGACTCCTTCATGCGCTGCTTCCGAAGTAGTTATGTACTCCGCTTCACATGTAGATCCCACCACGACGCTTTGCTTAGAACTGCACCAACTGACAGCTCCACCATTCAATATAAATACGTATCTGGTTTGTGACTTAGAGTCATCCAGATCTGTGTCGAAGCTAGCATCGACGTAACCCTTTACGACGAGCTCTTCGTCACCTCCATAAACGAGAAACATATCCTTGGTCCATTTCAGGTACTTCATGATATTCTTAACCGTTGTCCAGTGATCCACTCTTGGATTACTTTGGTACCTCCCTGCCAAACTTATGGCAAGGCACACATCAGGTCTAGTACACAGCATGGCATACATTATAGAACCTATGGTTGAGGCATAGGGAATGACTTTCATTCTCTCTCTATCTTCTGTCGTGGTCGGGCTTTGAGTCTGACTCAATTTCACACCTTACAACACAGGCAAGAACCCTTTCTTTGACTGGTCCATTTTGAACTTCTTCAAAACTTTGTCAAGGTATGTGCTTTGTGAAAGTCCTATTAAGCCTCTCGATCTATCCCTATAGATCTTGATGCCCAATATGTAAGCAGCTTCACCGAGGTCTTTCATTGAAAAAATCTTATTCAAATATCCTTTTATGCTATCCAAAAATTCTATATCATTTCCAATCAGCAATATGTCATCCACATATAATATCAGAAATGCTACAGAGCTCCCACTCACTTTCTTGTAAATACAGGCTTCACCATAAGTCTGTATAAAACCATATGCTTTGATCAGCTCATCAAAGCGTATATTCCAACTCCGAGATGCTTGCACCTATCCATAGATGGATCGCTAGAGCTTGCACACTTTGTTAGCACCCTTAGAATCGACAAAACCTTCTGGTTGCATCATATACAACTCTTCTTTAAGAAAACCGTTAAGGAATGCAGTTTTGACGTACATTTCCCAGATTTCATAATCATAAAATGCGGCAATTGCTAACATGATTCTGACAGACTTAAGCATCGCTACTGGTGAGAAAGTCTCATCGTAGTCAACCCCTTGAACTTGTCGAAAACCTTTCGCGACAAGTCAAGCTTTGTAGACAATGATATTACCATCAGCGTCTGTCTTCCTCTTGAAGATCCATTTATTCTCAATGGCTTGCCGATCATCAGACAAGTCCACCAAAGTCCACACTTTGTTCTCATACATGGATCCTATCTCAGATTTCATGGCCTCTAGCCATTTGTCGGAATCTGGGCTCATCATAGCTCCTTCATAGTTCATAGGTTCGCCGTTTTCTAACAACATGACTTCCAAGACAGGATTACTGTACCACTCTGGTGCGGTACGTGCTTTGGTCGACCTACGAGGTTCAGTAGTAACTTGATCCAAAGTTTCAGGATCATTAGCTTCCTCTTCTGTTGGTGTAGGCGTCATGGGAACATTTTTTTCTGATGTGCTATTTTCCAACTCGAGAGAAGGTACAACTACCTCATCAAGTTCTACTTTCCTCCCACTCACTTCTTTCGAGAGAAACTCCTCTAGAAAGGACCCATTCTTGGCAACAAAGATCTTGCCTTCGGATCCGTGGTAGAAGGTATACCCAATAGTTTCTTTAGGGTATCCTATGAAGACGCACTTATCCGCTTTGGGTTCGAGCTTATCAGGCTGAAGCCTTTTGACATAAGCGTCACATCCCCAAACTTTAAGAAACGACATCTTAGGTTTATTGCCAAACCATAGTTCATACGGTGTCGTCTCAACGGATTTAGACGGTGCCCTATTTAACGTGAATGCGGCTGTCTCTAATGCATAACCCCAAAATGATAAAGGCAAATCGTTAAGAGACATCATAGAACACACCATATCTAATAAAATATGGTTACGATGTTCGAACACACCATTATGCTGTGGTGTTCCAGGTGGCGTGAGTTGTGAAACAATTCCACATTGTCTTAAATAAAGGTCAAACTCGTAACTCTAATATTCGCCTCCGCGATCAGATCATAGAAATTTTATTTTCTTGTTATGATGATTCTCCACTTCACTCTGAAATTCTTTGAACTTTTCAAATGTTTCAGACTTGTGTTTCATCAAGTAGATATACCCATACCTACTCAAATCATCTGTGAAGGTTAGAAAATAACGATACCCGCCACGTGCCTCAACACTCATCGGACCGCATACATCAGTATGTATTATTTCAATAAGTCATTAGCTCGCTCCATCATTCCGGAGAACGGTGTTTTAGTCATCTTACCCATGAGGCATGGTTCGCAAGTATCAAATGATCCATAATCAAGTGATTCCAAAAGTCCATCCGCATGGAGTTTCTTCATGCGCTTTACACCAATATGACCTAAATAGCAGTGCCACAAGTATGTTGCACTATCATTATCAACTTTGCATCTTTTGGCATCAATATTATGAATATGTGTATCAATACGATAGAGATTCAACAAGAATAGTCCATTCATCATAGGTGCATGGCCATAAAAGATATTACTCATATAAATAGAACAACCATTATTCTCTGACTTAAATGAATAACCGTCTCGCAATAAAAAAGATCCAGATATAATGTTCATGCTCAACGCTGGCACCAAATAACAATTATTGAGGTCTAAAACTAATCCCGAAGGTAGATGTACAGGTAGCGTGCCGACGGCGATCACATCAACCTTGAAACCATTCCCGACGCGCATCGTCACCTCGTCCTTAGCCAATCTTCGTTTATTCTGCAGCTCCTGTTTCGAGTTACAAATATGAGCAACCGAACCAGTATCAAATACCCAGGCGCTACTATGAGCATTAGTAAGGAACACATCAATAACATGTATATCAAATATACCTTTGTTCACTTTGCCATCCTTCTTATCTGCCAAGTACTTGGGGCAGTTCCGCTTCCAGTGACCATTTCCTTTGCAGTAGAAGCACTCAGTTTCAGGCTTGGGTCCAGCTTTGGGCTTCTTCACGGGAGAGGCAACTTGCTTGCCATTCTTCTTGAAGTTCCCTTTCTTTCCCTTGCCCTTTTTCTTGAAACTAGTGGTCTTGTTAACCATCAACACTTGATGCTCTTTCTTGATTTCCACCTCCGCCGATTTAAGCATCGCGAAGAGCTCAGGAATCATTTTCGTCATCCCTTGCATATTATAGTTCATCACAAAGCCTTTGTAGCTTGGTGGCAGTGACTGAAGAACTCTGTCAATAACACTCTCAACTGGAAGATCAATTCCCAGCTGAGTCAAGTGGTTATGATACCCAGACATTTTGAGTATGTGTTCACCGGCAGAACTGTTCTCCTCCATCTTACAGCTATATAACTTGTTGGAGACTTCATATCTCTCAACCTAGGAATTAGCTTGAAATATCAACTTCAGCTCTTGGAACATCTCATATGCTCCAACGTGTTCACAATGTCTTTGAAGTCCCGGTTCTAAGACGTAAAGCATGGCACACTGAACTATCGAGTAGTCATCAGATCAAGCCTTCCAGACGTTCATAACATCTGCATCAGCTCCTGCAGCAGGTCTGTCACCTAATGGTGCATCAAGGACATAATTCCTCTGTGCAACAATGAGGATAATCCTCAAGTTACGGACCCAATTCGTGTAGTTGCTACCATGATCTTTCAACTTAGCTTTCTCTAGAAACGCATTAAAATTCAAGGGAATGGAAGCACAGGCCATTGATCTACAACATAGATATGCAAAAAAACTATTAAGACTAAGTTCATGATAAATTTTAGTTCAAATAATCAAATTAATAATGAACTCCCACTTAAATCGACATCCCTCAAGTTGTCTAAGTGATACATGATCCAAATCAACTAACCCATGTCCGATCATCACGTGAGATGGGGTAGTCTTCAATGGTGAACATCTCTATGTTGATCATATCTACTATATGAATCACGTTTGACCTTTCGGTCTCCAGTGTTCCGAGACCATGTCTGTACATGCTAGGCTCGTCAAGTTTAACCCACGTATTATGCATGTGCAAAACTGGCTTACACCCGTTGTATGTGAACGTAGAGTCTATCACACCCAATCATCACGAGGTGCTTCGAAACTAACTTTAGCAACGGTGCATACTCAGGGAGAACACCTTTATCTTGAAATTAAGTGAAGGATCATCTTATAATGCTACCGTCATTCTAAGAAAAATAAGATGCATAAAGGATAAACATCACATGCAATCAAAATATGTGACATGATATGGCCATCATCATCTTGTGCTTTTGATCTCCATCTCCAAAGCATCGGCATGATCTCCATCGTCACCAGCGTGACACCTTGATCTCCATCATTGCGTCGGGGTCGTCTCACCAACTATTGCTTCTACAACTATTGCTAACACATAGCAATAAAGTAAAGCAATTACATGGTGCTTAGTGATTGACACACAGGTCATACAATAATTAAAGACAACCCTAAGGCTCCTGCCTGTTGTCGTACTCATTGACATGCAAGTCGTGAACTTATTACAAAACATGATCATCTCATACATCAACATATATCACATCACATCTTGACCATATCACATCACAACATGCCCTGCAAAAACAAGTTAGACATCCTCTACTTTGTTGTTGCAAGTTTTACGTGGCTGCTATGGGCAACTAGCAAGAACCGTTCTTACCTACGCAAAACCACAATGGTGATTATGAAGTTGCCTTTTAACCTTCTACAAGGACCGCCGGAGTCAAACTAGATTCAACTAAAGTGGGAGAAACAGACACCTGCCAGCCACCTTTATGCAAAAACAAGTTGCATGTCAGTCGGTGGAACCGGTCTCATGTGCGTGGACATGTAAGGTTTGTCCAGGCCGCTTCGTCCCACAATGCCACCGAATCAAAATAAGACATTGGTGGGAAGCAATACGAACCTCACCGCCCACAACTCATTTATGTTCTACTCGTGCATATCATCTACGCATAGACCTGGCTCATGATGCCACTGTTGGGGAATGTTGCATGGAAAACAAAAAAAATTCTACGCACACGCAAGATCTATCCATGGAGATGTATAGCTACGAGAGGGGAGAGCATCTACATACCCTTGTAGATCGCTAAGCGGAAGCGTTTATCAACGTGGTTGATGTAGTCGTACAACTTCATGATCCATCCCGATCAAGTACCAAATGTACGGCACCTCCGTGTTCAGCACACGTTCAGCTCGATGACGTCCTCGCCTTCTCGATCCAAGAAGAGAGGCGAAGTAGTAGATGAGTTCCGGCAGCACGACGACGTGGTGACGGTGGTGGTGAAACTATTTCCGCAGGGCTTCGCCAAGCACAACGGATTTAGGATGGAGGACGAACTAAAGGGAGAGGGGGCGCCGGCACACAGCTTAGTGAATCGTGGTGTTCCCCAGGGGCTAGCCCTGCTCCTCTATTTATATGTTGAGCCCTGGGGTCATTTCTTGGAGAAAGAGCCTCCTAAAAGTCGGCTTGGAACCCAAGGAAGAGTCCTTCTCGGTTTCTAGTACTAGACGCCACGGTTCTCGGTGTCTAGCCCAAACGCTATGGGCCTCTGCGTATGGCCCAGGTCCAGACGCCAGGGTCCTTGGCATCTGGTCCCTGACCTCCACAAAACTTCCTTTTGCACCGACCTAAAGCCCCGTGAGACTTACTCCTTGGCCCAACCATATCATCCTATATATCAATATTTACCTCCGGACCATTCCAGAGCTCCTCGTCATGTCCGTGATCTCATCCGGGACTCCAAACAACATTCGGTCACCAACATACATAACTCATATAATACTATATCGTCAACGAACATTAAGCGTGCGGACCCTAAGGGTTCAAGAATGATGTAGACATGACCGAGACGCTTCTCCGATCAATAACCAATAGCGGGACCTGGATGCCCATATTGGTTCCTACATATTCTACGAAGATCTTTATCGGTCGAACCTTTATGACAAATACGTAGTTCCCTTTGTCAGTCTACATATTCTAAGAAGCTTGCCCGAGATTCGATCGTCGGCATCTTCATACCTAGTTCAATCTCGTTACCGGTAAGTCTCTTTACTCGTTCCATAATACATCATCTTGTAACTAACTCCTTAGTCACTTTGCTTGCAAGCTTCTTGTGATGTTGTATTACCGAGAGGGCCCAGAGATACCTCTCCGTCATACGGAGTGACAAATCCCAATCTTGATTCACGCCAACTCAACAGACATCTTTGGAGATACCTGTAGAGCATCTTTATGATCACCTAGTTATGTTGTGACATTTGATAGAACACAAGGTATTCCTCCGGTATCCGGGAGTTGCATGATCTCATGGTCGAAGGAATATGTATTTGACATTTAAGAAAGCAGTAGCAATAAACAGAACGATCATATGCTAAGCTAACGGATGGGTCTTGTCCATCACATCATTCTCCTAATGATGTGATCCCGTTATCAAATGAGAACTCATGTCTATGGTCAGGAAACCTTAACCATCTTTTGATCAACGAGCTAGTCTAGTAGAGGCATACTAGGGACTTGGTATTTGCTTATGTATTCACACATGTATTTAAGTTTCCAATCAATACAATTCTAGCATGAATAATAAACCTTTATCATGATTAAGGAAATATAATAAAAACCACTTTATTATTGCCTCTAGGGCATATTTCCAACAGTTTTTTCTTGAACTTTGCTTTAGGAGCTACATATTGTATATGATCTGTGAATCATTGAGATGCATTAACATGTTGATCTTATGTATGGGAATCGTACTAGTTGGTTGTGAATTAGGGCTACTAATGTGAACATATTACAATGCCAGGCCTGTGAGTCTCGTGTGAACATTTGAACGGATTGACTCTTACTACTGTGCACAACATGATCCTTATTTCTGTGTGCTCAGTGTTTACAAGTTACTAGTAGTTCCTTATTTCTATTTGCTCAGTGTTTACAAGTTACTGATCGATCACTGGCTAGCCTATTAATACGCTCCTGGCAGTTTTAGTTGCGATGCAAGATTCAAAGGTGGTAGTTTTTTGAATAAAAATACCTACCTCTGAAGAAACTGACATGTTGTTCTGAAGAAAATGCCATGTGAATCTGAAGAAACTGCCAGCCAAAACGTTCGCAAATGCCTTATCTCCTAGCGAACGTTCATCAGCTATTGCGATCCTACGTGAATAACCAACGGATCATGCACGTACCTCATCTGGATGAATCACGTGCACTCGTTTGACCATCATGCCGATGTGCGACCCAGCACGGATGGGACGCACCACTGGCGGGACGGGACGGGACGACACAGTCATAATTTCATTTTTTCTTGTTTTCCACGGCAAGCTGGCACGCTAAGCCATGCCTGCTTATGCATTCAATTCCGATGACCATCGCGTTTCCCGCGACACGCTGGTTCACCTACCTTCCGCCTATAATTACTGGTTCCAGGCGTTCTCCGGTCGCACCATCACCCAACTCACCCTATCCACATAAGCCCCCAACGTCGCTCGCCACTTGCCCTCACTCTCGCCACGTCCGTCATGCCCCCGCCCATCCGCAATAGGCGACTCCAGAGGCGCTCACCGCCAGATCCAGTGTTCGGTTTTTCATCGGAAGGCAGGCGGAGGGAGGAGGCATTCTATCGATCTTTAGATGGCAATGCGGAGTATGAGGATTTGTTGGAGTGCGACTGCCTGGTAGAGGAGCCGCGTATTGCCGATTTGCGCTGCCAGCGGGGCATGGAGCAGCAGCGCACCGCCGCTCTGAGTCGCGAGCAGAGCGCCCGCAACTGGGCCGGCTACGTGGAGGCTAGCGCCCGGCAAATAGCCCTAGAGGCTGTCGGGCACGCACGCGTTCGCGACGCCGAATTTTACTACCAGCTCGTCAAGTGGGTTTCCCGCTTAGAAGTCGAAGCTTCGGTGGACCATACCGGCATGGAAAGGGCCAACGCGTGCGAGCAATTGGCCCTATCGCACCTCTGGCAAGTCCGAGGCAAGGAGGAGGACGTCGGTGCCGGTGTTTAGCGTGTACCGCAGATGGCGGACGGCATCGTCTAGTTAGCTAAGAGTAAGTTAGTACTTGTACACTAGAGTATTAGTGGGAGTAGATAGTTAAGTTGGCTATGTTGGTTGTCAACGTGGAAGTTCAGCACTGTATCTCTGGATCAGACCTGTTACTTTGCTCTGAATGTTGAACTTTCTGTGTGAACGTATGGAATGGGCTGTTATTTTTTTATGTGGGCTGTATTTGTCCACCACGGATTTAGAGGCTGACTTGTGGGCCCACTAGGTTGATGCGTACACAATCAGGAGATGATTGTACATGGAGAGGATGACAGCAGGGACCCACCAGGGTCATGGTAGTACGCAAGCAAGTGCCTCCTTATTTCAAGCCCCAAAAAATGGTTACTCCTAATGGATTCCTGACATCTGGGTCCCATGCCATTGTCAACGTAGTCAATAAACGAGAGAATTGCACAACGAGCGGCTGACACCAGGGATCCAGTAGCTTGCCCAGTTCTTTTTGTTTTTGAGATGGAGCAGGGTATCATATGGGCTATGCGGGGCATTCTTGCCAGTCGAGCTAGCCTTTTATTTTATGTTTACCACAAGACCAGCCCAGGTTTTTTTTTCTGAAAATGGCTAGCCCAGTTTTTTTTTTTGCAGAATACCCAATCATGGCCTACTTGCTCTTGTCAGACCTACTGGGCTGCAAGGGGTGTATTTGGCTTGCCCAGAAAATGGGCTATATATCAGTAATGAGAAATGGGCCCCTAAAAAAGTAATGAGAAATGGGTTGTACTCCCTCCGTTTTTATTTACTCCGCATATTAGAGTTGACTGAAGTCAAACATCGTAAAGTTTGACCAAGTTTATAGAAAAGAATATAAATATTTACCATAACAAATATATATGATGCAAAAGTACATTCAATAACGAATCTAATGGTATTGATTTTTTATTGTACATGTCAATATTTTTGTCTATAAACTTTGTCAAAGTTTACAAATCTTGACTTTAACCAAAGCTAATATGCGGAGTAAATAAAAACGGAGGGAGTACATTTTTAAGACACAGCAAACCGGCAATTAGTTTCAAATTTCTTTTTTTTGCATTTCGATATTTAAAATTTCATTGATTTTATGCGGGGAAATTATTTGGATTTAAATTGATATAAATTTATTTTTCAAATTAGTTTGAATGTGACTCGAAATTTTGGAATTAAAACAGTTCGAACCGCACCGAAATATGCAAAATTTCGTTGAGTTTTTTAACCGTGGCCACAATATGGGCTTTAATGCTAACAAAAAGAATATGGGCTCCAAAAAAATCGTTAAGAATTAGCAGATGGGCTATAAATTATTAGAAATAATGGCAGATGGGATGTATGCTGTTTTCCACAGATTTGAGGTTGACTTATGAGCCTACTAGGTTGACGCTTACGCTTTCCTAAAAATAGGTTGATGTGTACACAAGGCTGTGTCAACTAAGTCAACACACAAGAGCAGTGACTGTTCGATGTCCATCCAACAGCCGTTGTGCTTCTTTAATGTCTGATCTTCCTGCTCCAGCCGCCCAAACCAGCGCCGGCGAGATAGCCTGCTCCTTCCTCCCATGGCAGGCTGTGCTACCGCGCAGGCCTTACCGGCCCACCCTACTCCCACCGCTGGCCAGGCCATCCCTCTACCCACCTGCACCTCCTGTTATTTTCTGGCGACGCCAGGCTCACCCCGCAGCCGAACCAGCAACAGCCCTCCTACTCCCCTCAGCATGGATATCCACTGCTGTGGCTTCGCCGGCTCCGGGTCGTTCCCTTCTTGGGCCTCGCCGTCCTCCACCGCGTTGATGCTCTCGGCGCGACGTGGTCAATGTGGTCAACAAATGACAGCCATCGGAAGAGGGATGTAAGTGGAGAGGCTGACAGTAGGGACCCGCATGGTCCATGGCCGCAGGCAAGCAAGTGCCTCCTTATTACGCGAACAAAAATGATTGCTCCTGCTGACAGCTGGGACCCACCAGCTGCATCTTCGCACGCAAAGAAGTGCCTCCTTATTACACGGGAAAAAAGTTTCCTCCACTTGACAGCTGAGACCCACTAGCTACATCTTCACACACAAGGAAGTGCCTCCTTATTCCTCGCAAGAAAAATGATTCCTCCCGCTGCTAGGTGGGACCCACCAAATTTGGTGGCTGACTTGTGGGCCTACTAAGTTGACGCATACGCAGGGTTTTGTCAACCTAGTCAACAAACGATTCTAGCAGCAATGACCGTTGGATGTTAATCCAATGGCCATGCTGCTTCTTCAATCTCTGATCTTCGTGCTCCAGCTGCCCAAACCAGCACCGGCAGGATCGCCTGCTCCTGCCTCCTGTGGCCGGCCGTCCTGCCACCGGTGGCCATGCCATCCCTCTACTCACCCACACCTCCTGTTATTCTCCGGCAACGGCAGCTAATGTCTACTACACAACTTGTTCTTGTAGACTCGTGTTGGGCCTCCAAGCGCAGAGTTTTGTAGGACAGTAGCAAATTTCCCTCAAGTGGGTGACCTAAGGTTTATCAATCCGTGGGAGACGTAGGATGAAGATGGTCTCTCTCAAACAACCCTGCAACCAAATAACAGAAATTCTCTTGTGTCCCCAACACACCAAATACAATGGAAATTTGTATAGGTGCACTAGTTCGGCGAAGAGATGGTGATACAAGCATAGTAATGATAGTAGATATTGATTTTTGTAATAGGAACAATAAAAAACAGCAAGGTAGCAATTGATAAAATGGAGCACAAACGGTATTGCAATGCTTGAAAATGAGGCCTAGGGTCCATACTTTCGCTAGTGCAATCTCTCAACAATGCTAATATAATTGGATCATTTAACCATCCCTCAACATGCGATGAAGAATCACTCCAAAGTTCTTATCTAGCGAAGAACATAAGAAGAAATTGTTTGTAGGGTACAAAACCACCTCAAAGCTATTCTTTCCGATCAATCTATACTAGAGTTCGTACTAAAATAACACCATATGATACACATCAACCAACTCTAATGTCACCTAGATACTCCAATGTCACCGCGAGTATCCGTGAGTTGATTATATGATATGCATCAAACAATTTCATATTCATAATACTCAATCCAACACAAAGAACCTCAAAGAGTGCCCCAAGATTTATACCGAAGAAACAAAGACGAGAACGTGCATCAACCCCTATGCATAGATTACCCCATTGTCACCTCGGGAATCCGCGAGTTGAGTGCAAACACTCATATCAAGTGAATCAATATGATACCCCATTGTCACCACGGGTATTCACAGCAAGACATACATCAAGTGTTCTCAAATCCATAAAAGTATTCAATCCGATAAGAACAAAATCTCAAAGGGAAAACTCAATTCACAACAAGATAGAGAGGGGAAAACACCATATGATCCGACTATATTAACAAAGCCCACGATACATCAAGATCGTGACATCTCAAGAACACGAGAGAGAGAGAGAGATTAAACACATAGCTACTGGTACAAACCCTCAGCCCCGAGGGTGGACTACTCCCTCATCATGGTGCCCGCCGGGATGATGAAGATGGCCACCGGTGATGATTTCCCCCTCCAACAGGGTGCCGGAACGGGGTCTAGATTGGTTTTTCATGGCTACAGAGGCTTTCGGCGGCGGAACTTCTGATCTAGGTTTTCCCCGAGGGTTTTTGGAATATTTGGCAATTTATAGGGTGAAGAGGCGGTGCGGGAGGTCACCGAGGGGGGCACAACCCCCATGGGCATGCCTGGGCTCCTGGGCACGCCCAGGTGGGTTGTGCCCACCTCAGGCCTCCCCTCTGGTACTTTTTTAGCCCATCCTGGGTCTTCTGGTCCAAAAAAATCTCCAAAAAAAATTTCGCTGCGTTTGGACTCCGTTTGATATTGATTTTCTATGATGTAAAAAACAAGCAAAAAACAGCAACTGGCACTGGGCACTATGTCAATAGGTTAGTCCCAAAAAATGATACAAGGTTGCTATAAAATGATTGTAAAACATCCAAGAATGATAATATAACAGCATGAATACTTCATAAATTATAGATACGTTGGAGACGTATCAGCAGCCTCACACCACAGCCGAAGCAATCAACCCTCGTACTCCCCTCCGCATGGGCATCCACTGCCGCGTCTTCCCCGGCTCCGGGTCGTTTCCTTCCTAGGCCTCGCCGTCGTCCACTGCCTTGGTGCTCTCGGCGCGGCATGGTCAACGTGGTCAACGAATGACAGCCATCGGAAGACGACTGTACGCGGTGACGCTGACAGCTGGACCCACCAGCTACATCTTCAGACGCAAGGAAGTGCCTCCATATTAGGCGCGAAAAAAATGATCCCTCCCCCTGACAGCTGGGACCCACCAGCTATATCTTCACACGCAAGGAAGTGCCTCCTTATCCTCCCTGACAGCTGGGACCCACCCGGTCAAAGCATACGTAGCGTTGTCTGTCTGGTCGCGAACGTGTACGTACATACTGGTCGATCGGCCTCTCTGCAACGATGAACCGTGGCCAAGCAAGCAGCGGCATGTGTCGTAGTAAGGCCCCCGATGTAGTAGTTCAGGTAGTCCCGTCTAAACCGTGTACACGTACGTACAACCACAGGGATAAAAATATGATCACGTACGTACATACGCGCGGGGCTCTCGAACGCGTACTCGGGCATATATATGGCCAGGGCTCGTGTACATGGAGAGGCAACGGATGGCAGCAACGACGTCCTATTCATCTTCAGCCAACCGGCTGGGTCGGAATGGAGAAACTGCGTCATGTTCATCGAAAGGCAATGGAATGCATCGTGTTCATCGGGAGCCAACCAGCTTGGATGGAACAGCCAAAACGGGGCCTGGTGTACCGCAGAACGAAGGAAATAGCCTTCTGTTCGACCGCCTACGATCGAAACGGGGTCCTGTTTATCGGGAGGGGTGTGGCGTACCGCAAAACAGAGGAAACAGACTTCTCTTCGACCGCCCACGGTCGAAATGGGGCCTTGTTCATCTGGAGGGCTGTGGTGTACCGCAAAACGGGACTCCACGGGCTACTGTGCATCCACCATCGACTTCCTCCAGCCTCCACCTGCTACTGTTCATCAACCGTCGACCTCCTCCAGCCTCCACCGGCTACTGTTCATCCTGCCTCCACGGGGTCCGGTTCATTCACCCCCAACTAGCTGGGGTGTGGCGGGCTCCTCGGGGTCCTGTTCATCCAGTGGCAACGGCCTACTACCACGGGGTCCTGTTCGTCCAACCCCCACCAGGAACTATTCATCCACAGCCACCCAACCGGCTCGACTCACCACATCTCGACTCGTTCTACATAACGCGCGCACGGTAGCAACGGTCACTCTTCATCGAGAGGCAACCCAACACCGGCTGGCTACGTCTCGCACGGGTGCTCGATCGGCTTCAGTAAGCAGATCGACGCTCGGGTTCAGTTAGCAGCAGCAGTGAAGGAATCGCTCGGGTTCAGTCAGCAGCGAATGAATCGCTCGGGTTCAGTCAACAGCCAAGGGATTGATCGATCGCTCGGGTTCAGTAACGTAGCTAGTGCGATCGCTTGGGGCTCAGTTAGAGCCAACGCCTCGCACACACGCGCGTACGAGAGAGAAACGCGCAAACCACAGTGCATCGCTCGGCCCCGACCACCCACCATAACCGGGAACTCCTCAATATTTTCCTCGCCCTCGCTTCTACCATGATTTTTCCGACATGGACGGCTCAAAGAATGTCATGCAGGTGCGTCTCCAGCCCGCCCAGGACGAAAAGCCCATTTTTTGTCATGATTTTTTGTCATAGAAGTAGGAGCCCACCACATCTATGATGATACGTGGTTTTGTCACAATTATCGTCATAGAAGTGTCATAAGCATGATAAAAAAAATTGTTCGGCCCATAATGCCACGGATGTGTCTTTTTTTTGTAGTGTGAGTCCATAGGAAAGCCAATACTATTAAAAGGGAATGAGATTTTGATTATGATCTATTTGCTCAAGTGCTTAGTGATATTGCTCCAAAAACCCCAACCACTTTCTCTATCCAAATATGTCCAAAACCCTACATTCCAACTCGGCCCCATCAAAATTTCTCCGACCCACCGAGTTCATCTGGACACAGCCACTGCCAAACCCTAACAAATCGGAGTCACCGATATGGTTCTCGGTCCCACCGGTTTGGCCTGCCCAACCTTCTGTAACCAGTTGCAATTATTTTGGTCTCACCGAGTTTTGCAATCAATCCCACCAAGATGGCTTGCCAAACCTTGTGTAACTTGTTGCAATTATTTTGGTTCCACCGAGTTTTGCAATCGGTCCCACCGAGATGGCGTGCCAACCTTTCTGTTGCCTTATTGCTTCACTTCGGTCCTACCGAGTTGATGCAATCGGTGCCACCAAAACAAGGTTTGCCCAAACCATTGCATATCGGTTCATCAAATTTGTTCCCTGTTGGTCCCACCGAGACCTCCAATGTTCATATCTTTTACACAGGTCGGTGCCACCGAGATTTTTGATCGGTGCCACTAAGTTAAGTCAAAAGTGTGTAACGGTTGGATTTCATGTGGAGGCTATTTATACCACTCCACCCCCTCTTACTAAGTAAGAGAGCCATCAGAACGTGCCTACAATTCCACTACTCATTTTCTGAGAGAGAACCACCTACTCATGTGTTGAGATCAAGAGATTCTATTCCTACCATTTGAACCTTGATTTCTAGCCTTCCCCAAGTTGCTTTCCACTCAAATCCTTCTTCCACCATAGCCAAATCTATGAGAGAGAGTTGAGTGTTGGGGAGACTATTATTTGAAGCACAAGAGCAAGGAGTTCATCATCAACACGCCGTCTGTTACCTTTTGAAGAGTGGTGTCACCTAGATTGGTTAGGTGTCGCTTGGGAGCCTCCGACAAGATGTGGAGTTGAACCAAGAAGTTTGTAAGGGCAAGGAGATCACCTACTTCGTGAAGATCTACCCAGGTGAGGCAAGTCCTTCGTGGACGATGGCCATGGTGGGATAGACAAGGTTGCTTCTTCGTGGACCCTTCGTGTGTGGAGCCCTCCATGGACTCGCACAGCCGTTACCCTTCGTGGGTTGAAGTCTCCATCAACGTGGACATACGGTCGCACCACCTATCAAAACCACGCCAAAAATCTCCATGTCTCCATTGTGTTTGCACTTTCCAATTCCCATCCCTTTACATTCTTGCACTTGCATGCTTTACTCTTTCTGCTGCCCGTATTCTTGCTATGCTTGTGTAAAATGTATTGTGTGCCTTGATAACCCACAAGTATAGGGGATCGCAATAGTTTCGAGGGTAGAGTATTCAACCCAAATTGATTCGACACAAGGGGAACCAAAGAATATTCCCGAGTATTAGCAGTTGACTTGTCAATTCAACCACACCTGAAAGACTTAAAATCTGCAGCAAAGTATTTAGTAGCAAAGTAGTATGATAGTAACGGTAACAGTAGAAAAGTAATAGTAGTAGTTTTGTAGTGATTGTAACAGTAGCAGCAATGAAAGTAACTTAGCAAAGATCAATATGTGAAAAGCTCGTAGGCATTGGATCAGCGATGGATAATTGTGTTGGATAATATTCATCATGTAGCAGTCATAACCTAGGGTGACACAGAACTAGCTCCATTTCATCAATATAATGTAGGCATGTATTTCGTATATAGTCATACGTGCTTATGGAAAAGAACTTGCATGACATCTTTTGTCCTACCCTCCCGTCGCAGCGGGGTCCATAAAGAAACTAAGGGCTATTAAGGCCTCATTTTAATAGAGAACCGGAACAAAGCATTAGCACTTAGTGAATACATGAACTCCTCAAACTATGGTAATCACCGGAAAGAATCCCAATTATTGTCACCTTGGGGTATGCGGATCATAACTCGTAATAGGCGTCTACAACTTGCAAGATAGGATCAAGAACACACATATATTCATGAAAACATAATAGGTTCAGATTTGAAATCATGGCACTCAGGACCTAGTGACAAGCATTAAGCATAGCAAAGTCATAGCAACATCAATCTCAGAACATAGTGGATACTAGGGATCAAGCCCTAACAAAACTAACTCGATTACATGATAAATCCCATCCAACCCATCACCGTCTAGCAAGCCTATGAAGGAATTACTCACTCCCGGCGGTGAGCATCATGAAATTGGCGGTGAAGGAAGGTTGATGATGATGAAGGCGACGGATTCCACCCTCCGGAGCCCCCAACGGACTCCAGGTCAGCCCTCCCGATGAAGAACAGGAGGTGGCGGCGGCTCTGTATCGAAAAACGCGATGAATCCTTCACTCTGATTTTTTTTCTCCGTGAATAGGTACATATGGAGTTGGACTTAGGGTTGCCGGAGCTCCAGGGGGCCCACAAGCCTGGGAGGCGCACCCCTAGGGCTTGTGGCTCCTGGGTGGCCCCCCTCTGGTATCTTTCTCCGCCAGTATTTTTTATATATTCCACAAAAATTCTCTGTAAATTTTCAGGTCAATCCGATAACTTTGATTTCTGCACAAAAATAACATCATGGCAATTCTGTTGAAAACAGCATCAGTCTGGGTTATTCCATTCAAATCATGCAAATTAGAGTCCAAAACAAGGGCAAACGAGTTTGGAAAAGTAGATACGATGGAGACGTATCAACTCCCCCAAGCTTAACCCATTGCTTGTCCTCAAGCAATTCAGTTGACAAACTGAAAGTGACAAAGAAAAACTTCTACAAACTCTGTTTGATCATGTTGTTGTAAATATGTCTAACCAATGTTCTGGTTTTCAGCAAAGATTATGAACTAGCATAACAAACTAGCAAGTAATAATAAGATATCTCTAATGACAACACTTTTTCAAAACAATCATGATACAATATGATATAATGGTATCTTGCTAGCCCTTTCTGAGACCGCAAAACATAAATGCAGAGCACCCCTGAAGTTCAAGCACTGACTAGATATTATAATTCATGGCAAAAGAGATCCAGTCACACTCATACTCAACATCAATTAAAAACAAAGCATATAAATGACAGTAGTGCTCTCCAGCTGGTTCTTTAATGAGAAGATGATGACTCAACAATACAAGTAAATGGATAGGCCCTTCGCAGAGGGAAGCAAGGATTTGCAGAGGTGCCAGAGCTCGAAGCTTTTAAAACAGAGATGAATATAATTTTGAGAGGTATGCTTTCACTGTCAACATAACAACCGAGAGATCTCACTATCTTCCATGCTAGACACATTATAGGCGGTTCCCAAATAGAATGGTAAAGTTTTACTCCCCCTCCACCAATGAACACAAGCCATGGCTAGCCGAATCCTCGGGTACCCTCCATACCAACAACAATCCGGGGGAGTTTTGTTTCATTATTATATTTTGATTTGATTTTGATCATGGAACTGGGCATCCCAATTACCAGCCACTTTCTCATGAATGACAAGCAAATAAACACTCATCGTGAGAATAACCCACCTAGCATGGAAGATACTGACAGCCCCCTGTCGCTACATGAGCGATTCGGGCATACAAAACAGATTATTATTTGAAGGTTTAGAGTTTGGCACATGCAAAATTACTTGGAACGGTAGGTAAATACCATATATAGGTAGGTATGGTGGACTCATATGGAACGACTTTGGGTTGAAGGAAGTAGATGCACAAGCAGTATTCCCGCTTAGTACAAGTGAAGGCTAGCAAAAAGATTGAGGAGCGACCAACTAGAGAGCGACAACGGTCATAAACATGCATTGAGATTAATCAACATTGGGTACAAGCATGAGTAGGATATAAATCACCATGAACATAAATATCGTGGAGGCTATGTTGTTTTTGATTCAACTACATGCGTGAACATGTGCCAAGTCAAGCCACTCGAATTATTCTGAGGTGGATACCATCCTATCATACTACATCATAACCATTTTAAATGCATGTTGGCACACAAGATAAACCATTATCCACTCCTAGCTAATTAAGCATGGCATGAGTAACTATGATCTCTAATTGTCATTGCAAACATGTTTCATTCATAATAGGCTGAATCAAGAATGACGAGCTAATCATATTTACAAAAACAAAATAGGTCGAGTTCATACCAGTTTTTCTTCATCTCAATCATTTCATCAAATATCGTCATTATTGCCTTTCACTTGCACGACCGAATGATATGAATAATAATAAGAGTGCATGTGCATTGGACTAAGCTAGAAACTGCAAACATTTATTCAAAGGAGAAGACAAGGTAAAATGGGCTCTTTGTTAGATAAACAATAATGCATATGAGAGCCACTCAACATGTTCATCGTGGTCTTCTCCTTATGACCCAAAGAAAAGAAAAGAATTTCAAAGAAACACACTGAAATATTTTTGGAGTTTTTTTCTCTAGAAGAAAGCAAATTAACGAAAGAAAAATAAAAATGAGAAAAACTATTTACATGGGAAAGCTCCCAACAAGTAAAGAAGAACGAGAAATCTTTTTGGGTTTTCTTTTAATACTATAACTAATTAAGCTAGAAAGAAAAACGAAAAAGAAGGGGGAAATATTTTTGTATTTTATCAAAGTTTTTCAAACACACAAGGAGAAAATGAGAAAAATAAACTAACATGGATTATACAATGAAAAAGGATGATCACCGACAACTGGAATCAATGTGTGATGCATGAATGTAATGTCGGTGAAAAATATGTACTCCCCCAAGCTTAGGTTTTTGGCCTAAGTTGGTCTATGGCCACAACTCGCCGGGCTGGTATCCAAAGTCGTAGTTGGGGTTGAACTGGATTGCGGCTGCCACCGCTTGGAGGGCTGCCTCGTTGAGGCGAGCGGTCTCCCTCGCTCTCTCATACTCCTCCGCCTCCTCTCTAAGTATGAAGTATTTTTGTTTTACCTGAAAGTCAAAGAAGGCAGGAGCGGGAAGCGTAATACGGAAGACACGCTGCCTGTCGAAGATTAGTCCATACTGAAAAGGCAGCTCGCCCCTCTCAAGAAATTGGAAACATTCCATAGCATCATAATCAAGGTAAGCACGTGGCAACTAAGTATCATCAACTCTTATAGGTACCCCAAGATAATCAACTAAACGAGTGGCATAAATTCCACCAAAGAAATCTCCATCTAAAACATTATCATGTAACTGCCTTGCAACAATAGCCCCCAAGTTATATCGTTTATCATCCATTATCGCGCTCTGGAGGACACTTAAATCGGGAGAGCAAAGGTGGCTATGGGCATGTTTCCCATTAATGCATCTACTTATAAAGAGAGCAAAATAATGTAAAGCAGGAAAGTGAATGCTCCCTATAGTGGCTTGTGTTACGCTTCTATTTTCTCCCCTAGTGATGCTAGCAAGGAATTCAACGCAATCAGATTTACGAGGTTCAGTATAAATGCCCCACTGCGGAATTTTCCTTGCTTCATTAAATTCTTCAAGGTCCATGCAAAATGATTTATCATAGAGATCAAATAAAACAGAATGTGTATTGCGATGGACTGAATACTCAAATCTCCGCACAAAGGAATCAGTAAGATTGTAGTATTGCAAGCACTTATCTGACAAGAAGTCCGTCAAGCCGGCGTTGTGCACATGCATATCAAATTCTTCCTTCAAACCTGCGCGAGTCATGAAATGATTCGACGGCCATTCGTAAGGTTGCACTAGAGCTTCTCGCGGTGGTTCAATGGGTTGGCTCACATATCGCGAGCCTTGGGGATTTCTTCTTCGAGGAACCACCTTCGAACATCTTTCTAAACATTTTCTTCCTCTGAAAATTTCTGAAATTTTTAGTGACTCAAAATAAAAGTGAACCAAACTCAACAAAATTGATAGCAACTACTCCTACAAGTGTCTAGAGGCTATATCATGCAACAAAAATACTTTGAACCATATAAATTTGACATGCAACACTGGTACAGCGAGCTGCTATACAAATGGTTTTTAACCCCTTTCTGCGATGGCATTTTGAACCGTCGCCTAGTGAGTGTGGGCGATAGGGGGTCCTTCCCACATGACCTAGAAACCGTCAGGGATAGGCCCTCCAGTCACACACGCTTGGCAAAATGAGCTCGTGTGCGACGGGCGAGCGATCAAATACGATTATATGTACAGGTGTGTTAAAAAAATGCAATTATACAGGCCCAATCGTTTCTGGTCGTAAGTACATCCCATACAGTCAGTCCCAGACAAACGTTTCCATTCGTATGTACATTCCACACAGTCAATCCAAGGAATACGTTTCCGTTAGTATGTACATCCCACACAGTCAATCCAAGAAGTACGTTTCCGTTCGTATATACATCCCACACAGTCACTCCAAGGGAAACGTTTCCGTTCGCACATACATCACACACAATTTTCCCCATTAAATCGTTTGTGATAGCGTTGCCATTGCAGACGATATTAACAATTTTATCGTTTGCGTTATTGAATGCATCACGCACAGTGCATAGAGGAAACTGTGTGGCATAGGTTGTTCATCACACACACTTTTTATGTGGAAAACGTTTGCGCAAGGTGGCCTAACGCAAACAGTTTTCCAGAGAGAGTCGTGTGTGATTGTTCATTGATCCAACACGTTTTCTTCCTATAAACTGTGTGGGTTGTCGGAGGTCATCGCCCACGGTGTTGTCTCAATAACCGTTTGCAATAGAAAACCCAATAAGCATACTAATTGGCCTATTATTAATAATCCATTTATTAATCACATTGACATTTCATATTAAGCACATAATATATTTCATTTTGTATTACGGAACCAGGATTTCATATTTGAAATACATCAGAGTACATATAGCTTCAGCACACAGTTACACCATATAGGCATATAGCTAGCTACCCCATTACACAACTACACCAGCACCAAGTTTCACATGCAACATCTATAACCTTTGGAAATTAGCATCAGAGATGGTAGATAGACAGATGAATCTCATCTAGAAAACTGCTGAAGCGGAAGGCGAATATTGAGCCTTCATTGATGTTGAAGCTCCTTGCAACTTTAGGCCAGTGCCTATGGATGATTGACCATCCATCCTTCGTCCTCTTGAGAAAGACTTCAATATTGTACTGTGGGTGTTGTATGAATACCTTCCTCGCCTCCTGACCATGCAGGTGGTTTGAGAGGTAATCATCAGTGAACTGCTTTGGAAAAGGCCTGAAAACAAAGATATGCATAAATATCTTCTCTAAATTTGGAAATGGCACAAAGGAATAAAAAAGACAAGGTATAATAGTTAGTACCATCCTTTGGTGCACTGATGTCTTCTTCATTGTGCAGACAAAGATCTTGTTGTTTCTCATCGCTACTTTCTTTATCCTAACAATCTTTCTGAGTTTCTTGACTTGGCTGATATTCATGGATAACTCATTTCCCCATATGCAAAATGGGTCGAACAATGGGTAAAAACCTCTGACAACAGGACCTACATGTGCATGACCAAATTGTTAAAAACCTAAATATTAGAATGGTTCCTGCAATTGCACAATAATGTGTTATTAGACAAGGACCATGCATGTGCACACCTCGATTGTAAACCTCAGTGCTTCCCATTGTTTCCCTGCAACACATATAAGATAGTTATTGATCAGGTTAAGTCGGGGTTGGAATACTATTAGTAAAATATGTTGATGAAAAACAAACACACTGCAGATTCAACAGATTAATTCGAGCCACATGGAAAAGCCATTTATCGAAACCAACATGATTAAGAACTAGGAAATGCTACAATTGTATATGTTTCTCATGTATTTAGTACAGCCAAATTCAATTTATTCCTCACATGCATAACAATACAAAATTGTACCCACAACAATTGAACATCGCATTGCAAACTTGAACCAAACAGTTAACTAAACACCACAACAAATGAACCAAGCATTAAATGAGCACCACATTGCACAATATATAGCATACTAGAAGATCAGATAATTACACAAACCAAGCATGCTTGACAACTTGGAAATATAGCAATTGTATTTGTTTCTCATGTATTTTCTACAGCCAAATTCGATTTATTTCTCACATGGAAGACAATACAAAATTGCACCTACAAGAATTGAACATCACATTGTAGAATTGAACCAAACAGTTAACTGAATATGACAACAAATTAACCAAACAGTTAATAAGTGAGAACCACATTCCACGACATATAGAACATATATAATAAAGGATCAGATTGCATGGTAAAAGTACATGGGAAGGCAGGAGCGGCACCATGCAACAAGTATACTAGAACATATTCACTACAATTTGTCAAGGAAAGGTAGGAGCAGCACCATGCAACACCTAAACCAAACATGCTTAACCAGATTAGCTAGCTAACTGAACATAGGTCCTTATAGTGACCTAATAAGACAAGCTACTCCTCGTCGTCGGAGATATCGATGACGATTGGCTCCTTGGACTTGGAAGAGGGCGAGGCCTCCACATCGTGAGTGCCCTCCTCGTAGTGGTGAGTTGCCTGAGCCACTCTGGGCACCAACCTGTTGGCTCTCGAGTTGAGGTAAGCAGGGGCACGCTGAGAAAACACCTCGTAGTCTTTGCCTAAGGCATCGACGGCGGCCTCGAGAAAATGCCACGAACTGTCGTTTAAAGCAGCCAACCACGTGGCGGCATCAGTGTGCGAGGCGTCGATGGTGGCCTCGACGGCGAGGTGCTCCTCCAAGATCTGGGGGTCGGCTCGAATGGCAGCCATCGCGACCTCATCCGCGCGTGCGGCCGTGATTTGCTTCTCCGCTGCCAAATGCTCCTTGAGCTCCTAGCTATACTGCGTGCACCATGGCTTAGGGCGGCGCTTATTTGGGGTAGGAGTCGGTGATTTGGGTGGAAGGTGTCGCACCGGCGGTCGGGGCATGTGAGATGTAGAAGGAGGAGGAGGATGGGGGTCGGGTGTGGATTACCTGCCTGGATCGACGAGGCCGAGCTGCGTGAAGGAGGGTCGCCGGCGAGGAGGCGGCGCTGCAAGCAAGGAGTGAAGGTTTGAACTTGGAAAGAAAGGCGGAAATACGGGAAATGTGGCTTTTGGTAAGGGGGAGGGGCGGGGAGGTAGATATTTTCGAGGAAGTCGAAAATTTTGGCTCGGTGAAGCGAAAAACTGGCGCGCAAAGTGTCATCACACACGGGATAAACTCATCACAAACAATTCATATAGCTTATCCCGTGTGTGATGAGTTTGAACGTGCAAATTTTGGTACGAATTTCCCTGGTTACAGTGGTCATCCACGTCATTGCATAATTTGGGTACACAAAAGAGGCTACAACACACCCACACTTCTTAATCGAGCAAGTACATGAATTAAACAGAGCTAGATGACCTAAACATTACTCTAACAAATTAAAGACCGGCGCTTTAAACAAAGCATACTACTCCGGCTGTCGCTTGCCGATCTCCGCCGCCTCCTCCATGTCCAGCTCGCGCCTGACGATCTCCTGGGGAAGGGGCTCCATGGCATCCCATCGCACCATACTCGACAAGCATCTCGCCATCCGCGTCCGCCATTTCTTTGGAAAAGGCCGCCACGAGCTTGTCGTGGGCGGCCGCAGTCTGGGCTTGGATGGGCTCCATCGTGGCAAGGTATGCCTCGAACAAACAGACGACTGCTCGAACACTCTCGGTGATTGCCAACTCTTCGGCCGTGGGTTGCCGAACGTTGTCGAAGAAGCTTCGTGCGATTTGTGCGGTGACCGCCAGGAGCTGGGCATGGGCGGCCTCGACATGGTCGTGGGCGACCTGCATCAGGGCTAAGGCGACCGCTGTAGAATGGATAGCTGTTGTGCCGCTCTCGCCAGTTGCTATCCCCATCGCAGATGTTGCTGCCGCCACCTGAGCAGCAACAGCGGCCGTTTGGGCTGCCTTGGCCGCCCGGCCGCAGATTGCGGCCGCGCTCATGCAGGTTGTTACCACCCTTATGGCGGCTGCGGCCGCACTCTCGCCGGAGTGGGCCGCCGAAGTTGCCCTCACGACGCGGGTCCATGTCCCCATCTTTGACCGACGAACCTTCTCGCGATTGAACAGTGAAAAGATATTTGGGGAGCGAGCTAGTGTGCTTGACGCACCGGCTATGGACTATAGCCGACAAACCTTCTCGCGTAAGCCATATACTGCTCCAACAGTGCTCCAAGATATTTTTTACTGCATCACACACGGTTGGTGATAATAAACTGTGTGTGACCAACTTGATTTTTCGTCTTGATTTGAAATACATAATGGAGTCATAGCGGCAAAGGAGGGTGTTTGAATTGCTAGAACTTTTATCTGGAATGAACATGCAACTATGGGAGTGTCGTCAAAAAATTGAAATTATTCGGGGTTCGTTTGGACATTTCTATACATTAACTAAGTTTTTTAGGTATTTAAGATGCATAAATCAAAATTAAACTATATGCACATGCTCCACTGCACCAAAATGGGTTGTAAAATCATATATATGTCCATGGTTGGATGCTTATGTACAATGCAAGAAATGGGAATGAATTTCAAACACCTCGGCACTGTGGGTCACCGGCAAACGTTGAGATACTTGGTTTTGAAATTCCATTAAATCGAAAACTCGTCTGAAATTCATGAAACTTGGCATGCTATCATGGAATGGCACCAAAATGTTGTGGTAAAAAAATTGTCCCATTTGGGGCAGATTTGGGTATAAGCTTCTCACAAACTATAGTTTCTCACAAGAAGCCTCATGGTTCCGGTAGGGGAATGTGTCACCTTTGTGGACGAAATGATATTCGTTGCCTCTGTTTGCTTTCAAATTTTTTCTAGTGTCAACATAGAACAACAAGAGTATCATTTTAAATTCTATAATTTTTGGGGGGTTCGTTTGGACATTTTTATAAATTAACTGAGTTTTCTAGGCATTTTATGTGCATAATTCAAATTTGAACTACACGCACATGCTCCAGTGCAGAAAAATGTATTGAAAAATCAAATGTGTGTCCTTGGGTGCATGCTTAGGTCCCACGCAAGAAATGGGAATGAATTTGAAACACCTCGGCATCGGCGCTCGGCCGCAAACATTGAGATACATGGTTTTTAAATTCTAGTAATTCCAAAACTCGTCTAAAATTCATGAAACTTGGCATGCTATCATGGAATGGCATGAACATGATGTGGTAAAAATAAATCCCATGTGGGGCAGATTTGGGTATAAGCTTCCGTCGGTGTCAAAACCGGCAGACCTCGGGGTAGGGGGTCCCGAGCTGTGGATTCTCGGATCAATGGTAACAGCAACGAAGGAGACGATGTTTTACCCAGGTTTGGGCCCTCTCTAAGAGATAAAATCCTATGTCCTGCTCTTGTTTATATTGATGGAGTATCAAGTACAGAGTTGATCTACCTCGAGATCGTTTGTTGTGGTCTAAACCCTAATGGTATGATGATGAATGTCATCATGTATCGACTAGCCTAGCCTCGGCTTATATAATGTACCAGAGGCCTACGATAACAAGAGTCCTAGTCGAATACGTCGGTAGAGAGGAGTCCTTACCTTGATCACCATGTCTTGTGGAATCTTCCTCGTATATGTCATCGGCTATCCGAACTGGCCCAATAGTGAACCGCCATGGGGGTCATCGGCCCGATCCACTTGGTCGGGAGACGACGTGGTGAGTACCCCCTAGTCTAGGCCACCGTCAGTAGCCCCCTGAAATGGTCTTCAAATTGTGGATGCTCTCGGTTCTTCATCTTCGGCCGTCGGTCTTGAAAACTGGTTCAACAAATCTTCCCATATTTGATCTTGAGGATCGTCGAGCTGAATCCGAAGAGTTCACACGTCAGGCATCCGAGGAGCCCTTTAAGTTTTCGGCCTTTATCAATGCCTTGTTATTTTTTACGCCACACCCCGGGTTTGAAGTATTTCCCATGCGGCGGTCTCCTCTTGCGTCTGAGCTCCAATGCCGGACTGCATCCGAGGTGTCTTTTTGATGCCGAGCTCGAACACCGATCTGCATCCAAGCTCCAACGTCGAACTATATCCGAGCTCCAATGTCAGATTGTATCTGAGGTATCTTTTTGTAGGCGAGCTCTAACGCTAGTCGGCATCCGAGGTGTCATAGATTACCTCAGTCTCTGAAAAAGTTGAAGGAGTTCAGCCGAGCTTAATGCCGGAAATGCCCTCTATAGAGCCAGCCACTTGCATCCGAGCTTTATGTCAGACTGCTTCTGAGGTATCTTTTTGGAGCCGAGCTCCAACACCGGTCTGCATCCGAACTATCATAGACTACCTCGGTCTTGAAAAAGTTGAAAGAATTCAGCCGAGCTTAATTAGGAAACACGCTCTAGGGAGCCAACCACTTGCATCCGAGCTTTATGCCAGACTGCTTCTGAAGTGGTGCACCACCTCAGGCGTGGGCTAATTGTTTGCGGATTTTATTTCCGATTGGCGCAATTTATTTAGTGATGAGATGTATAGCTAGTAGCCCTCAAGGTGTGTGTCGGCCTAAAATCCGAGATGCACCTGAAGGAAAACATGAAACTGCTGATCCCAGTAGCCCCTGAGACTCGGGTCGATTCGCGAAATCGGCCTGAGGATCAACTCCTAGCTCAGTAGCATATGTAGGAATAGAAACGCAGTATAATACATTAGAGGAGATAGTGACCGGCGGACGGGCCCTTGAGAGAGGGTTTTGAGAAGTCGCCGTAATATATTAGCTTGATGCCGGATAAGTCCCAGATGGTACCTATTGTTGTCCGAAGATGCGTTTGCCCATAGCTTGGTCAAGCTGAACACTAAGCACTTTGAATTTTCTGCATTGAATAGGCAATGCGGTAGCCCCCGAGCCACTGGTCGGGTGGCAACACCAGATCAGGGGATAAATGTGCCCCTTTAATATTTGTAAATGATAAGCGCGAAGCCTAGTAGCCCCGAGCCTTAATGTGGGCACGGGTGGCCGAATTAAGGATCGATATCCGTTTGTCAGAAAAATTTTTTGTGTTTCACACAAACTTCTCAAAAAGAGAATAAAGATCACAAGGTTGGCCCCCAGGGGCTTAACAGATAGGAAATCAAAGCCAATAAGGAATTATGAGAGCGTTATGCCAGCTACTCGGTTGTCTCAGCAAGATTGTGCCCTTGACTCTTTAAAAGATGGGCCGCAGTAAATTGACTTTACTCGCAATTTATGTGTAATGATTCTATGTATCCGAGTACTTTACATCATTAATGCTTGAATCCGCATTGTACAAACTTTGTTGACCAACCATCGGCTACAACCTCCTCGGCCAGTAGCCAGGCAACATCTTCTGGAAAAAATAGTTCCTTTGTAAGTTCCTTTTCCTAGGCCATCATGTTGATCATGATCACGAAACCTCACCTCCAATCAATGCTGGAGAAACATATTGAGGATTTAGTTTGGGGAAAGTTCCCGAACACTGTGGTCTTATTGAACCGAAATTTTCACTTCCGTCATTGCCGACCAATTATATTCTTAAGATAGCTAGCTTTCGGCTTCTCCCAGTCTGAGGTACTAACCCGGATGACCCGGTAGTAACAATCACAGAGGTGCTCCCTTTACCCCCTATCCGAATAATCCGGAACGTAGGGTGAAACACAGGATCCAGGCAACCGAGCTTGGCAAAATCTTAAGTCAAATTGATGCATATTTATGGCTTTATAACGATAATTACGAAAGGCAGCGCTTGTATATTGAATACAAACACTGATTATATATGTTTATTTTGACTCCATTGCGACCGTTTATCATTTGAAAGTGGCCCATCGTCGGCTTCTACCCCTTTGTAGATTATACGCAGGGTGTTTCTGCGGTAACAAGACAACCCTTAGCCGACGTCTCGGTGCCCGGAGGCGGTTGCGTTAGCGGAAATGAGGCAATCAGATATGCAGGCTTTATAACTTTCACTTAGTCATAGGAGCTTAAAGTTGGGAGGCCAATTACTAGCCCCCGGTTAGTGTTCGATGTCAGTCGAGGTCAAGCCATTAACACTTCGGCCAATTTTATGAAAGGGCCATCATTTAACACGGGGTAACCTCTATCGAGCTATAGTTTGACACAGTCATCGGATCGCTGACCAGTTTACGCCCGTTGTGATAGTCAGTTTTCGGCTTTCTCCACTGAGGCGCTTAACCATTCGAGCTGGAAGCACAATCACAGTGGTTCTCCCTTTGCACACCTAGCCGAACAAAGCGGAACATAGGAGGCAAGCACAGGAGCTAGGCAACCCAACTATTGACCGAAGACATAATTCTAAACTGATGCATGTAAAGCAATATCCGACAATGTTTTGCCGAGGACTCCTCAGAGTACCTTGGTTTTTGGTGGGTTCGACTCTAGTCACAGCCCCGTGTTGATATTGCCGAAGCTTTAAAGGTGTCCAGCGCTGTACTGCGAGACTTATGCTGGAAACACACAACTAGGTTAAAAATGAAATAAGCTTGGAAAACCAAAAAACTTCAGTAAAAACTTTACGTCCGAACTAAAACAAGTTTCTTGTGCGAATCCGAAATTGGTCTTAAAAAATTGTGCTTCTGTCGTGCTTTAACATGACACATCCGATCTCTAAACTTCAAGTAGGTCAGCCTTCGGCTTCAACCTCCTTATCCCGAAGGCGGAGTGCTTCTCTGAGGCCAGTTTAGCGAACTAAACTCAAGCGGCTTTAGAGAGAAGCCAGGCTATCCGGCTATTGACCATACACTTGAGTCGAAAAAGGAGTGGTAGAAAAAGACTTTGCAACGACTGAGAAGAAAAACATTCATTATAAAATGGCTCGTATAAATTTAAGAGCCCCCAGTTAACATGGGCAAAGAAAAGTGGTTTTTAACAAACCTCATTTTTAACACCAGATTTTAATATAAATATAATGCTTGGTCGAACCGAACAGAACATTAAAAGTTTAGGGAATTTGAGCATGAAAGCGACTTAGCTGGTTAATGTGCTTGATGTTGATGACGTGGGCCGAGATTGCAGCGGGTCGAGGTCCCAACCCCCAAGCCGGTCTCGAGGTGCTCGAGCGAAGAGCTCGGCTTTGATGAAGTGGCGATGTAGCGCGGTCGACTTGTTGAGGAGAAGCCCCCGGTCCAGCCGAGCTGAAGGAGTTGGTCGGCTGGTGATGCCGAAGTCCCCGATCCAGCCGAGCTGACGACGCTGGTCGGCCGGTGACGCCGAAGTCACTGGAGTAGGTTCGATGAAGAGATGGCAAAGCCCCCGGTCCAGCCGAGGTGACGGAGCAGGTCTGTAAGGTGACGTTGCAGCCCCCATGCCAGCCGAGGTGTCGAAGCAGTTCGGCATGGTTGGTTATCGGCTCGAAGAAGCAACGGCGCGGCGATGCCGACGCAGGTCGAAACTTGTGACGTGGTCAATGCCAGCTTGAGAAGTGACCGCGCGGCGACGCTGGCGCACCCGACCCGTGCAATCCGTGGGCGACGATCTTGTCTTGATGATTATTTGTCCTTCATGATGTTGAACTCTTGGTCGGCTCGCCGAGGTGATGATCCGAGGTAATTGTCGTCGGCTCGATGGAGCGACGTCGCAGTCGATGCTGGCGCAGGTCGGTAGCCGAGGAGCAACATGGTCGGGCCGGTTTTACATCGGCGCGACGATAAAGGTCGCCTTGGAAAAGACTCAAAATTTGTGGGCACGTGTTTCAGAACAAGACACAATACCCTAGAAATAAATTCCTTCAAAAAAGGATGTCCAATAACCCATTCATGAAGAAAGATGAACTTGGGTCCGATTCGTATTCGTGCAGCAAATAGATCCAAAAATCGATGCACTTATCGGGGGTTTCCTGAAGTTTGAACGGTCGGATCGAGCTGAAATTTTGAGGGGTGGTTGATATAGAAATTCCGCAGACGATCAACGGTTGGATCTTCCAAAGGACATCCGAGTTAGACGCTGGAGTCCTTGCTCCAAACTCGTCCAGAATCCCATCCAGAATCGACACGGCTCCGGTATATCGGAAATCGCTGGAGATTCCTCCATCGGAACACGACGAAATTTTACAGGGTTGTTGTACACTCAATTCCGCACAATTCCACTGAAGCAATCATCAAAGCGAAGCTCGATGAGGCGGTGGCGGCGGATACAAGTTTGCTCTTCAGAAAAACAGCACAGTCGCTCGAGGGCAATGTTGACGTTGAGCCCTGAGGTCCATGGATGATTCCTCCATGATCTTGATAGAGGTCGGAGTTGTCGTTGATGAAGGCCCCCGTCGAAACATGACGATTTGAGGTGGAGAACAGTCCTCGGTCGAGCCAACGTGACTAGTCGAGCCGGCAACGAAGACGCTGACGTCGCAGTTGATCTGCAGGCGAGCCATTGATCCTTCGTCGATCTCACAGCGAAACTCTCAATGAAAACCCCATTATCGGTGTCAAAACCGGCAGATCTCGGGGTAGGAGGTCCCGAGCTGTGAATTCTCATATCAATGGTAACAGAAACGAAAGAGATGATGTTTTACCCAGGTTCGGGCCCTCTCTAAGAAGTAAAATCCTACGTCCTGCTCTTGTTTATATTGATGGAGTATCAAATACAGAGTTGATCTACCTCGAGATCGTATGTTGTGGTCTAAACCCTAATGGTATGATGATGAATGCCATCATATATCGACTAGCCTAGTCTTGGCTTATATAATGCACCAGAGGCCAAGGATAACAAGAGTCCTAGTCGAATACGTCTGTGAAGAGGAGTCCTTGCCTTGATCACCAAGTCTTGTGGAATCTTCCTCCTATATGTCATCGGCTGTCCAAAGTGGCCCAATAGTGAACCGCCATGGGGGTCCTCGGCCCAATCCACTTGGTCGGGAGATGACGTGGTGAGTACCCCCAGTCCAGGACACCGTCAGCTTCTCACAAACCAGAGTTTCTCATAAGAAGCCTTATGGTTCTGGTAGGGAACGTGTCACCTTTGTGGACGAAATGATATGCATTGCCTCTTCTTGCTTTCAATTTTTATCTAGTGTCAACATAGAACAACATGAGTATCGTTTTAAATTTTGTACTTTTCTACGGTTTGTTAGGACATTTTTATACATTAACTGAGTTTTCTTGGCATTTTATGTGCATAATTCAAATTTGAACTACATGCACATGCTCCAGTGCAGAAAAATAGGTTGGAAAATCAAATGTGTGTCATTGGGTGCATGATTAGGTCCCACGCAAGAAATGGAAATGAATTACAAACACCTCGGCACTGTCGCTCGGCCGCAAACATTGAGATACATGGTTTTTAAATTCGAGTAAATCCAAAACTTGTTTGAAATTCATGAAACTTGGCATGCTATCATGGAATGGCATCAACATGTTGTTGTAGAAAAATTGTCCCATTTGGGGCAGATTTGGATATAAGCTTCTCAAAAACTAGAGCTTCTCGCACAAATCCTCATGGTTTCGGTAGGGAATGTATGACCTTTGTGGACGAAACGATATTGGTTGCCTCTTTTTGCTTTCAAATTTCCGTCTAGTGGCAACATAGACCAACAGGAGTGTCGTGTTAAAATTTGGAATTTTACTGGGTTCATTAGGACATTTTTATACATTAACTGAGTTTTGTAGGCAGTTTATGTGCATAATTCAAATCTGAACTACATGCACTTGCTCCAGTGTAGAAAATGGGTTGAAAAATCAAATGTGTGTCCTTGGGTGCATGCTCAGGTCCCATGCAAGAAATGGGAATGAATTTCAAACACCTCGGCACCGTTGCTTGCCGGCAAACATTGAGATACTTGGTATTTAAATTCTAGTAATCCAAAACTCGTCTGAAATTCATGAAACTTGTCATGCTATCATGGAATGGCACCAACATGTTATGGTAAAAAATTATCCCATTTGGGGCAGGTTATGGTATACGCTTCTCACAAACCAGAGCTTCTCACAAGAAACCTTGTGGCCCAGTAGGGAAGGTGTGTCACCTTTCCGGACGAAACAACATCTATTGCCCCTTCTTGCCTTGATTTTTTTCTAGATACAACACACACCGATAGGAGTGTTATGTTAAATTTTGGAATTATTCAGGGTTCGTTTGGACATTTTTATACATTAACTGAGTTTTGTAGGCATTTTATGTGCATAATTCAAATTTGAACTACATGCACATGCTCCAGTGTAGCAAATTGGGTTGAAAAATCATATGTGTGTCCTTGGGTGCATGCTTAGGTCCCATGCAAGAAATGGGAATGAACTTCAAACACCTGGGCATCGTGGCTCGATCGATAACATTGAGATACTTGGTTTTAAAATTTTAGTAAATGCAAAACTCATCAGAAATTCATGAAACTTGTCATGCTATCATGGAACGGCACCACATGTTGTGTTATTTTTCGTGTCCAATTTGATAGAAGGCGCACGAATTAACAGCCAACAAAGGCATTTTGAAAACAAATAGCTTCCTCATTATATCTCAAACGTTTGTATAATTTAAATCATGGGCGTTCTGCTAACCATTCACGCGACGCCGCGCGTCAAACTTTTAATGGCTAGGAGGTGTCTGCGGACAGCTGCTTGAGTAGATGGGAGGCGTGCGAGCTCAGTCCGCTGCGCAAGCTGGCCAGGAGGCGTGCAAGCAGTCCACCGATGTGCAGGCTCACCGGCAAGTGTGCGAGCTGTACAGTGCGCAGGCTCACTGGGAAGCGAGCCCTTTGACTTCCATGGCTGCGCGCCCCCCTCAGCGTCATGGGATGCTGCCGTCGACTGCTACATCGCAGTACCGCGAGTTGTCGTCCTCCCGTGCCGTGCCCGTCGATCGCGCGACGACAGGTTCTTTGATTTCCAAGTGAAGAACATTCTGAGCTGGCTTGAAGACTTCAACAACGGCGTCCTGGAGGACGAAAACGACAATGTCGGCGCAGCACGCCGCCTCCGCCACCGCCGCAATTAGTATCTCGGTCGTATGAATATAAAGTCACAATGTTACTGAATGAAACCTATGGTTTGAATGTACAGACTTATCAAATATATTAAAAAAAGATCAATGGTTTTCAAATTTAAAACACTCATCACAAACGATTTAGATAGAACACCCGTATGCAAATCGACAGCTTCCTCAGTAAGCCAAGGGAAAATGTGCCACACAGGATTTGTGCATCTCTTCATCGCAGACGTTTTAGATAGAACACTCGTATGGAAAGCGAGAGCTATGGTCCTTTGCCACTAAGCCAAGGGAAAAATTTTCGCGCATGATTTGTGCATCTCTTCATCGCAAACTGTTCAGATTGAACACGGTATGCAAAGCGAGAGCTATGGTTCCTTCGCCACTAAGCCAAGAGAAAATGCGGCGTGTAGGATTTGTACATCCCTTCAACGCAAACGGTTTTTTCTGATGACCCGTGTGCAACCACATACAGACAATTTGGTAAGATTTACATCAGTCATATTGGGTATATTGCCATTTGTCAAGCTAGAAAGATTGACATTTGTCGATCTAGTAACATTGCCCTTTGTCAACCTTGTAACCCTGCCATTTGTCAAAATTTGCAGCTACAAATCACTAGCACTATCTAATTTTGCAACTGAAATTCAGTAAGCATAAATTTCATTCATAGATTAAGCAGTTGTTCTTTATACAAACAGTTCAATTCGACAGCTGAACCGACCAAACTTTTCCCCAATTGTTGCTAACCATGTACTGAAACAGCTAGTTCAACTATATATAGTAGCTAATTTTAAGTACGTAGTACAGTTCAACCACATCTATAGTCAGATGAACTGAACAAAATAGCCCCTAAATACTACTATGGAGGGGCTTTGTACTACTTCCAGCAGCCTCTCCTCTGCCGAGCGCGCTCAGTAAGAGGCAGAGGAGGACGAGCCTACCGACGAGCTGGACAACTGGAATACCGTGCCTGCCGCTGCTGCACCTTTAGCAATGCTCACCTCGAACACCCTCTACCGCTCTAGACGACCCCTCTCAAAGTGGTGGGTCTCCTCGTAGATCTCCTCATTCCGCGCCTCTGCGGCGGCGTGTTCTGCGGCCACGGCGGTGGTAAGACTCTTTGCATGCTTGACCAGGAGCTCCTCCTCCTCCCACAGGAACTCGATGTAGCGCACAAGGTCGCTGACGCACATGCGAGGCTCCACCTCCCACCTTTGGGCGGTGGTGGCGGAGCGTGTGATGACCCCGGCGGTCGACGGTGGGGTGGCAGCCACGGCGGCCGACGGTGGGGTGGCGGCCAGGACGGCCACCTCCCGCCTTCGGGCCGCGGTGGCGGAGCGGGTGATGGCGATGGTGGCCGACAGTGGGGTGGCGGCCACGACGGCCACCTCCCGCCTTCGTGCCGCAGTGGCGGAGCGGGCGATGGCCCTAACTTTCGATGGTGGTGTGGCGGCCACGGTGGCAGACGGTGGGGTGGCGGCAACGGCGGCCGGCAATGGCGGCCGGCAACAGCTGCCGACGGGCAGTGGCGGTGGAGCGTGTGGTGGGTGTTGCGCGCACACCCAACAGGGACGCCACACGCACTACACTACGCTGGGGACTGTGCCGCCGCCGTGGTGTAGCCTCCCAGCTGGAGATGTCCTCTGATAACGGCAGAGTGGCTGTGCGACGACGATGGACCGGTACCATTAGCGATTGTGGGAGAAGCAGACGAGATAAGCTACAGGGAGGGAGGGGAAAATGCGACGCAGGACTCGCCGGCCATGAGGGTTTATATAGCAGGCCGGTAAGCATTGGGATTTTGGGGGATTTCGCCGAGTCGGGCGGGAAGCTTGCGCGGCTATGCGCGAGAACCTGCGCGGTTGCGTGGGAATGAGCTCACCGACGATTCATTGGCGCCACTTCGAGCCACCGTTTGGCCAAAAGAACGCATGCGCGGTGCTCGAGCTTGCGCTCGAAGCCGTCTGCGGTAGTGGGGTGACAAGACGTGCGAGAGGAGGACGAAACGACACGTACACATACAGTTAGTAAATAAAAAACATTTGCGATTTAATTACCTACTACCTCTGTCCTGCTTTATAAGTCCTATTTGTATTTTTGTGCCAAATTTTGACAAGAGATTTAACTAATAAAATACACGGCCAAGATCGCGTGGCACAGTGCCTGGGAGTAGAGATTGGATGAAGAACACGTCAAGTACGCGGCCAAGGACGCGTACACAAGCTACGAGATGTACAGGCAGATCGTTGACATGAGGAAGTGCCTTCGTCCGGCCCCAGACGAGGGATCGAGCCACGGAGCAGTGGCGGCAGCCTCAGAAGAAGTAGATGATTAGATGATCGTTCCTCCTAGTTTAGAATGCATGTAATTGTTTATTGAGGTGTGTGCGAATATTTTGTATAGTCACTTATGTAACTGGATGTATATTTTTGGTTATATATGTTGTTTATCTGACGACAGAGCAAATCACATCGCACACAGAGTAAACTAGGGAACCCGTCGATGATGATTTCATCAATCCCTGACAATTGCATACCAGCAAGCGTTTGCCCACAACACACACGTCTTATTAGCAGCAATCGTCTGTGTTATTATCAGTCTTCCCACACATTTCTGATTACTAACCTGTTTGCCGCGTATCACACACATCTTGTTAAGTTGAACAATTTCTGTTGTCTTGGATCATCGCAAACAGTTTATCCGAGTAAACTGCATGCCCTATATTGCACACACCTTGATCTCGCTAGCCGTTTCTGTTGTTTTGCCTAATCACAAACAGTTCATCAACCATTTCTGTTGTTACGCTCATCGCAAACAGTTCATTCGAGTGAATTGTATGCCGCGCATCGCACACGTAACTATAGTCTGAATCGTGTTTGATGTCTCTGCCATCGCAAACAGTTTGTCTCATTTTTGACGGTTTTCTTACACCACCATTTGCGATTAATGCATCGCACACAGTTTCGTCGAAGGGTCTCTGATCGTAGTGTCGCGTTAGGACCATCCTGCAGTAGTGCAAGCTCAAGAAAATGGTCACCACAGCAGCAAAAATTGGCAATATTTAAAGCACTATAGCAAAAACTAATTGGACCAACAAAGGAGTCACATACCGATGAACGATCCCCTAAAACAGTTTTGGAAATGGAGCTCCGAGCAAAGAGATCAAAAATGGCAGCAAGATGAGCAAGAACACGGGTTTGAGCAATGGTGTGATTTTTTCTGGAGGAAGAAGAAGTGCATGGGTGGCTGGAATAAGTGAGGGGGCCTACATGGGCCCCACAAGCCTGCATGGCGCGCCCAGGGGGTGGGTGTCGGCGTACGACACCTATGGGATCCGAAGGACCCCTTTATGGTTTGGCAGGGAGAGAGGTATGCACAAAGAGCAGAACCGATGATCAACGCGAGGGGATTTTTACCCAAGTTCGGGCCGCTGATCAGCGTAAAGCCCTACTCCTGCTTTAGTTTATTATCAGTGTTTTTGTCCCAGTTCTTGGAGTGCTTGCGATGAACAGTGTGTTCGAGCAGCAGCTGCGCATGCAGAATGGGCCGAGAGTGTTCTCTCTAGAGTTTTTCTCCCTGTAGCAGTTGCCTTGGGCCTCCTTTTATATGATCAAAGGGGTCACCACAGTCGCAAACTGCTCATATGAGAGGTGTAAAGTAGCTACATGGTTATCATACCTAACCACTGACGGTTTAGGACAAATGCATTTAATGCATCATGAGGTGTCCGTTTAGGTGACCTTACTTTCTTGGGGATGGAAAAAGGGGCGATCCCATCAGCACCGCTCAAGCTCGTCTCCACTAGCGCCTTGCCACGCATCCAGAGATGGGACCAGAATGCCAGGCCGGTCACTGTGCTGGAGCGGTGGCACAGTGACGGAACCTTGCTGGGTGCGAATCTTGCCGGGCTCAGCAGGCTACCCCGGCAAGATCTTGCCGGCAGCCGAGCCCCTGGTCTCCAGTTCTCCTTATCTTCTGATCCTTGGCTTGAATGTCTCTTTGATAACCTTGGATTGATCTTCAGCTGTTCCCCCGACAAGCCTTGCCGCAGGTATGGCTACAACTGCCCGTGCACAAGTATGGGGTACTAAAGGCCCAATATTTAGTACACCGACAGGAGCCCCCGGGCCTAGGCCACACATGAATGCGAGGCGTTGTTGGGCTAGGCCCAAACAGTGCATGGGCACGTGTGGCAGGGGTTAACTACTTGTAATTATTCCACTTACTGTGCTTCCCCACTACGCGCGTTGAATGCGCGACGTGGAAAGTGTGCGCTGAACGGCCACGGCCGCAGCGCGCTCATATAGGCGTATTCACATTGGGCAGTAAAAGAGGCAGCCTCGCTCCTTCCCCATAAAAAGGAATCTACAAAGGCACTGCTCATTTACCCCTTCTTCTTTCTAATCTGGAATCCGCCATTACCTTCTCTCTCCTGAGCCCAGAGCAGAACTTCTCCTCATCCGCTCACCGCCTCCGCACCCGCTCTATCCTCGGCTTCCGCCTTTGCAACCACCATGCCACCCAAGGCTAGCAAGAGCAAGGGCAAGGGCAAGGAGACAAAAGCCGATGTCCCGGAGAGCGAGCTGGTGAAGATGCGGAAGAAGTACATTGTCTTCGCTCCGATGCTCGACGCAAAAGCCTTGAAGAACCGGTACCAGTGCATGTGGGCGAGGGAGACGAAGGCTCACCCCGCGACTCGTGTGGTCCCAAGTTCTTCTTCCAAAGGCGGACCAGATAGATATCCCTTCTTCGCCGCTTATTTTTATTGCGGGCTCTGTCCTCCATTCTCCGATTTCTTTATTGACATCATGTACACATACGGCTTCCGTCTCCTGGATTTCACGCCGAATGCCGTAACATGCATGTCTATCTTTGCTCATCTTTGCGAAAACTTTGCCGGAGTAGTTCCCAACACTGCCCTCTTCCGCCATTACTTTATTCCTCGCCTCCAAAAAGGGGAAGCCCTTTCCGGTTCTATCGCCTGGATCCCAAGGGCATGGAACAAGGAGATATATCCAGATGGGGTTTACCGCGAGAAGTGGGAAGAATGGTGGTCCGAGTGGTGCTGGATTAAGGAAGCAGATCCCCATCCATTCTGTTCGCCCCGACAGCAGAAGGCGGTCCGTGGCGAGGACTGCAGTGATCTCGATGCTCAAGATGACAAGCTCATGATCGCCACCACCAGGATCCTCTGTTTGAAAGCTGCCGGGCTCACAATAGAGATGATTGGCTCTGATTTCCTTCGCCGCCGCATCGCCCCTCTGTAGAATAAGGGGAGACCAGCTTGGGAGTTCCGGAACGCGGCAGACATCATGAGGCTGCGCTCCGGACTGAACAATAACTTGACAATTATGCAGCTTGGCGCTCTCCGCCACAGGCTATTTCAGCGCGAGGACAAGCATAAGTTGCCGGCAAGAATTATCCCTTTGTGCAACAACTCCGTCCTAGGGTCAATCATCGCCGCAATGCCAATGTTCAATGCCCATGGCCTTAACGCGACTTGGGTCGAGCCATCTGCGGAGCAGGCACAAAAGTTCTTCGACGACTTGTCGGAGAGGGCCATCCGGGAAGAAACAAACCTTGTCCGCGCCACCACTGATGAAGAAGTGGCATATATTGCCACTAGGGTGGAAGAGGCGAATCTTGCCGCAGAGGCCGGCAGCGTCGGCTTCACAGAGTGGGAAACTAGCGACACAGAAGTCATATTGGAGGAGAATCCTGCCGAGAAGAATAAGGCCGCAGGGGAACAGAGCGGCATAGTCGCCGAGAGCTCATCTGACGAGGACGCAGCCGAAGAACAGCCGCAGGAGGAGCCCCCAGCTCCAAAGAAGGCAAAACGTGTCCTTCGGAAAGCCACCTCTGGTGTCCCAGCAAGCCAAACTTCTTCGAGCAGCGAGGCTCCCAGCAAGGAGGCGACCGGCAAGGCTGCACCGCGGCAAAGAGTTTGACAGCAACCCGTGCGGCGCACGAGACACACACCTGCGGCGACCATTGGGACGGCAGGGGTGTCTCACACAACAGCACCGGAGGCTGAGGCGGCAGAGTCATGCCAACTCCCTGCACCTGCTGCAGCCAAGCAACCCAGGAGCCCTCCTCCGCCTCCCCATATGGACACCGCAACGGAGGTCGATTTCGACATCTCCGGTTTCAGTCCGGAACGAGAAGAGGAAGAGTAAATATCCTGTCATAGTCTTTATCTCCCAAATTCTGAATTCGATTGATCTTATTGTCTTGCTTTGTCTTGTCTCTGCAGTGAGGCAGAAACTTTGGCGGAGAGGATGGCGAAGAGGGCGAAGACCTCCATGAGCGACGAGCCCCCAACAAGCTCTGCAAGCGTGCCAGAAACTATCATCGTCAGCCCAGAGCTTAGCCCTCGACGCAGCCCCCAGCGTGAGTCCACTACTCGTTTTCCTCTGGCGGGTGCTGAGGTTTCTACCCTTGCCGCTTACATCTTTGGGCTTGCAGGAGAAGAACAGCAACAGGGAGAGTCATTGGAGGACGCCCCCGTCGTGCCGCCTCCGTCAACCACGCCACCCGCAAGCGCATCTCCGGCAAGAGCTCCTACAGATGAGCCTACCTCGAAAGAGGAGGAGCCGGCAAACATGGGCACCGGCAACCTTTTCCCGGCAACCAATGTTGCCGGGAGGGGTGAAGCTACCCCTCAACAGCTCGACGCAGGTGACTGCTTGCCCCAGAGCACTTGTTATTCTTTCCTTTATCTTTCTAAACTTTAATCTTGATTTGATTTTGCTTCCCTCCTTCGTCCTTCAGAATTCCCTGTGATGGAACACGTGGAGGAGGACGTTGTCATCGAGGAGACCGCCAGAGACGCTGCCACTGAAGCTGACAAGATCGCTGCTAGCAAGGCCGCCAAAGACGCCACTATCGAGGTCAGCGAAGCTGCTGCCGAGGAAACCACCAAGGAACTTGCCGAGAGGGCCGGCGAGGAGGCTGATGACCAAACTGACGGCATTCCTGCCGCAGGAGCGCCAGGCACTACACCGGCCACAGAGCCCCCAGCCACCGGTGAGACGATTGTCGAAGATCAACCATCGACATTCGAGGCTCCCTCATTGAGCAAATATCTCAAGGTTGGCGACAACCTATTCGTCAACTTACCAGGGACGGCAAGTATTGGAGCGTCGACCGAAGGGGAAACTTTTGATGAAGAAATCATCACTGCTGCCGGGCTCGAGATCATCGATGAACCAAGTGCCAGCAGTGGCAAATTTGAAGAAGATCGGCTCCTCCAGGCCATGGGCGATAATTTCCGCAAGCTCCAAGCGCTCCACCGTGCTCGAAAGGAGAAGGAAGACTCCAGAGCTGCAATTGTCGAAGCAGCTGAGATGGATTTCCAGAAGCGCGTTGAGCAAATGCATATCTGGTACGCCTAGGCCCTTCAGGAGTTGACTGCCAGCTGGGAACAAGTGAGCCAAAGCTGGACGGAGCTCCTCATGAGGCAATCTGACATAAAGAAGGCGCAAGAGGAAGCTGCGCAAAGGGTTGCCGCTGAGGATGCTCTCTTGACGCAGCGCCGCATTGGGCTTGACGCTCACGAAGAAGATCTTGCCGCGCGGGAGCAGGCACTTGCCGCCAAACTCCGCGGTAAGGATGAAGAAATTGAAAAGCTTGTTGCGCAACGGACCCAGGAGCTAGAGCGGAAGCACAAGGAAGTGCTCGAAGCTTCAACTGTAGATCACGCCAGCAAGCTCAAAGAAGCCATCGATGCCGCCGAGGCCGCAGAGGCCGCCAAGAATGAGCTGAGCAACAAAGTGAAGGAGCTGGAGGCAGATCTTGAGGAACACAGCAAGAAGCTCTCGACACTCAAAGGTGACAGGGAGAAAAGTCTCCACAGCCTGGCGGAGATGCAAATTGCTATATCCGACAAGACCAAGCAGCTCTCTTCAGCCAACGATGCCATTGCCGATCTGAGGCTGAAGCTGACCATGCTGGAAAAGTCTCTTGAGGACGGCAGGGCCCGCGAGAAGGCCCTGAGCAAAGATCTCTAGGATGAGAGGAACTTGCTTAAAATCGCTGCCGCCGCCCAAATTGACTATGAGAAAGGTGTGAAAATCTGGACTGATCGCCTTGTCGACACCGCGGAGAGGCTCACAACACAACTGTCAACCATGGGCCGGGATGGCCTGCAAAACTTCAGGTATTCCTCTGAAGAAAGGATATCCCCGAGCGCCAGGCTGACCATGTTCTTCGAAAGCATCATTGATGCTCTGAAGCTGCTCCAGTCCAACCGAGTGACCCAACTGGCCAATGAATCCCGCAAGCTTTGCCGGGCCGTCCTCCACAAGGTACTAATCAAGGTGGTGCACAAGAACCCTGGCATTGACCTCACCAACGTGCTCGACCGCTTGCCGAAGGATGCAGATCTCAAGGCACTTGAGGAGCTTGTCGCGCCCATCCTTGAGAAGGTAGATTCAATTAAGAGGATTGAAGGCCAGCGCAGGGACTAGCCGTCTCACTTTTCCTTGCCACCACCATTCCATGCCAAGGACAATTTAGTCTTAAGTTAGAACTGCAGCAACTATCGATGTAATATAACTTGCTATGATTGAGTACATGCATGCTATTTCCCCTGTCTGATTTCTTTCCGTATGATATACGCCCTACGCTTACTGGAAACTTGCTGGCGCGCAACCCGCCGCGAGCGCTGGGTGCGGGACTTCAGCAGCCTGCTGGAGGTGCAGCAGCTGGCAAGACACCTTGGCGTTCTTGGTGCGGCCACTTAGACTGTTGAGCGGACTCGAAACAAAATAAGGGCGCAACCAATTACGACAAGGGTTCCTTCGCGTGCAGGTTTTCCATACAAGGGCCGAAATCGTCTAAAGAAAATATCTTGATAGTAAAAATTGAAAAACTTGCTCAAAGTTTCGCAACTTAGCTTTCTGTCGCTGTACTCCTTCCGGCAAGACATTAATTCTGAACATCGCCCATTGGTATCCATACCTTCCTTCCTTCCTCTCCCCCCCCCCCCCCCAGGCAAACTGCACGCGAGGGAACCTTCTATCCTTTGAGAAAAAGAAAGAAGAGAAAATAAAGATATGGAACCTTGGTGGTTCGTTAGTCTTACCGGGAGCAAGTGTCATACAATATCTCAGATAAGCATGCATATATATAAACATGGAGATCAACAAGAAATGTACAACACTTAAGCTTATTCAACTGCGCACAGGGTCTGCGCCTGGCTTTGTACAAAGGATTATATGCCTTGCCGGCAAGACTCGTACAAAAGGAGGTTGTCAGGGGCCCCCGGCAACCGCGCCTTATGGGTAAAACTTGCGAAGATGTTTGATATTCCAGGAGTTGCTCACTCGAACGCCATCCTTGGTCTCCAGGAGGACAGTGTCGGGCCTGGTGACTCGTACTACCCGATAAGGGCCTTCCCACTTCGGCGTCAACTTGTTTGAATTCTTGGTGGACTGAATCCGCCGAAGAACAAGGTCGCCTTCCTCAAGGCTTCGGGCATGAACTTTGCGGCTATGGTAGCGGTGCAAAGCTTGCTGGTAGCGTGCAGCTCGCACAGCAGCCTGAAGATGATCCTACTCAAGGAGCACAGTGTCATCTTGTCGCAGTTGCTCTTGCTCAAGCTCATCATAAGCGAGCACTAGAGGTGACCCGTATATGAGTTCCGTGGGGAGAACTGCTTCCGCTCCGTAAACCAGAGCGAAGGGTGTCTGGCCAGTGGCTCGATTTGGTGTCGTTCTGATTGACCAAAGAACCGCCGGCAACTCATCAATCCAGCGCCTTCCGCACTTTTTCAGCTTGTCAAAAGTCCTGGTCCTGAGACCGCGCAGCACTTCAGCATTAGCCCTCTCCGCTTGGCCATTGCTTCTCGGGTGAGCAACAGAGGCAAAACAAATTTTGCCGCCAAGGTCTTGGGCGTATTGCATGAAGGTGTGACTTGTGAACTGTGTGCCGTTGTCGGTGATGATCCTGTTGGGCACACCGAAACGGCAAACTATTCCTTTAAAGAACTTGACGGCTGATTGTGCTGTCACCTTCCTTACCGCTTCCACCTCCGGCCACTTTGTGAACTTGTCGATTGCAACGTACAAGTACTCAAAGCCCCCGGTAGCACGAGGAAAAGGGCCCAGTATGTCGAGCCCCCAGACCAAAAATGGCCAGGAGAGAGGGATTGTCTGAAGAGCTTGAGCTGGCTGATGCGATTTCTTTGAATGAAACTGGCACACTTCACACTTGGTTACTAGTGCAGCTGCATCCTGGAGAGCAGTGGGCCAAAAGAAACCTTGTCGGAATGCCTTTCCGACAAGCGCTCTTGATCCTATGTGGGAGCCACATATGCCTCCATGTATCTCTGCCAACAGCTCCAGTCCATCTTCCCGAGGAATACACTTCAATTTCACACCGTTCAGTCTCTTCCTGTACAGAACGCCATCGACGAACTGGTACATGCTAGACTGACGGGCTACTTTTTCCGCTTCTTCTTGCTCCTTAGGGAGTTCTCCTGTATGAAGAAAATGGACAATGGGTTGTGCCCAAGCTGGAGCCTGGGGCTCGACAACTAGGATTAAAGGCATCTCTTCTGCCGGGAGAACGTTTGTCTCGACGGCAAGGGCCTGAGCCCTCGCTGGAGCCTGTCATTCACCGGCAGGCTTGCCGCTGATCCCGGCGACTTCCTTGCCGGCGGCTCCCGGGAGCTCTGCCAGAAAGTACTGACCAGAATTCTACTTCCTTCTCTTTTCTTGCCTCATTGATGGCGCTACAGATGGATGAGTTAAATGGAGCACAAAAGTTCCTGGTTCCACAGGTAACTTGAGGGCAGCGCGCTTTGATAGGTCATCAGCAATACTGTTTTTGGCACGAGGGATGTGCTTTGTTTGCAGACCGTCAAAGCGCTCTTCCATTTTTCTCACTTCATCCACATAGGCTTGCATCAATGGACTCTGATAATTTTTGTTGACTTGCCTGACAACAAGCTGCGAATCACCTCTGATGATGAGCTTCTTGATACCAAGGTCTGCCGCAATCCTGAGACCGGCAAGCAGGCCTTCGTACTCCGCAGTGTTATTTGTCGAGCTCTCCCGGGGAAAATGCATTTGAATTACATACTTGAGGTGCTCTTCGGTGGGTGCGACAAGCAGCACACCAGCACCGGTGCCTTGTAGCAAGAAAGCACCGTCAAAGTACACAATCCATTCTCGATCTGTTTCCCTGCCGGGAAGAGTCATTTCTTGAATCTCCTCGTCTGGCGTTGGGGTCCATTCCGCAATGAACTCCGCCAAGGCTCTGCTCTGAATTGCTGAAGTACTTTCAAACTTGAGACCAAAGCTTGACAATTCCAACGCCCACTCCACAATCCTGCCGGTCGCCTCTGGATTTCGCAAAATCCGCTGCAACGGGAAGCGAGTGACGACGGTAATCTCATGCGCTTGGAAATAATGGCGCAGCTTCCTCGAGGCCATGAGAAGGCCGAAGAGCAACTTCTGCACACCAGAGTATCTTGACCTAGCTCCCTGTAAAAGGGAGCTGACAAAATAAACTGGACGCTGCACCATCTTCCTCTTTTGCACTGATTCCTCTGACTGCACAAATCCTGTCTTGCCGGCACCAGACTTTGCCGGGGAAGATCCCGGCGTGTCACTCGATGGTCCTGCCACTGCCGTTGCCCCCTCGTCGACTTCTCTCTGTGCCACTAACGCAGCACTAACCACTTGATTTGTTGCCACTAGATACAACAACAACGGCTCTTGTGGTTTAGGTGCGACTAGCGTTGGCGGAGAGGAGAGGTACCTCTTCAAATCTTGCAGCGCTGCCTCCGCTTCCGGAGTCCATCTCATCGGACCTGCCTTCTTCAAAATTTTGAAAAAGGGCAGGGCGCGCTCAGCGGATTTGGAGATGAACCTGCTTAAGGCAGCAACGCAGCCGGCAAGACGATGTACATCCTTGACGCATCTTGGCGCTTCAATCTGCTCGATAGCTTTGATCTTGTTGGGGTTCGCTTCGATCCCTCGCTGAGATACAAAGAACCTGAGAAGCTTGCCGGAAGGGACGCCAAACACACACTTCTCATGATTGAGCTTTAAATTGATCTTGCGCAGATTTGTAAATGTTTCTTCTAGACCTTGTATGAGCGTCGCTTTATCCTTGGTTTTGACCACTATGTCATCCATGTATGCTTCCATATTTCTATGTAGCTGAGGCTCAAAACCAATTTGGACCGCTCTCGCAAATGTAGAACCAGCACTTTTCAACCTGAAAGGCATTCGTATAAAACAATACGTACCACATGGGGTGATAAATGCGGTCTTTTCTTCATCTTCTTTTGCCATGAAGATCTGATGATATCCCGAGTAGGCATCAAGGAACGACAGTAGGTCACAACCAGCAGTGGAGTCCACAATCTGGTCGATGCGCGGCAAGGGGAAAGGATCTTTTGGGCAGGCTTTATTGATGTCTGTATAATCAATACACAGCCTCCACTTCCCATTCGCCTTGCGAACTACAACCGGATTGGCTAACCACATTGGGTGAAGCACTCCTCTGACCAAACCTGCCGCTTCTAACTTCCTGATTTCTTCGGCAATAAATTCTTGCCGCTCCAAGGCTTGCTTTCTCACCCTTTGCTTGATGGGCCGTGCGTGAGGACAGACAGCAAGGTGGTGCTCAATTACCTCCCTGGGAACACCGGGGATGTCAAATGGTTGCCATGCAAACACATCGACATTCGCCCGCAGGAAGGCAATGAGCGCGCTTTCCTATTTGTCTTCTAGGGTGGAACTTATGGTGAAAGTTCCTCCCGTTCCGTCCTCCTTGACGGGCACCTTCTTGGTCTCTGGTGGAGCAGCCTTGGACTTCTTGTTCTTGCCGGTGGAACTCTCTGGTGCGTCCTCAACGGAAGTGCAGCACTCCGAAGAGGTGCGCTTGCCGGGGTTTGCGCCAGAGATCTTGCCAGTCTTCTTCTCCTTCCCCCCGGGAGTTCCAGCGGCAGGAGCAGATGCCTTGACGGCAGGTGCTGCGGCTGCCTCTCGGTAGAGTTGGTCGGTGCAGATTAGTGCATCCTTCTTGTCGGAGTGGATAGTGATGACACTAATCGGTCCGGGCATCTTCAACACATTATACGCATAGTGTGATGCCGCCATGAACTTCGCCAGCGCTGGGCGGCCAAGGATCCCATTGTATGACATGGGGATCTTGGCGACATCAAACACTACCTTCTATGTCCTTTAATTGAGCTCGCTACCAAACGTTACTGGTAGCGTAATCTTGCCTTTTGGCTGGGTCCTTCCTGGATTGATCCCTTGAAACATGCCCGTTTCCTTGAGATCTTCATCAGGAATTTGCAGCTTCTTGAGCACGTCCGGCGAGATTAAGTTCAGCCCGGCCCCACCGTCAACCAGCATTTTTGTCACCTTGAGGTTGCGAATTATTGGCGAGACCAACAAGGGCAAGCACCCGACCGCAGTTGTGCGATCAGGGTGATCCTCGGCGTCAAAAATGATGGGCGTGCTGGACCATTTTAAAAGTTTTCGTGCATCAAACGATGGCTCCATTGCATTAACCTCACGCGCCCACTGTTTAAGTCGGTGGTGAGAAGAATGCAACGAGGCGCCCCCGTCAATACACATGGCCTCTGTGGCTTTCTGAAACTCGTGCTCACTGGATTCGTCATCTTCCTCATCATCATCGCCTCCCTCGTCCTTGTCGCGGCCTCGGGCGGGCCTCTCCTTCTGTTGCTTAGCCTTGCCGCTGCGGCCTCCTCGGCCACCATGCTTCTTGCCAGATCCCTCAGCACCATCCTGTGCCTTCTCCTTGTCTCGTCTTTCATACTCAGCTCTCTGCTTCTCGGCAAGCTGCTCAACTTGCTGGCAGTTTTGGAGATCATGGCCCTTGGTGCGATGGATCTTGCAATACTGTTTATCGGAGCCTTCCGGCTTGTCGGCAGCCGCTAAGGCCTGACAGGAAGCACACCTGGCAACTTCCTTGCCGGGGTCGTCAACCTTGGCCTTCTTGGCGGTGCCGGGGTTGCCGGATTCCTCGACAGCATGCACGGCCTTGCCTTTGCGCTTCTTGTTCCGCCGCCGGCCTTTCTTCGACAGGGTTACAGCATCTTCATCCTCAGATTCGCCCCCTGCGCCAACACCCTCGTCGGGGAGTTATCTCCCTTCTTCAGCTCGAGCGCACTTGTCGGCCAAAGCGTAAAGCTCGGCAATACTCCTGACCTTGTTCATCGCCAGCTCTTCGTGCATCTTGCGGTTACGCACGTTCTGATGAAACATGCTAACAACAGCGGCAGGATGAACGTCTGGGATATTGTACTGTACCCGGCTAAACCTCTGGATAAACTTGCGTAGGGGCTCGCCCTCCTTTTGAGGGAGGAGATGCAAATCACTTTCTTGGCCAGGAGCTTGGTGGCCTCCAACAAAGGCGCCAACAAACTGATGGCACAGATCTGACCAAGAAGAAATGGAATTCTCTGGCAGATGCATCAACCATGACCTCACATTGGGTTTGAGCACCAACAGGAAGTAGTTGGCAAGTATCTTGTCATCTCGGCCCCCGGCAGCCTGCACCGCAATGGTGTAGATGCTCAGGAACTCAGAGGGGTGAGTCTTGCCGTCATATTTCTCCGGGACCTCTGGTTTGAATGTTCGGGAGTTGGGCCACTGGACTCGCCGCAGCTCACGGGTAAACGCTGGACAACCTACCTCATAGGGCAATTCGCCTGCATCCCCCGTCGTAGGCTTGTCGATAGTAGGCCCCGCGCGTTTATCGGACTGATAACATGCCTCCTGTCGCCGCTCGATGGTAGTTCGAGCGTCCTCTTTGCTTCATTCCTGGAGAACTTGACGCTGATCACGGCGCAACCGCGGATCGGACGACACCGTGGAATCGTCATCACGGCCGTCGGTCCGCCGGGTTGACGACCGCCGCTGGTGTCATGGAGGGGAGTGCATCGTGGTGGCACCGCCTCCAGTCTTCTCACCATCGGCTCGCGCCGGATCGATAGACCGCTGCCGCGAGGGCCCCGCTTGCTGCGGCCCATCCTTATTGACGAAGCCGATGAGGCTTTGGATAGTAGATCGCCACTCCTCCATCTTCTCCGGAGCAGGAGGAAAATCGAGGAGCAGCTGCGCACGTGCCAAAGCTTCTGCTGGCGTAGGCGGCGGCGACAGGTGCGAGGTACGTGAGGTGCTCTGACTCCTAACGGTGTTAGAAGGAGCATCGTCATGACAGGTGCGACCGCGCGCCACTTTCACCGGTAGTTTGGCGTGCATGCTGGGCCTGCACACCTTGGGATTGATACGCAGAAGTCTTTCCATGGGGACGTTCAGAACCGCCAACACCAGGGTGCTGCTCGTCGCGTGCGACCTGGGAAGGCCGCAATGCTTGCGCCGGCGTGGGAGCCCTAGAATGCGTCCTTCGATCTCTTGAGTTCGCTGCACCGCCCGTAGGCAGCACGACTCCATCTCTGGATCTAGCGGCGTGTGGGTTGCCATCGCCGATGCGAACGACGCCGCTCGCCTGGCTCGGATCACCAGAACACCGTGGAGGCTCTAAACCTCCACCTCCTGCATCCACGCCGTCACCCGTCCGAGTAGGTACGGGCAAGACGGACGTAGACGGAACAACCGCTGCCGCACCCTTCTTCTTGGGTGGCATGGTGACAAAGACAGTGAAGAAACTGACGCGTTGATCACCAGATCAGGTTCGCGCAACCTCGATCACCCCTACCTGGCGCGCCAAAGATGTCGGCGTACGACACCTATGGGATCTGAAGGACCCCTTTATGGTTCGGCAGGGAGAGAGGTATGCACAAAGAGCAGAACCGATGATCAACGCGAGGGGATTTTTACCCAGGTTCGGGCCACTGATCAGTGTAAAACCCTACTCCTGCTTTAGTTTATTATCAGTGTTTTTGTCCTAGTTCTTGGAGCGCTTGCGATGAACAGTGTGTTCGTGCAGCAGCTGCGCATGCAGAATGGGCCGAGAGTGTTCTCTCTAGAGTTTTTCTCCCTGTAGCAGTTGCCTTGGGCCTCCTTTTATATGATCAAAGGGGTCACCACAGTCGCAAACTGCTCATATGCGAGGTGTAAAGTAGCGACATGGTTATCATACCTAACCACTGATGGTTTAGGACAAATGCATTTAATGCACCATGAGGTGTCCGTTTAGGTGTCCTTACTTTCTTGGGGATGGAAAAAGGGGCCATCCCATCAGCACCGCTTAAGCCCGTCTCCACTAGTGCCTTGCCACGCATCCAGAGACGGGACCAGAATGCCAGGCCGGTCGCTGCGCTGGAGCGGTGGCACAGTGACGGAACCTTGCTGGGTGCGAATCTTGCCGGGCTCAGCAGGCTACCCCGGCAAGATCTTGCCGGGAGCCGAGCCCCTGGTCTCCAGTTCTCCTTATCTTCTGATCCTTGGCTTGAATGTCTCTTTGATAACCTTGGATTGATCTTTAGCTGTTCCCCCGACAAGCCTTGCCGCAGGTATGGCTACAACTGCCCGTGCACAAGTATGGGGTACTAAAGGCCCAATATTTAGTACATCGACAGTGGGGTGCCCTGTGAGCTTGTGGTTCACAGGTGCACCCCCTGGGGTGTGTTCAGTGCCAAAAAATTTCAAATATTGTAGAAAAAATCATATAAAATTTTCATGGCATTTGGAGAACTTTTATTTTCTAGTCATTTTTTATTGCACGGATAATTCAGAAAACAATAAAATAATAGCATTTCTACTTTATTAATTCTAAATAATAGAAAGTAAAAGGTGGGTACAGAAGGTGGTGTTTACTAAATTCATCCATCACATGCCCGTCAAAAGGAATCCATCAATAAGGTTGATCAAGTCTTATTAACGAACTTCTTCTGAATGACATGAAATAGGAGAATCTTCGTATAGCACTAGGTTACCTCAACGGGGATATGCATGTCCCCAACAATAAGAATTTCATATTTCTTTTTGGCAGTAGGAATAGGAATTCAAAACCTCCAATAGTAATTGTTGAAAATTTTCCAATAGAACTGATACTATTCACTTGAGGTTCTTTCTTCGGAAAGTGTACCGTATGCTCATTACCATTAACATGAAAAGTGACATTGCCCTTATTGCAATCAATAAAAGCCCCTGTAGTATTCAAAAAGGGTCTACCAAGGATGATCGACATACTGTCGTCCTCGGGTATATCAAGAATAACAAAGTCCGTTAAGATAGTAACATTTGCAACTACGACAGGCACATCCTCACAAATATCAATGGGTATAGCAGTTGATTTATCAGCCATTTGCAAAGAGATTTCAGTTGGTGTCAACTTATTCAAATCAAGTTTATGATATACAGAGAAGGGCATAACACTAACACCGGCTCCTAGATCACATAAAGTAGTTTTAACATAGTTTCTTTTAATGGAGCATGGTATTGTTGGTATTCCTAGATCTCCTAGTTTCTTTGGTATTCCACCCTTAAATGTGTAATTGGCAAGCATGGTGGAAATTTTAGCTTCCGGTATCTTTCTTTTATTAGTAAAAATATCCTTCATATACTTAGCATAAGGAGACATTTTCAGAATATCAGTTAAACGAAGGCGCAAAAAGACAGGTCTAAGCATTTCAACAAAGCGATCAAATTCTTCATCATATTTATTCTTTGAAGCTTTAGGAGGAAAGGGCATGGGTTTCTGAACCCATGGTTCTCTTTCTTTACCATGTTTCCTAGCAATGAAGTCTCTCTTATCATATCTTTTATTCTTAGGTTATGGGTTATCAAGATCAACAGCAGATTCTATCTCCACATCATTATCATTACTAGGTTGAGCATTGACATGAACATCATTATTATCATTGTTACTAGGTTCATGTTCATCACCAGATTGTGTTTCAGCATCAGAAATAGAAATATCATTTGGATTCTCAGGTGTGTCTATAATAGGTTCACAAGAAGCATGCAAAGTCCTATCATCTTTCTTTTTAGGAGGACTAGGTGCATCAGTATTAATTCTCTGAGAATCTTGTTCAATTCTCTTAGGATGACCTTCAGGATACCAAGGTTCCTGAGTCATTTTACCACCCCTAGTCATAACCCTAACAGCATGATCATTTTTCTTATTGTTCATCTCATTTAGCAAATCAGTTTGTGCCTTGAGAACTTGTTCTACTTGAGTTTTCATCATGGAAGCATGTTTACTAACAATCATGAGATCATTAACAGTTCTAAACATATAGTCACTCAAGCGTTCAATCATATAAGCATTATGTTTCAATTGTCTACTAACATATGCATTGAAGTTTTCTTGTTTAACAATAAAGTTATCAAATTCATCCAAGCATTGCCTAGCAGTTTTAGTATAAGGAATATCACCTTCATCAAATCTATAGAGAGAATTTACCTCTGCTACCTGTGTCGGGATATCAAGACCATGTATTTCTTCAATCGGTGGTAAATTATTAACATCTTCAGCTTTAATACCTTTTTCCTTCATAGATTTCTTTGCCTCTTGCAAATCTTCAGGACTGAGAAATAGAATACCTCTCTTCTTCGGAGTTGGCTTTGGCGGTGGCTCAGGAAGAGTCCAATAATTATCATTACTCAATATATTATTCAATAATTCTTCAGCTTGTTCAATAGTTCGTTCCCTGAAAACACAACCAGCACAACTATCTAAGTGGTCCCTAGAGGCATCGGTTAGTCCATTATAAAAGATATGAAGTATTTCATTTTTCTTGAGAGGATGATCAGGCAAAGCATTAAGTAGTTGGAGAAGCCTCCTCCAAGCTTGTGGGAGACTCTCTTCTTTAATTTGCACAAAGATTAAATATTTCCTTTAAAGCAGCTTGTTTCTTATGAGCAGGAAAATATTTTTCAGAGAAGTAATATATCATATCCTGGGGACTACGCACACAACCAGGAGCAAGAGAATTAAACCATATCTTCGCATCACCCTTTAATGAGAAAGGAAACAACTTAAGAATATTGTAATAGCAAATTTTTTCCTCATGGGCAAATAGGGTGGCTATATCATTCAGTTTAGTAAGATGTGCCACAACAGTTTCAGATTCATAATCATGGAAAGGATCAGATTTGACCAAAGTAATTAACTCAGGCTCAACAGAGAATTCATAATCCTTATCAGTAACAAAAATATATGAAGTAGCAAACTAGGGATCATATTGCATTTTAACATTCAAAGATATTTCTTTCCACTTGCATAGTAATTTCTTAAGATCATCTCTATCCTTACAGGCAAGGAAGTCCCTAGCTACCTCTCCATCCATAACATAACCCTTAGGTATATCAAGCAATTCATATCTAGGAGTGCTAGGTCTAATAGGTGTTTCAAAGTTTTTAGTTTCAATAATTTCATCAGTTTCAGAAATATCATCAGTTTCAGCATTCTCAATTTCATTAACCTTAGCAAGTTGCTCATCAAGAAATTTACCCAGTGGCACAGTATTATCAAGCAAAGTACTAGTATCATCATAAGCATCATTCATAGCAGAAGTAGCATCATCAATTACTTGCGACATATCAGGATTAATAGCAGGTGGTGGTGTCGCAAGCTTACTCAAAACAGAAGGTGAATCAAGTGCAGATGGTAGTTCCTTACCTCCCCTCATCCTAGAGGGAACGATCTTGGTTCTGGTATCTTTCAGATTCTTCATAGTGATCAACAAATATAAATCCCAAGTGACTCAGCAAATAGAGCTATGCTTCCCGGCAACGGTGTCAGAAAAAGGTCTTGATAACCCACAAGTATAGGGGATCGCAACAGTTTTCGAGGGTAGAGTATTCAACCCAAATTTATTGATTCGACACAAGGGGAGCCAAAGAATATTCACGAGTATTAGCAGTTGAGTTGTCAATTCAACAACACCTGAAAGACTTAATATCTGCAGCAAAGTATTTAGTAGCAAAGTAGTATGATAGTAACAGTAACAGTAGCAAAAGTAACAGTAGCAGTTTTGTAGTGATTGTAACAGTAGCAGCAACGAAAGTAACTTAGCAAAGATCAATATGTGAAAAGCTCGTAGGCATTGGATCAGCGATGGATAATTGTGTTGGATAATATTCATCATGTAGCAGTCATAACCTAGGGCGACACAGAACTAGCCCCAATTCATAAATATAATGTAGGCATGTATTCCGTATATAGTCATACGTGCTTATGGAAAAGAACTTGCATCACATCTTTTGTCCTACCCTCCCGTGGCAGCGGGGTCCATAAGGAAACTAAGGGATATTAAGGCCTCCTTTTAATAAAGAACCGGGACAAAGCATTAGCACTTAGTGAATACATGAACTCCTCAAACTACGGTAATCACCAGAAAGAATCCCAATTATTGTCACATTGGGGTATGTGGATCATAATTCGTAATAGGTGTCTACAACTTGCAAGATAGGATCAAGAACACACATATATTCATGAAAACATAAAAGGTTCAGATCTGAAATCATGGCACTCGGGCCCTAGTGACAAGCATTAAGCATAGCAAAGTCATAGCAACATCAATCTCAAAACATAGTGGATACTAGGGATCAAGCTCTAACAAAACTAACTCGATTACATGATAAATCTCATCCAACCCATCACTGTCCAGCAAGCCTACGAAGGAATTACTTACTCCCGGCGGTGAGCATCATGAAATTGGCGGTGAAGGAAGGTTGATGATGATGACGGCGATGGATTCCACCCTCCGGAGCCCCGAACGGACTCCAGATCAGCCCTCCCGATGAAGAACAGGAGGTGGCGGCGGCTCCGTATCATAAAACGCGATGAATCCTTCTCTCTGATTTTTTTTCTCCATGAATAGGTATATATGGAGTTGGACTTAGGGTTGCCGGAGCTCCAGGGGGCCCACAAGTCTAGGAGACGCGCCCTGGGGGGTAGGCGCGCTCCCAGGGCTTGTGGCTTCTGGGTGGCCCCCTCTGGTATCTTTTTCCGCCAGTATTTTTATATATTCCACAAAAATTCTCCGTAAATTTTTCAGGTCAATTCGAGAACTTTAATTTCTGCACAAAAATAACACCGTGGCAATTCTGCTGAAAATAGCGTCAGTCTGGGTTAGTTCCATTCAAATCATGCAAATTAGAGTCCAAAACAAGGGAAAAGGAGTTTGGAAAAGTAGATACGATGGAGACGTATCATGCCCATTAGCATGTGCTAAACTCAACCTTAACTTGAAGAATCTTAAAAACTGCCACTTTTACTTGTTAAGGGTCTAATCACCCCCCTAGACCCCTCTTCTCAATCTTTCAATTGGTATCAGAGCTTTGGTCTCCATTGCTTTGGTTTAATCACCATTGGAGGAAGATGGATGAGTCTACGTTCGGGAGTATTAGACATAGAGTGCCTATTCTTGATGGGGAGTTTTATGGTTCTTGGAAAAATGAAATGCTTGAGATCTTTATTGAATATAATTTGAGCAAGTATATTCTTAGCCCATATGTGCCTCCCATTGATCCTTTGCATCCTAGCCCCGATGAGTACCTTGACATGGCTTGCAATCTTAGGACTGTCAATCTTCATTACAGGATTGCCTAGAAATGTGCTTGTTTGCTTGGAAAACTTTGAGCGCGCATACACTATATGGAATTATCTTGAGGAACGCTTTCCAAATTATTCCTTGAAAATCTGAATGAAATTCTTCATAAGTCCATTGCTTATCATAAAATGAAGCCTAGTGATCCTAAGTTTGATGAATGTCTATTTGAGCTACATGATCTTATGCGTGCTAAGGGTGATGTTAGAACCATTAGCAACATTATCACGGAAACCATTAGAATTCATAAACTTGCACATTATCATGGTCATAAATCTAACGAATCACTTGAACTATGTGATGATTACACGCATGATGATGATGATGATGACATTGAGCATGGTTATTATGATGAGGATGAAGAATTCGACATCGAATGTGACAAGACTAAGAAGAATCTTAGTCTCATGGCAAATCTTTGAAATTACATATCAGGAGGAAAAGAGTGGATTCTTGATAGTGGATGTACCGATCACATGACCGGAGATAAAGACATGTTCCGTGAGCTCACTAAAAATGATGGTCCATGCAAGTATGTGACTTTTGGAGATAACTCCAAGGGTAAGGTACTTGGCCTTGGTAAGGTGGCCATATCCAATGATAGCTCTATTCAAAATGTTATGCTCATTGAATCTCTTGGTTACAATCTTCTTTCCGTATCTAGACTAGCCGATTTTGGTTTCAATGTTCTATTTACCGAAGTAGATTGCCAAGTGTTTCGTCGAGATAATCATAATATGGTCTTTACCGGCATTCGTATAGGTGATCTATACATTGTTGATTTCACTAAGAGAGCCCAACCTCGTACTTGTTTAATTGCAAAACCTTCTAAAGGTTGGTTATGGCATAAAAGATTAGGACATGTTGGCATGCGAAATCTTGATAAACTCATTAAAGGTGATCATATCCTTGGTGTTAAAGATGTTATATTTGACAAGGATAGACTTTGTAGTGCTTGCCAAGCAGGAAAACAAGTTGGAGGAAGTCATCCCAAGAACATCATGACCACGAGAAGACCACTTGAGCTACTCCACATGGATCACTTTGGTCCCAATGCTTATAAGAGCCTTGGTGGTAACTCTTTCGGTTTGGTCATTGTTGATAATTTTTTCAGATTTACGTGGGTGATCTTTCTTGATGACAAGTCGCAGGATCAAATGATCTTCAAGAACTTCGCTAGGAAGGCCCAAAATCAATTTGAAGTGAAGATCAAGAAGGTTCGGAGCGATAATGGAACGGAGTTCAAGAACGCCAATGTGGATACCTTGCTTGACGAAGAAGGCATTTCACATGAGGAAGGGATTGATGTCGCTTGAACTACGTCGGTATTTCCCCAAAGAGGAAGGGATGATGCAATACAACTACGGTAGGTATTTCCCTCAGTTATGAAACCAATGTATCAATCCAGTGGGAGAACCAAGCAACACTATGTAAACGGTACTTGCACACAAAGAACAAATACTTGCAACCTGACGCTTATGAGGGGTTGTCAATCCCTCTTCAGGTAACGGCGCCAAAAATGGTCAAGTTGATGGGATAAAAATTGTGTAGGTTGGATAAATATATCTCGATAAAACACAAAATAAAATAAGTAAAGAAAAAGTGCAGCAAGGTATTTTTGGGTTTTTGGAATAATAGATCTAAAAATAAAAGCAAATAAAAATAGATCTCAAAGCAAATATGATAAAGAATAGACCCGGGGGCCGTAGATTTCACTAGTGGCTTCTCTCGAGAAAATAGCACACAGTGGGTAAACAAATTACTGTTCGGCAATTGATAGAACATCGAATAATTATGATGATATCCAGGCGATGATCATTATATAGGAATGACGTCCAAGATTAGTAGACCGACTCCTGCCTGCATCTACTACTATTACTCCACACATTGACCGCTATCCAGCATGCATCTAGTGTATTAAGTTCATGGAGAAATGGAGTAATGCAATAAGAACGATGACATGATGTAGATGAGATCTATTCATGTAGGAATAGCCCCCATCTTGTTATCCTTAATAGCAATGATACATGTGTGTCTTGCTGCCCCTTCTGTCACTGGGAAAGAACACCGTATGATCGAACCCATCACAAAGCATCTCTTCCCATGGCAAGAAAAATCGATCTAGTTGGCCTAACTAAACCAAAGATTCGAAGAAGAAATACGAGGCTATAAGTAATCATGCATATAAGAGATCAAAGAAACTCAAATAACTTTCGTGGATATAGACCTGATCATAAACTCAAAGTTCATCGGATCCCAACAAACACACCGCAAAAAGAGTTACATCAAATAGATCTCCAAGAGACCATTGTATTGAGAATCAAAAAGAGAGAAGAAGCCATCTAGCTACTGCCTACGAACCCATAGGTTTAAGGTGAACTACTCACGCATCATCGGAGAGGCACCAATGTGGATGATGAACCCCTCTGTGATGGTGTCTAGATTTAATCTCGTGGTTCTGGAACTTGCGGCGATTGGAATTGTTTTTGGTCGACTCCCCTAGGGTTTCTGGAATATTAGGGTATTTATAGAGCAAAGAGGCGGTGCGGGAAGCCACCGAGGTGGGCACAACCCACGAGGGCGCGCCTGGGCTCCTGGGCGCGCCCTGGGGGGTTGTGCTCCCCTCTGGTACTTCTTTGGCCCATCTTGTGTCTTCTGGTCCGAAAAAATTCTCCAAAAAGTTTTGCTGCGTTTGGGCTCCGTTTGGTACTGATATTTTGTGAAGTAAAAAACAAGCAAAAACGACAACTGGCACTGGGCATTATGTCAATGGGTTAGTCCCAAAAAATGATATAAAGTTGCTATAAAATGATTGTAAAACATCCAAGAATGATAATATAACAGCATGGAACAATAAAAAATTATAGATACATTGGAGACGTATCAGCATCCCCAAGCTTAATTCCTGCTCGTCCTCGAGTAGGTAAATGATAAAAAACAGAATTTTTGATGTGGAATGCTGCCTAACATGTTCATCACATATTCTTTTCTTTTGTATCTTGGACATTTGGACTTTTATATGGTTCAAAGCAATAGTCTAGTTTTGACATGAAGATTTAAATACTCAAACATATCAACAAGCAACCATGTCTTTCAAAATATCAACACTAAAGAAAGTTATCCCTAGCCCATCATGCTCAATCATTGATCCATTCATGAAACACACTCGCATATTAGCTACATCCAATGCTCAAGTACGATCATAATGCCCCTTAGTTGGTGATTTATAAGAGAAGATGGAGACTCAAATAAATAATAATAAATGCATAAAGTAAATAGATAGGCCCTTTGCGGAGGGAAGTAGGGATTTGTAGAGGTGCCAGAGCTCAAAGCTTAAATTGAGAGATAAAATTTTTGAGAGGCATACTTTTCCCGTCAACGAAAACGACCGAGTAATTCCCAACACTTTCCATGCTAGATATATCATAGGAGGTTCCCAAACAAAAAATAAAGTTTATTCCTTTTTCTACCATTCTTTCACAATCCATGGCTAGCCGTATCCACGGGTGCCTTCCATACCAACACTTTCCAAGGAATTTATTATTTGACAACATAAAGTAAATTTCTTTTTCATTTCGGGACTGGGCATCCCTATTACCGCCGTACTCTCGTGCAATGACAAGTGAATAAACACTCATCTTGAGAATAACACATCTAGCATGGAAAATATTGGCCACCCCCTGCCGCTTCATGAGCGGTACGAGCACACAAAAAGGAAATTATTTTGAAAATTAGAGGTGGCACATACAAATTTGCTTGGAACGGCACGGAAATACCGCATATAGGTAGGTATGGTGGACTCATATGGCAAAACTGAGTTTAAGGATTTGGATGCACAAGTAGTATTTCTACTTAGTACAAGTGGAGGCTAGCAAAATATTGAGAAGCAACCAACCAAGAAACGAAAAATCACATAAGCAAGCATTAAGCATAACTAACACCGAATAATGCACCACAAGTAGGAGTAATTTCATTGCATAATTATTGACTTTCGTGCTTGCATAGGGAATCACAAACCTTAACACCAATATTCTTACTAGAGCACAATTACTCACCAACATGACTCACATATCACTATCATCATATCTCAAAACTATTACAAAGAATCAAGTTTATTTTGTCCAATGATCTTCATGAAAGTTTTTATTATATCCCTCTTGAATATCTATCATTTTGGGACTAGTTTCATATATTGCAATTGCTTTTGACAAGCTCAAACAAATTTAAGTGAAGAACATGAGCATAAAGATTTTCGTCTCTCAAAATAATATAAATGAAGCATGAGAAAATTTCTTCAAAATTATTAACTCTCAAATAAATCTAAGTGAAGCATGAGCATTTCTTCAAAACATATTAAAGCACACCGTGCTCAAAAAGATATAAGTGAAGCACTAGAGCAATTCCATAGCTCAAAAAATTTAAGTGAAGCATGAAGAGCAATTCTAACAAATCATAGCATAGTTTTGGATCTCTCAAATAGGTGTGTCCAGCAAGGATACTTGTGACAAACTACAAAGAAAAACAAGCAAAGACTCATATAATAAAAGACGCTCCAAGCAAAGCTCATGATATGTGACGAATAAAAATATAGTTCCAAGTAAAATACCGATGGTTGTTAGAAGAAAGAGGGGATGCCACTCGGCGCATCCCCAAGCTTAGTTGCTTGTTTCTCCTTGAATATTATCTTGGGGTTCCATGGGGCATCCCCAAGCTTAGGCTTTTCTTACTCCTTATTCCTTCATCCATCGTGATCTCACCCAAAACTTGAAAACTTCAATCACACAAAACTTAACAAAACCTTCCTGAGATCCGTTAGTATAAGAAAACCAATCTTTACTTTAGGTACTGTTACAAACCCATTCATATTTTATTATTGCATTATATCTACTGTATTCTAACTTTACCATGGCTTATACCCCCTGGTACAATCCATAGATTCATCAAAATAAGCACACAATGCAAAGAAAACAGAATCTGTCAAAAAAAGAACAGTATGTAAAGACGCGAATTTTTGTCATACTTCTGTAACTCCAAAAATTATGAAAATTTAGGAAAACGTAGGAAATTTGTATATAAATCTTGTGAAAAAAATTCAGACCCTTTCTTCGCTTCTGTGAATTTAAAAAAATTCTGTTACTGGATACAAAAGTTTCAGTTTTCTAACAAGATCAAGTCAACTATCACCAAACATGATCCCAAAGGCTTAGCTTGGTACAAAAACTAATTAAAACATAAAAACACAATCATAACAGTAGCATAATTGTGCAAACACTCAAGAACAGAAAGAAAAAGGTAAAAAAATATGCATTGGGTTGCCTCCCAACAAGCGCTATCGTTTTATGCCCCTAGCAAGGCATAATGCATAGATTCAAGTGTTGTCATCTTTAGTTTTTGATCCATAGTTGCCCTCATGATTGATTCATATGGTGGCCTAATTCTTGTTCTAGGTAAATGTTCCATACCCTTTCTCAGTGGGAATTGAAACTTAATATCGCCTTCTTTCATATCAATCATGGCACCTATAGTACGTAAAAACGGTCTACCAAGAATAATTGGACAAGACGAATTGCAATCAATATCAAGAACAATAAAATCTATGGGAACATAATTCCTATTTTCAAGAATAAGAATATCATTAATTCTTCCCAAAGGCTTTTTAATAGTAGAATCCACCAAGTGCAAATTAAGAGAACATTCTTCAATATCGGTAAGACCAAGCACATCACATAAAGATTTCGGAATTGTGGAAACACTAGCACCCAAATCACATAAAGCAAAACACTCATAATTTTTAATCTTGACATTAATGGTAGGTTCCCATTCATCATGTAATTTTCTAGGAGTTGAAACTTCTAATTCCAAATTTTCTTCAAAAGCTTTCATCATGGCATCAACAATATGTTTAGTAAAAGCTTTATTTTGTTCATAGGCATGAGGTGAATTTATCATGGATTACAACAAAGAAATACATTCAATCAAAGAGCAACTATCATAATTAAAGTCTTTGTAATGCAAAAGAGTGGGCACATCACTAGTTAAAGTTTTGACCTCTCCAAACACACTTTTATCAATTTTTCCATCAAGATTTTCACCCTACGAATCATCGGGATGCATTCTAGCTAAAGATGACTCTTCTCCAGTCCCTTTATCATCAATTTTAATTTTGCTAAACAAGGAATCAATAGAAGAAACACCAATTACTTTAAGATCTTCATCATTTTTATGAAAGCAATCACTAGAAAACCCTCTTTCCAAAAATTCTCTTTTAGCTCTAAGCATAGCAGTTCTTTTCTTACTTTCATCCATAGAAACATATAAAGCTTTAATTGATTCATCAACCTTGGGTACAAAAAATTTCAACTTGAGATTTTCTACATCGTGAGAAATTCTATCAATGCTTCTAGACATATCATCGATCTTATTCAATTTTTCTTCTAACATAGTATTGAAAACTTTTTGAGCATTGATAAATTATTTAATATTATTCTCAAGATCAGAGGGGTTACTATTATTATTGTTGTAAGAAGAATTACTATAGTAATTACCATAATTATTAGAGGAATTTCCAGGAAATGGCCTAGGATTAAAATTACCTCTATAAGCATTGTTATTGAAATTATTCCGCGAGATAAAATTCACATCTACAGGATCACTATTTTGCTCAATCAAAGTAGACAAAGGCACATCATTAAAATCAATAGGAGCACTTTTATTAGCAACCAATTTCATAAGAGCATCAACTTTTTCACTCAACGTGATAATTTCTTCAACCGAATTAACCTTTTTACTAGTAGGTGCCCTTTCGGTATGCCATTGTGAATAATTTGCCATGATATTATCTAGCAATTTAGTAGCTTCACCCAAAGTAATTTCCATAAAAGTACCACCCGCGGCGGAATCTAAAAGATTTCTAGAGACAAAATTCAATCCCGCATAAATTTTTTGTATGATCATCCAAAGATTTAAACCATGAGTAGGCCAATTTCTTAGCATCAATTTCATTCTTTCCCAAGATTGTGCAACATGTTCATGCTTAGGTTGTTTAAAATTCATGATTTGAGTTCTAAGGGAAATAATTTTCGCTGGCGGAAAATACTTAGTAATAAAAGCATCTTTGCACTTATCCCAAGAATCGATACTATTGCGAGGCAAAGAAGAAAACCAAATTTTTGCACGATCCCTCAAAGAGAAAGGAAATAATTTCAACTTCACAATATCATTGTCCACATCTTTTTTCTGTTTCATATCACACAATTCTATGAATGTGTTTAGATGGGACGCGGCCTCCTCATTAGGAGTACCGAAAAATTGATCTTTCATAACAAGATTCAACAAAGCAGCATTAATATCACAAGATTCCGCACTAGTGGCGGGAGGAGCAATTGGAGTGCTAATAAAATCATTGTTATTGGTATTGGAAAAATCACACAACTTGGTGTTTTCTTGAGTCATTGTGACTATGCAAACAAGATTGCAAACAGATCTGACGAGAAAAAGCGAACGAAAAAGAGGGCGAATAAAACGGCAATTTTTTGTGAAGTGGGGGAGATGAAAACGAGAGGCAAATGGCAAATAATGTAAATTGAAAGGAGATTAGATTTGTGATTAGGAACCAGATAGATGTTGATGATGTCTCCCCGGCAACAGCGCCGGAAATTCCTTTTGATGTCGCTTGAACTACGTTGGTATTTCCCCAAAGAGGAAGAGATGATGCAGTACAGCTACGGTAGGTATTTCCCTCAGTTATGAAACCAAGGTATCAATCCAGTAGGATAACCAATCAACACTATGTAAATGGTACCTGCACACAAAGAACAAATACTTGCAACCCAACGCTTATGAGGGGTTGTCAATCCCTCTACGGGTAACGGCGCCAGAAACCGTCAAGTTGACGGGATAAAAAATTGTGTAGATTGGATAAATAGATCTCGATAAAACATGAAATAAAATAAGTAAAGAAAAAGTGCAGCAAGGTATTTTTGAGTTTTTGGAATAATAGATCTGAAAATAAAAGCGAATAAAAATAGATCTCAAAGCAAATATGATAAAGAATAGACCCGGGGGCCGTAGATTTCACTAGTGGCTTCTCTCGAGAAAATAGCACACGGTGGGTAAACAAATTACTATTCGGCAATTGATAGAACATCGAATAATTATGAAGATATCCAGGCGATGATCATTATATAGGCATCACGTCCAAGATTAGTAGACCGACTCCGGCCTGCATCTACTACTATTACTCCACACATCGACCGCTATCCAGCATGCATCTAGTGTATTAAGTTCATGGAGAAACGGAGTAATGCAATAAGAACGATGACATGATGTAGACGAGATCTATTCCTGTAGGAATAGCCCCCATCTTGTTATCCTTAATAGCAACGATACATGCGTGTCTTGCTGCCCCTTCTATCACTGGGAAAGAACACCGCATGATCGAACCCATCACAAAGCACCTCTTCCCATGGCAAGAAAAATTGATCTAGTTGGCCTAACTAAACAACAGATTCGAAGAAGAAATACGAGGCTATAAGTAATCATGCATATAAGAGATCAAAGAAACTCAAATAACTTTCATGGATATAGATCTGATCATAAACTCAAAGTTCATCGGATCCCAACAAACACAACGCAAAACGAGTTACATCAAATAGATCTCCAAGAGACCATTGTATTGAGAATCAAAAAGAGAGAAGAAGCCATCTAGCTACTACCTACGGACCCATAGGTCTATGGTGAACTACTCACGCATCATCGGAGAGGCACCAATGAGGATGATGAACCCCTCTGTGAAGGTGTCTAGATTGGATCTCGTGGTTTTGGAACTTGCAGCGGCTGGAATTGTTTTTCGTCGACTCCCCTAGGGTTTCTAGAATATTGGGCTATTTATAGAGCAAAGAGGTGGTGCGGGAGGCCACCGAGGTGGCACAACCCACCAGGGCATGCCTGGGCTCCTAGGCGCGCCCTGGGGGGTTGTGCTCCCCTCGGGCCTCCCCTCTGGTACTTCTTCGGCCCATCTTGTGTCTTCTGGTCCAAAAAAATTCTCCAAAAAGTTTCGCTGCATTTGGACTCCGTTTGGTACTGATATTCTGCGAAGTAAAAAACAAGCAAAAATAGCAACTGGCACTGGGCACTATGTCAATAGGTTAGTCCCAAAAATGATATAAAGTTGCTATAAAATGATTGTAAAACATCCAAGAATGATAATATAACAGCATGGAACAATAAAAAATTATAGATACGTTGGAGACGTATCAATGATGACATTGAGCATGGCTATTATGATGAGGACGAAGAATTCGACATCGAATGTGAGAAGACTATGAAGAATTTAGTCTCATGGCAAATCTTCGAAATTACATATCCGGAAGAAAAGAGTGGATTCTTGATAGTGGATGTACCGATCACATCACCGGAGATAAAGACATGTTCCGTGAGCTCACTAAAAATGATGGTCCATGCAAGTATGTGACTTTTGGAGATAACTCCAAGGGTAAGGTACTTGGCCTTGGTAAGGTGGCCATATCCAATGATAGCTCTATTCAAAATGTTATGCTCATTGAATCTCTTGGTTACAATCTTCTTTCCGTATCTAGACTAGCCGATTTTGGTTTCAATGTTCTATTTACCGAAGTAGATTGCCAAGTGTTTCATCGAGATAATCATAATATGATCTTTATCGGCATTCGTATAGGTGATCTATACATTGTTGATTTCACTAAGAGAGCCCAACCTCATACTTGTTTAATTGCAAAATCTTCTAAAGGTTGGTTATGGCATAGAAGATTAGGACATGTTGGCATGCAAAATCTTGATAAACTCATTAAAGGTGATCATATCCTTGGTGTTAAAGATGTTATATTTGACAAGGATAGACTTTGTAGTGCTTGCCAAGCAGGAAAACAAGTTGGAGGAAGTCATCCCAAGAACATCATGACCACGAGAAGACCACTTGAGCTACTCCACATGGATATATTTGGTCCCAATGCTTATAAGAGCCTTGGTGGTAACTCTTTCAGTTTGGTCATTGTTGATAATTTTTCTAGATTTACGTGGGTGTTCTTTCTTGATGACAATTCGCAGGTTCAAAAGATCTTCAAGAACTTCGCTAGGAAGGCCCAAAATCAATTTGAAGTGAAGGTCAAGAAGGTTCAGAGCGATAATGGAACGGAGTTCAAGAATGCCAATGTGGATACCCTGCTTGACGAAGAAGGCATTTCACATGAGTTCTCGTCTACGTACACACCTCAACAAAATGGAGTTGTTGAGAGGAACAACCGAACTGTTATTGAGATGGCGAGAATGATGCTTGATGAATACAAGATGCCAAGATACTTTTGGGCGGAAGCGGTTAGGACAGCTTGTCATGCTATGAATCGACTATATCTTCACAAGCTTCTCGGTAAAACGGCATACGAGCTACTCACCGGTAACAAACCCCAAGTTGGGTACTTTCGAGTATTTGGTTCAAAGTGCTACATTCTTGATAAGCATCATCGTTCAAAATTTGCTCCTAAATATCATGAAGGTTTTCTACTCGGTTACGGCTCAAACTCTCACACATACCGTGTCTACAACAATTTCACTCGAAAGGTTAAAGAGACGGTAGATGTGAAGTTTGATGAATCTAACAGCTCGCAAGTAGAGCAACTGCCAATTGATGTAGGAGACAAAGACCCCTCAGAAGCGATTCAGGATTTGTCTATTGGCAAGATCAGTCCAATGGAGGTGAAGGAGAGCACTTCGTCCATTCAAGTGGAAGCCTCTACTTCACATCAAGGTGCACAAGTCGACATGGAGTCATCCACAATTGGAACACATCAAGACGAAGGAAATAAGGAAGTACAACAAGATGATCCACCTCGACCTCCTTCTCCACCTCCGCAAGTGAACAACGATGCCAGCAACAATGAAGAAGAAGATGATGATGATGAGGATGTTCCACCACAACCCAAGCAAAAGCTCTCACGAGTTAGAGCAAGAGTCTCAAAGAATCATCCCATTGAATAAATCCTTGATGACATCAACACCGGGAGAATCATTTTCTCTAAAACTCGTTTGGCTAACTTTTGTGAACATTATGCATTCGTCTCTAGCATTGAACCCATGAAGGTAGAAGAAGCCCTTGAGGACCCGGATTGGATAAATGTTATGCACGAAGAGCTACACAACTTTGAGAGAAACCAAGTGTGGATATTGGTCGAGAAGCCCAACGATGATCAAAACATCATTGGAACAAAGTGGGTGTTCTAGAATAAGCAAGATGAGGATGGACAAGTGGTATGCAACAAGGCTCGTCTCATTGCTCAAGGCTACACTTGTCGGCATTCTGGGAACCAGGGTACCCAGACTTACCTGCCTGCGGCCCATGGCGTGGCTCCATCGATGGCCTGGTACGGCCCATCTACAAGACCGCCAAGGCAAGACCCTCACGAGGGGCCAAGCCTCGCGAGGCAGACGACACCAAGACCTCCCGAGGGAGTGGCCTCCCTAGGCGGCCTCCCGAGGAGCGGAGATTTCTATGCAGGTACCCAGCCTCATGAGGCTACCATGACGCAAGCCATGATGACCAAGGCAGGCGGGCGCCAGCGGGCGTGGAGAAGGCAGTTTCCTCTTTGGTGCTAAGGAGGCAAGGACAGGCGTGGGTTCCCGAGGAGTCTGGCAAAGGTTTCCATTCCGGTGCAATGAGACCAAGACCGCCAGCGCGGCAGGACGGATGTCATCGCCGAGCCCATCGTTGCGTCACAACCAGAAGCTTTGCAGGCAAAGACCACCTTTCGTCAGGATAAGATGTACTACTTGTCCCCTTTCAAATTGGCCACTGTGGGATCCCTTCCCGCCTACGTTTTGGGGGAAGAGGACCGAGGCCACTATAAGTATAGGTTAGCCACCACCGTCGAAGGGATCCGATCCCAGGTCGACTCATTCCCTCACCTCCGAACCTCGCGAGGTTGTTCATCCCTTGTACTATCCTAAGCCCCTCGTGAGGCCAATCCACCACAAAGCAGGAGTAGGGTCTTACACCGTAAGGTGGCCCGAACCTGGGTAAACTGCCGTGTCCATCTTCTTCCTTGTTCGCGTGAACCAAGCTAGGCCATGGGCGATGGGCTGGTAGGCTGGATAGGTTGAGTTCTTCGCACACGCCCCAGAGTTCGAACCTTTCTTGGGTCTGCGGAGCCCTGAATCCGACATTTGGCGCGCCAGGTAGGGGCGTGTCGAAGCCTTTCTTCCAACGTTCGCGCCGTCGCCGTTCCGCCAACCCTATGGCCGACGCTCGCCGTGTTCGTGCCGAGCGCCGGGCCGCTCGTGTCGCTTAGACGGCACCGTGGGCAACGGTGCTCCTCGCCGCTCCGCCTCCCCGGTGGCTAACACCGCCACTGACCCTACTGCTCGCGAACAGCAGGATTCATCGCTGCCACCGTCCGTGCGGCGCGACGGCCGTACCGCAACTCCATCATCCACTCCAGCCACGGCGTCGTCTTCCCATGCTCGTCGCGGGCCGGCAAATGCGCAGGCTGCGCTGCTCATGGCGCCTGAGCTTTTGCGTTATCGTCCAGCCAACAACCTCTACGATGACTGGCTCGGCCGCATCGCTGAGCTCGTCAACATCGCCAGTGAAGCCCCTGCACCATCCCGTTCGCCCCATCCCCCGCCGTCCCTGGTGGGTGACGTGGCTCACGGCGCGCCCCTTCCTCCTCCTCTGCACGGCACAGACCCCGAGCCCAGGCGTGAGGCACCCTAGCGTGATCCGCCGCGCAGGGCGCCGGCGTGATGTCTACTACGCAACCTTCTTCTTGTAGACTCGTGTTGGGCCTCCAAGCGCAGAGTTTTGTAGGACAGTAGCAAATTTCCCTCAAGTGGATGACCGAAGGTTTATCAATCCGTGGGAGGCGTAGGATGAAGATGGTCTCTCTCAAACAACCCTGCAACCAAATAACAAAGAGTCTCTTGTGTACCCAACACACCCAATACAATGGTAATTTGTATAGGTGCACTAGTTCGGCGAAGAGATGGTGATACAAGTGTAATATGGATGGTAGATATAGGTTTTTGTAATCTGAAAATGTAAAAACAGCAAGGTAGCAAGTAACAAAAGTGAGTAAAAACGGTATTGCAATGCTTGGAAACAAGGTGTAAGTGCATCTAGTGCCCCTTAGTGATTTTGGTGTATTGAAGACTTATAGGTTAAGGGTCTAATGTGTTTGTGAGTGTACACAGGTCTATAAGTCTATGAGGAGTTTGTTAATTACGATGAATGTCGACCCCTAAAAATGAATGTCTTCAACTGAAGACTTTGGTTTTCTTGAAGACTTTGAAAGTGAAGAAATTGGTGTGACCCTGAAGACTTGATATTCATGCGAGGATTATGAAGCGTGAAGACTTTTGTTTTCATAGTTTCATTTTCTTCTTCTTGAGTCATAGGAAACACCATACTGTTAAAGGGGGTCGAGGTAAAACTAAGGAAAAATTTCCAAGTGATGCTCAACTCAAAATCCTACACCTACCCAATCCTTTCGAGTGAAGCCATTGGAAATCTCATACAGTTTAGTCAAGTTCTTCAGTGACAGAGACGAAGTTCTTCTGTTCTCTGAGGAATTTGTTCTGACTGAGGAGTTAGAAATTCGCCAGTGCGGATTGCCTACAAGTGAGGATTATGATAGCCCTGAGGAATTTGATACTCAAATTTCCGACTGTTGCTTTGCTACGTGCCAGCTGTCCCAAAATATCTACCCACCTAACGGTCATATCATTGAAGGGCATTTATGTCTTATCATGTCGGGCTGCTCCCTAGGCTATAAATAGCCGCCCTCTACAACCACTAGCTGGTTGGCTGCTCCGAGAGATAGATTGACACTTGTCATTTAGAGCATCCCATCCTCCGAGGACTTTGAGCGAAAATCATCAAGTGAGGAAAAACCAAAAAACCCAAACACCTACAAACCCAAAGTGATTGAGCATCACTGAAGAGATTGTTCCTGTGTGGAACCGACGCTTGTTACCTTTGAGGACTGTGCATCCTCCAGACGGTTAGGCGTCATGGTCTAGAGCATCCAAGAGGAAATTGTGGATTGCCGAGTGACCGAGTATGTGAAGGTTTGGAAGTCACCTGAAGACTTACCACGAGTGGTTGGGCAAGGTCTGTGTGACCTTAGCTCAAGGAGAATACGGTGAGGACTAGGTGTCCTGGACTGTGTGTTCAGGACTGGGTGTCCGGGACTGTGTGTCCTCAGGTTTAAATACCTAGCCGCTCCAACCAGACGTACAACTGTCACAGCAGTTGGAACTGGTCTACCAAATCAGTGTCTTCACCGAGCTACTGGTTCTATTTCCTCAACCCTTTCATTTCCTCGCATACTTGCTATGTATTTGATCATTACTGTTTGAAGACTTTGTCTGAAGACTTTCTCAATTTCCTCAGTTCAAATTCTTCAGTCAGTTTGTCTTCAGCCTGCTTATCCTGTGTTTACGCTACTCGTACTCTGTGCTTGTTTTCATTTCATCATGATGACTGTGCTACTGCTCTGTTATGCTTGCATCTGAGTACTCATTCCGCTGCTAAGTAGTTCGTTGCTTAGGAATTTCCTCACCTTGAAATTCCTCAGTGACGAATTTGTAAAAATCGCCTATTCACCCCCCCCCCTCTAGTCGATATAACACACTTTCAATTGGTATCAGAGCAAGGTACTCCCTTGTTCTGTGTGATTTTGGTTTAACCACCTGGAGTTTTAGTTATGTCAACTGCAGGCATGATCAAGGTCTCAGCTGGGTGTCCTACCTTTGATGGGACGGTCTAGGTAGGGTTGCAATCTCAAAGGATCGACACATGGATAAAGTCATGCTTGTCGAGTCCCTCGGATTCAACCTCATGTCTGTCTCAATGCTTTGTGATCTTGATATGGTTGTTGTCTTTGGCAAATATCGTTGCTTAGTGCTCATGGAATCTGACAATTCCAAAGTCTTCGAAGGCTTTAGGAGAGGAGACTTGTATATTGTTGATTTCTCTGCAGGACCACAGCCTGCCACTTGTCTACTTGCTAAAGCTTCAGAAGGCTGGCTATGGCATCGACGACTGGGTCATGCTGGCATGAGGAACTTACACACGCTCGTGAAGAAAAAGCACGTCATTGGCATCGAGGGTGTCAAATTCCTCAAAGATCATCTTTGTGGGGCTTGTGAGGCTGGAAAGATGACCAGAGCCAAGCACCCCTCGAAGACTATCATGACTACTTCTCGTCCTTTTGAATTGCTTCATATGGATCAAATTGGCCCTACTCATTATGCCACACTAACAAATGCAGCATCTCTATATGGCTTTGTCATTGTTGATGACTATTCTCGTTACACATGGGTGCATGTCATTACTTACAAGACTGAAGTGCAGGAAGTCTTCAGACGATTTTCCTCAAGGGCTTCGACGAATTTCGGCGTGAAGATCAAGCATATACGTAGTGACAATGGGACTGAGTTCAAGAATACTGGTCTTGATGACTATCTCGATGAACTTGGTATTACTCATGAGCTATCTGCCCCATACACTCCTCAGCAGAATGGCGTTGTGGAGCGCAAGAACAAGACTCTTGTTGAGATGGCTCGCACCATGCTTGATGAATACAAGACACCTCGTCACTTCTGGCCTGAGGCAATTGATACTGCATGCCACATCATCAACAGGGTATATCTTCACAAATTCTTCAAGAAGACCTCATATGAACTCCTCACTGACAAGAAACCCAATGTGAGTTATTTCAAAGTCTTCGGTGCTAAATGCTGGATTAGAGATCCACATCACAATTCTAAATTTGCACCGAAAGCACATGAAGGTTTTATGCTTGGTTACGGAAAGGACTCGCACACCTACAGGGTCTTCAATGCCTATCACAACAAGGTTGTTGAAACTGTAGATGTGCGGTTCGATGAAACTAACGGCTCGCAAAGAGAGCACCTACCTCATGTGCTAGATGAAAAGACGCCTGAGGAAACCATCAAGTTCAAAGCTACTGAGGATGTCATTCCTACCAAAGAATCTGTTGAAGAAATCATTCCAGAACATGAAGAACAGCATGCTGGTGCATCTGAAGAAAATGGCTCTGAAGAAAATGCTGAGCCAAATCAAAGTCGTCAACCTACTCATCCCCGCGTTGCAAATGAAGTATAGATTGAGAGAATCATCAACGACATCAACGCACCAGGTCCTCTGACTCGCTCAAAAGCTTCACATTTATCTAACTTTTGTGGGCATTTTGCTTTCGTCTCTATCACAGAGCCCACCAAAGTTGATGAGGCATTTCTGGAGCCTAAATGGATTCAAGCAATGCAAGAGGAATTACATCAATTCAAGCTGAACAATGTGTGGGAGCTTGTCAAGCGACCGGACCCATGCAAGCACAATATCATCGGTACCAAATGGATCTACCGCAACAAGCAAGATGAAAATGGCCTAGTGGTGAGGAACAAGGCTCGTCTTGTAGCTCAAGGCTACACACATGTTGAAGGAATTGATTTCGATGAGACTTTTGCACCTGTTGCTAGACTTGAGGCTATTCGCATATTGCTTGCTTATGCTAACCATCATAATATCATCTTATATCAAATGGATGTGAAAAGTGCATTCCTCAATGGTAAGCTTGAGGAAGAAGTATATGTTGCTCAACCCCCAGGTTTTGAAGATCCTAAACATCCTGACAAAGTCTTCAGACTCAATAAGGCCCTCTATGGCCTCAAGCAGGCCCCTCGGGCATGGTATGATACTCTGAAGGAATTCCTCATGAAGAAAGGCTTCAAACCCGGTTCACTCGACCCAACTCTTTTCACCAAAACCTATGATGATGAATTATTCGTGTGCCAAATATATGTTGATGATATTATCTTTGGCTGTACTAACCAACATTACAGTGACGAATTTGCTTACATGATGAGTGAGGAATATCAAATGTCCATGATGGGAGAATTGAAATTCTTCTTAGGTCTTCAAATTCGTCAACAACATGATGGCATTTTCATTTCTCAAGAGAAATACCTCAAGGACGTTCTGAGAAAATTCGGTATGCAAGAATGCAGAGGCGTCAAAATCCCTATGCCCACAAATGGCCATCTATGCACTGATGAAAATGGAATAGACTTCGATCAAAAGGTATACCGCTCCATGATTGGTTCTTTATTGTACCTATGTGCATCTAGGCCGGATATTATGCTTAGTGTTTGCATGTGTGCCCGTTTTCAAGCTACACCGAAGGAATCACACTATAAGGCTGTGAAACATATTCTTCGATATCTAGCTCACACTCCAACACTTGGATTATGGTATCCCAAGGGCTCGGTTTTTGATCTCATTGGATATTCTGACTCTGACTATGCCGGTGATCGTGTGGACCGCAAGTCAACTTCAGGCACATGCCATTTCCTCGGACGATCCTTAGTATGTTGGTCCTCGAAGAAGCAGAACTGCGTATCACTCTCTACTGCTGAAGCTGAGTATATTGCTGTTGGTTCTTGCTGTGCTCAATTGCTATGGATGAAGCAAACCCTCAAGGACTACGGCATCAATGTGAAGAATGTGCCACTCTACTGCGTAGTGCCATCAAAATTGCTCATAACCCAGTTCAGCACTCGAAGACAAAGCACATCGAGATTCGTCATCATTTTCTTCGAGATCATGTGTTGAAGGGTGACATCTCTATTGATCCCGTGAAGTCTGAAGAACAGCTAGCGGATATCTTCACAAAGCCCTTGGATGAGAAGAGATTTAGCAAGTTGCGGTGTGAGCTAAATATCTTAGAATCTTCGAATGTCCTTTGAAAAGGACACACATCCTAACACTTATGCAAATTGATGACTTAGATGTGCAACACACGAAGAAACGTTTTTCTTCAATCAATGAAGACTAACCCTCTAAGTGTGAAGAAATTAATGAAGAATTTGATTCTCAGAGCCCTACGACAATTGTACGCGGTGTCTGAAATCATCATTCTTACACGGTGGGTCACGCCACCACAAAAAGTTGAAAATCTTCAAAATTTGAGTTTTTCATCATTGTGCAAATTCTTCAAATTTTCAAATTCTTCAACTTTGCAAAATCTTCACTCTTTCCGTCTATGTTCTTCATTGACTATATATATATATATATATATATATTTGAGTTTTCTGTCCTCTACAGCATTCACTTATTGCTAGTTCTTCAAGTTGTGTTTCTTCTAAGTGAATGTGATCGGACCCGTTCCCCCTCAATGCTAAACTCAATCCAGTCCGTTCACAAATTCTTCATGTGCGTTCTATTTGAAACCCATTCAAAGTCTTCATTGTGTCCTTGACAGCTGAAGAATTTGCGAACGAAACATTAAAATATTCTTATCTGAATTTTTGGCTTTTGCCGTTCAAACCGTTCCTTATCCCTCGATAAGATTTATCTATTCACCCTCGATCTAACACGATCTCCACTTCACAGTTCGTGGGTGACACATGTCGCTAGGATGAGAAGGGTCAGGGGCACGTTTGTCCATTTTCTTCGAACGAGTGGTTTTTTCACCTCTGCTATAAATACCCCTCACCCTCCTCAGAGCTCATTTACCCCGCTCGATCTTACTCCCTCACTCGAGCTCTCAGACCTAGCGCCGCCGCTACACTCCATCGTCGCCGGTGAGGAAGAGCTTCACTGCCTCGACCTCGTCGCCGTTGTACTCACGCAGGCCGTGGAAATCCTCACTCCGCCGCCGCCGTAGCTGTTTTCCATCGCCAAGTTAGGGCGTGGAAGATCTGAACGGACGAACATCTCCACTGCCACTCTCAGTTCGTCGTGTTCTTCGTCAAGGGTAAATAAAATTTATTTTTACTGCCCTTGTTGATTCTGATGATTTCCACAAAATCTTCAAAATGTGTTTATACTTCAACTTTCATGTTCTTAAACACCAACTTGCTTCTGTCCTTGATCAGTTTCTCTAAGCAACGTTTTTCTTAAAGATTCCTCAATTGTGTGGATTTTCAATCTACACAACTCTGGAACCTAAGTCAAAAATGCTTAGTGAAATTCCTCAAGACACCCCTGGTCATCTTCCTCAAACTTGATACTTTTGAAAATCTTCTGAGAACGCATATGACCTCTCCAAAACTCTTCGCACCTATATTCTGTTCACAGGTACACATGTCCGCTGCTGAATCTCTAGGTTCTCATCAACTTAACTCATTTGCAGCGTTCCTTGAAGAAAAATTGCATACCTCATCAGAAAATTCGATTGTTCAAAACCCTCAAGTGAAGAAAATGGCTGATGGTAAAAGACCTCAGAAGGGAGGAAAGAGGCCAGAAACAAATACTGCTTTTGAGATCCCTGATGACATCTATGATGAATATTGTACTCCTGATGAAGCAACTCATGGCAAGGAGAACAAAAATCAGCGCAAAGTGCGCATTCAGAAGATTGAGAGGAGATGGGCAAGAGAATGGAGGGAATATCGCTATGTAACTCCCAAGTACATGAAGAAATTTGCTGTTAACCCTCCATGTCCAAGACCTCCATTGGCTCCTGGCCAAGAAGCTGATCCCACTAGCATCAGAAGAGGTGAGGAATTTCCTCAGGAGTGGGCTAAGCGTCAATCCAAGCTGGCCAAAGTGGCTAAAGAGGCAGTAAACAAATTCAATGAAGATTCTGTTGCTGCCGCCGCTGAGGCCTCTGCTATCAAGCCTAAGAAGGCTATGCTGAAGAAATCAGCTGTCAAGACAAGTTCCTCAGCTGGAATGCCCCCACGGCCTGTTCCTCAAGCAAATTCCTCAAAAGCAGCTCCAACTCCCTCGGTTGCAAAATCCTCAGCTGCTCCTGCAAAGTCCTCAGCACCTGTGCATCTTGCCACATGCCAAAGGACTACTGGAATCTCAATTGCTTCAGGAGTCTCTGCAAGTTCTTCAGCTCCACCTCAGTCTTCAACAACTCCGACCTTGCTGAAGAAAAAGGCCACTGCTGGACGAGGCACAAGGCCAAGTCCTCACAAGAAGCAAGTCGCCTTTCAGGTTCCGTCAAGCGAAGACGAAGCTGATGATGAAGAATTAGCTGAGCTCATCAGAGATCGACAACAAAGGGCCGCTAGAGCCAAAGGCAGTGCTGTGCCCCTCATGCTGGATCCAAGGAAGATCCTTGATTTTATTGATCTATGGCACAAGAACCCTAACACACCTTTGCCTGAATTAAACCTCACTCCTGGTCAAAGTCACATGTTGACGGCCTTCATAAATGAAGAAAAATGGAAATTTGAAAAGGCCAGGCAGGTGAAGAAGGCTCAGTACAAGAAGGAGCGTTTTCTGAAGAACAATGTTGTGAAAATGTCTCCTGAAGAACTTGTGACTATGCAGGCTGAGATCAAAGCACTCAGTGATGAATTTCATGCATTCCATGCAGATTGGCTAGGTGCCACAGTCAGATTCGTCAGAATGGCAAAAGGATTTACTCCAAGTGTTGCAGCTTCATCGCAACCCAAATTTCCTCAGACTGGGACATCTGTTCAGTCTGCTGAAGAAAATGAAAGCACCAGAGCTGATGAAGAAATTCCAGTCTCTGAAGAAAATGCCAGGGCAACCTCCAATATTGCGCCTGAAGAGCAATCCAGGCCAGTTGAAGCATCTGCTACTGTGCCTGAGGAATCTGAACAAGCCAGGGCAACTGCATCAGTTGTGCCTGAAGAAATTCAACCAATTTCCTCTGCTCCTCCTGCACCGATGACAAGCATCAACCTTCCTTCTGCATCAGAAGCGAAGAAAACCAAGGCTGCGGAGCGAGCAGCTGTGAAGAAAAGGAAAGCATCTGCATCTTCAGAGTCTTCAGCCCCCAAGAAATTGAAGACTTTGAGGAGTTCATCTGAAAACCCAATTGATGCTATTCCAATATCAAGCATGCCATCAAAGGAGATCATTCCCTTTGGTGAGGAATATGAAATTCCAAGTAAATCTGATGAAGAAATTCCTTCTGCTGCTTCGACAGAGCAGATGGATGAAGAAATTGAAGTGGATACTTTCCCTTCAACCCCACTGGTATCATCGCCCATGCCTCAGTTCACAGCTAAAGAGGCAGGCGTCGAAGGAACTGAAGAAGATGAGGATGTGGATATTGGGTCTACAACACCTATTCTGAATGATGACTTTTGGGAAAGTCAGCACCCCAATTCACCTCTGACAACCCCTCTACATCATGTTCCTCAGTCTCCTGTGCAAACTGAAGAAATTCATACGGGCTCTGATGAACGTCAAGCTTCACTTCACTCTATACCTGAAGAAGTTCCAGCCACTAGCGCTGATGTACATATGTGTGAAGAAATGGAGGCCAAGGCTGCTGCTGAAATTCCTCAGCCAGTGGCTCCAGTGGCTATACCTCAAGAGGCTGTAAATTCTTCAACTGTTAATCTTCAGCCCAAGCCACAGAACCCTCACTCCAAGAAGCAGAAGTTTAATGCTGAGGATTTCTTCAACGAGCACATATTATTCACTGACTACAATCCCTATGACTCTGCTCGTCTTCGTCGCAAGCGTTTCTGGACTGCAAGCCAGATGAACTTCTACTCCTCATTGTTGGTTGATAAGGATAAGATCTTTGAACATGAGCAAATTCCTCATGTAGATATGGAATCGCTGCCCTGCTTCACACCAGCCCTCAGTGTTCTTCATGACGCTGGGTTACTCAATTTCTGCACCGACATCTGCGATTGGAATGAAGAACTCATTCTTCAATTCTTCGCCACGCTGCACATTACTGGAAATGTTGATGATGTCAATTCATGGGTATTGGACTGGATGACCGATAATACTCATTTCAAAGCACCGGCCTCTGAATTGCTTCATGCTGTCCCAGTCAGTCCTCCCACTGAAGGTGCTAGGCTTCTCTATGTTGAACCTGAACTGTCTGATCATCTGATGCAAGTGCTGATGAAGCCTTTGAAGCTAGGCCAAGCTCCAAGGACCAAATTCCTCGTCAAGGAATTGCTCTATGTGCCAAGGACAGTCTATCGCATCTTGACCAAAACCCTCAGTCCAATCAAGGGCCACAACTCTGATGATGAAGAAGTTGTTGGCATTATGAAGAATCTGTTGTTCAATATCATTCACGGTATTCCTATCAACTACCACGATTTCTTCATGAGGACTTTGGCCAATGCTGCACTGTCACCTTTTGAGTTGAAGCCTTATGCTCCCTGGATCATGAGATTCATCAGATCAAGGTCTTCAATTCATTACATGGCTGACTTTCAAAATCATCTCAGCTATTTGCCCCCTATTGGAGTCCTCAAACGGACTATTTCCTCAGCTGACGAGAAGGGCAAGGCTGCTGTTATTGATGAAGGTACTTGTCCATTGGATGGACAGTTTCGCAAAGCTACTTCCTATTCCACCAATGATGACTCTGCAACTCAAGATTCTGCCGCCAAAGTTTCAGAACATCATCCTCAAGCCACAGCTCCGCGTGTGATGACTGATCATGAACTTCTCCTTAGTCTTCATCATAAAGTTGATCGAAATCACAAGTGGGTCAAGCGTCAGTTTGGTGCAATTCTTCAGAACATGACAGTCACTCAAAATACTGTGAAGAAGAATCACTACTACTTGCATGAAGTCTTTGACCGCACTTGGGCGATTCTGTCTAATCTTCATAGTGCTGAAGAACTCAAGGAGATGGGCTCCCAACAGGACTTTGACTGGTCCCAGCCACCTTCGAAGAAATTCAAGAAAGTCATAGTTCCTCAGCTTGTTGCCAGTTCATATTCTTCATCGCGCGAGACGGATGAAGCTGAAGACTTGAACGACACTGCGGCAGGCCCTACCTCAACAGTCGACCCCAACAATGCTGGCGCTCCTCCATCGACATGATGATGATATTCTTCAGGGGCGTTAGTCCTCATTTTTCGTCCCTTTTGGTCATTCAATGACAAAGGGGGAGAAATTTGAGTTTAGTCTTCAAGCGGGTCTTATATATGGGCTATATTTCGGTTAAGTTTCAACTCTTGCTCTTCTGAGGTGTTTGCTCTGATGAGTTGTAAACTTAAGTCCTATGGTGGTCTGATACTTTTGAACTGCTTTCTGCATGCTTATTTCCTCAAGTACCTTAATGCACGCATGCTGAATTCCGTCAGACACCATATTTCATCATGCATTTCAAATTCTTCATATCATATGATAAATGCGTGTATGAATTTCAAGATATAGGAGGAGATCTCCATGATATTACTCAACAATGTGCATTTGCTATTTCAAAGCAAATTCTTCAAATATGCACATCTTCAGGGGGAGTTCCTCTATATCTTGCAATCAAATTCCTCAATATTAGTATTTACACTTCATATGTTTATCCCCGTTGAAAACTTAACCTATATTGTCATCAATCACCAAAAAGGGGGAGATTGTAAGTGCATCTAGTGCCCCTTAGTGATTTTGGTGTATTGAAGACTTATAGGTTAAGGGTCTAATGTGTTTGTGAGTGTACACAGGTCTATAAGTCTATGAGGAGTTATTACGATGAATGTCGACCCCTAAAAATGAATGTCTTCAACTGAAGACTTTGGTTTTCTTGAAGACTTTGAAAGTGAAGAAATTGGTGTGACCCTGAAGACTTGATATTCATGCGAGGATTATGAAGCGTGAAGACTTTTGTTTTCGTAGTTTCATTTTCTTCTTCTTGAGTCATAGGAAACACCGTACTGTTAAAGGGGGTCGAGGTAAAACTAAGGAAAAGTTTCCAAGTGATGCTCAACTCAAAATCCTACACCTACCCAATCCTTTCGAGTGAAGCCATTGGAAATCTCATACAGTTTAGTCAAGTTCTTCAGTGACAGAGACGAAGTTCTTCTGTTCTCTGAGGAATTTGTTCTGACTGAGGAGTTAGAAATTCGCCAGTGCGGATTGCCTACAAGTGAGGATTATGATAGCCCTGAGGAATTTGATACTCAAATTTCTGACCGTTGCTGTGCTACGCGCCAGCTGTCCAAAATATCTACCCACCTAACGGTCATATCATTGAAGGGCATTTATGTCTTATCATGTCGGGCTACTCCCTAGGCTATAAATAGCCGCCCTCTTCAACCACTAGCTGGTTGGCTGCTCCGAGAGATAGATTGACACTTGTCATTTAGAGCATCCCATCCTCCGAGGACTTTGAGCGAAAATCATCAAGTGAGGAAAAACCCAAACACCTACAAACCCAAAGTGATTGAGCATCACTGAAGAGATTGTTCCTGTGTGGAACCGATGCTTGTTACCTTTGAGGACTGTGCATCCTCCAGACGGTTAGGCGTCATGGTCTAGAGCATCCAAGAGGAAATTGTGGATTGCCGAGTGACCGAGTATGTGAAGGTTTGGAAGTCACCTGAAGACTTACCACGAGTGGTTGGGCGAGGTCTGTGTGACCTTAGCTCAAGGAGAATACGGTGAGGACTAGGTGTCCTGGACTGTGTGTTCAGGACTGGGTGTCCGGGACTGTGTGTCCTCAGGTTTAAATACCTAGCCGCTCCAACCAGACGTACAACTGTCACAGCAGTTGGAACTGGTCTACCAAATCAGTGTCTTCACCGAGCTACTGGTTCTATTTCCTCAACCCTTTCATTTCCTCGCATACTTGCTATGTATTTGATCATTACTGTTTGAAGACTTTGTCTGAAGACTTTCTCAATTTCCTCAGTTCAAATTCTTCAGTCAATTTATCTTCAGCCTGCTTATCCTGTGTTTACGCTACTCGTACTCTGTGCTTGTTTTCATTTCATCATGATGACTGTGCTACTGCTCTGTTATGCTTGCATCTGAGTACTCATTCCGCTGCTAAGTAGTTCGTCGCTTAGGAATTTCCTCACCTTGAAATTCCTCGGTGACGAATTTGTAAAAATCGCCTATTCACCCCCCCTCTAGTCGATATAACGCACTTTCACAAGGCCTAAGGTTCATACTTTCACTAGTGCAAGTTCTCTCAACAATGATAACATAATTAGATCATATGGCTATCCCTCAACGTGCGACAAAAGTCACTCCAAAGTTCCTATCGCGGAGAACATAAGATGAAATTGCTTGTAGGGTACGAAACCACCTCAAAGTTATTCTTTCCGATCAATCCATTGAGCTATTCCTATAGGTGTCACAAACAGCCCTAGAGTTCGTAGTAAAATAACACCATATGACACACATCAATCAACCCTAATGTCACCTAGATACTCCAATGTCACCACAAGTATCCGTGGGTCAATTATACGATATGCATCAAACAACTTCAGATTCATAATATTCAATCCAACACAAAGAACATCAAAGAGGGCCCCAAGATTCCTACCGGAGAAACAAGGACGAAAACGTGCATTAACCCCTATGCATAGATTACCCGAATGTCACGTACGTCAAGTGAATCAATAGAACACCCCATTGTCACCACAGGTATCCCACGCAAGACATACATCAAGTGTTCTCAAATCCATAATATTATTCAATCCGATAATAGTGAAACCTCAAAGGTAAAACTCAATTCATCACAAGAAGATAGAGGGGGAGAAACACCATATGATCCAACTATAGTAACAAAGCTCGCGGTACATCAAGATCGTGCCAAATCAAGAACACGAGAGAGAGAGAGAGATCAAACACATAGCTACTGGTACATACCCTCAGCCCCGAGGGTGAACTACTCCCTCGTCGTCATGGAGACCACCGGGATGATGAAGATGGCCACCGGTGATGGCTTCCCCCTCCGGCAGGGTGCCAGAACAGGGTCCCAATTGGTTTTTGGTGGCTACAGAGGCTTGCGGCGGCGGAACTCCCGATCTAGGTTTATTTCTTGAGGTTTTGGTATTTATAGGAGGTGTTGGTGTCGGGGACAAGTCAAGGGGGTCCACGAGGCGACGACAAGGAAGGGGGTGCGCCATAGGGGGGGGCGCCCCCACCCTTGTGGTTGCCTTAGAACTCCTCTCTGGTATCTTTTCGCTCCAGTATTTTTTATATTTTCCAAAAATATTCTCCGTAAATTTTCAGCTCATTCCGAGAACTTTTATTTCTGCACAAAAAATGACACCACGGTAGTTCTGCTGAAAACAGCGTCAGTCCGGGTTAGTTCTAATAAAATCATACCAAAACCATATAAAATTGTTGTAAACATGGCATGAATACTTCATAAATTATAGATACGTTGGAGACGTATCAGCATCCCCAAGCTTAATTCCTGCTCGTCCTCGAGTAGGTAAATGATAAAAGAAATAATTTATGAAGTGTGAATGCTAGCAAGTGCACAAGTTTCATCAATAATAATTTCAACCACTTTTTCTAGCATCATTATATATCATAACAGTAGCTCATATCATAAAACTTCTCATGATCAAGTAGCAAGCTATTCACATGTTAAAGCATAGACCATAAACTTTCTTGAAAACTAACAAACTATGTTCTCAGTCATCAAACAATTGCAATTCATCTTATTTTCAGGAAGGGTCTATGTAAGAGCTTTGATTTAGCAAATCCCACATACTCAACTATCATATAGTCTTCCATGATTGCTACCACTCAAAGCATATTTTTAGAACAAATAGTATCCATCGAACACAGAGAAAGATAGGGGCTTAGTGTTTCGCCTCCCAACTTATTTATCATATAGATAATTGTCAACAATAATAATTCATGATCAAATATATTTTAATGGCCATATATGCTTAGATCTTTCCCCATCACATGATGCTTGCCAACTAAAGAGTAGGTTGGAATGAGAAGGAATACTACTGACTCTTGCATAAAAGTAAAAGATAGGCCCTTTAGAGAGGGAAGCAGGGATTTGCAGAGGTGCCAGAGCTCGAAGCTTTTAAAACAGAGATGAACATAATTTTGAGAGGTATGCTTTCATTGTCAACATAACAACCAAGAGTTCTCACTATCTTCCATGCTAGATACATTATAGGCGGTTCCCAAACAGAATGGTAAAGTTTTTACTCCCCCTCCACCAACAATCACACTCCACGGCTGGTCCGAAACAACGGGTACCGTCCATACCAACAGCAGTCCTGGGGGAGTTTTGTTTGATATTATATTTTGATTTGACTTTGAGCACGGGACTGGGCATCCCGATTACCAGCCACTTTCTCGTGAATGACAAGTGAATCAACAATCATCGTGAGAATAACCCACCTAGCATGGAAGATACTGACAGCCCCTAGTCGCTACACGAGCGATTCGGGCATACAAAACAGATTATTATTTGAAGGTTTAGAGTTTGGCACATGCAAATTTACTTGGAACGGCAGGTAAATACCGCATATAGGTAGATATGGTAGACACTCATGGAAGAAACTTGGTTCAAGGATTTTGGATGCACAAGCAGTATTCCCGCTTGGTACAGAAATTTTGGCTAGCAAAAGATTCTAAATAGCAAGCACCACATGTTGGAGGATCCATAACAATATAACTTCTATACAAATATACCCAAACATAACTCATTATGTTGTCTTCCTTTTCCAACTTCAACTAATTTGATCAAGTTTGAAAATAATTAATGGGGCTCACAATCATAGAAGATGTCCAAGATAGTATATTTATATGTGAAATCTCTCTTCCTTCAATATTCTTTCATGAATTGTTCAAGCGACCAATACTATGTTTGCTAACTTTCAATAAATTTACCACCTCTACTTCTTATATGTGAAGTCATTACTCCCCATGGTATAAGCATATGAAGCATATATAATTTCAGATTTATGATATTCAATTCATTCAACCATTTACTCATAGGATATAAGTGAAGCACGAGAGTAAATGACAAACTACTCCAAAAAATATAAGTGAAGATCAATGAGTAGTCGAATAATTATGTAACTATGTGAAGACCCTCTAACATTTAAGAATTTCAGATCTTGGGATATTATTCAAACAGCAAGCAAATCCTAGTAAAATAAAATGATGCTCCAAGCAAAACACATATCATGTGGTGAATAAAAATATAGCTCCAAGTAAGGTTACCGATGAACGAAGACGAAAGAGGGGACGCCATCCGGGGCATCCCCAAGCTTAGGCTCTTGGTTGTCCTTGAATATTACCTTGGGGTGCCTTGGGCATACCCAAGCTTAGGCTCTTGCCACTCCTTATTCCGTAGTCCATCAAAACTTTACCCAAAACTTGAAAACTTCACAACACAAAACTCAACAGAAAACTCGTAAGCTCCGTTAGTATAGTAAAACAAACCACCACTTTACGTGCTGTTATGAACTCATTCTAAATTAATATTGGCATTATATCTACTGTATTCCAACTTCTCTATGGTTCATACCTCCCGATACTACCCATAGATTCATCAAAATAAGAGAACAATGCATAGAAAACAGAATCTGTCAAAAACAGAATAGTCTGCGAAGATCTGAATATTACTCATACTTATCTAACTTCAAAAGTTCTGAAAAATTAGGAAAACGTAGGAAATTTTTATGTCAATCTTGTGTAAAAATTTCAGAATTATTCGTCGCTTATGTGAATTTTCAAAATTCTTCTACTGGACGCAAAAGTTTCTGTTTTTGCACATAATCAAGTTAACTATCATCCACACTATCCCAAAGGCTTTACTTGGCACTTTATTTAAACAAAAGCTATAAAACATGATTACTACAGTATATTAATCATGTGAACACACAAAAAAAGTAAGGGTAAATGTTGGGTTGTCTCCCAACAAGCGCTTTTCTTTAATGCCTTTTTAGCTAGGCATGATGATTTCAATGATGCTCACATAGAAGATAAGAATTGAAGCACAAAGAGAGCATCATGAAGAATATGACTAGCACATTTAAGTCTAACCCACTTCCTATGCATAGGGATTTTGTGAGCAAACAACTTATGGGAACAAGAATCAACTAGCATAGGAAGGCAAAACAAGTATAACTTCAAAATTCTCAACACATAGAGAGGAAACTTGATATTATTGCAATTCCTACAAGTATATATTCCTCCATAATAATAATTTTCAGTAGCATCATGAATGAATTCAACAATATAACTATCACATAAAGCATTCTTTTCATGATCCACAAGCATACAAATTTTACTACTCTCCACATAAGCAAATTTCTTCTCATTCGGAACAGTGGGAGTATCATATGAAACTTGAATACTATAAATTATTTCCACATTAAAAGAGTAATGTTCAGTAAAAGGATATTCAAAATTATGACAATAATTATCACTAATTTTTATAACATAAGTATCATCACAATAATCATCATAAGTAGCAACTTTGTTCTCATCATAGTCAATTGAAACCTCTTCCGAAATAGTGGAATCATTACTAAATAAAGTCATGACCTCTCCAAATCCACTTTTATAATTATAATAAGATTAAACACCCTCCAAAATAGTGGGATAATTATCTAAAGTTGACACTCTTCCAAACCCACTTTCATAAATATTGCAATCATCATAAATAGGAGGCATGCAATCATCATAGCAAATTTGCTCATCCAAAGTAGAGGGACTAAAAAGATCATCTTCATCAAACATAGCATCCCCAAGCTTGGGACAAACATTAATTGCAGCAAATAAATTCTCAAACATGTCATTCTCATCAAACATAGCATCCCCAAGCTTATGCCTTTGCATATCATAAGCATAATCACTCTCATCATTAATAGTATGAATAGCACCAATAGTATAGCAATTATTATCATCACAACTTTCTAAGTTGGTGCCAAAAAGATTTTCAAGATTATAAATAGTATCATTCTTTTCCCAATCATGATCATCACAATGAGTAATAGGCATAACAATAATAGGAGAACATCATTTGGAAGGGATACCTTTTTACCTTTGCTTCTCCGTCTTTTCTTTTTCTTCTCCACTTCATGTGTGGGTTTAATCACCTTTTTGGAGCTCCTTACTGATGAGATTGGTTGAACAAAAAGCTCCTCCTTGTTACCTGATTCATTATAAGAAAACATGGGAGGATATTGGGAAACCTCTTCCCCTTCATTAGTATTCTCTTCATCTTCTATTTGTTTTCTTGTCTTTAAGTAATTGGCAATGTAAGGATTCTCAATGCAATTTACCGCACAATACATATAAATTTCCTCTAGATCAAAATCAAGAAATCTCTTAAGGTTATATTCTGGAATATCCTTAGTTATACATTTCATTTCTTCATATCCCAGAAGCAAACTAAGTTCATTATGATGCGCAAGGGAAATCAAGTCATCACAATTTTTGGACATGATTCGATCATGAAACAATCTGCATTGGAGTTTTAAATGACCACGTTCATTGTAAAGTTCACAAGGACGGCGAGAAAAATTAAATCTTTCAGCACAAACATCTAGCCTCTCTTGCAACCATTTAGTTTCTAAATACTTATGCCACTTGCAAAATCTATCTTCCCTTTTTGGTATGTAATTGCAAACTCTATGCACTCCACAAAAATTGACATGCTTATAAGAAACATTTTTAACATGACTAGTGCAATCATCATTAGTACTATGGATATTCAAAGAATTCATAATAACAACATTGCAATCATGCTCATCATTCACAGATTTTATGCCAAACATTTTATGAACTTCTTCTTCTAACACTTGAGCACAATTTTCCTTTCCAACATTTTCACGAAAGACATTAAAAAGATGAAGCATATGAGGCAACCTCAATTCCATTTCTTTGTAGTTTTCTTTTATAAACTAAACTAGTGATAAAACAAGAAACTAAAAGATTCAATTGCAAGATCTAAAGATATACCTTCAAGCACTAACCTCCCCGGCAACGGCGCCAGAAAAGAGCTTGAAGTCTACTACGCAACCTTCTTCTTGTAGACTCGTGTTGGGCCTCCAAGCGCAGAGTTTTGTAGGACAGTAGAAAATCTCCCTCAAGTGGATGACCTAAGGTTTATCAATCCATGGGAGGCATAGGATGAAGATGGTCTCTCTCAAACAACCCTGCAACCAAATAACAAAGAGTCTCTTGTGTCCCCAACACACCCAATACAATGGTAAATTGTATAGGTGCACTAGTTCGGCGAAGAGATGGTGATACAAGTGTAATATGGATGGTAGATATAGGTTTTTGTAATCTGAAAATATAAAAACACCAAGGTAGCAAGTAACAAAAGTGAGTAAAAATAGTATTGCAATGCTTGGAAACAAGGCCTAAGGTTCATACTTTCACTAGTGCAAGTTCTCTCAACAATGATAACATAATTAGATCATATGGCTATCCCTCAACGTGAGACAAAAGTCACTCCAAAGTTCCTATCGCGGAGAACATAAGATGAAATTGCTTGTAGGGTACAAAACCACCTCAAAGTTATTCTTTCCGATCAATCCATTGAGCTATTCCTATAGGTGTCACAAACAGCCCTAGAGTTCGTAGTAAAATAACACCATATGACACACATCAATCAACCCTAATGTCACCTAGATACTCCAATGTCACCACAAGTATCCATGGGTCAATTATACGATATGCATCAAACAACTTCAGATTCATAATATTCAATCCAACACAAAGAACCTCAAAGAGTGCCCCAAGATTCCTACCGGAGAAACAAGGACGAAAACATGCATCAACCCCTATGCATAGATTACCCCAATTGCACCTCGGGAATCCGCGAGTTGAGTGCCAAAACATACATCAAGTGAATCAATAGAACACCCCATTGTCACCACGGGTATCCCACGCAAGACATACATCAAGTGTTCTCAAATCCATAATAGTATTCAATCCGATAATAGTGAAACCTCAAAGGTAAAACTCAATTCATCACAAGAAGATAGAGGGGGAGAAACACCATATGATCCAACTATAGTAACAAAGCTTGCGGTACATCAAGATCGTGTCAAATCAAGAACACGAGAGAGAGAGAGATCAAACACATAGCTACTGGTACATACCCTCAGCCCCGAGGGTGAACTACTCCCTCGTCATCATGGAGACCGCCGGGATGATGAAGATGGCCACCGGTGATGGTTTCCCCCTTCGGCAGGGTGCCGAAACAGGGTCCCGATTGGTTTTTGGTGGC